>CM026411.1:24369828-24468651 GCA_014858505.1 Corymbia citriodora subsp. variegata | reverse complement strand
ATTAGCTCCTCATAGCAGAATGCTGCCTGCTTATACCTAATGAAGGCACAAAAAAGTACAGAGCAACATGTGAATTCGAAGCATGATACATACGAATGTAGCCTCCTCATTATCTTCTGAGTTAATATAGAAAAATCTTACATCTGCAAGGAGATGTATATCTCCGCAAGTTCTCTCCAAGCATCATGATCTGCCATGAATCTGCCAGAAAAGGGAAATAGAGAAAAAGTGAAGTTGCATTAAGCCACCCCAGATTTGATAAACAATCTATAGGTTATGGTCTCTTACGTATCAAGATATTTGTTGAGACACTCTATGGCAGTAGAGATATTGCCTTGGGCCTTTGCCACAGCAACCCTCCGTTTGTGTATTACCTTAATGAGAGGAAAGTATTCAGATATAGAAGTATATGACTTTGCTATTTCAAAAATGAATAAGAAAGCAGATTATTTTCATTAATCTTCAATGGATAGCAGCATTTGTGGCAAAAAAAGAACCAACACTTACTTGATCAAAAGGGTTATCCTCTAGAAAATTTGAGTAAGCTTTTTCGGCCTCTGCCCAGAGCCCCTTAGCTTCAAGCAACATACCCTCAAGCCTCCCTGCAAAACAGCCCGTACATCACATAATTGAAATAACAAAAAGAGCATATAGCACAAACTTGTTCTCAATCACGTTAGATGAAGAAACAATGAGATCTGCCTTATCATGAAGGAAACATGTTATCCGTATTTCATCATCAATGCAAAGATGACACACATCAAGCAGATGGTTTCTATTAAGACATTGTTACTCATCATCATCCTTATCAATCTCATAAGCTAGGCCACTTCCAGACATACATAGATGAACCACAGCTGTAAACCAAGGCATAAAGATAGGGCTGGGCCTGCCTCAAAAGCTAACCTGCTAACTATTAGCAAAAGAATTTGGACATGTAAAGCAACATTAAAGTGGTGTTAACACTTCCAAGTTCCCATGCATTGTGTCAAAAATGGTTGGTTCATAGAATTTCTCCATTGTTTTGATCATTTATCACAATTCTTCTCTTCTCCCCTACTCTTAACTAGTCTTCTGTTACACACGCACACGCACACGCACACGCACACACATATACATATCCACTCTTTAAAAGTTTCACATTTTACGACAAGAAAATGTATCAATTTGCCTGATCATAATTTCTCATATATTGAGAATTTGTTCTCTCTTTTCACCACCTCATCCAATTAATGAGATCAACTGCTTACATAATTTAACAGTTCCCCTTCATCTCATTTATACCTGAATATATCCCACTAAAACTCTCACTAAATGATTAGATGACGCTTCATACAACTTTATGAAAGAAAAATATTCCAAAAGATTTATCTGAGAACTTTAATTAGATAACAGTCAGCAGCCCCCCCAAAAAAAATAATAATAAATAAATAAATAAGGCCATAGTAACACTCAAGATGTCATTCTACTACCCCTCATCTCTAACATTGTCGGTAAAAAGGCTTTTCATTGTTACAAAGAGCTTAATTGAAACTCTTGCATAATTGGAAGGAGAATACTTAGCAATTCTTGAATCACAAAAGAGTCAGATGAAAGAAGGCATGCAAGGAAACAATTGGTTCACACACAACAATGTCACCTGACATGCGGCTCCCATTGGGGGCAGGGAACATTTACTAAGGCTCTGATCATAGTCTCTATGAGGTAAGAAGTCCAATTTTGTCGGAATTTTGATCCACACTTTGCGGAATTACAGATCAACTAGTCTATAGATTAGTCCAACTTACCCACTCGCTTACTGTCTGGAAACCTTTTACGCAAAACCTTGATACAGTCCTGCAGAAGATTGTTGGGTGAAACTGCATCAATTTTAAGAAGAAGAGGAAGAAGAAGATTTCCTAAAGTAAAATAAGGGTATTCCTGTTCATCATTACATGCAATCAATGAAATTTGATTGTAAGAAACATGATGAGGCAAAGTTAACTAAAAAAACAAAAGTTCATGCAGCAAATTGATTTTGGCTTAACTAAAAAATAATTTCATCAGTCCACAGTAAAAACATAGTAATATAACTACATATTTTAAGATGTAAAGACCTTACAAAACAACATTATGAAGAGAAATGACATTCGCAAGCAAGTGATACTCAAAACCAAGCCTCGAATAATAAAATAGAGGCTAATGTGAAGGAGTAATACACATTGATCCAGGAAAAAGAGAGAATTTCTACCTTTGCAACATCTAGGGAATGGCAGTCCATTGCTGCAATTGCTACTTGCTCGCACAGAGTCCATTCTACAATAACAATAGCATATTACATTTAAATGTATGGTGGATATGAATCAGAACAAGGAATAAAAGGCAGCTACTTTTGGGCAAGCAAACTATATATATCACCAAATACAACTCTAGGAAAAAAATTGTAACTAAATAAAAATTACCAGCAGATTCCTCTCAATGCAATATAGAAGAATGATCAACCAAACCATCAAAATCTTTATTAGCCACAGATTGTGCTTGCTGATATTTTTGTGACACAAAGCACCATCAGAGTTGATCATCGGGGAGTTGCCATAAACCAAGATAGCTAGTCCACTTTTGGCATTCTTTTCAACTTAGCTTTGTTAATAAACAATTAAGGGCTGCAAGGAAGCTGCCCAGAGGAAGAAGGTAGAATGATAGCAAATTGAAGAAACTAGAGAGTTTCTTTAAAATTCAGAGATGCTAAGCCAAAGGCTACAGCATTACGGAGCTAATTCTGAGCATTTTTTGTCTTCTTCCCAAACATAAAAGACTTCTACACTGATTTATAGTAGTGATAAAGTAGTTTATTCCTACTACATACGAAAGCATGACATGATCTTCAAAAGTAATAAAGCCAAATTAGCTAGTAAAACTAGATAGGGAGGATAAACTGCGTTGTCGAACTGCAGTTTACATTTGTTGCACCTTACATTTTCAACTAAGCCCAAGAAAATTATTAGTCTTCTCTTGGCATCATTTCATAGGCTACAAGGACATGACTATGCAACAGCAATCTAAGAGATCACGCTGCAGACTTCAGCATGCTACACCTATAGAACTCCTCGCGGAAGGATAATTATTGTACTCTGCGAGTTAGGATGGCCATTGTTTGCTTAACCACAACAATCTTCATGTGTCATGTCAACCCCGAATGAGCTCTAGGGTGTCTTATGGCATGTCATTGACTCAGGTCGTGCCAAAAAGGATTAAAAGAAAAGAAGTCTGAAAACTTACCTCCATTCTAAGGGGGTAAGATTCGCCCCACGCCTCTTGAAAATTCTAAAAATTTCACCTTTTGACCAGATAAATGGGAATACTACGCCAAACAAACTGGGGAAACATTCTCATTCCCGAGGTTTATCTTCACTTAGTCAATGGCTAAGAAAAGACTTGCACGGCCTAATTCCCCACCAAGACTTCCATAGAAAGCTAACCATAAAAGGGAAGAATGTAGCATCTCTTGTGATTTCAGAAACGAAGGAAAAAAGAAGAGTAACGTGACGAGCCCAACAATTCACACCCAACAATTTAGCAACTTTGACAACTAATCGCGTGACAATTCAAGAATCGAGCACAATTCTTCACCATCTAACATCAAAATCGAGTGATACTGCACAAGAAGCTGAAACTCGCATTGAAATTCAATCGAGAAAAACAAGAGAAAAAATCTCAAAAACCCACCTTCGGTCCCGAGAGCCGATCGCTTCTTGAAGTCGTTGAGGATCGCCAGCCCGTGCTTCAAGACCTTGTCGGGGCGTCGGACCTTGAGCTTGCGGACGAGGCAGAGGTACTCCCACGCGCCGCCGCCCCCGTTGTCCACCTGGGTCTCGAGCCTGTTCAGCTGGTCCTCCTCCGATTTCGTCACCATCTCTTAGGCTCGAATTCGAAGCAACCGGCGGCTCGGGATCCGATCTCTCCTTCCACCAAGGTTGGAGCTTTATCGGGGTATGCGTTGAGTGCGGTGGGCTTTCTCTCTCTAGACGGCCTTTTGGATCTGTAGAGAGAGAGATGGGAAGCTGCCAGTAACGACCGAGAGAGAGAGAGAGAGAGAGAGAGAGAGAGAGAGAGTCCGAGGGAACAGTGGAACACTACACGACCACGGCGACCTGCGAATCCGATATTCGCATCTTTCTTTACTTGCAAATCAGTCCTCAACTTTCCGTTGGTTCGTTTGGGCCCCCAGCATTTCATTTTTGTTAATTAAAGGCCTTCTTTTAACGTTTTCACCATCGATGGACCTCAATCGAGTCTTCCGACGTTACATATAGGATCGATTGGAACATCGGCCGCGTAAGGCAGAATCAAGTCTTAAAATACCATACCCAAAAAGGTCTTCAATTGGCCGTTAGTGAATTTTCAGAATGAAAAGAATCTTATATTATATCTAATTAGCCTTTTTCAAGTTTTTTTTTTTATGCTACTCTATTCCTACTCTAATTGTTCAAACTTTTATCCTATCTCAAGTTATAGTGCTTTTTTTGACAAATCACACACAACTTTCTCTATTTTATTTTTTGGTCAGGGACTTTCTCTATTTGAAAACAATCTTGTTCGAAACAATCCCTCCAAAAACTGTCGAGCTACCGTTGAAAGGCTAGACTGAGCAAACCCTAAAATTCAATTGGCACAAAATAAAGATATTAATTTGCTAACCTTAATGAAATCATGGCTTGTCACCTAGAATATGAAGTGGAATATAAGTGTTGTGATACCATGTCGAGTGGGAGGGAGGCAAATCGAGAGGAATCGAATTTATCACCTTGTGTGAAAATGACAATGGCCTTCTTAAAACTCTAAAGTGACTTTTTTTTTAATACTAAGGATTTACTTGATCAAATAAAATTCAATTCACCAATGATCATTACATTAAAATTTTCAATTTACCAAATTAAAATGTTAAGAATTCAATCAGTCAACACTGAGAAAATATTTAAAGTTTTCTCGTGCTTCTTTTCTATATTATTCTCTTCATTTGGCAGATCTACATAAATCAACTCTACAATCTAAAATTTCTTGTCTAAACCTATCCATGCTCAAATATTTTTAAACTCCTACATAAAATCGATTGTGCTAGCGGTTATAGATGGATTGGCACTAGAATTTGATTTCTAGTTTTGAGTTGCCTATCTTCCCTTCCAGCAGCCAATCCATTGGTTGGGTCTATTCTAAATGTATCAATAAACTCAATATAGATACACATGAATGAGTTAGCTCAAGTACTACATTTAAAAGATCATGTTGATACCTACCTTGGAATTAAAGACACTAGGTTTTTCGTAAATTTATCACATTAAGTGAACTCATGATGAATGGGCCAGAGTTGACACACACTAACCCTCTAGGGAACACTTGGTGTGGGGATAAAGTGGAGAAGAGTTGCCGACATTTAGTTCTTCTTGATGTGAAAATCATTAGTATTCCCTAATAGAGGGAAGAAAAAGATACACTACTAATTACGGGAAGGTAGACTCCAAGTTGAAGCTTCGACTCTTACCATTGCTAGGTAGGAAGAGGGCCCAAGTAGGCACCTCCCGCGTTTGGGGTGAGAAGAGGTGGATGAAAATTCCATTGCACACCTGTGCCCTTATAGGCAAAGTTTTTGAACTGATTACTAGGTCGTATGCTCCTAATTTAGAGACTTTGCCTTAATTAAAAACTTTTGAGTAAATTTTTTTTTTAATAGGTAGGTGTTATGGGAAAATAAAAGTAATTTTCCTAATTTTTTTTTATATCCAAAGCTCAAAGTTTAAACAGGCTCTTTTTATTTACATTTAAAAAAACAAAAAAAGAATTTACTTTTTAAATTTAAAAATATTATTAAATTATAGAAATTTACGAAAAATTACACTTATGCTTGAGGTGTTGTGGATTAAGTTTATATTAAGTTAAATTTATAAAGATAAAGAAGAGTGAAATTCCTGTCTCCCAATCCTAAAATTTAATTAAATTTATAAAATCCAAAAATCCAAAGTTGATTTCTACAATTCACAAAGAAAGTTGCTCTGGTTTTGAACAATCTGTCAGCTAGCTCTAAAACCCTACTCCGCCGGTCAAGTGACGAGCCTCAATAACAGTTGCAGACGACGCTAGAGCTCCACCATCCCACAACCATGGCGATGAAAACCCCAGAGGAGTCCGACGTAGGCATCATCTGCTACATCTCCAACCTCCCTGGCTTTCGCGGCATCCTCAAGCAAAGGTCCAGTAAAAACCCCACTATCCCGCGCTCATACTGTGCTCAGTTTCTTCTCCGTTCCAATTTGTGAAATAAACAAACTTGCGTGGTCGCAGAGTCGCTTCGGCGGTAGATATGAAGTGAAATCGCCTGCCCATTATCGTATAACTTCTGGGTTTCGGCCATTCAGTCTCCTGGATGTCATGTCTTATTAAAGTCCTTTGCTTTTTGCTGACTTTTGCATATGCTACATGGGACTTTGTGCAGGTATTCGGATTTCATTGTCAACGAAGTGGATTTGGAGGGGAATGTTGTTCATCTGACCACATTGGAAGCCCCTCCCGAGGTGAAATTATGGGTGAAGTTTGGTTCTTTATGGGTGTATTCTTGTTTAACTGTCGTGAAGGTCTGAAGATGATGTGGCTTTTTACAGCTCGTTCATGTCGTGGGGGAGAATGAGACGGATGCTTCCGATCAGCTGAACAAAAGTTATGATGCGGAGATTGAATCTTTTAGGACTCTTGCTGGGGACTCTGATGCTGACCTGCTCCAGAGTTTTATTGCGCAAATTACATCTGGTGCTGAAGAGAGCCTCTCGCCAATAGTTCTTTCTCCAAATAGTGACAAAGTTCATCGCACGGTGTGCTGCTTGCACTTTGGGGGTTTTTTTTATTTGTTTTGTTTTAGTAAAGTATCTTGTTGCCCAGTTTGGGTAAATTGTAAAACTATGTCTTGTTTATGTTCTACAACAACAACAGCAAAAATTAAGCCTTATAGAGTTGTCTGCTTGATGTTCTGAGTAGAGGAAATTCAAACACTCTTCTGGTTGAGGTGAATTTGACAAGTCAGATGTCACAGACGTTCTGCTTCACACTAATCTTTCTTAGTATTGATGACTCACTTTTCTTAACGCATATCTCCATTAATTGGGGTCCTTAGCTCAGTCATTTTTGGTCTTTTCAAGCATATTAATCTCAATCTCACATGTTTTGGTTTGGCATTAGCAGATATTATTGATTATTGACTACGGCAATAGCAAATTTGATGTAATTTTTATTGCATGTTCCAGGCAATTCATAATTATTTCAAAGAGAAATTCAAATTTCTTGTTACCGACACGATTGATGGGCCAGATTCCTCGACAAAGTGCATTCGAGTGAGAGCAAGTTCTGGAGGTCAGTCCAAGGGTAAAATGTCAAAGAAGCGGAAGGAAAGAGGTGATAAGCCTTTTGATAGCAGAGGTTCAAGTAGCTGGCCTGAAAATGTTGGGAAGTTCCTTAGGTAATTCTGAATGTTTAGCTGCAATTGCATTTTTCTGACAGTTTATGTTCACGACCATGTTTTTCTACCAATTGGATGTTCCATAAGCTTTGATGTCTGTCAACACCTAAAAGAAAATAATTACACAACATCAGTTTCATAAAGTATGCTTTCTGCGTGGCCTTCAGTTTCCCACTCTTCAGAGATATAAAACTAGATTGTCATGATATTTTACCGTTAAATTGTATTTGTTGTATTTCTACATAGATAAGGTGATGATCAGGCAGTGTACATCCACGTTTTGGTAGATGCTTAGGACATGGGTAAGAATATAAAATCATTCAAGGCAAATTACTAGGTTGTTTTTGTTATAGATCTAGATGATTACTGGTATATTATGTTTAGGGTGATTTTGACAGCAGGCTGTCGCCATTTTGGTAAATGAGCGAAAGAATACTGAAGATCTAAACTTATGAAATTTATGGGATAATGTCAGTATCAAACTAATAGAAGCCATTGGTGTGATCTGTCACTATAATTGACAGTAATTTTGTTTAAGCTATATGTAAGTGATTTAAATAGTTATTAGAGAAATTGCATTTGCAGTGGAAGAGGTGAGGTGAGGTAGTGTATATCCATGAAGTAATAACACGTTAGGAATATGGTCAGGATGGAACATAGCTAATGCTGTTAATCTTTCTTTGATACCTTGTTTCTTTGCCAGTTGACATCTTTTAGCTGTTCTTTAATTTTGTCATGTACAACTTAGATAACTACTAAGGATCACTGTTATTGCAGGTTTCATCTTTACAAGGAAAATAAGGATACACAGGAGGCCTTGGGTCTTATAGGAAAGATGCTGGGCACCCAGGTAACTCATGATTCTATACTGGAAAAGGATTTGCTTTTGTATGTAGTCATTTTCGTTGGAAAAAGTGGACTAAGCATCATTGCTGACAGATTCTGTTCTTCTTGGATTTCTAATGCATGGCATGTGTGATCATGCAACTGAAAGTCCATATTCACCAAGGAAGTTCCTGCATCATCACAACAGTCTTTTTGCAAGGTCTTGTAAAAATCAAGATCATATCATTTGAGTTCATTCCATTAAGTTGATCATCTTCTCATTTCTCAGTCGAGATCATTTGGATTTGCGGGCACCAAGGACAAGCGAGCTGTTTCAACTCAGAGGGTAATCAATACTAGGCATGCTTCTGCCTTATTTGATTTTTTATTTATTTATTATCTATATTGTCATTTGAAAGCAACTTCAATCGTCATACTGTCTCTGCTATGTCACGAGTCAAAAATTTCACGTGGCCTTCCTTCAAATTGTAAGTCATCTCCAATTTATATAATAGGAGATTCTAGATGACTAAAACTTCTCCAAGAAGTGCCTTAAAAAGTTGAATCTATGAGAAGTCATCCTCAGTGTCATGCCTTGTTGAAAATGTGGGTTTCTTGATTTCATTTATTGATGTTTGTGCAGTTTTCCCCTTCAGCCAGGATTTCTGAAAGATTTTGTGAAATTTGAATATATCTGTATATCTGTATTTAACTGTTGAAAGAATAAATAGTTGTAGAACAATCGTAATTGATATACTCTTGTAATGACCATTTTGGCTTGAAATTCCAAATAATTTAATTTTAGGACTCTTCACTTTCATCTATTCTGCTAAAATATTTGAATAGCACATGATATATTCATGTACCTCTTCCTCTCAATAGAATGATATCTGCAACCTGCAAATATTATCATTATTGTTGTTCTCTCGAGGTCCCCATTCATGCTTGCTTTTGGAGCTTGAAATTAGAAAATTCCAAGTTATAGGGAAGACCTGGTAGTTCAGGTTGGTTCAATTTATTACCACATCCTACAATGGTGCTTCTCTTTCATTTCACAATTGATTTTTGGATAGCCTTATTATTTACTAGAACACTAGTTCTTTTTCTTTTCTCAGCCTGGATTTTTAAATGATAGAGGAATTGTGAATGTAAAAGATAAGCCTCTCCCTTGCCTATTTCTTTGGGAGCATTGAAGGGAAGTTCTTGACCAAAGTTTTTTTCTCTTGAACAATCTGAATGATGTTGTATTTACATGTTTTTAGCTTTTAAAGCCTGGAAGTGCTGTGCCTGTTAGTTGCTATTATATTGCAACCTTCACCTGTTCCTTTATCTGTGATTAAATGGCTGTATATTTTTGGCAACTTGTTATGCAATTATCACATTCAGAACAAGAAGGTCTTTAAAATCACTGTCAATCTACCTTATATTATTAGGCCCCATCATGATCATAGTCATTGTTCAGGGAGTCTTATAAACAATATATGGACTTTTGTAAACTAATTTGGTATTAGAGCATTAGCGCAGAATAATTAATGTAAATCAACTACATCTACCTGACTTCATTGGAGTTTTCCATTCTTATGACTATTTAAAAAATATTGTGCTTGTTGTTAATTGAGAGTTTTGTTATTTCCTACCCATGCTACATGAAAAAGTTCTCACTTTGCCTTCAGCAGTCTTTCACTTTCTATAATTATAAAATCCCTGCAATGGATGGGCAATGTCTCTGGTTTCAAAATAAGATTGATTGTAGTGATTTAACTGTTATTCTTCAAGCAATCGATTGTCCTATGCAACATTATACTTCTAGAATATTTTATTCCATCCAGTTTTCATGAAGACATGGACAGATGTTCAAAATTCAGAGCTAGCTTTCTTTTGGCATTTGCAGGTTACTATATTCAAGCAATCCGCAAGTAAATTAGCATCTCTGAATAAAAAGCTGATTGGTATTAAAGTGGGTGACTTCTGGTGAGGCGAATGTTATTTACGTTCTACTTTTGTCCTGGGATATATATACGTGACATATCCAATACATTTAGCTGCTCCATTTCAGCTATGTGAAGGATGGACTTGTTTTAGGGCAGCTCTTGGGAAATAGATTCACAGTCACGCTACGGTAGGAATGATGACACTTTTTTGTGTGGTTGCATTAAACCTTTCATAGTCTAAGTCTATGCTAATACAACATGCATTTCTTCATAGTGGTGTTGTTGCAGATTCAGAGGATACCATCAAAGCAGCTGCAGATGCTTTAGGAAAGCAGGGGTTCATTAACTACTTTGGCTTGCAGGTATTTTCTAGACTATAATTATCTCTATCATTAAATTAATCTAATTGTATCCTTCATATCGGGCATATTTTCGTCCCCCATTTTTGTCACGAGAACTTACCATATATTGTGGGTCCTTCTATTCATATTGTGCCCTAAATTCACATTGCTAGATGACACTTTCCTGTTATGAGTAAACCCTCTGGATCTAACAACTGGTTATGGTGGAGAACAATCATGACTTTCTGGTGTAGCAGTAACTTAAGAAAGAAATTGTAGAAAGAAATACATGCGGTTTGGACATGAAAATTGATGAGAGCACCTAAATTGAGATAGACAAGACTTCAGGAAATTGAGGGAATAAATTTTATGGATGGGACATCTGCAACATTCTGTGTGCATCTTACATAGCAACCTTATCTGAAAGGTGTTAATTGCAAAGAGATAGACTGAAGTACCTAAAGTCAAACAACTTGCATAAAACCTATGGAATGGATTCCAAAATGGTAAAATATCTGGATATGCAAAGCGAAGGCATTAACTATCTCCACTTAATCCTCTACATAATGATTTTTAAAGTACGCTGGTTCAACTTTAGCCAGGTCATCTGCAGATATTGCAGACAGTTCCATGACTTTAAATTTGTCTGGCAGCAACAAGGGAATTAATTGAACTTTTTTTTTTAATAAGAAATGCAAAATCTAATTGAAATAGTCTTGTCCTAGCAATAACATTGCGTTCATGTCCATGAGACCTTCATGGGCATAGATGGTGTTGTGCTCCTCGGCCATTCAGGGCTTGTCAGTTTCACCATAGCAAGAAATGGTAGATCACTAAGTTCAAGAAAATTGGCTGCATATGCCCTTATGTCTGTTGTTTCTTGCTCACACGTTGTGAGTGGTAAAATAGATCTGGTGTTCTTTCTGCTACAGAACAAACTTGAAATTCTGGATATAAAACTAGTAATATATTGAGAATGCTAATTTTGTAAACATGCCCTAATTCTTGGCTCTGTTCTGTTTGAGCAACTGTCTTTTTGACATCTGGTTATGCAATGTATGTTTTGTTCCTGTCAGAACAGGCCTTGTGCATTTCAACTTCCTGAGAATGGCTGGCTATGCTAGATGTTTGTAGTGACCTCAAGCACTAAAGTGTTCTTTAAGAGACAATAGTTTCAGTCAGTTAATGATGTGATTTATGGATGTGATACCTATTAAGGTAGATAACTATGCGGCCTTGAAGTTTTGTTAAAATGCCATGACAACCTTTGTGCTTTTGAAAATTACTTTGATGCCCCAACTATCTACAGTAGTCTCCAATCATTTGTTGGATTTAGAAGTTACAATAATATATATTAACTTGAATTTCTTAAATCTTTGTCTATTCTATTGAAGAGAAATGCTAATTTGGATGTAATATGAAAGCTAAAACAGCCCATAATGACATGTAGTGCCGCATTGTGGGTTAGAAAGCTTGCCAAGGCGAAATGGACTTGACCAGCTTTGATCTTGACCAAATCTATGACTTACTCCAGATCCTTCTCAGAGCAGGTCGGCTTGAATTTGGGCAGGCTTTCCTGCCTATAATGAGGGGCGACATGTTGTTGTAGCTCTACTGACTTGAATCAATTTATCAATATCAACATTGTATGATAATTAACCAAAACTGAAGGTGAGTTATTTTCCATATTAAATTAGCAAATGAAGTTATTGCTATGTGGTGCAGCTCTTCATATTTGCTAAATTATTTTCGTCAGGCTAGGTGATTAACACATTCGACTTTTCTTATCTTTACCAGCGTTTTGGAAGTGGTTCTGTGCCAACTCATGATATTGGTGCAGCTTTACTTCAAGGAGAGTGGAAAACTGCTGTGAGCATGATTCTTGATCCGAGGGAGGGGGATATCCTTGTGATGTTGTCAGTTATTTTATGGAGAAAGGATGTTCTGTGTAGTTCATTGCATGATCTCAGAGGGCTAATTATTTCTTTTTCCCTAGTATGGCACAACTGTTTCCCTTAATATAGTTTAGATACAAAAAGATGTGATAGCACTTGCAAGGGAGTATTATAAGGAGAGCAGTGACATTGATGGAACATTGAGGCGAATGCCCCGTCATCTGGTTGCTGAAAGGGCTGTAGTAAGTTTTTAATTT
This sequence comes from Corymbia citriodora subsp. variegata, assembly GCA_014858505.1. Lineage (NCBI taxonomy): Eukaryota > Viridiplantae > Streptophyta > Magnoliopsida > Myrtales > Myrtaceae > Corymbia > Corymbia citriodora. The sequence goes on along the minus strand of CM026411.1, from coordinate 24,455,922 downwards.
GCAATCGCTCATGCAGTTGTTCTTGCGGTGCCAACTGTTCTTTTGTTCAATTCTTATCTCCAGCTTGGCAACTTTGTGTCCTCTATAGTTCTTTTAACTAATTTTCTTTCCTTTGATTTCCCCAGTCCTCTACCAGCACCCTCTGATCATCATTTTCTGTAATTATTTTGTTGGTATTTTTTGCATTCTTTTGTCTAATAACAATGCTGTGTGATCATGCTTTTTTTGGCTTTTTGCAGCTCCAGTCCTTGAAAAAGTTTCCTGGGAATTACTTGCAGGCTTTAAAGGCTATACCTAGGACATTGAGAATGATGTAAGTACTAAGTAGTTTGTGAAGCATATGTTGCTTTGTCTGAGGTCTAGTCTGGCAGCTGCTCACAAGATAAAAGGATATGCTCTACTTGAATGCCTTCATTGAGGCTTTCACTTTTCATCTTTACTTGAGCCCACATTATTGAGCTTATACGTCAATCGTCACCGTTAGATGCTCAAAGCATCTTTTCCAATGTTTTTCATCATCAACAATCTTTTGTGTAACTTAAAATCTGTTTTCATGGTTTTCCTTGACGATCATTACAACTAGGAACGTTGCATTTTCTAAATCTTCCTCAAAACGTGTAACGAGACTCTTTCAAGAAAGCAGCATCTTATGATTGTGCATGAAGGATCCAATATTTCTTGCTGGGGTTTCTTATATTAGGTGTTCGGTTGCTAACTGGACTTTCTCCCCAGGTATGTACACAGTTATCAGAGTTATCTGTGGAACCATGCAGCAAGCGCAAGAATGCAGAAGTATGGTATGCTAAGTACTGCATCAAAAAGACATGTTTAGGCTTTCTTTTAGTATCTGTAGGTTTAGAACAATAATTTTGCTCTTTTTTTCACCATGTGGCAGGATCAGACCAAGTTGTGATTGGGGACATAGTACATCATCAAGGACATGATGATGAGAATGTGGTAGAAGTTGTTTCAGAATGTGGAAATGATGACTCCTCTGATCCCTTTGATAACGTTTGTTTGGATGAGACATCCGAAATGGATCTTCCAGCAGAAGGTCATTCTCTTGTTAAGGTCAGAGTTATGTTCTTTTCCTTTCATCACTGACTGCTGATGTGCAGGCTTTCTGATAGCCCATAAAGCAAGGAACCTTTCTAGCAATGCACATTGGCAAAGATATAGTTGGATGGAGTGGTATTAAAGGAATTAAAGGGTTGCCAACCCGCATGCAGAAGTCATTTAGGAAACTGACATGTGAAATAAAATGCACCCGCATCTAAAAACGCTTACTCTTTTTCAGTTTTGGCTATTGTTGCCACTACTAATTGGATATTGAAATATGTAACTAAACGCTAGGAGTGAGATTGAAAATAAGGGCTGCTGAACTTTTTACAGGTTTTAACTTCAGAGGATATTGCTTCGGGGAGATATTCACTCGAGAATATTGTCCTGCCTTTGCCTGGGTAAGGGAAGACTTGTATAATATACCCTGCATTGTAAGTTCTGGGGCATGAAAAATTTAGAATATTGAACTTCTGTTTCATCTGACATCGTCTATCATTTTATGTGGCAGTTCAAGAGTAATATACCCAAATAACGATGTTGCGGACATTTATCATGATCTGGCGAAAAAGGTCGAGTACTTCTTGGGAATTCAACAAGCATCATTCAATGCATTTTGTTTGTATCCTACCATATGTGGAATTTCAGTGTGAATATTAAAAATTCTTGGGGCCTGAGGACCTGCAGCTTACACCCAGCCCCCATCACACACTTTGTAAAAGCTGCATATTGGCAATCCCTAGCTTGGGAGACAGTGGTCAAGTTACCACGTGACCCCTCAGAGCACCGATTTACATTGGTGGAAGTAGTATGTAAAGCAGAGTTCCTGCTGTTCTGCTGGAATTTCAGAAACACGTGTAGAATGGTTGCGTGATCGAGTCAGATATGAATATGGCCCTTACTGCTTGAAGGACTTAGGAGACCTAAAGTTGGGCCAAAAATTAAACTGCATGGTGGCTACTCACTTACTTTTCTGCAAAAGAAAATTATTGATTATAGTGGGAGAAAATACTTATAAAGAGAACTGGACTTAGGACAATACGCATAAAGCTTCTTCCAAATTCCTGGATATTCTCTAACAGTTGTTTGTTTTGTTTCTGTCCTCACTTAAACAACGTCTCCCGCAGGACTCCATCAGCTTGACAGAGAGCGTGCACAATGTCAAGTAAATTTCTTGTTACTTTTTTATTGGTTAAACCTCTTAATACTTCATGTCTTCCTCACTAACCGCTGAATATCCCCTTAAGAGCAGTTTCTGTCAATGGGCTACACACTGATCCAGTTTATTTTGGTGTCATAGGGAATTCTCTATAACCAGTATGACAGGAGGTTACAGGCGGGTTTTTCAGAAACCAATGGACTATGAATGGTGTGGTTTGGCTTTTCCTGTTACCTTCTGTCCCAATCTTTCTCAAATATCTTGTTAGTTGGATATAAAAGTTCTGGAATTGTTTTCTCTCAGTGACATTGTTTTCTGATACTGCAGGGAGATGCTAAGATACAGTGATTATAGTGTACCACTGGCTGAGACTGATCTAGACAAAATTACCAAACCCAAGCCTCTCAGGTTAGTTGAAGGGAAGGACTTTGTCAATGGAAACAAAGACAATAATCCATTAGATTCTGTGGTCTCCTCGACGTGTAAGGACGCTGTGAAAGCTTCAGTGAACATTGGTGAAGCTAGCATCTCTGACAGAGATGAAATTCATATAGCTTTAAAGCTGGCTTTCACGCTTCCATCATCTTCCTATGCAACAATGGCCATAAGAGAGCTGCTGAAGACATCAACATCTGTAAGTGTGCCACTAAAAGTTCTTTGTGCTCTTTTGGATTCCTCAAAGAAGATTCACTACAGGTGTATAAGGTGCAGTCCTTATTCCCAGAGATCATGCAGAGACCCAAAGAAATGAGAAAAGTGTGCAAATTGAAAATGGACAAATATTAGGACAAGAGTATGGTAAAGTAATAAAATTACAGCTTGATGTCCAGCATCTTGAGAAAGCATTAGTATCTACCTGAGTTTGGAAAAGCTGCCTGTACATCAGGAAGTGAGCTGATTTGATACAAAGAAACAAAATAATTCACATATTTAGACCTGTACATCAAAATCCTTTCTTGATTTAAGAGAATCATGTCTGAAATCAACATTCCTGATATAGATACTTTCATAGAAATTTAGGTGAGGATACTGGAGTGCTCTATTTCTTGATTCTGTTGCTACTGATATGAAACTTAGGCAGTTTATGACTCTTGCCATTCTAAGATCGCAGATTTATGAGCTGTTCTAACTATTAATGGGCTTCTCCCATCCCCACAAACAGTCTCTCTCATTATCTAGCCTGCAGGATCAATCGCTCAGAATGCATCTGATTCTCTCCGACATTTTCTTTAGTGTTGAAAGTGATGGTTGAATCTTGCAATGCAATTGTTGGATAGTCTTACCAGAGGCTTTAAATTGTTCATACATACAATCTGAAATTTGGGTCATTATGCTTTTGCAGGTTGCCTTTCACAAAACATTAAACCACGAAACAGGCTCGTCGTTGCAAACTTGACACCTCAAACTGCTTCATGATTCTTCATGATGTCTAGCTGATCATGAATGAAAAGACTGGCAGATATGGGTCAGAATTTCATATTTTGGCTTTAAATTTTAAAGTTCTACATGATACATTTTGCTTTAAGTAAAGAGTTGCAGAATCTGGTTATTTGTATTTTGCTTATTTAACAAACAAAGAGGCAAGTTTGGGGGAAATTAGCAGTTGAACGTGTTTATGTCTATTGATAGTTTTTGGCATCCCGTGCATCACGTGGTACTTGTTGCAGGACTTCTCTTTGATGTGGGTATCCTCAAGCAATGGTTTGTTTGTCCCCAGTGGGCTGCTAGCATACAATTAGCGTGAATGTGGTTGCAGAAGTTGATGGAGTATTGAAGATGGCAAATGCCACTTGATTAAGTGGAGCTATATTCGTGTATGGTGCATGGCATGCTTGTGGAGTAATGAAGTCTGAGCTATGCAAATGGAATTCTTGACATCCCGGCGAATTTGAACTTGCAGCTTTCTCACCAAAACCAGGAGCTGGGGGCTGCAGGTGCAGAGTTGTGAGCAGCAAGCGGACTATTACTAAAATTTTTGAGAATGCTCCTTTAGAATGCCGTGGTTTTCCATAAAGATTGAAATTAAACATGAGTAGAACGGTTCTTTGCCTTTCTTGAAATCTTTGGCTGACAGAAGCCATTCTTATTGAGCACAAATCATAACTCAACATCTTTTTCACAGCGTTGTCTAAATTGCGTGATGGTGCCTTTATTGTCGCATTGAATTAATAGACCACCCCATTAAGAGCTACACGTTCACTGCAATTTTTATCCAGTTCCATTCTCCATTGGCAAGATTTGTTAGGAGTTGGATTTATGCTGGAGCTCAAAGAAGTTGTAGCTAGTGGTTTTAATGGCATTTTGCCAGACAAGTAATTGACGAGCAGCATCTGTGACAAACCATTAGAGGCAGACAGTTAAAAGGTTGACATCAGCCGAGCGAGTTCCTGTGGTGAAATAAGCTGCAGCAGCCTACCCAAGCTCTATGTGCTTCTAGTGCATGCCGAAGACCATCCTACGTAACTAGCAATTGTAACATGCACTAGGATGACGATAGGTCGGATGTCAATCTATTGAATCGTGAAAGTCTTACGTAGAATCCCCATGATCCAAAGGATCGCATATATTCAGCCCATGCGCTTCTAGTGCGCCCAATAATCAGTTCTATGTAACGGCAATGGCATCGGTCACGCCACCACTGAGTTGTACTATTGTTTTGGGAAAACTGAAAGCCACGGCGATACTAACATGAGTTAGTGCAATTAATTGGCTTGTTACGGTGACAATTCGATATGAGTTCCCGTCTTTCTCATGCTTCTATCTGCTTTCTCAGTATTGGCGCCTAGCTGCAGAGGCGTTGCTGAGCTTGCTGTCGATGGGGTTCAGCATAAGGAGATACTGGAGGGTTCAGTTGATGCTCAGGAGCTTCCTCGACAATTATTTGATTTCACGAGTAACAAAGTAGATTGTATAGAGGGGAAAGCAGATGAGAATATGAATGGTGATGGCAGTGCACTTCGATTTGGTAGTACCGCATGATGTATAATGTAAGATAGACCAAATTACACTGCATATTGAGAATTTACAACAAAATTCAAGAAATTAAGTAGCTTTCGACGAATGGATCATCACAAGCTCTTTTTCACCACATCTTTCAGACAGAAAATTCTAAAGACATAATTATTCAGTTTGGCTGCAAGTTCCTCAACATTGCCAGGAACGCACCTTCCTTACAATTAGCCTCAGAAAAAAGGGCAAAAACAGTAATTTCTAAAGACATGTATGAATTATCTGTTTAGGCTGCAAGCTCTTCAGTATTGCCGCAAATGCACCTTCCCAAGGAATAAGACTCAATCATATTGGCAGCTGAAATAACATCACAGGAGAGTATTCTTAAGTAATCATATGAAGACATAGTTGGAGGACTAGTTTCTGCTAAATGAGGAACATGACCATTGCCAATCCATCTGCACAATAAGGTGAAACAACTTACAGAAAAAATACCAAAGAAAATTTTCAATCAACAATCTATATCCTCTTGACATTCAATTCATGTCACAAGACCAAAAAAATATGCATCTGGGATGCTTACTTTGATTTTTATTTATTAAAGGCAAATGAACAAGTATACAATTTGAAGTCACAATCAAGTTCCCAAAATTTCCATTGATTAGTAAGCACCATCAATGAATGGTCAAGTCAGCAGATTGGATACATCATACATGTAACCAGCAATTTTATGAATTTAATTGTCGCATATCCGACCGGAAAAACAAAATTTGAACACAATTTGCCAAATTCCTCATGTCTCATATTGGCACATATCTTTTCACAGCCTGCTTCCCAGCAACTGCTGCCGCTGCTGCAATCCCTCCGATTGCCCCTGCAATTGCTGCTGACCTTGGCCCTGCTGCTGCCTTATAAAGCGCACCTGTCACAAACAACCAATTCCACCATCTCATGATGCTGCAAAAATGAGAAGAACATAGCAGTCGAGCACAAAAAAAGTTCTATAAAATATCAGGATCATCACTGTAAGTGAAAAGATGAACTTCTATACGCCATGCCAATAAATAAGGGATTGCGTATTTGAATCTCTCTAAACAAGCAATGATTTCTTGATCTCAGATAAATGAATTTCATCCTCTTAACACCAGGGTGTTAAAATATTATTTGAGTATTTCTTCCAATAGTTATCTAGAAAGTGGTACATACCATGTGTGCAGACTTAGGAATTGGAAAGGTGCATACCACTTGTCCCCAGTGTGGTACATTACACACACCCTACGTCAAACAACTAAATAACAAAATACTGCACTTTCTAATACACTGATTGCTTACGTGGTATGCACAATCAACACTTTCACTCGTTTAGGAATCGAATTCCATTGTGACATTTAATATTTTCAATCTAATGCTGTAAAATTACGTGTCCAACTTATTAATTTTGATTCCAAAAAGCCTTCAGGTCAACCTATGTCAAATAAATGTTCTAGAATAAGCTCACAAAGGATCTATCTCAGTACAATTTAGATCATGTGGAATTCACCACAGGTAAATGGAATTGCTGAGAATGGCAATCCAAAAAGTAAGGCTACCAAAAACGGAGTGATGTACACAGATTACAGAACCAGAAAAATGTCAAACTCTGTTTCACAACTAATTATATTCATTGATATAATTAGCAAAAGTATTTATGCACTTATAGATGGTGACTTTCCAATGAATGCATCTAGTACATATTTCACTTAAAACACACGCTCCCTTTTTGATATAACAAAGGGATTTAATTCTTCAACTTCCACGGCTAGGGTGCCTGAGAACCAGCTTTCTACAGTTTTAAATTGCCTGCTCATGACCTTTATATAGCTTTTTACACTTTCACTAAACTCAATGACAACACACCCACTACGCTATCTAATGACCAAAAGTATCATTTCAACCTCCCCCTATTTTAGGTGCCGCGAGTGCTGTCTTCCAAAAGCAAGAATCTTCTCTCAGGCAATTGTAATTCAGCAGTTTTTCATCGTAATCCTCCTTCTACAACACTCAAATTTTCTTCATTTCATTCACTAATACCATAGACAACACCACGTCACCAAACAAAACCAGTCATTTCCATTAGCTCATGCCACAAATCATCACCAATACAACACCTCTGTAATAACAACCCAATTCAGCAGTTCTACAATTGACTGGGCAAATATAAAACACAAGCTTCGCAATAAAAAATTCAAACTTGAAAGTACGGAAAAAATAAAGGAGAACGGGAATCATCAATATCATCATTTACCTGTGCCTAACCCAGCAGCGACGCTATTCAACAAGTCGTCGGTCCCTCTCCATTGGAGCAACCCGCTCTCCAGCCCGGCGAATATCAACCCGACGATCCCGAGCGAGTTCCCGAGCCGCCGGCCCGCCTGGCCCCCGGAGTTGAGGACGCGGTTGACGCGGAGCTTGAGGGAGTCGCCGGGCTCGGCGGACCGGATCCCGTCGAGGGTGCCCTTGGCGCCGCCGGCGAGGGCGCCGGCCAGGTAACCGGAGCCGGTGTAGTACTGGAGGTTCTCGCCCCAGGAGCGGTGGGGCTTGAGGGCCTCCTCATGGAAGAGGTACTCCGGGGAGGTGGGGAGGTTGTAGAGGTTCTTGATGGGGACGTGGAGGTCCTGGTACGGGTTGTAGAGCCGGGTCTTCGGGCCCTCGTCCGGCTCGCCGGAGCTCGGAGCAAAGGTGGACATGGTGGACACGCGCAGAGAGAGAGAGAGAGAGAGAGAGAGAGAGAGGAGAGAGACAGAGCTAGGGTTAGAGAGAGAGGAGGCGGAGGGGTTAAAGTTGACGGCCGGAAGAGGCGGTGGGGAGTTTTTGATTCTTGATTCCGTCGTGGGATTCCAGGGAAGGTTCCTCTCAAATTGATTTTTTTTTTGCTTATATATATTATGTAATTAAATATATATTGCCAAATATTAATTTAGATTTAAGGTTATTTTTCACCAACCGAATCCTTTCACGTGCATTGTGTTTTTTTCATGTTTGTCTTCTTGAGATTGAAATATGTATGAAGACAAGGATGTGACATTCTACATCAACGCTGGCTTAAAATCCAAAATTCTAACGAGAAGGAAAACTACAAAAAAAATTAAAAAAGAAAACCCAATAAAAGAGAGGACAGCTAGGCCGCTGCTGCCGGCGACGGCAGCGGCAGCTACCCATTTGGCTCATCAAGACTCTATTCGGGCTAACCTAAGGCCCGGCGATACTCACCATGTGGTGATTGTAGTTTTTATCTTTTTTGCCTAGAAGGAGGGTCGCTTGACTTGAGTCGAATGAGTCATTACGCTTCGTTGAGGTTCGCAAAAATTGATTCGGAGATCTTTAGTGTTTTCTTGATTAGGCGACACCTAGATTTGAACAACTTGATCATTAAACCCAAAAAAAAAAACAAATATATATACTTGATGTGTCATTAAATTTAGATAATCGTGTTAAATCAATTATGGTCATGCATTTGGTTTCTTAAGTTAATAATGGAGTAAATAGGTTTGTTTCCTTAAGTTCATAATGGAGTAAATAGGATTCATCGTACAACTCGATAGATTACATGTGTTCTGATCGATTCGACATTTAAAAAACGTAGATATACTAAACTTCTTAAACTATACGAGAGAGACCCTTTGTGCTAGTTTTAATATTAGCTGCAAAGGACAATGACCATCAATCGTTTCCTGGAGAAAATATTCAGTAATATTATCTTTTCACGGGCTAAACCAACAGCCAATATATTTCTTTTTCTTAATTTGAGATGCTCCAAATTTACACATGTCGAATTTTGAGCAGTGTTGACTAGACACATGTGTGTCACATTAGCACATGACTTGGTGGTATGATATTACTGAATATTTTCTTCCTTCCTTATGCCGGTTAGGACGGGCAAACTCCACAAGGCAATAGGAAAGTCTCCCCGACTTGTCCCGGGATGAGTCCGAAATGTTTCGCAACGAGGATTTTGACTCAGTACTCGTGAGTGGCGGCAACATGTTATACACTTTAAGTAATTTATAGCACAGACGTAAGGTGGTGTAAATAAACATATTTTTGACAGTGCTAACATATAAATGGCCTTTTAAATCTGAAAATCATCAATTAAGTAATTCAGTATCTAAATGAAGTAGTGACTTATGTAAATTAGACTCATGCTTGACCTGGTGGGAGTTTTTCACGAAGTTTTGTATAAGTACGATATACCGGTGCTCACGCATGCTCACAATTGCTTTTGAAATAATATTATAAAATATGTTCGTCAAATTTATTTAGTCATATCATTTTAAAAATAAGAGGGTAATCGCTATATGTACAAATATGGGTAAAAAACTTATCAGTATTGGACCAGTGTCAACACTCATGAAAAGTGAGATCGCGATACAAAAAGGTTGGTTATGCATGAAAACACTCGTAAATGAAAATTGCGATTGAAAAGTAGAAAGTGAGACAAATGACAATTTTGACTTAAATAAATTGACAGAAAAATGAGATTGTGAGACAAATTGATGGTTATGCATAAAAAAACTTGGTGGTTCCTCATTAAATGGAAATTGTAATTGTAGGGGGAAATTTTTTAGCAAAATGTAAGATAAATAACACTTTTGGCTTAAATATAAATGTCCTAAAAGTATTCATCATGATTCATTAGCCTTTTTATATGCATGTTTCTCTTCCAGTAAAGAAGCGCAACTCACCATCACAAGCAACTGAAAACCAAGCTCTATGGTTGAAAATTCTTGTGAGTTTTTTTCCCTTTACGTAGAGAGATTTGTCGGGTATGATTCGTAGATATTATCTGATTAAGAACACGATTAGCATTTTCACTTAAGAATTCGATGCACTAGATTACCAATATTTTTGAACTCCAGTTAAAAATAAAATGTCTGGTAAAAAAAAAAAACTCAAGGATAGAATTAAAGACCTAGATCATTATTGGGAATCACATTCAATCTCATCCTCGTGTGACAGCTTCAAGAAGTTATAAAGACTTTGAACATGCACCATTTGATATTGAACTTTGAAAGAATGATGACATTTGAATAATGATCCCATCGTCAAATCACCTTTCCGAACTCAATACCTAAACTACCTATCTTCTTCGATTGTGTTTGGTCATCTTCATAATCTAATATTCGATAGAAAGGCATTTGATTGAAATGAAAGTCTTACGAATTTTTGCAAGTTCAATTTGGAGTTTTTCAAGGATAATAGATCATGCTATGCCCTATCCCCAATCAACTACATGATGAATATGTTCAAGTATAAACTACTCAGGCTCTGGAAAAAATAAAAGAGTAGAGTATCGAATCAATTGAAAGTCAGCACGATGAGTGTTAACACATCAATTTCATCTATTCTTTTTAGTCATTTATCGCATAGAATATCATGGATCGACCCTACTCTGACCTTATACATAAATATCGTTAACATGGTTCATATTTGCATTATAGGCACTGAGAACATTTCCATTTACGTTGGTCCGGTCGGAAAAAATTCCCAGAGAAACATTTCTATACCTGGCACAATGTAACACGGAGCATTGCAAGAAGCGCTCAGAAAAAGCCCAGAGAAAAAGCTCCGGAAGGGAAGCTCTTGTACCGACGCACGTCAACCGCGGCGAAATCTTGCGACCTCCGAGGCGTTCCAGCGACCAGCGGCTCTGCATCACGTTGCCACGTCCCCGGCCTTGTCCAGCAGGCGCAGGGAGGCATCTGGCAACTCCGGCGAGTCACCCAGTATCCCCAATCAGGAGTCCAGCAGCACCGGCAGCCACTCCAGCTTCAGGCGGCTCCATCTCGGCGATTCCTGAGGCACTCCGGTGATCCACAGAAGCTCGACCACTTCCCAGTAGCTGTCCTCGACGTCCCTAGGTGCCTTTGAGTTGTTCAGCAAGCTTCGACAACTGATCGCCTGTGCCTATCCATCACCCGAGCACCTCCCGGCACCAAACTCCTCTCGGTGGCTCCTCAGGCGAGTGCCAGTGGTCCCGGTGGTTACAACTGGTCTTCTTCCGCTCCAAGCCATTTCCCTGGCACATCCAGATCCCCCTTGCGTCGTCTACAGTCCTTTTCTGCTGCTGAAGAGCCGCCGCTTGTCACCAATCTCGGAGAAATCCCGTCGGTGATTTGTCTTTGTACCAACGTTTCATCAATCTCGCTTCGTCCCTGTCCTTGCCGATATCTCCTTTTGGTGCCCTTAATTAACGTAGGTTCAAAGGTTTGTGTAATTTATGTTGTAGTTTAATTTTATAATACAGTTTGAATGCATATTATATGTTAGCGAAACCAAAACTTCCCAGCAGATCAGACGAGTAATACCATGTATGTTACCCAAAGCGAGCTCAACATCAGTTGACACAGCAAACACAGCACATGAACAGAGAACAACAAATGCACATTACCAACATTGGACATACCCAAGCACACATAAACAGCGAGCAACACGGTATGCCTCTACGTCCAAATTTGTTTGCATTTCAATAAACTGACACAACCGACGCAACTTCAATTGGACATTACAACGTTTGTAAACCAAATGCAACAGGAACTATCCACGATTAAGTCGAGCATTCTGCCGAAAAAGGTTGCGAGCAAGTGGTATGAAGTACTCGGTAAACAGAAAAGCTTGCGATTTGGAGAACAACCACATGACTGAGTCTCAGTGAATCGACTATATCCTACCTTGGGGAAATCCGAATGGTAACCTGCTAATAAATGAAGATCGCGGAAGGACTCCAAGAACCTCATGAAGATGCCGCTTGTAGATGAAGTCATTGCTGCATGCTCTTCATATTTGGCAAAATATTTTCTTCGGGCTGGGTGATTACTACTTTCAACTTCTTTTTGTCTGTACCAGCGGTTTGAAAGTGGTTCTGTGCCAATTCACGACATTGGTGCAGCATTACCTCAAGGAGAGGGGAAAACACCGCCACTGTCGATGGAACTTTAAGGGGAATGCCCCATCATCTGGTTGCTGAAAGGGCTACAGAAAGTTTTTAACTTGTGATTGTTCGTGCAGTTGTTCTTGCTGTGCTGACGGCTCATTTGTTCAATTCATTTTCTCCAGATTGGCAATTCCATGTCCTTTGTAGTTCTTTCAACTAATTTTCTTCCCTTCAGTTTCCCCGTCCTCTACTGGCACTGCCTGATCATCATTTTTCTGCAATTATTATGTTGGTAGTTTTGCGTCCTTTTGTTTAAAGGTGATGCTGCATGATGTGCTTTTTGGCTTTTTACAGCTACAGTCCTTGAAGAAGTTCCCTGGGAACTACTTGCGGGCATTAAAAGCTAGACTTTGAGAATGATGTCAGTGCTAAGCAGTCAGGGAAACACATGTTGCTCCGTCCGAGCTCTAGTCTGGCAGCTGCTCATAAACAGAAGGATTTACTCTACTGAGATGCCTTCATTTTGTGCTGAACTTAGGCTTTCAATTTTCATCTTCACTTGAGCCCACAATATTGAGCTTATATGTCAATCGTCACTGTTAGATGCTCGACAGATCTTCTCTAATGTTTTTCATCATCAAACAATCTTTTTATGTGACTTCACATATGATTTCATGGTTATCCTTGATGATCATTACAATCAGGATCATTGCATTTTCTGATGTCCTCTCAAAACATGTAAATAGACTCGTTCAAGAAAGCAACATCTTGTGGTTGTGCATGAGGGACCCTATATTTCTAGATGGGGTTTCTTATTTTAGGTGCTCTCTTCAGTTTGCTAGCAGGACTAGCTCCTCAGGTATGTACTTAGTTAACAGAGCTACCTGTGGAACCATGCATCGAGTGCACGGGAGTCTTAAGTATAGTATGCTAGGTACTGCATAAAAAAGACGTGTCGTGGTTTTCTTTTAGCATCCTTGCTCTGTTTTTCACCACGTGGCAGGATCAGCCAGGTTCTGGTGTAGGGACATAGTACATAACAAAGAACATGATGATGAGAAATGATGAGTCCTCTGATGCCTATGATCGCATTTCATTTAAATGAAACATCTTAAATAGATTTTCCGGCTGCATATCAGCAGATATGCAGAAGGATGACCTTCAAATATCCCATAAAGCAAGGAACCTTTCTAGGGACGAACATAGGCAAATACTTTTTGTAATGTTTCTGTGCATAGAATTTTCTTCTAAATAATCGAAAGGAGTGGTATTAAAGTTTTGGTTTTGGCCATTGTTGCCACTGCTAACAAGATGCTGAAATTTGTAGCTGAACACATGATATAAGATTTCAAATGATGGCTCCTGAACATTTTACAGGCTGACTTCAGAAGATGTTGCTTTGGGGAGATATTCACTCGATGATACTGTCCTTCCTATGCCTGGGTAAGGGAAGACTTGTATAGTCCAACCTGCATTGTGAGTTCTGAGGCAAGAAAGAACTCGAATATTCGACTTCTGTTACATCTGACATTGTCTATCATTTCCTGCGGCAGTTCGAGAGTGATACACCCAGATAATGATGTTGCAGATATTTATCATCATTTGGCGAAGAAGGTCTTGGGAATTCAACAAGAATCATTTTGTTTATCCGCCGTAATACAATGCATTTTGTTTGCATTCTATTATTTGTGGCATTTCAGTGTGAATATTCAAAATTAGAGGGACTGGAGCACTCGCACTCACCTCCCTGCCCACCAACACACAGTCGATAAAAGCTGCATAATGGGCGAATCCTAGCCTGGGAGAGTGTGGTGAAGTTACCATGTGATCCCTCAGACCTCAAGTTTACATTGGTGGAAGTGTTTTTGGCTAATGATAGAACACTCTATGCATGTGAAGCACAGAGTTCTTGCTGTTCTGCCAGAATTTCCAAAACAAGTTTAGGATGCTTGTGTGATCCAGTCAGATATAAGAATGCCCCCTTTAGCTTGAGTGGACTTAGGAGACCTAAAGTTATGCCGAAGATTAAGCTGCGTGATGATTTCTCATTTTTTTCCCCTGCAGGAGAGAATTTTTGATAATAGTGGGAGAAGGATACGTCTAAAGAGAGCTGGCTCAGGATGATAAGGCTAAAATTTCTTCTATATTTCTGGATACTCTCTAACATTTGTTTGTTCTGTTTCTGAGCCTCACTCAAACAATGTCTCCTGCAGGACTCCATCAGCTTTACAGAGAAAGTGCACAATGTCAAGTAAATTTCTCGTTACTCTTTTACTGGCTAAACCTCTTTATGCCTTTCTCCCTTCCTACAACATATCCCATTTAAGAGCAGATTTTATTTATCTGGCTACACACTAATCCAGTTTATTTTGGTATGTCATAGGGAATTCTCTATAAGAAGTATGGCAGGAGGTTAGGGGCGGGTTTTCGGCAAATCAATGGCCTATAAATGGTGTGTTCTGGCTTTTCCTGGTATTTTCTTCCCCCATCTTTCTAAAATATCTTGTTAGTTGGATACAAAATTTCTGAGATTGTTTTCTCTCAACAACATTGTTTTCTGCTGCTGAAGGAAGATGCTAAGATACAGTGATTGGAATGTACCACTAGCTAAGACTGATTTAGACAAAATTACCAAATTCAAGCCTCCCAGGGTAGTTGAGTGGATGGACTTTGTTGATGGAAGCGAGGACAATAATCCATCAAATTCCATGACCCCCTATTGTGAGTGTGAATGATTCAGTGAATGCTGGTGAAGCTAGCATATCCGACACAGATGAAATTCATATGGCTCTAGAGCTGGATTTCATTCTTCCATCATCTCATGCAACAATGGCCATGAGAGAGCTGCTGAAGACGTCAACTTCCGTAAGTATGCCACCCAAAAGTTCTTCGTTCTCTTTTGGATTACGCAAAGAAGATACACTATAGGCGAAATAAGGTGCAGTCCTTATTCCCGGAGATCATGCAGAGACCCAAAGAAACGAGAAAAGTGTGCGTAAGTGAAAATAGACAGTTATCAGGACAGGAGTACTGAGTAATAAAATCACAGTTTGACCTCCAGCATCTTGAAAATAGACAAATATTAGGATAGGAATACCGTAAAGAATAGGGGAACAGTGTTAAAAAAATCCTAAACCTTTTTTATTGGTACTGATTTAGAACTAAACCTTTTATTGGTACCAATGTAATTCTAAACCTTTTAATTTTGTGCCAATTTAATCATAAACCTTTTATTGATGCCAATTTAGTCCTAAACGTTTGGGCTTAATGTTAATTTAGTCCTAAAACTTTTAACCTAATGCCAATTTGGTCATTCCGGCTAATTTTGGCCAGATTTTGTTAATGTGGATGCCGATCGAATGACGTGACATGACCAAGGTTAACGTGAACAATTTTTAATAATATTTTAATAATTTTATCGAATCATTTATTTCTTTCTTTCTTTTTCCCCCCTCTCCTCCTCCTTCTTCCAGCTGGTCGTTGCATGGGCGATAGGCTAGGGACGAGGGCTGGTGAGGCCGACCTCGACCTCGATGGCTTTCGGTGGGCAAGGGTGGAGCCTTGCTGGCCATGGGCGAGCCTTGACCTCACTAGATGTGGCGAGGTCGAGCCTTGCCCAACCCCTCACCTAATCTAGCTAGGGCGAGCCTCGCCCGCTCGGCACGACGCCGCTCTTGTGGTCATTGGCGAGGCTCGAGCTTTGCCAATGGCCAGTAAGGCACGCTAGAGGTTGGCGAGGTTGAGGTCAACCTTGCTGGCCCTCACCTTTGGCCAGTCGCCAGCCGGCAATTAGCTAGAGAAAGGAGGAGGAGAGGGCAAAAAAAAAGAAAAAGAGTAAAAAGTAAAGAAAAGAAATAAATAATTCAAAAGGATATTAAAATATTATTAAAAGTTGTCCATGTCAGTTTCAGTTGTGCCATGTCAGCTGATCAGCGTCTATGTCAACAAAATTCAACCAAAATTAGACAAAAGGACTGAATTGGTACTAGGTTAAAATTTTTAGGACGAAATTAACACCAAATCAAAATGTTTAGGACTAAATTAACACTAATAAAAAGTTTATGACTAAATCGGCACAAAGTCGAAAAGTTTGGGACTAAATTGGCATCGATAAAAGATTATGACTAAATTGGTATTAATGTAAAAGGTTTTCGAATTTTGACACTTTTTCCTAAATAACAGTATGCACATATTTAGGCTTGATCATCAAAATTCTCCCTTGATTTCAAAGTAAAACCTGTCTGAGTTCAACGTTTCCTGTTACTGGTCATCTTTGATGGAAGCTTAGATGAGGCTACTAGAGTGCCATATGTATAGGCTTGTTGACACTTAAATTTTGATTAATCATTCGTAATTTAATGCACAAAAATTTAGGGATTAATTTTAATCCCTAAACAAAAAAAATATTAGGATTAAATTGCATAGCATATAGTTTTAGGAGCATTTATTATTGCATTCGCATTGGACATGTGGCAAATGGGCTTCAATTGATTGTTTTAAGCTTTAATTTAACAAATTGGACTAAGCCCGCGGTGAAAGAGAATTTGGCCAGGCCCGTTAAGGGGTGATGGTTGGAATATGAGAATATTCCCAGGAATATGAGAATGTTCCCGAGAATATTCACATTATTCTTTCAATATTCAAGGAAAGTGTCAGATAAAATATTCCCATTAAGGGGTGACGAGTTGGAATATGAGAATGTTCCCGAGAATATTTTCATTATTCTTTTAATATTCAAGGAAAGCGTCAGATGAAATATTGGAAAAATATTGCACGTGGGATACAAGAGTTAAATAGACAACGTGCAGATTTATCATCTTTCCTTAAATAACATAGTTCTCTCACCTATAAAAGGGGGCCACAAACACTGAAAAGATACACACAAAAAATACAGCCACAATTGAGAGAAAAGGAGCGGCAACGCAATATAGAGAGAGAGGAGAAAAAGCGTCTCTTTTTGCTGCAGGTCTTGAAGATCGGCTCACAAAAGGAGGTCTCTTCCCAAGAGACAAGGTAGGTAAAATTCCTATCTAAATTAATTCTTGAATATTTTGTTTTCTCGTTTAAAGTATTGCATACTTGATTGAATTCCAATTAAGTGAGGTCGTTGTGTCGTGTTAAAAAAATCTCAATAATCAAAAATATTGAGCCGCAAGACGTCGGATCATGTTTTTGATTGTTTTGATTTTCTATCTTGGGTCGGGGTTAAATTGCATGCTTTACATGACCGGTTGCATTATATGTGTTGATTTTTTTAGTAAGATTACGAAAAATGCATAAAAAAATCTGTCGCATAATAGGGTAGATCAATGCATTTCATGTCATATTAGTCTTATAGTTTACATTGCATATGATGTAGAAGCTTAGGAAATTTCATTAGTTAAATAGTTTTTTTTTTAAAATAAAAAAATAAAACATCACGCATATGCATATAGCAAAATACATCATTCATCCCACATCATGTAGCACATGCATATTTAGATAGATTGCACACATGTTACAATAGTTTTCAATTAACATATGTCATTAGAGTTAGGCCATTTGAATTGCATGTCATATGTCGTTAGAGTAAGAATCATGCATATTAAATCTAGACTAGAGTTATTTATATAATTAATTTTAGAAAAATCCAAAAAAAGTAGATGTCATCTCCTTTAGAATTTATGTTTAGGTCATGCATTTTAGTTATAGCTTATTTTGTTTTAAGGTTGATCATGATTTTTATATTCGCCCTTTTGGGTTTACTGAAGGTTATTGATTGTGATTTGCATGACCACTCATTTCCATGTTAGTGGCTTAGGTTAAAATCAACCAAGATTGCTTGCAAAAAAAAATATTTTTGAAACTTAAAGAGAAAGGGTACCGAAAGGGCGCTAGTTTAACTTAGCGTAATCATGTCCCCGAACTTATTGAATCTCTGGTTTGCAGAAGTAAAGTATTCTCCCATGCTTTACTTGAGTTTCTAATCAACTCTAATCGATTAGTGGCAGCTCCTAATTAAATAAAATTACATGTTTAAATAGGTCAAACTTTGAGTACCAAGTTGCGGTTGGTAGGACTTGGGAGAGTTCACACTAAGTCTTTGGACTTAGTAATCCATTAGTCTTCCCATGGTGGTTCACCTTCGAGAAGGTCGCGACAAGACTTCTACTACTGGTAGGAAACCGAGGTGGTCTATGACTTGCCATTCTAAGAAGGCAAGAGTTGTTCTAACTTCTAACGGGCTTCTCCCATCCCCATAAACAAGCGTCATTAGCTAATGGGTAGGATCAGTTGTCTAGAGTGCATCTGATTCTCTCCGACATTTTGTTTAGTGTTGAAATTTGATTGTTGAATCCTGCAATGCAATAGTCGAAAGTTTTACCAGAGGCTTTAAATTGTTCACGCTTACAAGCTGAAACTTGGGTCATTTTTTATTAGAAAAATATTATCAAAAACCCTAAATTATGTCACTTAAGACAATTTTATCTTAAACCTTTTTCATGTCATCAAAGACCTCAAACTATGTCACTTGGGATAATTTTACTCTAAACTTTTTTTGTACTACTAAAAATCCCAAACTATGATACTTTGGACAATTTTACTTTAAACTTTTTCTTGTGCCACAAAAAACCCTAAACTATGTCATTTGAGACACATTTACCCTAAACTTTTTAACTAGGTGGCATTTTCATTTTTTTTTTACTTTTTTTTTAATTCCTCTTCCCTTTGCCATGGCCAATGGAGAGAAGTCGGTGAGGACCATGGCAGAGGGAAGCTGGCGAGGGCCATCCTCGCTAGTAGTGTCGTCGAGTGAGGGCAGCCCTCCCCAGCATTAGGCAAGGGTGGCCCTCGCTCTAGGTAGGTGAGGTAGCCCTTGCTTGAGTGGGCAAGGGCGACCCTCGCCTGAGTCAGCGAGGGCATCGGGCCAAGTAAGGGACGCCCTTGCTAGATTTGGCGGGGGCAACCCTTCTCGTCGTTGGGCGAGGGTCACCCCCACCAAATTTGGCAAGGGTGTCCCTCGCCTGAGTCGGGCAAGGGCTACCACTGCCAGATCCGGCAAGGGCAGCCTTTGCCTAGTCGGGGGTGACCCTCCTTGGCAAGGGCTACCCTCGCCGAACGTTGCGGTCAACGAGGGTGACCCTTACCGGCTTCCCTCTGCCGGCCATGGCAAAGGGAAGAGGAAGAAAGGAAAAAAACAGAAGAAAAAAAATAAAAAGATGAAAATGCCATTTAATTAAAAAGTTTGGGGTAAATATGTCCCAAGTGGCATAACTTAGGGTTTTTTGTGGCACACGAAAAAGTTCAAGGTAAAATTATTCTAAGTAGCATAGTTTGGGATTTTTGGTATCACAAAAAAAGTTTAGAGTAAAATGATCCCAAGTGACATAATTTGGAATTTTTTTATGGTACAAAAAAAAATTCAGGGTAAAATTGTTCCAAGTAGCGTAGTTTGGGATTTTTTGTGGCATTTTCCTTTATTTATTTGTAGGTTGCCTTTCATTAAACATTAAAGCACAAAACATGCCCATTGTGAATTTAACGGTCGCGGTTCCAATTGAAAAGACATATTGGCACATATCTTTTCACGGCATGCTTCATAGCAAACACCACCTCCAATTGGCAAATCATCAAAAGAATTAGTATTGAATTAGCAAAATCGAAAAATTTATGATTAAGTCGGCCGCCGAACAATAAATTTAATATTTTCTAGACAATTATCTCGAATAAAAAACTTATATTACTCCCTGCATTATACAATTTTTCTTAAATAAATATTATCTTCTGTTAAATTTCATTGAATTTGCTCATATTTTCCCATAGAGACTAAGATTTACAAAATATTTTGTCTCGTTCTTGGGTTGTTATTCTTCATTTGCCATTTGTGAAGAGTACTATCCCTATACATTTGAAGTTGGCACGTAACAAGCGTTAGTCGCCTAAAGCTTTTTAGTTTCTAAAATGCAATTAAAATTTTCATTTTCCTTTTAGAAATTGTGCGTGACATTTTACCAAAAAAAGTCATAAATATATTGTACAAATGGCAATTTAATCATAAACATTTCAATCTGGTTATTTAATTATAATTCTTTGGACGATTTGTCAATGTAACCTTTCAAGCCAATTTCAATAAAACATCACTGACGTAGATAAAGTCCATATTACATGGTACAACCAATACTGATATGGATAATTTAAAAATTATAAACTTTCTTTTCTTTTCTTTTTTTTTCATTAGGCGAAGGCCTGCGAGCCCTCTTCGGCTGCAATAGGCGATCTAAGTGTGATTCTAGCAAATTCAACATGCGGACTCGACAAAAACACATTAAATTCAATTAAGTTCCATAAAGAGATTCTTGGCCTAATCCAGCGATACTTAGAATCGAATTTATGTCACGAGAACATTGAACGTAGATCTACCGAAACAGAAATGTATTGAAGTGCATAGATCTGAGATTCAATCTCAATGCAAGACAGCAGAACTTAAGAAACACCTACATAGCAAGAACCAATCAACATACATCCCATACAATGAGGAAACTGACGCAAGTGAACTGTCGATGAACTAATTTTCACAACAGGAAGCCCTCGGTTATGAACCCAAAAGGTGATTCAAACATTGTAACGCGCGCAAGTTCGTTTTTAACGTTCAGAGCGAGCGAGCGAGAGAGAGAGAGAGAGAGAGAGAGAGAGAGAGAGAGAGAGAGAGGCTGGTTCCGATGAGGTAGCCCGGGCTCATTTCAAATCTTTATGGGTTTCACCGAGTTGGGCTTGATGGGTTATATTAGAATTGATGGGCTTGGTGTGGCATGGGCTGCTCTTGTGGATCTAATGGGCTTAAGCAAATTGGGCCATGTGCTTGATGGGCTTGACTTGTGGTCTGGGATGGGTTGTGGTTGGACCGGGCTAGGTTGGAACAGGGTGATCAATCGGGGTTGGAGTGAGGGGCTTTGACGGACCCAGTGCTTCATTATGTTTTTGGGATAATGATCTAAACAATCAATGTACAATTTGATCATTGAACTTTTAATTTGTTTAATATAGTCCATGAAGTTTGGTACATGTTCAATATAATTTCTAAACTTTTAATTTGTTCAATGTGGTTTCTAAAATTTTAATTTGTTCAATGTAGTCCCTGAAGTTTTGGTATATATTCAAAACGATTCATAAACTATATGAAAATGTTCAATATACAAAAATTTTAGGAATTGCATTGAACAAATTAAAAATTCATGTTCCATATTACATATTTAGCTAAAGTTTAGAGACCACATTGAACAAATTAAAAGTTAATGGACCAAATTGCACATTGAGCCGAAGTTTATGGACTATTTGTTTTATTATTCCATATGTTTATTTGTTAGTCTATCTTTTATCATTATGTTTTCATTTTATTTATTTATTCTTAGTTTATTTTCTACTATATTATATTATAATTTCTTTTTTTAAAACAAAAAATGCATGTTTGACTTTGTCGGCGAAAATTAAGATATTAATATTGTCGTGACTCGAATGGGCCTACCCCAAAATATTACAAATAATTAAATGGTATCATATTTATCAATCCAAATTTGATGAGATTGATAAACATCAAAATACTACAAATTTAGGATTGTCTTCCATTAGTTGGTAGTTAAAGAAAACATTGTAGATTTAGTCTATGGGTAATGTGATAGACAGAAGTAATTAAAGTGTAGAAGCTATATGAAAATCTATATTTACTAGTAAGATTCAGCGTAGGATCCACAAATTCTTGTCATGTGATTATCTTGATCTAGTAGGTTTAATTTATGCAATACTCGTTCATGCAGTTGTGGCTACACGTTAGGTGTGTTTTTCATGCAGCTGTATTGCTTGAACGCTTGTGGTCTAGGGACTAAAAGGATGTTGAACACCAAATTCCCCTTGAATGGTTATTGTCGTCGTGGTCGTCATAATTCTTTCTGCATTTTGCTAGGCAAGTATTGAAGGAAGAAGCTGCAGTCAAAACTTAAAAGATCTCTTGGATCTTAATACATATGGTCACCTTGAGATCAAGCCTTTCTTTTCTTCTTTCCATAATAGAAATTAAATTGTTTAACTCAAGGCCTCGCAGCTCTCACAAATAAGATTGCTTGAGTCAGCTCCCAGTCAGATGGTAAGCTAAGTCATGCCACAGACATGAACAATAAATGTGTTGTGGCCCCTTAAATCTTAGCAAAATTCTTTTCATAGACTAGTGATTATGGGATAGACTGAATGACCTTTAGCCTGTCCATTGAAATGGGGAATTATCGCTGAGACATGAAAGGTTGAATAAGTGGAACTCTTGGCAGAATAGAACATGTCGTTATCCAACATGAGTTGACAATGATGACGATATTGGCATTACCAGCAGGAGAGTTAGTAACACATGAAATGGTAACAAACTTGAGATGAAAGTTGAAACCAGCGCATAAAAACCACTATTAAATACTTTGTTGGGGATTTCGACCCACGTTGAATGGTTTCAATCCTTATATATGTTCATTCAATTTTCATAAATTTATGTGCAACTTAAGAAAGTATCTATAGCTAGTCCTACTCTAGAGCATTAGAAAGTCAATTGTAGACCGATCGACAAAGCATCCGGTCTGAATGTAGATTGAACGAGGGTACTATTTTTAGAGCAGTAGGCCCAAGCCACAAGCCTCACAACCTTGAGGTCATTGAGCTGCTTAATCCATATCCCATGCTAATAGTTTGAGGAGGGGATAGTGTGGTCCACAAAGTCCTAAACCTATTGTGTGGTAGCCAATTCAATTCTAAACCCTTTCAATTATACTAATTTAGTTTAAAACCTTTTAAAAATTTACCAATTTAGCCATTTACTTTTCAATTGTATCAATTTAGTCCTAAACCTATCTATTATTTAATAATCAACTAGAAAGACTATATTAGCAAATCATAAAAAAAATTTAGTACTAAATTAACAAATTATCAAAAAGTTAAGACTAAATTAGTACAATTGAAATGTTTAAATTGTTTGAGCCACACAAAAAAAAGGTTTAGACTAAATTGAAAATTGTCAAAAAGTTTATAACTAAATTGATATAATTGAAAGTTTTGATTGTTGTATAATACGTTTAAGATTTTTTTAGACAATTTCGCCATTTGAAAAGGAAATAACAATAGCCACATGTTAATTAAAATTGCAAAGTCACCGTCCCTTAAGTGAAAAACACAAAAAAATTTATGTCATTACTATGGGGTCCTATGAAGTAGCTCGCGGCATTGTCTAGTTGTGAGTAGTGAATACTTCAATCAATTTGCAACATTCGTTTCCTGCTTCCAGGGAAGGCTAATTCAGGAGTGCTTTTTTGTACAAGCTTAGTGAATACTTCGACTTCAATATGCAAGGTTGCGCATAAGTTCATGAATCATATTGGGAGAGAATTGATTAATGAGTGTTTAATAGCTATGAAAATCTTGATAGGATTTATTGATTATTTTGCAAGGAACTGTGCATATTGAAAATTATGTGAGCTATTAGGTGTGATTGGAGAATAAGAAAGATAAAGACTGATTGAATAACTTGAGTGTCATTATAACCACTACCATATCACTTATTCAATAATTAAATTTTATATTGCTCTCACCGTCAACAAAATTGTACCAATCGAACCATGTAATATGTTGTCCATTTTTCATTTTTGTATATTGATTAATTATTGTTCAATTTCTTTATTTTTATTCAACTATATTCTTTTCTTACAAGTTTGACTTATAAGCATGTTCTTGTACTGGCGAATTTTATTGTCTATCAAGTATTAACTAAGTCACCATAAAATTTATAACATGTTTAAATATTTAGCAAATGATCTTTTCTACGATAACGAAACAAATTCCAAAAAATAAGATGTAGGTATTGAGGTTCAAATTTCAATCAATCTTGTCAAATTCTAGCTGTTTTGAAAGGGAGGGAAATTATTAAGTCTTTTTATATGTGACTTTATTATTAAGTCTTTTTATATGTGACTTTACTTAATAATGAAATATCAATTTAAAAAAAAATTGACCCCACATGTTCTGGGGAAAAATCAGTACAATAAAACTTTTATTAGTCGATTTATGAGCAACCTAAAGATGATTCCTTTAAAAGACAAGTCGCGGTTATTTTGATTGAGAAAAGTCAAGGTTATGCTCAATTTTTCCGTGTCCAATCAAACGCGGTGTGGCCATTAGTGACACTAGCGTCACTTTTGAAAAAGCAAAAGGAAAATGAGATAGTTATAGTTTTCCGAGCACTTAGTAGTTGACGACCTCATTAGTACAATTGCTCTTCCTTTTGTTTTTTTTCAATGAAACGTCACGTCACTGTGTGAAACGCATTATTTTTTTAGCTGCAAATGATTCGCCCCATTGTTTTCACTTTGGAAAAAGGGCGAAAGTAGAAGGATACATTATTATGTCCTTCATGGACCTGGAGTGGAGCATCAACCATGAACCTTCTTATGGCAATGTGAAACGTTGCCGCTTTATTAGCTGCAAAACATTCGTGACGTTAGTGTTACTTTGGAAAAACAGCAAAAGGAAAAGTAGACATTATGGTGGAGGGTGGACCGTATTATGGAGTCTTTTGATACCTCCTGTCCGAATAAAATAATAGATAGACATGACACATGAAAAGACCAAAATAGTCCTAAGTTCACAAAAGCCCATCCAATCAAACGTAGCATGTCTATGTGAAACACACTATGTGTTTTAGTTGCAAATGATTCACGACATTAGCATTATATTGGAAAAGAAAAGCAAGAAGCAAACATTATTGTCCTTTAAAGACTTGAAGTGCATTGTGCACCTTATTCATATATGAATAAAACAACGGATGGACATGTGATACATGAAAAGATAAGGATGATCCTAACTTTACAAAAGTTCACCCAAACAATTTGGGATAACAACAATATCATTGTCATAATTATTATACAATATTCACTTTAGTATTAAAAATTTTCAAACGGAAAAAAGCGATGCGTGTATATTTCAACTACGATGCTTGTGGCCTCATCAATGATTGTACATTAGACCATCACAAATTTGTCACATATTCTTCTCTCTCTTTTTCCCAAAAAGACTTATCACAGTGGAGAAAGGGCCATTTTGCTATGCATGTAGATAATTAGGAAGTTCCTCTGAAGCTGCCATGTGATTTCAATGGCCAGATTTTTGGGAAGCTTCCCCAACAAGAAAATTCGGGCGTTAAACATCAATAGTTCCCAATTTTCCACAGAAAAAGCACAAAAGGTTATTCTTAATTATACTTATCTTTAGTAATTTTCCATAGAGAAAAATATTTTGCTAACGTAAATGTTTTTCTCTTGACAACCGAAAAGCTAACATACCTAGGTAATTCTAAATTCATAGAGTACCCTACTATTTTCATAAGTTAGGTAGATCAGAAGCAGATTAAAACTGGGTTGAAATATCTAAATGATAACCAAGTTATTTTCATCTAGTCATATGGAAAAATTTGAATAATACAGGCACGCAATATTCCTTTCTGTGTCAGTTATTTAACCATTAAGCCAACGGCATGGTTAATCAAATCTGTCTCCTTGTTCTTACCCTTTTGTCGTAACCCTTGGGGTTGTTATTTTGTTAGGCTTCTAGAAAGTAGAAGGCAATCTTTCCCGTGTCCTTTTTAAAGCAGAGGCGATGAAGATCTGTTCACACATTGATCATTCGTTCTGATGTGATGCCATAGCATAAACTGTAATATAGGGATTCAACTATTTTGTACCGCTAATGTAACATTTATGCACTCTATGGTAATAGGGTATGAATAAGTATATATTAAATTTCACCTATTTGAATGGCTAGTAGGCATATTGAAACTAGGTAGCTCCTCTCTACCCGAGACAAAACAATAGGCATTTTTTTTTACCTCGTGGACCAAATAAAACAAGGAAACTTTGCTATAAATATAATCATTATTGCTTGGCAAAATGGGGGAAAACCAAATTGAAGCTTGAAGGTTTGCAAGTAAATTCCACCTGTAGCCACCTGCTCTTTTTCCATCTGATCTAATCCGTTTATGTATCCTTGAGAGAGCATTTCTAGGTGACAACCACAGAATTGAAGGGAAAGTAACAATTTTTTTTTCTTTCTGATTATCATTTAAAAATGATTTCTTATGGAGTCTTTTTTGGACACTTGTTGAGCAATTGATGACGAAAATTTTGAAACTTTCAATGCGTCGGGCAGTCTCATGTTACATAAAATAGGGGTTGAGACCCATATGATCAGTGTTTAATGATGATACATTTACATAGATTAAGTTTATGTAAGAACTGCTCTATTATTTGATAATGGGATGGGATTCATGAGGCTACATCAATCAAACGATGATGCCATATGAGCTATATGAAGTATGATGATGGTGGATGGGTGCATTTGGCAATTGTGTGATGGGATTGGTGAGAGAGAATTGAATAATCAAGCAGAAGTTTCGGGGTTGTGTTGGATACGGGCCCACTTCTTTGCCAAAGGATCTTTTTTAGATTTGAAGTTTGCGTTACTTGGATTTCAAATTGAAATTCCAAATTCCATCGTTGGACAAGATCAATATCATCTATGAACAGCTCTAAACTTGTCATGCTCTCTCTCTCTCTCTCTCTCTCTCTCTCTCTCTCTCTCAAATACCAGTAGATCTCATTTGGCAAAGAGATGAGTATGAAGCATGGTAAATACATCAAATGAGGTAAACCAGTCCACACCATAATAAATGAGCCCCATCATACCAGCACAACATGAAAAGCAGGCCAAAAAGCTCATTGAATGGATAGTCTTCAAAAGTATATTCGAGTTCCCACGATGAGAGGATCGGTTGCTAAATCTTTCTATATGAAATTTCTCATCAATTGCTAAATCTCTTTATATGGATTTTCTCTAGCACTTGTATTTTCATTCGAAACACTCTATTCCACAATTGGAAGGGTGCTCAACCTGAAAGATCCAACCAGCATTTGCAAATTGATCAGAGTACAATAGTTTTGATCCAAACAATCTGTTTTATGTTATCAGTTTCTAGCAACTACAAAAATCATCAGAATTCGGTATTTTAAGATAATCATAGGTAACACGTGAAGAAGAAGCACTTGGTTCATGATTTAGAGTGGCCCTAGTTACAATTGAACAGCTTTTGATTAATGTATGTTGATCTCCATGGTTTGATCAAATGCTCCATATGTTATATCGTACAAAATGCAAATCAGAAAACCACGAGAAGGTTGATGTTGTAGTATCTATGGGAAATTTTCTTTTTGCCCTCCTTTTTGGAGACCAACCACTGATTAGAGAGTTGCGACAAATTCTCGAGCTCTGTAACTGTGTTCTACATTACGTACGTTGGCGATATAGGAAAGTTACTGAAGTTATAAACTGTGAACGAAATGGAGCTGGCATTTGGTGGACTAAACATGTTGGGAATGGGGAACTAGAAAGAACAAATAGATTTCGAGTATTTAAAGGACTTGCTAAGGATAATTTCTGAGTTGGAATATTATAGTCACCTTCCTTACACCGTTCAAAATCCACAGTCGAGGATACTAAGATAAACTCTATGTGACTGCAAGGAAACTATAAAAAAGAAAAAAAATCCACAGTCGAGGATACTGAAATCAACTGTGTGACTGCAACAAAACCGACGCGCATTTTTCATGGAAAATCATCTCAGGGATTGAATTCGTCCTCGATGGCAAAAATTGACCCGATCAAAGACCCCGTCGTTTCTTTTCATCCTGTATTCATTCTCTTTGCCTAGCGTCCTTTGCATTTCGAATTAGGGACGTCGAAGTTTCAAGACCTTGTTGGGTCCAGCAACTAAAAACGTCAACAGCCCAGTTTGATCTTTGCCGTTCCAATTTGTCACTTGTAGCCTCCCTAATCTAATCGAAAACTGATTTCACTCGCGCAATCGCGTCATCCGTTAAAGCCAGCAATAAAACACCGCGTTGCCATCGGAACCTTCTCCCAAGCGAAAGAAGGTAGACAGAATGCTTCGCACACTCGTGGGATTGCCAACGTTTTCGACTGCTCTTTCGTGCGATTCAGTGAAAAATCTTCCAAAGCGACTTGAAAATGCCCATGTATTGAGCTCGCTGACACGACTGAGAGCTCGACCACTGTCCACATACCCTGCCATAACAAGGCCAGGATGTTTCTCCCGATTAAACTCCAGTATTAGATTCTGATTTGTTCTAGATTTGCCCCCTCTTGATTTATGCTCTGTTTTGCCATCTTTTCATTGTACTGCCTTACTGGATCATCACCTAATCCATTGCCGCCCACGAGATTTGTCGTTTCTACAGTCCAGCGAGTTGCTCGTCACACTAGCCAGTCACTGTCCCAGTTCGTGGCGTGACAAGCGCTATCCTCCCCGCGCCTCGTCTTCTCCCTTCGGTAGAAAATTTTTGCTAAGATTCAATGTGCCACCTTGCATTTATTGTTCATGTCCATTGCATGGATTAACCTACCATCCAACTGGGAGCCGACTCAAGCCATGCTCTACTTATGAGAGCTGCGAAAGCTTGAGTTAAAATATTTATTACCATAATGGGACGAAGAAACGAAAGGTTTGGTCTTGAGGTGACCATACGTATTAAGATCCAAGTGATCTTTTAAGTTTGCTTTTGCCCAGCAAAATGCTGAAAGAGAGAATAACGAATGATGACAATGACGATACAAGTGCAGTTTGGCGTTTCACATCCTTTTAGTCTTGAAATGGCGAGTGTTCAACCAGTAGAACTACATGAAAAAAAAAAAAAAAAACCTAATATAGGCACAACTGCACGAGTAAGTATTGCGTAGAATAAATTTATTAGACTAAGGTAATCACATTTCAAGAATCATTAAATCCCTCGTCGAGTCTTACCAAAAATAAAAAACATAACCAAAAGACTAAATCTACGTGTATTTTTTCCAACTGCTAACTTATGGAAGAGCGTGTTACATTTGTGATTGTTTCATAAGGAATTGTATGGGCCAAATACTGCATGAATTATGGGTATATTTGAGGTATGAGGAAAACACCAAAAGTGTTTGAATAACTTGAGCATAATTATAACCTCCGTTATCATTTCATCAAAAGTAGAATTTTTTATTGTTCTCTTTGTGGAATAGGTCCTATCGACCAAGCTACGTGATACAACGTCTGATTTACTTTCTTATTTGATTTATAATTATTAGATTGTGCCTTTTTTTTTTGCAGCAATAATCAAGATAAATGTAAGACCATGTAGATTATTTTCTACAAGTTTGACTTATGTATTTTGTTATGTTGGTCGATTTTTGTGACTACCTACTATTTACTAAGTTACCATGAAATTTATAACATATTGAAATATTTTGCAAATCATCTTATCTACAATAATGAAATTTAAATTGTAAAAAGTAAAATTTATGTGTTGAGGTGTAAACTTCAACTGAACCAGCACAACTGCACGGGTCAAATTCTAGTTTGTTTTTTTTTTTTTTAAAGCAAGAGCATCTATTCGGTGTGTGTATTTGTTCACTTTACTTTATAATGAAATATCCATTTTCAAAAAAATGGCCATACATGTTCTGAGGAAAAATTAGTACTATAAAACTTTTATTAATAGATTAATAAGCACCCTAAAGGTAGTTCTCTTGAAAAACAAGTCGTAGTTATTTTCATTATAAAAAAAAAAAAAAGAACCGTGGTTATTAGCACCACATTATAAACACTCCTCTTTTTTATCCGCTGATGATTCTTGACATTAATGTTAATTTGGGAAGACAGCAAAAGGAGAAGGAGACATTATTGTTGTCCTCTAATGACCTTAGGGTACTGTGGATCTTACATGGCCATGTGAACCACGCCAATTTTTAGCTGCAAATCATTCACGATGTCAATGTTTTGGGAAAAAGAAGAAGAGGAAAAGGACAAGACCACATTACTGTCCTCAAAGGACCTTACCATTCAGTCGTTGATTCTTCATGTCCGATTAGACAACGGATAGACATGCAAGACACGGAAAGAAAGAGAGGGTCCTAAGTTAATACAAGTTCATCCAATCAAACGTCACATCTAATTGCAAATGATGTGCAATATTAGTGTTGCTTAGGAGAAAAAGCAAAAGAAGAGGCGGATATTATTTTCCTCTAAAGATTTGTAGTGGATTTCAAATCTCATTTGTGATTCATAATAATGGCATTTGCCATGTTGACCTCATGTTAACACTGTTTGCTTCCTAATATCCATGTAAGCAGATTTTTAATCGTACTTACTGATGAAACTTTAATTGAGGATAAATGTGTCACACGGATTCAAATTTGAGATTTTTGGTATCATAAAAAAAAGTTTATGGTACATGTTTATAAAAAGAATAGTTTGAAGTTTTTGGTGGCTTTTTTCCATTTAAGAAATGATAAAGACTTTGAAGATATAACATTTGATATTGAAACTTTGAAAGAATTGTGACATTTTAATAAAGTTCCTCCTATCAAGCCACCTTTCTAAACTCGCTATGTAAACTACCTTGACTTCCATGATAATGTTTGGTCGTATATATAAATTAATGCTTTATAGAATAGCATTTGATCAAAGTGAAAATCCTATGAATTTTCTCATGTTCAATTTTGTGTTTGAAGGATGATAAATCTTGCTATGCACTATCCCATGTCAAGAACGTGATGAATGTGTTCATGTCTAAACTACTTAAGTTGAGCTCAACTTGACCCATTCCCTCGTGTGATTTTCTGCCATAGTACCTCCCACCCCCCATGCTATCTGAATTTTGGCCCCCTTTGTGAGCTTAAAAAGGCCTTGATCCTGCTAACCATCGAAAAGAAATATTTGAACAAAAGGAGAAGAGAACTTCGTATTTGTTTAGAACCATTCATTATCAGTCCAATACTAATATAATTAATTGAATAAACTATATGATAAATGCTCTTAAAATTATATGTTATGCAATTTAACTTTAATATTCTTGTTTAGGGATTAAAGATTAATTCCTAAATTTTTATGCAATTAATTACTGAATAATTAGTAAAAAAATTAGGTGTCAATACGGACACACAATTCTCCTTTATGTGTCAGTTATTTAACTATCAAGCCAATTAACTGGTTAATCAATTCTGTCTCGTTATTCTTACCCTTATGTCGTCGCCCCTGGGGCCGTTATTCTGTTAGGACTTCTAGAAAAGTAGAAGGCAGTCTTTTCCGAAATCTTTTCTGAGCACCGAGGCGACGAAGACTAAGAAACTTCGTAAATTCAGACGTGAAGCAGCTGCCCGCCTTTGTTGACTTCTCCTATACCTGTGCCGTGCACACAAATAATCATTATATGCCCTGTTTTTAATTGCCTAAGAAGCATGTGCTTGACCTTTGAGGAATGTGCGTTTGACCTGAATGAGGGTGAACTTGATATGTCCACGTTTTAAAAAAAAATTCTTAGCTGGCGGGGGGGATTGTTGTCGGGTACTTCCTCTCTTCTCCGAAGTAAACAAAAGCAAATCTTATTTGGCCTCGCGGCCTTGAGATTTCAAATTTTATTTTACCTTTAAGACCCACCAACTATTGTTGATATTGTTTCCTTTTTATACTTAGCGGCCAAGAGGGGATTGAACCAACTTTCACACGCTTTAACTAGTCTAGCTTCCTAAGCCAACGTAAGAGTGCACTTCCCACATCGATCATTTGCTATTACGTGATGCCATAAAAATGGTAATCTAGGGATTTAGCTATTTTGGTATTGCTAATGTAATATTTATGCACACTATAATAATAGGGTAGAAATAAGTATATATTAAATTCCACCCATTTGAATGGCTCGTTTGCATATCAAAGCGAGGTAGCTTCTCCCTCCCTGGGACAAAACAATACACATTTTATTTAACCCCATGGACCAAATAAAACAAGGAAGCTAAGCTATAAATACAATGATGGGATAAGTGCACTAAAAATCTTAAAAATTATTACTAAAGTATAATTGAGTTCTAAAATTATTAAAAAGTGCAGTTAAATTTTAAAACTCATCACAAAAATACAATCGAATCTTGAAACTTTAAAAAAGTTCAATCAAGTTCTAAAATTATCTCGAAAGTGCAATCAAGTTTCACAATTTTCAAAAAGTACAATTAACGGAAATATTTATTTGAATCAATTTCACAAATTTTAGTATTTAATTGCAATTTTTTAAAATTTTAGGATTCAATTGTGTTAGGGAAATCCCTTATGATGTTTTGAAGATGAAAAATAAATCTAATGCTACTAATATGTTTGATGATTGAGTAAATAGGTAAAAGATGCACAATATGTTATGCAGATGATAGAACGTATAAAGGATTTTATCAAATATCACACTTTGAAGAACTAGAAGATAGGCACATTGTTAAAGCTGAACAAAGCCTATATTCTATGGTTAAATCTGTTCAGAGTTTAAGGATATATCTATTAGACACAGACTCTGAGGATGAATACATTCGGACTCAAGTGCATATTGAGAAGTTTACTTTAGACGGAACAGGCTCAGACTTTACATACAGACATAACAGGTCCAGAATGTGATAAGTCTAGAACGTGACAAGTTCATAACAACACGAAAGCATAACAAGACACATGTTCAGATCGAAGCAAGTTCGGAACTTATTGTTTAGAACGAATAAAGTTTAGAATGAGACAATCTAATAGAATAAGACACAGGCTCAGAACATGTAACGGCTAGTAGTCCGATTTGGATTCCACATTAAAATAAATTTGATTGACTCAATTGAATTGATTGGCAATTGGATCCCGAAGACAAGAACTTTCCTAACGGAGAATCTCTACTTATGGAAACTTAGATTCTGCTTGTATGGGCGACCTAAATCAAGATGGGGATTCTGCTTTTGTCATTCAATGGCTATCAAATCTTCTTGATACAATTCTGTCCAATGGGTAGATTGGAAGACGACTTTCTGGATATTGTCCAACAGCTAGTTTGGAAGTGGGGGAGTGTGTAAGGAGATCAAGGGACAGAAGAGCAAGTAAGAGACGAAGCGTAGAATCTATAATTCTAAAGTCTGGACATACTTCGACTATATACACTTGTCGTTCATGAGCTTAAAATTTTGTGATCATGAGAGAAGTACACAAGAGTGACTTAGTAAAATAGTGTGATCTATCGTTGAGTGTTTACACTCAAAGTTGTAATTTCTTGTTGATCATATAGTAGAATCTAGTTAATAAGCTATTAGCGTGGAAGAGTGGATGTATGCTTGATTTAAGCCGAACCACTATAATATTCATGTACAATTTCTTTTATCCCTTAATCTCTTATTGTTTATTGTTATAATTTATTGCATATGTGCTAGGTGCTTCTAAAGTTTGATTTCTGCATAGCAAATTTAGAACCTTATTCTAGAATTTGATTATTATTCAGACTTCTGAATTGTGCTACGTCTGCTAACATTCGGACTTCTATCTCAAATAGTTTTATTCCACATTTTTATTTTTATAAGATTTTATTGTATCACTTATTCACCCCTCTCTAGATGATTCTTGCTAGCCACCCTCAATTGGTATCAAAGCAAGGTGCTCGGTTTTATTAAAGTGTTTTTACTTCAGAGCTAAAGATCTTCTATGGCTAGTTTTTTGGCACTAGATCTTATCGAAGGACAAAGTAACACTAGACCACTTTTACTTTGATGGAAAAGAGTACAATGTCTAGAAAAACAAAATGAAGGCATTCCTAAGATCTAAGGATCCTTTGGAATGAGATGTTGTCGAGAAGGGAATCAATCCTAATGTTGCATTTGCATCTACTAGAAAAGAAGATGGCGAAATGCCTCAACCTTCTATCACTCTATCTCAAAAGGAGATATAAAAAAGAGAAGCACTGGATGCAAAAGTTATCTACTCACTTTACTGTTCTTTATCACCGAATGAATATAACCAAATTTCTTATTGTGAAACAGCAAAAAAAGCCTGAGACAGGCTACATGTTACTTATGAAGGAACATACCAAGTGAAGGAAACCAAAGTCAACATCCTCCTTGGGCAATACAAATCGTTCAAGATGAAACCGAGAGAGTTTATCAAAGATATGTTTAGCAGATTCACAGAAATAGTGAATGGCAACCAATCTTAGGACCTATGAAAGTTAATAAACTTTTGAGAAGCTTATCAAAGGACTGGAACAATGTCAAAACTTTTATCTACGAAACACTAAGGATTTCGCCCTTATCTGTTGATGAACTTATTGGAACTTTGCAATCATATAAAGCAAAATGTATAAATGACGAAGATTCATAAGGTAAGAAGTTAATTGCCTTAAAGTTTAATACTTATTTTAATGAGACAGATTCTAAGAAAGATGAAGAAGATGATGATGAGAAGATGAAGTTGCTGCTCAAAAGATTTGAACACCTTGTGAGAAAAGGAAGCAATTTGAAAGGGAATAAGTCCACAAAGAAATCCGGAGAAAGAAGACCTTATAGAAATAGAGACGATAACGAAGGTAAGGCTATAGTATGTGTTGAGTACAAGAAAATGGGTCACGAGAAACCCAATTGTCCTTTATTCAAAAAAAGGAAAGGGAAATTCAAGAAGAAGAATAAAGTTTTGAAAGCCGAGATGTGGAGTGACATCGAGTCTAAATCCAACGATGATGAGAATTTATGCTTAATGGTGGACATTGAATTTGAAGAAGACGAGGTAATGTATTCAGATTCTATTCTTGATGATGATGATCTTTTCGAAGAATTATGCGCAGAACATAAGAAAGCATTGAAGAAGATCTCTGAGTTGAAGAAGGAAATCTCTAAATTGAGAGAGCAAAATTCTACAAATGAGACGAGAATCGTTAAGCTGGAAAAAGAGAATTCTTTTGTCAAGGAAGAAAAATATTTTTTGCAAAAGGGAAATGATTCCTATAAGGAAGAAATTTCGAAAATTTGCAAGAAATTTTGTCTTGACTCAAAGACATTAGAGCATGTCCTCTCCATACAAATGCCATACTACAACAAATTCAGTCTTGGTTACAAGAATGATAGTGAGATCAGAAATGATTTTCTGAAAGTAAATGAGAGATTGAGGCACAAACCTTTGATCCACCATTATCGAAATCATTTTGGTAAGCAATTTGTTAAGCCTATTGGATCTCAATATTTTAATTGCTCGAATTGTGGTGATCATTATCACTTTAAGCAACAATGTCCACTTGATTAGAAGAAATCCAAGTCAATCAATTGGAGATTTGATGCTTCCTCTAATTGAAATGAATCCAAATTCATTTGGGTACCAAAGAAAAAATGAGGTGTTTTTCTTGCAAGCGAAAAAGAAAAAGAGAAAAAGAATTTGGTAAGGAAAATATATTTTTAAATTCTCAATTTGTTTTTCCTGCATATTTTAAATATTTACATAATTACATTATACTCGATATTCAATATATCCTCTTTATGCCTCGGTTGATTTAGACTTTATAGTAACTATATTTTATAATTGATTATATTGAAGGAAGAATCAGGTGGTATATTTTTGGTAGTTTTGTGAGTTGAAATTTGATTTAATACGTGTGATTGATTTGATATCTTGCTTAGTGATAATAGTGATTATTTGATTGGATTTTATGCTCTCTTATTTTGTTATATTTTTGCAAAGTGAAAATTTGTTTTATGAGATATTATCTTATTATACAAGATATTCTCCTTAAAATACTCTACTGAGATGAATCGGGAAAGTTTGATTAGTTTTCTATGGAGATTTCTTATTCTTGCTCGATTGACAAAAGGAAAATGATCCAAATTCATGGACAACGAAAGGGAAATGAGTTCATTGCAAGAAATTCTACAAGGGAAGTACCTTTGCAAGTCTCTACATATTGCAGTGTAATCAAAAGACATATTTTAGTCGAAGATTGACAAGGATCATCTTTAATTCATAGTATATTTTAAACGTGTATCTTGGGTAAGGAAATACAAATTTATCATCTTCTCTTCTAAATTTCTACACAAATTTTTATGATTCTAGATGATTTTTATGACTCACGTGTGATTTATATTGCAAAAAATCTCTTGTCGGATATTGTACATTTTTATTACTTGATTTGGCAAGTGATAAAAATTTCTTACTTTCATTTTGTGTATTGCATCAATAATATCCATTTGAAATTTATGCTTAAGGAAATCCCTTTTATTTTAAAAGATATTGTTACATTTTTTGATACACTTACTATAATCTTATAAGATATTTTACATCAGGCAAATTTGATCCGCAAATTGGAGGAAGGTATGTGCGTGATTTTTTTTTTTTGCAAAGATTATTATATTTTTTACAAGAATTTGCACGTGGCAAAATATTTTTCCATATGAGGTTGGAAAAGCTTGATCCGAAATTGTGGAGATTTTGTACCATTTTTGAAGGCTCGGAAATTCTACTTGCACAAAATTCTTGCAAATTATTGAGTGGGCCCCTAATGTGTCATATGCTATTCAATTTATTTCAGAATAAAGGGAATTATATATAAAATGAAATATTATAATAGTGCATTTGTATAGAAAGTTTGTTAAGTTTATGCAGATTAAATTTGAGACGAGCTTTGATTGAAGAAAATAAACTTCTGCCTCAAATTTCAAAAAGCAAACGAATGGTGTAGTTGTTGTTGCTACAAAGGGAATAAAAGTGAATTGCAAATATTGTCATGAAGACAGGAGGAGAAAGTGAATGCAAAAAGAAAGGGGGAGAATCGTGATCATTTTGAAAAAGCAACAAATTAAGGGGGATCATTGATCAAGTATGGCAGATTTTTTGAATTGATCTTGATCTTGATTACTAAGGAAGAAAAGATAAACATGTTAGAACATGCTAAGTTCTACATAATTTGGTAAGTGTATCTTCCATTTCCATCACTTTTTGTCATTAACGAATCTCCCATTTTTATTGAGACAAAAAGATTGTGATATTTTTTCACATCCATGGTACTTGATAGATATTTGTAGAAATATATGATTCTACACAATGTGAATTTTGAATATCCTTCATAATATTTATAGAAATTGTGTTTCATGCCTCATATAGATGTTCAATGAATTTGACCTTAATTATATTCTCCACATGACACACTTTTTCATTGTTAATGATTTTTTATTATGACAAAAAGGGAGAGATAATATGTATATATGCATATGTGTTGATTGGTTGATATTATTCAATGCATAATATTGAGCTGCAATTTGGTTTCTATATATAGTTTGCTCAATTTATCAATCATATTCTAGTTTGTAATCTCCTATTTTGAATAACATTCTTTGAATATATAAAATTTTGGAGATTGCATTATGTTCTTATGATGCTTTGATTTGACAATATATTTAAAATCATAATTGCACATCTGCATATTCAGATTTTGTCATCGTCAAAAAGGGACGAGTGTTAAGAAAATCCCTTATGATGTTTTGAAGATGACAAAATAAATCAAATGCTACTAATGTGTTTGATAATTGAGTATATAGGTAAAAAACGCATAAGCCGCTATGCACATGATAGAACGTATAAAGGATTTTACCAAAGATCATACTTTGAAGAACCAGAAGATGGGCACATTGTTAAAGCTGAACAAAGTCCAGATTTTATGGCTAAATCTGTTCAGAGTTTAAGGATAAATCTATTAGACACAGACTCTAAGGATGAATAAGTTCAGACTTAAGTATAGTCAGACGGAACAAACTCACACTTTACATACAGACGGAACAGGTCTAGAACGTGATAAGTTTAAAACATGACAAGTTTAGAACAACACAAGAAAAAATTGAGACACATGTTTAGACCAAAGCAAGTTCAAAACTTAATGTTCAGAACAAAGCAAGTTCATAATGAGATAATCTAATAGAACAAGACGTAGACCCATAATATGTAACAACTAGTAATCTAATTTGGATTCTACATCAAAATATATTTGATTGATTCAATCTAATTGATTGGCAATTGAATCCCAAAGACAAGAACTTTCTTAACGAAAAAGCTCTACTTATGGAAACCTAGATTATGTTTGTATAGGTAACTAGAATCAAGATGGGGATTTTGCTTTTATCACTCAATGGCTACCAAATCTTCTTGATACAGTTTTGTCCAATAAGTAAATTGGAAGATGATCATTTGGATACTGTCCAACGGCTAGTTTGGAAGTAGGGGAGTATATAAAGAGATCAAAGGACCGAAGAGCAAGTAAGAAACGAAGCGCAAAATCTATAATTCTAAGGTCTAGACGTACTTCGACCATAGACAATTATCCTTCGTGAGTTTAAAAGTTTGTGATCGTGAAAGAAATATATAAGAGTGACTTAGTGAGATAGTGTGATTTATTGTTGAGTGTTTATACTCAAAGTTGTAATCTCTTGTTGATCATATAGTGGAATGCAGCCAATAAACTGTTAGCGTGGGAAAGTGGACATAAGTTTACTCTAAGCCGAATCACTATAATATTCGTGTGCAATTTCTCTTATCACTTAATCTCTTATTGTTAATTGTTATAATTTATTGCACACGTGTTGGATGCTTCTAAAGTTTGATTTTTGTATAGCAGATTCAGAACCTTGTTAGAGAATTTGATTATCGTTCAGACTTCTGAATCGTGCTGCGTCTGTTGACATTTAGACTTCTATTTCGAATAGTTTTATTTCACATATTTATTTTTATAAGATTTTATTGTGTCACTTATTCACCCCCACTCTAAGTGATTCTTGCTAACCACCCTCAAGTTGCATTTTGTGATAAGTTTTATGACTTAATTGCAGTTTTTGAATGTTTTATAATTCAATTGTACTTTCATGATAAATTTTGAGATTTTTAATGCACTTATCTCTGTGGATTGTTACTTGGCAAAATGAGAAAAAACAAATTGAACCTTGAAGGTTTGCAAGTTAATTTGATCTATAGCCATCTATTTTTTTTTCATCTAATCTAATCTAATTATGTATTCTCGAGAGACCATATCTAGGTAATAACAGTAGATGTGAATAGAGTAATAATTTTTTTCTTTTTGGTCATCATTTAAAAATGATTTTGTCACTAAGTATTTTTGGACACTTGTTGAGCAATCAACTACATTAACTTTGCAGCTTTCAAAGCATTGGGCTCGTGTGTTACGTGAAATAGTGGTTGGGTTCTATATGATTTATAGTTGATGATACGATTTACATGCATTAAGATTATGCAATAACTGCTC
Organism: Corymbia citriodora subsp. variegata; assembly: GCA_014858505.1. Lineage (NCBI taxonomy): Eukaryota > Viridiplantae > Streptophyta > Magnoliopsida > Myrtales > Myrtaceae > Corymbia > Corymbia citriodora. The sequence goes on along the minus strand of CM026411.1, from coordinate 24,416,678 downwards.
CTTTATTTGATGATGGGATGGGGTTCATGAGGGCGCATCAATGAAGCCATGATGCCATATTATCTATGCAATGCATGATGGTGGTGGTTGGTTACATTTGGGAATTGTATGATGTGAGTGGTCAGAGAGAACTGATAAATTATGGTGAATCGGAAGTTTAGGGGTTGGGTTGGAGATGGGCCCACTTCTTTATCTTCTGAGCCTTTGATGGTTTCAAGGATGCCAAATCTTCCTCCTATTTCCGACTAATACAACCGGTGACCATCAATTATCTACTTTACTTGGTCAATCACCATCACCAGTGTCCTACGACAAAAGCCATCTTGGTCTAACTTGAGTACTTGAGTGCTTAAAAAGTCTTTTCTTTGGGGATATTCACACCATCATTTGACGCTGTTGTACTAGGCAAAAGAACCTTTGTTTCCTCTCTACTCTGGAGATATTGTTTCGATCCTTCCGGGCACCTGTGTTTAAGCCTCTGCTGCTCACTAACCAAGTCATGCCCATCGCAGAGCTCTTTCTTGATGCCTTTTTTCAGGCGTTGTTTAATAGGTTGGCCTCTCGTGATCTTCTCAACTTTGCGCGGCACAAGGGTATTGATACGCTAATGAAAAAATGGGAGAAGATGCTGATCAGTATCACCCAGGTGTTGGATGATGCAGAGGATAGGCAATTGAATGGTGATCTTGGGGTGAAGTCATGGCTTGAAGATCTCAGGAACTTGACCTATGACATCGAAGACTTGCTTGATGAGTTTGCCACAAAGTCCATCGAAAACAAGTCCAAGGTAGAACTTAGCACTAGTAAGGTGCGTTTCCTTCTTCCAAGTGTTTGCTTTAGATTGAGCCCGAGAGCATTTATGTTCGACCACACAATGAGATCCAAGATAAAAGAGATGGATGGTAGATTACAAGAGATCATAATTCTAAAAGATAGTCTAAGCCTGAGAGAGAATAATGGGAAGCAGTTAGCACACCACCGACGGAATAAGCCATTCCCCACTACACATTTGACCGAGGAATTTTTCGTTGGTAGGGAGGACAAAAAAATGGAAATTCTCGAATTATTGTCCAAAGAAGAAGACAATAGAACATGTATAGATATAAAAGTGATTCCCATTGTAGGGATGCCGGGTCTTGGGAAGACGGCGCTTGCTCAACAAGTATACAATGATGCTAGAGTCACTGACAATTTTGATGTGAAAGCATGGGTTTGTGTTTCCGATGATTTTGACATGCTTGCTATTACAAAGAGTATCCTACAGACAACTAGCTTCCATTTACCCTGTGAAGGTAAGGACTTGGATTGGCTTCAAGACAAACTCCAGGAAAACCTTTTGGGGAAGAAGTTTCTTATCGTTTTAGATGATGTATGGAATGAGAATTATGACAACTGGACAACTCTCTTGAAGCCCTTTCAATCTAGAGGGAAGGGAAGCAAGATCATTGTCACCACTCGTAACCTTGAAGTTGCTTCAATGGTTGGTGCTCCATTGATAACTCTCGAAGTGTTGTCACTTGATCCTTGCATGACTTTGTTCGCATTTCATGCTCTTAGAGCCAGAAATTTTGATTACCATCCCGATCTTGAAGTATTAGGTCAAAAAATAGTGGAAAAATGCAAAGGATTGCCATTAGCTGTGAAGACATTGGCCGGGCTGCTACGTGCTAAAGTTAGTCCCCGTGAATGGGAAGCTATATTGAATAGCAAGATTTGGGATCTACCAGAAGAAAGAAATAACATCCTTCCGGCTTTGAAACTTAGCTACCTTCATCTCCCTTCCCATCTAAGGAGATGTTTCGCTTATTGTGCTATATTTCCCAAGGACTATGAAATCGAACGGGACGAGTTGATTCATTGGTGGCTTGCAGAGGGCTTATTGGACGGAGAAAAACAAAAGAGCCGTTGGAATGCGGGTTTGACTTATTTCAATGAGCTAGTATCTAGATTGTTATTTCAAAAGTCAAGTGGCAATGGATCCCGATTCTTGATGCATGATCTTGTAAATGACTTGGCAAAGCTAGTTGCAGGTGTAAGCTCTTTTAGCTCAGGAGAGTTTGAGTGTGAGTGTGATCAAAATAATGCATCTTTAATTCGCCATGCCTCATTCATTTCTAGCCATCGCATTGTGCCAGAAAGATTCAAGACATATCAAGGAATGAAGGGACTTAGGTGCTTCATATCGTTAGTGAAGCAACCTATGTGTTATGATAGGTCCTTCTTGTCCCAGAAAGTGCTATGTGATTTGTTGTCGGGATTGAAGTACTTGAGAGTGCTTTCATTAAGTCACTATCATATTAATGAGGTACCGGATTGCATTAGCAAACTTAGGCACCTAAGGCACCTTAATCTATCGTATACTGATATCAAAATGCTTCCAAAGTCAATTGTTGTGTTGTACAACCTAGAGGCTTTGATGTTGCGAGGTTGTCAAAACCTTACTAAATTGCCGGAAGGTATGGAGAAACTCATCAATCTAAAATTTCTCGATATTACCGACACTCCAAGCCTAAGAGCAATGCCGTTGTATATAGGTAATTTGGTGGGTCTTGAGATATTGTCTAAGTTTGCAGTGAGAACAGAAAATGGATCGAGCTTGAAGGAGTTAAAAAACCTGAAGAACCTTGGAGGGGAATTGTGCATCTTTGATTTGCTAAGGTTCGAGAAGCTGGAGATGCCAAGGATGCCAATTTACGCACAAAGGAAGGAATATGTCGATTGACCATGCAGTGGAGTTATTTTGAAAATTTCCAGAATGAAGAGCTTGAAGCAGAGGTCCTTGACTTTCTTTGCCCTCACCAAAATCTTGAAAATCTCGTGATATCCTACTATGGTGGCCTAGAATTCCCATCGTGGTTAGGAAGTCCCTTACATGTTAACATAGTGCATTTATGTTTACATGGGTGTCGCAAGGCCAAAGCATTGCCATCACTCGAGCAGTTATCTTCCTTGAAAGAACTATACATCGAAGGTCTAATTGCATTACGTCGGGTAGGTTCTGAATTTTATGGAGCTAAAAGTCCTTTTCCATCCTAAATAACTTTGAAATTTTGTAACATGCCATTATGGGAGGATTGATCTCATTGTGTTGGCATTGAAGAAGTAGGAGTCGTATTCCCTCGTCTCGAGCATCTTGTCATTCAATATTGTCCTATGTTGATTGGAACATTGCCTCCTCAACTGAGCTCCCTCATAAAGCTTGAAATCAAGTCCTGTCCATAGATGGATGCCTCACCCTCTACCACGAGCCTTCCATTTCTCAAAATATTAAAGTTTGGAGGTTGTAATGAGGGGATGCTGAAGAGTATGGTAAACCTGACATCTCTAACCGCTCTTGTCCTAGTAGATGTTGCTGACCTAACTTGGTTAAATCACAGGCTTACAAGCTCTTGGATCAAGCTAGAGAAGTTGGAGATGGAAAGGTGTACAAAGTTAATGTACTTGTGGCAAGACGGAGATGTCATCCGAAATCTTACTTGTTTGAGGAGCTTACGCATTCAAAATTGTCCAAAACTCATATCTTTTGTGTCTAGAGAAGAACATATAGAGCTGCCCGGCCACCTTGAGACTATCGAATTGAGATGTTGCTTCAAATTAGAGAAGCTTCCAAGCAATATGCACACCCTCTCCTCTTTTAGTGGCTTGACCATTGAGAATTGTCCACAACTCGTGTCCTTTCCCAAAACAGGTATACCGGCATCACTGATATATTTAAATATCACAGAATGCGAAATGTTACAATCTTTACATAGTGGATTAAGAATTCATCTGGATGAACAAAACAACAATAGCAATACCCAAGGTGATGCAACGCCTTGTTTGCAAGAATTAAGAATCAGCAAATGCCATTCTTTGCCAACCTATCAATTTAGCGATGGTAGATTTTTACCTGCAACCCTCAAGAGTCTTAAAATTTCGTTCTAGAAAGGAGTGGAGTCGCTCGCAGAGATAAATCTAAACCATCTTCAATTGCTTCAAGTAATTGAAATTAGGCATTGCGAGAATTTGAGAAGCTTACCCCAGCGCCTACACACATTGTCCCATCTCACTTGCCTGATATTGGTCAAATGTCCTGCTCTAGAGTTGGATTGCTTTCCTACTCTTCCTCCCAGCATCTCGTGCTTTTCTCTTAGCTGGTGTCCGAAGATAAAATCATTACCCAATCAGTTGAATCGACTTACATGTCTCTGTGATCTGGCTATTTTAGATTGTGAGAGTATTACACACTTCCCAGATGGAGGATTGCCATCCCAACTACAAGAACTTACAGTATGGGGATGCGAGAATATGAAGCGGCCAGTGAGGGAGTGGCTCACCCAGCTCACCTCCCTTCAAAAACTGCATATCGATGGCAGCATTGGAGGAGTGGGAGAGGAGGAGGATCTTCTGCTTCCACTCCCTTCCTCTCTTCTCCATCTCAGAATTGATGATTTGGCAAATGTAAAAAGATTGTCCAGTGGTCTTCCTTCCTCTCTCCGAACTTTAGGGATCTCACGGTGCCCGAAGCTAAGGGATTGACCCCAGGATGGCCTCCCTCCCTCCCTCCCTAGAACAACTCGTGATCTTCAGTTGTGGGATTCTAGAGGAGCGATGTGCGAAATTGGTCGGATGCTATTGGCACCTCATCCATGAAATCCCGAAAGTTTGTATTAATGGGTATAATATCTGAGCTAGCTCTTTGAAAAGGGTTCGTTTGTCAGACCAAAAATTGTGTACTTAGAAAAGTGCGTTTTAATTTAGTAGATTAGTAAGCTGAAATTTTTGGCCGTAACGATGGGTGTAAAAAAATACCCCTTTTGTCACCATCTCCTTCCCCTTTTGTTGTCTGCACCTCCATCACCTATGCTTCGGCTCTCCACTGCATCGTCCCTACTCTATATTTTATTGTCAAAACACAAGTATCATTTCATTCATTCACAGCAATACTAGATGAGTCTAGCCATAATAAATTCCAAAAGGTGTTGGGTGGCTTAGACAGCCAATTACATGGGAGTATCTCTTTCGGAAGGAATTTAGCGGGTCCAATCTACAACTTAGTTGTCTTTCCAAGGGCAGTAGAAGGACACGCTGTTTAATTGAGCCAGTGAAGCCCCTCATGGCACATGTACTTCATGTACTTCGGCTCGGTTCAGTGGAGGATCTAACAATAGATTCATCACCTGTCAGAGCTTCCCCGTGCAGTGCAGCACCCCATTTTGCTTCAGTCAGTGGTATCCCCCAGCCACGACAAAGCTTCCTTCGCCGCCGCTATGGATTCGATCTCAAGGGCTGAATTAACTGCGAAATTCTTCGCGAATCCTGCTATTATCGCTCCCTGGTAATCTCGACACACTCCCGCCGCGGAACCCTCCAAAGAGCTGCCCATCCAAGACCCATCCAGATTGAATCTCCAGACTCCTTTTGCTGGTGGCGACCATCGCTCGGGCAAGGTTTTCTTTCTCCGTTCACCGATTTGGCGCTTGGGTGTTCCACCGGCGGAAGGTGTTGGTTAGTGTCTGGGCATCTTCAACAATTGTTCCCGGGTTGGGTCGTCTGTTCTGGAATACAAGTGCATTTCGCGCTTTCCAAATTAGCCAAAGAATTCCAGCGGCCCATTCTCGAGAAGAAGGGTGGGCTCCAGAGGTAAGTACTTTATCTACCCATTTGTCTATCCTTGTTGTGTTTATCATAGATGCGTCCATATTTAGCCTTGGATCTGACCAAATTTCCTTGGTCCAGTCGTCAGGACGAAGATGTGTTCCGTGGCTTGTGGGGTCTTCTGGCAAATTGGACAAAGCGGGTCAGGTAGCACTTTCCTTTTGCATGAGTTCTCCTTCGTGGGTAGAGCACACGCTCCACACCAAAAAAAGTGAATTTTAGGGTCGGCATGTAGCTTCCATATCTTAGTCCATAGGTATCGGGGCAGCCGATATGATGAGGATGCTTGTTCTATGTCTGACTTTGATAATGTTGAGCGTAGTTGGTTTTATCACTTATTCACCGAATCCTCCCCCGTAGTGTTTCCTGTCCAGACCTGTTGATCCCCTTCTGAGTTTGGCCTGATACGAATAGCCAGTATTTCTTTCACTATATTCTCTTCGAATAGCTCCTGCAATTGGTGTTCATTCCACATATTCGATCCTTGGTCAATTAACTCTGCAACTCTCTAGGGGTCCTCTCGGTTGGCTGGACCCCCGATAACACCGAACTCTAGCCATTTGTCCTCTCTTACATCAATGCTTTCTCCATTTTCGACTGCCCATTTAACTTAAGAACTTATGGCGTCTCTTCCCATTGGCAAGCTTTGCCACCCCCAGGAAGGACGGGAACCCTTTTTTGCATTCCATAGGTTGCCTCTTGGGAAGTAAATCCCTTTCAAAAGCCGGTTCCATAAGGTAGAGGGAGACTGTGCTACTCTCCATGCTTGCTTGCCCAACATCGCCTTGTTAAAAGATGCAAGGTCTTTGAAACCCAAACCTCCATCTATTTTCCTTAATTTAAAAGTTTCCCACTTCTTCCAATGAATTCTGGACTTGGATGAGTCTTGTTTCCACCAAAAGGATGCAATCTTCTGCACGATGGCTTTGCACACTAAGATAGGGATTTTGAATATCGACATTGCATATTAGGGAAATGCTTGTACTACTGTTTTTATCAAAGTCTCCTTTCCCACCTTAGATAGCAATTTCTCTTTCCAGCCCTCCATCTTCATGTTCACCCTTGCCAGAGTCCAGGCAAACATCTATTTTTTTGTTTGAACCCAATCCAAGGGGATGCCCAAGTATTTCCCAGTTTTCTCCATAACTAGTACTCTTAGTTCACACGCCATGTTGCTTTTAAGATTTAGGACAACCCACACTGAAGAAGACCCTGGATTTATTCAGATTGATTGCTTGTCCCGAAACATAACAAAATTGATTTAAAATGTTCACCAAATTCTGACACTCCCCAACAGTTCCATCCATAAAGAATATTGTGTCATTGACAAATAAGAGATGAGACAGGGTGGGGCAGTTTCTAGTTAGTCTTATCCCCTTCAAACCTTCCATCCTCCACTGCTTTGCTCTTTAGGGAAGATTACATTAGCTGTGATTATAAATAAGTAAGAAGATAGTGGATCCCCCTGCCTGATTCCCCAAGACGGCTGAAAGTAATAGTGGTCCCCCATTGATTTTGACACTGAAAGTGACTCTGGAAATACACTGCTTTACCAATGACACCCATTTCTCACCAAATCCCATTTTCAACATATAGGCACATAAGAAATCCCATTCCACTCTATCATATGCATTTTGCATATCCAGCTTTAGAATCGCTAGAAACTTCCTTTTCCTCTCCCTAGTTCTTAGTTGGTGTAGGACTTCCTGATGTCTCGATGATCAACTTGGAAAACTTTAATTGATTGGTTTGCAGAAGTACCAAAGACCTAATCAGCCATCAGCTGTTCAACATGTCGCCAAGGAAGGTCCCGCAAATCCAATCACATTAGCATCTCAAACAATTAACTAAATGAACTGAAGCGATCTTGTCTCAAAGCATGCATGCCACGATACATGGATCTTCAATTTATAATCCATGGAAAGATAATTAACCCATTTTGGTGTCTTGCTTGTAAAAAAGCAGAAGCAAAGACAAGATCTGGTGGAAAAGATCTTAGCGTCATGTTGAACAGATGTCGCATGCATGCGTTGTGGTTAAATTAGTTTGATGGATCATCTCATTTGGATTGAAATCCACTATCAGACAATGATGTCAATTAGCTATAATTAGCTATGTAGGTAGGGACTTTATCTTAATCAAATATCAATAATCGAGGAATATAAAGAACAAAGGGTGCATGGACCTCTAGCATTACGAATGAATTTGATCTGATATGGAATTGGGGAATACGAAGCAATGGAAGAGGGCATGGTCTGGTTGGCGTAAAAGCTTTAAAGCATAAGAGCTTTTGTCATTGGGGGCAACCAAGAAAATGATTAAAAGGACACCTGCCGACTTGCATTAAATGCAATCGTGGTATAGCTGCTTATTACACGCTTATTCCTAATCTTATGTGATATTCAAATGCTTCTCTCTTCTCAGTTTGATCAATGGGTTTTATTCAGAGTTGGAGTGACTCTACCACCTCACGTCCATCTGCTATAATGACTATAACATCTGATGATTTTGTTAAGGTTGACTCTAACAGGATTATTTCTATCTTGTGTTGAAGAACATTCAGGAACGATGAATCATGCAACTTTTCTCTTTTGCTGATTTCCGTGTGTTTAAATTCATGTCCTGCTTTGGGTTTGGATTTTTTGTCATTTTCAGGTAATTTGATTCATCCTCGGACTCTTTTTTTCTTTATTTTTGTTGGGTTCATTAGTCAATCTTCCTATACTGTTAAGGATTCGACTTCTGCTTCTTCACATGACCCATTTTTGTTTGTTTTTGCTTGTACAGGTTTGAGAGTCGAGCAAAACTGTTGAACAAAGCAAGATTTGGTCCTCAACTTGAAGAAAGTCCTGATCTTCTTGGAATCGGAATCGACAGTTCGCATTCAAGAACTTTGAGCTAAATTTTTGAGAGATTGTGTTTTCTCGTGTTCAACGAGGATTGGAGCCCTTATTAGGCTTGATCAGAGGCGTTCAACAGGATTGGAGGATGGGGGTGCCAGTGCTGCCAGGGCCAGCCCACACCAGCTGCGCTCGGTGCTGCCCATGGGTCGGGTCACGGGATTCGATGGCAACGGGTATTGGAACAGCAAATTTGGGTGAGACCCAGTTTGAGTTCACACTTTCAGTAGTAGCAAGCAAGCCTTACTATGGTTCTCCATGAGTAAGTGTGACAATTCAATTGTTTGTCTATATTTTACAGGTCTTCTGTGTCTTTTTCTTCGCATAAGTCCAAGGGCATCAGTTGACTGGTTCACAGATGAGTTTCAAAAAAAAAAAAAAGGCCCTGCCATATGGGTCGGGTCATATGCTGTTTGGGGTCAAAGAAAACACATACATCTCTTATGGTTTGGTTCAGGTCGAGTATAGCATGGAAACCCAACCTGAACCATAACATTGACATCCATGGCCATAACTATCAATTGTGCAGCATGCTTGTCAATTAATTAATGAAATGTTTTGCAGTCAGTAAATATTCCGATAAGATTTGTGAATTCCTTTGTGAGATTGAAATATTGCTTTGTGAGAAATTGTGAGGGCTAAATTATGTGTGAGTTATTGGTGTATTTGGAGGCTGAGAAACAGTAAGAGTGTTTTAGTGACTTGGAATGGTTGTAATGCAGGCCCCATTGACTGAACCATACATGTCTAGTGTTCAATTTATTAGTTTTGTCTATTATTGTGTTTGATGGTTTGTTTTTTGCAACAATATGAATAATTAATTTGTATCTTCCACTACTTTTGTTATTCTTCTTGCTGTCAGTTCAAGTTTTATGTTATGGAGTAATTGGAATTTAGAACATGATCTCTCCCCAAATCTCTCCCCAAGGTTCGGTACATTCCCTCGTTCACCCTCCATTGGTTTGTGGATAAAATTTGTCAACTCCATCAGAATAACAATAAACTCTTATTCGTACATGTGATCTCATGAAGATTTCTATGTCTCCATATATTTTGTTAAAATTAGGTAGGATCTTGCTGTTTACTACTCCTACTCTACGGTTCTACTTGTAGTCACTGCTCTTCTCAGATTTGGCATCACTTCTGTAAATGCTTCGCATGATTTCATCGATCTAGCAAAAATGTCATAAAAATCTGGGATTTTATTAGCGGACAGCTGCAATTGATTTGGATTCTCAGCTTATTTTTGCATTCGAGCAGCTTTTTGTACTCACCCACTTCTTTTGTTCTCACTATGCTCAATCTCATAATCCAAGATTCTCTCGATTTTGCTTGCCTTGTAGATTACATTGGACTTCCATCGGTGAAGTTTGTCGGTTCGACCAGGCGACCTATCGAAAGGTCCATACATCCTACACCATTGCCTCACTGGTATAAAGTCTAGGAGAAGATGCTGGAGAAGGGACATGCGGAATCTTGTCTTGTGAAGATCTTGTTTTTTATTTATCAAGAGGATAGGTATGTATATGTTCTCTTTCGCCCATTCAATAAGCATTTGTCTTTCCTTGATGTACAATCCACTAGATAAATGTGAACTCTGGACATTGTTTATGTGATAAATAAAAAGCAAACATAAGTTCAAAAACACTCGAAAGTTGTATCACATCAAAGAAGGGTAGCTCAGAACTTCATATGGATAGAGCAAGTTTATGTCATGTTAATGGCAGTTAGGTGCTGTAAATTGCCTTTCCTATTGTAATCTGGAAACTTCATTGGAACACATTTACTAAGTTGTGGAACATACCTGACTACTTTCCCTTATATCTCAAATTCTGATATGCAAAAATTACTTTTGCAGCATTCACCAGAAGTGGAAGAAAGTCGGTATTAACTTTCTGTCCGCATTTACCGACACAAAGGATTTGCTTCCACAAATGCAATTGTCTTATTTCTGAGCATACTGTTATGCATATCATATTCTATGGGCGAAAGGTTTTATTGCACCTCAAATCTTCCATTCCAGCATTTTATTCACCATCCAAAATTAAGGAACAATTTAGAAGATTTGAGTACAGACACAAATGAAGGCATTTCGAGTCCAGGATAGCACTCAATGAAATCTTTGCCCATGGAATCAAAGATGCATAGCCTTGGAGTCACTGATTGGCAAAATTTAAAGGGTGAGTAGATTCGTTTTTGGTTTTTCTTTTGACTGGCTGTTTGAGAGGCGGGTAATGATCATGGGGTATAATCAGAATCCAGAAAGAATATCTTCTGAAGGATAAGCAAATTCTTTGCATTCTACTTGTGTTGTAAAATTTCGAATGAAGTGTCTGCATTCCTCTTGTTCATTTTTAGCATTGTATCAAAGCACATGTCAATGGCTCAAAAATTTCTTGTTGTTATGTTGCTTGTTGTCATTCCCCGGTTATCCTTCTGACATGATTACGTCCACATTCTGTCATGCGTGTGTAAGACATCGATTCTATGCAAGGGGAGTGTTAAGTTATACATTATATGTACATTGTTTGGCGTGTTTCCTAGCAGCTTAAGCCTATAAGAAGTACATTTGTCTAACATGCAGCAATCAAATCAAACAGCATGACCAATCAGCCAACCCTATGTTCTTGTTTGTTCTTTCTTCTACTTATTTTGGATGGTCTGGAAGACTTTCAGACAATCTTATAAAATCATCAAATTGCAACAAGATTTAAAATTTTGGACGGTAAAAAGCCGCTCATATGCCGGTGAACTTCAGCTTATTAAATATGGTATTTATTGTCTGGTTAACTATTATTGTCAAATCTTTTTGTTGCCCAAGAAAGTAATTGAAATGGTTGAGCGAAAATATAGAGCTTTCCTTCGGAAGGGAGATCCTCATTCCCCATACCAAAGAGGGAGCAAAAGTTAGATGGGATACCGTGTCTTCTGAACAGTTTGGAGGCTTGGCATTCAAAGACTGGATTAGGGAAATCTTGCTTGTATTTTGAACTGCCTGGAATATTTTGTTGAGATGTGGGTCTCTATATTTTGCCTGGCTATATGGGTGTCATCTTGACTGTAAGCAGGATACTACTTATTATGCTAGGAAGTAGTTATTAAGAGCAGGGAAAATTTTGGAACTCCATATTACATATATAGTGGGTAATGAAGATAATATTTCTCTTTGGTATGATATGTGGCACCATACTGGGATCTTGCCAGATCATTTCTCAAGGAGAATAACTTACAGACTCTTCTCTTCCTATGCAGGCCAAAGGATCTTCTGTAACATGTAAGTCTCTTTGGAAGTGGCCCGCTGCTAGGTCTGAAGAGTTGGTTCCCACACAAGCTGCAGTCTGTGGTGTGATTTTTCCTAGTTCCTCGGCTGCAGAGCAGTTGTATGCATGGCTTGTTCAAACAGTTGCCTCGACTCTTTTGTTGCAGGGGAAATTGTCGGAAACAACTGGCTCTATTTCTTGTTTAGTCATACTTGTTAAACTCGCCACTTTTGAGAGGATTAACAATTGGTTTGTTGTGAGTATTAGATCTCTCTGCTTGTTCTGTAATCTAAGCTTTGAATCTCTCTCATCTATTTATTGAGTGTAGTTTCTCTAATGAAGTACAGAGGAAGATCTTTGTTTAGTCAAGCTAATCATTGAATCTTGCTGTCATCTAATTCTCGATGTTTATTTTAATTAAAATTGTCAAGTTCAATGTTAAGCATGGTTTTGATAGTTGCCTTGGTCTCAAAATAAGATTGGCACTGATAAGCATCATCGTCTTATTGCTAAAAACTCTATGTGGACACCCAAAGATCTGATTTAAATTTGAAATTTATGCGACTTTCCCATCATGAAATGTGGGCCAAAGAGCTTAATGAATGAGTAGTCTTCAAAAATCTCTCTTTATGGATTTTCTCTGACACTTGCATTTTCATTCCAAATACTCTGTTTCATGATGGGAAGGATGTTTGACCTGGAAGGTCCGAATAGCATTTGCAAATTGATCAAAATACAATGGTTTTGATCCGAGCACTCTGTTTTAAGTTATCAGTTTCCAGCAACTACAAAAATCATTAGAATAATTCAGTATTTTAAGATAATCAGAGGTAACACATGAAGAACACTGTGTTCATGATACAAATGGACAGCTTCTGAAGAATTTATATTGGTCTACATAATTTGATTAAATGTTCCATCCATCGTATCATACATGTTTACACTTGAATTTTGTCAACAAATAAAGTTAGGAAATTCGATATTTGAGATCTCCATTTGCAATGAGCATCATATCTTCACCCAGAAATTATATTAGTGTCCTTATCACTTTAATTGCATATAGTTATCAATTTAGCATGAGCATGAAAAATTAGCCTTTAGATTTCACATTTTCAAACAATAAAAGGTTAGTATGTTTTGTTAAACTGAAGAATTTAATCCTTTAACCGGAAAAATTAAAATTTTATTAGTTTCTAGTCTCTTTTTTTTTTAGACATTTGATTTAGCTGCATTAAAATTCAGACATCCTAGGTTCGTTTAAAGAAATTTAAACTTGTGAAGCCAATAAATCATTTAGAGCATGACACTTGACACCCTACAATTTATTCACATAAGCTCACCCTCTGCACGAATGAGCCAAGTGACACGAGGGCACAAAACCCTAGATGAAAACTTAGGTTTTTTATTCTTTTGGATGGTGCAAGTCCTTATAAAGGAAAAAAATTAGATCAATACTATTAAAAACCAAAACTAATATGCATGTAACAAATTTAATTCAAACTAATTTTTTAATCAACAAAAATCCCAAATTACTACATTTGTGATAAATTTATTTTCGAATTTGATTAATATCATGAAAAACTCCAAACTACAATTTGCCATCTAATTCAGCAATTTGACGGTAAAATTTAATAAAAATTAATAAAGAATAAACTTATCATAAATGTTTTGATTTAGGAATTTTGATGGTTAAAAAATTAGTTATGGATAAATTTATACTAATTTGAGATTGTTTGTGATCTTAATTAAAAGAGAGAGAGAGAGAAGAGGAGCTCTTTTACACCAAAAAGCTGGTCGTTCACGGAGAGGGGCTTCAAGATCACTTTTGATCTCCAGACTCACGGCTCTCGGGCCTCTTCCTTGTCCTTCGTCTCGCCTTCCTCCAGCCGGCAAAGTCCCTCGCACAACTCCTCTTTCCCGATCCTCGTCATTTCCGAGCGGGAGTTTCTCTCGGCGAACGACCATTTTTTTCTCGACTCCATCGTTCATCACTCTGCTCATTGAAACTCATAGCCATGTCGGAGCCGCACCTTCCTCCCCAGTCAACTCTGTTTTTGGCCGAGAAGGTTTAAAGCTTCCTGGTCTCGCCTGAAACTCCCTCACCGGTCGTCATTCTTTCCGTGAACGATCGTAAGGGATCCATTCTCCAGTTCGAGCATCTGCCGCGGCGTGGATACCATTGACAAACCAGGTAACCCTCTTCCCCTGTTTTTGCTGTATCTTAAGCGGAACTCAGTGACGAGTTGTGTTGACACCGATGCATGAATCCTTGAAAGTCTGAGTTGCTACTGGAGGGTTTGAGATGGTTCTTCTGTTCTGATGTTGATTTTAGGTGAGGAACGATTTCGATTTTTGGTGAGTATAATCGAACCTTCCGCTGCTCAATCTGAAAGCACTTTGATGTGGTTTCCATGTTGCCAATCTAGTGTTAGATTGACGATTCTTAACATGTTTGCTCGTGGGTATTGATCTGGATACAGATTTCTGTTTACTTTATATGCGCAGACACCATCGAGAAATCGCTCACCACATGTTTGTTATATTGCCCAAACCAAGTTAGCGTTCAGTCCATTTCGATCCTGGACTACTTTGAACATTCATGAGCATGTTTCTTTTTATGAAAGAGTCCGTTGATTAATGAGCATGATTTCAGATGTAATCCTCGTTTAAGAAAATCAAATCTGAGCATTGTCTTCCATGTTTGTTTCTCGGTTGCTACCGCGTCTGCTGTGATGGTGGTTGTGTGCTGCAATGGTCACCGACAGTGGTGTTTAACAATCGGAGGTGGTCCATGGTAGAAGTTTCGATGATGGATGCAATGGACCGTGACCATTAACTTAGGTTCTTGGCACGTAGGGTTTATTCGATTCAGCATTTCCAATGTGCTTTCGGACCTAAAAGTCCTTTGGAGAAATGCTGGACCGTTTGATAACAATTTGGAAGTGGCTTTAAATTAAAAGCCAACCTTAAGATGCTGAAAGCCCAATGCTAGTTGGGACTAGCTTTGAGCTTTCAGTATTTGGCCGAATACTCAAATTAATTTTTTCATTCCAAAACTATCCTCAGCAATTCTTCATATTTTTGATTTTACCCATGGTTAAATTTTTGGGCTATCGACGCCAAATTTGGCTTCTTGGCGCCCGTTCGGCGAAGGGTTTAGTTCAAATTTCCAAAAAAAAAAAAGATATATATATATAACCTTAAAGCTTATTGCAAAAGTTTTTTTGTTTTTTACCAAACACATGTTTTGTAAGGAAATTTCACTAAACACAATTTGCATTTCCATAAGTGGTTTTGGGCTTTTAGCATTTGCATTAAACTCAAACTCATTTACAAAGTTGAACCAACTGCACCATAAAACTTTAATGGTGGTGTTGGAGTTCACTTGCTGGTGATTAAGCTTTAATTGGACCCAAGGACCCAGCCCGAGTCCCTATTTTCAGAATATATAAATAATTAAATAAAATCAAAAATATTAAAAAGATCAGAAAATGGCTTTTTCATTTCTTTTTTGGGGTCAACAGGAAAGGGCGTTGAAGTAAGCTTTTGACTAGGTAGTTTTATTTAGTATTAGATTTAGATTAGTTTAATTTTAGCTAGTATATATACTTAGACCTTTTAAGGAAATGCAATCGACATAGTTTTGTCTTTTTTTGGAGGTCGATCTTTTGGGCTGGAAATTGAAGTTGATTTGAATTTAGTTCATGGGATCACATCTTGATGCTTAAAAACGAGGCATGTATTTTATTTGCCCAACAAGCATTGGCTTTTCTTTCTCATATGCTATAAGTCTTTTCAATACTTGTGTGCTTTATGCTTGCACTTTCAATACTTGAATGACTTCCTTGTTATTTCTAGTTTGGTAAGGACTAGCTTAGGATCATTATGAATTCTTCAAAAATTGTGCATGATCGCTTACTGGCTTTGATACCTTTAGGATCATAATTGGTAAAAACTTGTTTGACCACTTAGATAACAACCTTCCAAGTTAGTGGTACCAAAAAGGTGCTAACGTAATCAAGTCCCGAATTTTGAATCTCTGATTGTGTAGAAAATGAAATGAATCTCCAAAGTCTCATTTTGTTTCTAGCTAACCCCAAATGGCTAATGGTTACCCCTATAAAAAACATAGGTTGTTTAAGAACTAAAAAATAAAATCCAACTTCACACGAGATATGGGTTTTGGAGGGCTTGCACATAAACAAGGGGTCATTTGGCCCATCTTTGGGGTAATACCTCTAAACCTAATCCTTTTCTCTAGGGATGTCAAGAAATGAATGGAAACCAAAATTGAATAGAATCGAACCGAAATTTCGTGCATTTTTTGTTTGGTTCAGTTTAGTTTCAGTTTCGGTTAAGATAATTGAAGAATAACCATTAACTTTTCCAGTTCAATTTGGTTAACCGAACGAAACCAAAATTCTCAACAAAAATTGAACAATCAAAATCTTATTTCTTTCTCACATTTTTTTTTCATTTTGGTTCCAATAAGCAAGGCAAAAATAGGAAAACAAAAGAACCAAGCCAAACCTGATTTTCGATTCGATTTGGTTGGGGTCAGATTTGGTTGGGTTTGGAATCACACTTTATCGATTCAGTTTGAAATCACCTTATGGGTACACCTGTTATGACCCATTTAAATATTAAATAGGTCATAAATGGATCATGTTTTTCTTTAGTCTTTTTAGTTTTAAACGCAACTAAAAGAAAGTCCGATGGGTCATAAATGGGTTATGCACTCATTTTAATAGGTGTATTTATAATGGGTTTAAAATTAAAAAGACTAAAATATGTTGGTCGTTAATGAGTCAAAGTTTAACTTACTTAGAACCCAACAACTCCTTAGTTCTTAGAGATGACTCATCTCATCTTCGCTCTTAAATCAAAACAAGGAAACCTTCCTCATCGCATGACAGCGCATCGTCTCGCTCCCACCACTCGTACAATAGCTCCTCCTCTTGCTCGCACGACGGCACTATCACATGTGATTGCCACCATCGTCGAATGGTGGCTTAATTGGCTATCAAAACCCAGGTGAATATCCTTCTTCCATATGTATGCATGATTTTAAAAAAATAAAAATTATTTAAAATAAAATTATTAATAATTCGATTTTCTTAAAAAATAAACAATATTAAAGGAATATAATCTTTAAAAAAATTATAATAATAAGTTTTTTAGATAATGAAGTGTTTTAACAATATAGTTCAGGTCGGATATGGGTTAGGTATGGGTCAAAAATTTTATACTATGCTTAAATGGGTTAATGGGTCAATTTGAGTCGGACCATTTATGACCCGACCCACCCGTTTAACATGTCTACTTATGGGTTTGGTTTGGTTTTTCATATAAATTAAATAAAATTGAACCGAACCGTTTATACCCCTACTTTTTCCCGTTGCACAGAGGAGGAAGGTCACGACAATGCATAATGCAAATAAGAAAATGATGAGAAGGCTATTGTTGGAGTATCTATGCAATAATATTCTTCTTGCCCTCCTCTTTGGAGACTGGCTAGTGGTCAGAGAGTCGCGACCAATTCTCGAGCTCTGTAAAAGTGTGCTACATTACATATGTCGGCAAAATAGTAAAGTTACTGAAGTTCTAAACTGGAGTGAAATGGAGTTAGCAATTGGTGGACTAAACATGGGAATGGGGGGACTAGAAAGAACAAACAGATTTCCAGTATCTAAAGGACTTGCCGAGGATAATTTCTGAGTGATGGTATAATGGTCACCCTCCTTACGCCCTTCAAAATCCACAACACAGGACGCTAAAATCAATTATATGCAAGCACACGAAAACGGTGTCATTCTCACCTGAATTTTGCCTGGCAAAACGGACACACATTTTCGTGAAAAATCACCTCAGGAATTGAATTGGTCCTCAATGGCTAATTCGATCTCGGATCAAAGACGCCATCGTTTCATCATCCTAAATTCATTCTCTCTGCGTAGGACGACTGGACCTGTGAAGTGCCAAAACTTGGTACGAGGAAATATAAATATACACTTAAGTGCTGAGATTAGAGTAAAAAGGATTAGTTAAGTGCTAACAACGAGAAAATCTGATTAAAATGCTAACATGACACTTTTCCGATAAGTTGAGGTCGAAACGGCATTGTTTTGGATGCTGACATGGCCAAATAAGCCCAAAACAACATCGTTTTGAGTGCCCACGTGGCTAGATCAGCCCAAAACAACATCTTTTTGCCCTTAATTAGATTTGTATATAATTATTAATTAAATAATATTAAAAACAAAATTATTATTAAAAAAAGCAGAGGAAGGGCTCTTCGCCTGTGGCTGCGAGGGTCGCTGGTGCTTGGGCAAGGGTCGACAACCCTTGTCAACTAGAGGTGAGGGTCGGCGCCAGGAGAGGGTGGCAACTCTCTCCTAGATTTAGGCGAGGGTCGCCCGCCCTCGCTAGGATCTGGGAGAGAGTCGTTGCTCTCTCCCAACGTTTGGCAAGGGCCGTTCGGCCCTCACCTCTGGTCAGCAAGGGTCGCTAACCTACGCCCAAGCATCGGTGATCCTTGTCGTCCATCACTACCACCCCACCAACGATGGGGCGGTCACCACAGGCGGGGGAGGCTCCCCCACTACGTTGTTGATGTTCTTTTTTTTTTAAATTCATTTTTGATATTATTTAACTAATATTTAAATTAAAAATTAAACTTTGGCCAAAATGACATCGTTCTTTATGAAGGTGAGTTGATGTAGAATTTTGGTGAGCCACATAGATGTTAGAGATTATTAAAATAAGCCACGTCGGATTTCCGACGACCTTCGTCAAAGTTGGTATTTAAGTGATCCAATTTTTTTAAAAAGTAATACTTAAGTATACATTTTATAACTTTTGGCACTTGAGTGTCATTTTATGCTAAATTTTGGCATTTGAGCTATTTTTTTCCCCAATACGTAGCGTGCTTTGCATTTTCGAATTAGGGACGTCGAAGTTTCAAGACCTTGTTGGGTCCGGCGACTAAAAATTTCACCAATGAAGACCCAGAGGCTGGTCAAACGTCAACGGCCCAGTTTGATCTTTATGGATGGAAAGAAGAAGAACAGGACGAGCTCGATCCGAGAAAAAAACCAGCTTTTGATAAATCTTGTGCTTTATTACTTTTTATCGTTACTATTTATTATTATTATTTATTATTTATTATTTTTATTTTTACAAAGGATGCATGTTTGACTTGGTGGCAAAAATTCATATTCATATGCCAACACCGTTGTGACGCAAATGAGCTTTCCCCGTATACATTAAATGAGATGATACCAATTTCGTCAATCCAAATTCAATGAGATTGGCAAGTGTCAACATAACACAAACTTAAAACTCTCTTCCGTAAGTTGACAGTTATGTAAAACTTGTATAAATTGAGTCTTTGGGCATTGTGATAGACAGAACTAATTCAAGTGTAGAAGCTACATGAACATGTGTGTTTTTTTTTTTTTAGCAAGATCCAGTGTAGAATCTAGATATTCTTGAACTGGGATCATCTTGGTCTAGTAGGTATAATTTATGCAATGTGCGCTCATGCAGTTGTGCGTATAGTTCGGTGTGTTTTTCATATAGTTGTACAGGTTGAACACTTGCGGTCTCGGGACTAAGAAAAAGTCAAAAACACCAATGCATTTGTTTGATCGTTGTCGTCATCATCATCATTATTCTTACTCTCTTTTAGCATTTTGTTGGGCAAGTATTGGAGGAAGCACCCGCAATCAAAACTCAACAGATCTCTTGGATCTTGATGCATATGGTCAACTTAAGACCAAACCTTGCTTTTCTTCTTCCCAAGGTAGTAATCGATAGCTTAGGCTTAGGCTCTCACAAGTAGCATTGCTTGAGTCGGCTCCTAGTTGAATGGTAAATTAAGCCATGCAATGGATATGAACAATAAGTGCGTCATGGTACATTGAATCCTAGTAAGATTTTTTTTTTCCTTTTTCTGGTGGATATGTGATTCAGGGATGGACTGGACGTCAATCCAAAAAGCTATGAATGATCGTCAAGACTTAAAAGCTTGAAAAAATGTGGCTCTTGGCACAATAGGAAATGTCACTGCCCAATAGGAGTTGTCAACAATGAGGACACTAGAATCATTGGTGGAAGAGTTTTTAGCACTCCAAATCTCACATAAAATGAAAAGAACTTGATATCTAAGTTGAAACCCATCCCCAAGAATCACCACCTATATACTTTTCTAGGGAGATCGGCCCATGTTTAATTTCCAAGTCACTACACGTGTTCATTCAGATTGAGTAAATTTGTGCCACCATGTAATATTTAACAGAGCAAAATAACGATAAGAAACTACCTAAGGCTAATGCTAATGCAGGGCCTTAGAAAGTTAGCTCTAGACCCAATCAATAAAGGATTAGGTCTGAATGTGGACCGCTCGGTACTATTTTCAAAGCGGTAGGCCGATCGACAAGCCTCGCAACCTTAAGGCCAATGAGCAACTCCATGCTAATGTACTGAGAAGTAAATAATAGGAGCTGGCATGTTATTTAGAATTGCAAACTCATTGTCATAAAGAGCATGAGAAACGTCGCACCAAACTGCAATTAGAGTTATTCGATTGCCAAGGGCAATGTCTTTCTTTGGGCTCTTATAGAGTAGTTCGCATCATTATCTACTAGCGAGTAGTAGATGATTCTATTTCGTTTGCAACCATCGTGTTTTTCACTTCCAGAGGAGGCTGTTTCCAGAGTGTTTTTCTGTACAAGTTAGTAAATAATTTGACTTCAACACGCAATACCGTGCATAAGTTCGTGAATTACGTTAAGAGGGAATTAATCATTGAGTGTTTGATAGTTGTGCAATAGTGTTGGATATTTATGAAAATCTTCATAGGATTTATGTAATTTTTTTTTGTGAGATTTAGTTGTTGTTTCACAAGAAATTGTATGGGGTAAACATTGCATGAAATATGGATGTATTTAAGGGCTAAGGAAAACAGCGACGATGTTTGAATAACTTGAGTGTCATCATAACTTCTATTATATCATTTGATCAACATTGGGATCCTGTACTACTCTCTTTATAGAGTAGGTCCCATCAATTGAGCCATGACCCACAGTATTTGATTTATTTTTTTGTATGATTTATTATTGTTCGATAGCTTTTTTTTTTGGCAATAGTAATCAAGATAAATGTAAGGCCACGTAGACTCTTTTCTTACAAGTTTGACTTATATGTATTTTCTTACGTTGGTTGGTTTTTGTGACTTCCAACCATAATGAAATTTGTAACGTATTTAAATCATTTTCAAATTATCTTTTCTACAGTAATGAAATTTGAATTCTAAAAAGTAAAATGTATGTGATGAGGTGTACACTTCAACCAATTCGGGCAACCGCACGGGCCAAATGCTATTGTTTCAGAAGCAAGAGCAACTATACGTTCAATGTGCTTTTACACTTTACTTAATAATGAAATATCCATTTCAAAAAATCGGCCATAGATGTTCAGGGGAAATTTAGCACAAAGAAAGTTTTATTAATTGATTAATAAGCGCCCTAAAGGTAATTCCATTGAAAACAAGCCGTAGTTACTTTCACAGACAAAAGGCCCTGGTTATTAGTACACCACGGGAAAAACGCCTCCTTTTCAGCTGCAGATAATTCTTGGCATTAGTGTTACTTTGGAAAAACAATAAAAGGAGGCATTATTGTCCTCCGAGGACCTCAGGGTACTGTGGACTGTACATGGCCATGTGAACCGCGCCATGTCTTTAGCTGCAAATTATTCGCGACATCAGTGTTACTTTGAAAAAAAAAAAGCAAAAAGACAAGGAGACATTATTGTCCTCTAAGACCTCAGGGTACTGTGGACCGTACATGGCCATGTGAACCACGCCATGTCTTTAGCTGCAAATCATTCGCGACGTTAGTGCTACTTTGGAAAAAAAGCAAAAAGACAACGAGACATTGTTGTCCTTTGAGGACCTCAGGGTACTGTGGACCGTACATGGCCATGTGAACCATGCCATGTCTTTAGCTACAAATCATTCGCTGCGTCAGTGTTACTTTGGAAAAAAATCAAAAAGACAAGGAGACATTATTGTCCTCTTGGTAACTGTTAGAGGTGATCAGTTTCTGATTTAGTCCGATTTCAAAGTAGAATTGAGAATCGAACCGGGAGAATCGGTTTCCATTTTTTGGGATTGTGGAGCAGATCGGACGGTCCTAGGACCAAGAACCAGACCGACCACTTAGCCAAAAAAAATAAAAAAAATACTAGAAATATTATTATTTTAGGGTTTATTATATTTTTTAAGAAATCTAAGAAATTTATTTTAAATAGAAAATTGTCAGTCCAGTCTGGTCCAATTTCCCCCGGAACTGGAAACCATACTGAAAATCACCGGTTCCATTTTTATGGAACCGAGAACCGGACCGATACTCCTGAGAACTGGACCAAACCCGCCTGTCCAGTCCATGCGGTTCTCGGTTCGGGTGGTCCAATGTACTCACCCCTAGTACCTATAGGGGATGGAGGACCTTATAATTGAGTCTTTGATGCTTCATGTCCGAATAAAACAATGGGTGGACACGCAACATGCGCGAAAAGACCAAGATGGTCCTAATTTCACAAAAGTTCATCCGATCAAACAAAGCATGGCAATGTGAAACGTGACACGTTTTGAGATGCAAATGATTCGCCACATTACTCTGGTAAAAAAAAAAAGCAAAAGGAGAAGCAGGCATTATTATCATCTAAGAACTTGTGGTGGATTGCGAGCCTTATTCGTGTTCAAATAAAGTCATATGTGATTTGGGAATATGATCTTTGATACTTATGGTCACTTCAAGACCAAACCTTTCTTCTTCTTCTTTTTAATTCCCATGATAATAATAAATAGTTTAACTCAAACCTGTCATGTCCTAGTTAGATTAGCGGCGGACATGAACAATAAATGCATCGTGTGCCACAATGAATCTTAATAAGATTCTTTTTGGTGGATTTGTGCTTTTGGACTGAGACAACTGATCCAACAAAGTGGCAAATGATGGCCACAATGTGTAAGCTTGAAAAAGTGTAACTCTCGGCAGAATAGGAAATGTCACTACCGAACGTGAGTGGACAATTATGAGGATACTAGCATTATAAGTGGGAGAGTCGGTGATACTCCAAATTGCACATGGTGTAGAAAAGAACTTAAGATGTAAGTTTGAAACCCACTCCAAAAATTCACCGCCTAAAATCAAGAGAGAAAAAGTGACAGTTCACAAATTTCCAAGAGAAAAAAAGTCGCTAAAAGTTATCATTAATTATTTTATCCTCAGCAATTTCTAAAATCCTTGTTCTCTGCATAATTTTAGATGGTGGATGGAAAGTACTAAGTTTCCCAAATCTCAAGACTTAAATTCTAGAATACTTTAAAAACAAAGAATGCGAAATGTAAATTTATAAACAAGAGGACGGAAAGTGTAGTTAAAGGGCACTTAGAGGACAAAAAATTTCACCACTAATATATTTTATGATATCTCTCACCACTCTAGGGGGAAAAAAAATATTTGCTGGCATGAATGGTTCTTTTTTTCTTGACAGCGAGAAAGCTGCCTCATCTAGGTCAATCCTAGATTCATGAACTACCCTAGAAAGTGGAAGGCAATCCTTCCCGTGATCTTTCTAAGCATCGAGGCGACGAAGACTGGGAGGAAACTTCAATGTGAATTCAAACGTGACTTCTCCAATACCTCTGCTGTCACACAAATAATCATAATATGCGTTGTTTTCATATACCGTGAAAAGCATGCGCTTGGCCTTTAAAGAATGGGTGCTTGATCTGAATGAGAGCCAAAAGCATGCATTTTACCATAAAAAATATGCAACTGACTGTGAAGACGGTGCACTTCGCCCTAAGATAGGTATGCACCTTCTCTAGGATATGAATGCATTTCAACAGGAACCTGTAATTGCTCTATAAACAAATATTTTTTGACACCCTGTTTTCATAGGGCATAATTGATTTAATTTATTGACTTATCCATGTTGAAAAACTAGACAAATTAGCTGGTCGGCAAAGTTAGGTACTAAACCCACTATTCTCCCAATTAAATATAAGCACATATTGTTTGACCTCGCCGCCTTGAAATTTCAGATTTTATTTGACCTTGAGATCCATGAATTATTTATGATTTTTTTTCTTTTTGTATTTAATGGTTAAATGGTGTTTGAATTAACTTTCACACGCTTCAACTGCCCACCTTCCTAAGCCATATGATAGCATGCTCCCACTCCTTTGTCTTCTAGCCTGTGGTGGCTTTAATGATGACGAGACTTGCTCCCACGTCCGACCACCTTGCTTCCGAGAAATTGAGCCAACAGAAATGAAATTAAATCAAATGAGACGAGATGAAATACAACGGAACTGTAGCTTCTTCTGAGAAAGAAAGAGCACCTAAGTGCTTAAAAAGTCCTTTGATTCACTCCATCATTTATGCTATCGTCCTAGACGGAAGAACTTCCGTTCCCTCTCCGCTTTGGACACTTTGTTTCAACCCTTCCGCTCACTCTTGTTTAATCCTTTGCCACTCACGAACCAAGCCATGCCCATCGTAGAGCTCTTTCTTGGCACCTTTCTTGAGGTGCTACTTGATAGGTTGGCCTCTCACGCGCTCCTCCTCTTTGCGCAGAACAAGGATATCGAAAGGCTGCTGGAGGAATGGAGGAAGAAGCTGATCGGTATCAACCAGGTGCTGAATGATGCAGAGGACAAGCAACTGACCGATGATCACGAGGTGAAGTTGTGGCTCGAAGATCTCAAGAACTTGGCCTACGACATCGAAGACTTGCTTGATGAGCTCGTCATAAAATCTGCAGAAAACAAGTCCGAGGCAGAACCCAGCACTAAGAAGGCGCGTCTCCTTCTTCCAAAAGCATTTATGTCCGACCGTAATATGAGATCCAAGATGGAAGAGATGGATGGCAGATTAAAGGATATTATCTCTCGGAAAGATATTCTACGCCTGACAGAGAATAATAGGCAACAATCGGCAAATTTGCCTTTTTCCACTACGCATTTGACCGACGAATTTTTCATTGGTAGGGAGGATAAGAAAAAGGAGATCCTCGAATTATTGACCAGAGAAGAAGACGGTAGCACATGCACGGATATAAAAGTGATTCCCATCGTAGGGATGCCGGGTCTTGGGAAGACAGCGCTTGCTCAACAAGTTTTCAATAATAATAGGGTTACTCACTATTTTGATGTGAAAGCATGGGCTTGCGTTTCCGTTGATTTTGACCCGCTTTCTATTACAAAGAGTATCCTAGAGACAACCAACCCTGATTTGCCCTCTGAACGTAAAACCCTAAAGTGGCTTCAAGATGAGCTCTCAAAAAGCCTTGCGGGGAAAAAGTTTCTTGTTGTACTAGATGATGTTTGGGACAACAGTTATGGAAATTGGACTTTCTTCTTGAAGCCTTTTCGATCAGGAGCGAAGGGAAGCAAGATCATTGTCACGACTCGTGACTCCAAAGTTGCTTCAATGACTGGTGCTCGACCGATAACTCTTGAATTGCTGTCACCAGATGCTTGTATGACTTTGTTCCAATTTCATCTTCTTAGAGTCGAAAATTTCGATCATCATCGCAATCTTGAAGTATATGGTTGGAAAATGGTAGAGAAATGTGGAGGTTTGCCATTAGCCATGAAGGCATTGGCTGGGCTGCTACGCACTACAAATAGTCCCCGTGACTGGGAAGATATATTGAACAACAAGATTTGGGAGGTACCGGCATATAGAAGTGATATCCTTCCAGCTTTGAAACTTAGCTATCTCCATCTCCCTTACCATCTGAGGAGATGTTTTGCTTACTGTGCTATATTTCCCAAGGACTATGAAATCCAACGGGACAAGTTGATTCACTGGTGGATCGCAGAGGGCTTGATGGGGGGAAAAGAAGCAAAGGATCAATGGAATGCAGGTTTGAATTATTTCAATGAACTAGTAAATAGATCGTTATTTCTAAAGTCAAGTAGTGATGGATCACGATTCTTGATGCATGATCTTGTGAATGACCTGGCAAAACTAGTTGTGGGTGCACCTTATTTTGACCTGGGGGAGTTTAAGGGTGATCACAATAATGCATCTTTAGCTCGTCATGCTTCATTCATTTCCAATGAATATATTCTGCTAGAAAATTTTGAGATATATTATAAAATGAAGAAACTTAGGAGCTTCATATCATTAGATAAACCATCTAGAAATCACAATTTGGCCTTTGTGTCCCAAAAGGTGCTATGTGACTTGTTGTCGACATTGACATACTTGAGGGTGCTTTCATTCAGTCACTACCAAATCATAGAGGTACCGGAATCCATTGGTAAACTGAAGCTCCTAAGGCACCTTAATCTGTCGTATAGTAATATTAAAAGGCTTCCAGAGTCAATTGTTGAATTGTACAACCTAGAGGCTTTGATGTTACGGGGTTGTGAATTCCTTTTGGAATTACCAAAAGGTATAGAGAAACTGATCAATTTGAGATTTCTCGACATAAGCGACACTAGGAGACTAGAAATGATGCCGTCGTATATAGGTAAGTTGGTGGGTCTTGAGATGTTGTCGAAGTTTATAGTGGGAATGGCAAATGGCTCAAGGTTGAAAGAGTTAAAGGACCTAAAGAACCTTGGAGGGGAATTGTGCATTTCTAATTTGCATATGGTTGAAGATGCCACAGATGCCCACGATGCCAATTTATGTACAAAGAAGGGAATATGCCGATTGACCATGCAGTGGAGTACAGATTTTGAAAATTCCCGAAATGAAGGGCTAGAAGAAGAGGTCCTTAACTTTCTTTACCCTCACCAAAACCTTGCAGATCTTGAAATATCCTACTACGGTGGCCTAAAATTCCCATCCTGGTTAGGAAGTCCCACATATGTTAACATAGTGTGTTTACGTTTACAAGGGTGTCGGAGGGTCAAAGCATTACCATCGCTTGGGCAACTATCTTCATTGAAAGAACTGTACATCCAAGATTTAAATGCAATATGCATGGTAGGGTCTGAATTCTATGGAAGTAATAGTCCTTTTCCATCCTTAATTACTTTGGAATTCAACGGCATGCCATTGTGGAAGGATTGGTCTCATTGCGTCGACTCTGAAGAAATTGAAGTTTTATTCCCTCGTCTTGAGCATCTCCTGATTCAGGACTGTCCTAAGTTGATAGGAAGATTACCTAGTCGACTAAATTCCATCATAAAGCTCGAAATCAACTCATGTCCGTGTATGGATGCCTCGTCCTTTATCATTAGCCTTCCATCTCTTGATGAATTAAACTTTCGAGGTTGTAATAAACGGGTGCTGAAGAGTTTGGTAAACTTGACATCGTTAACCGCTCTTGTTATACAAGATGTTGCCGAATTAACTTGCTTAAATCATGGGTTTACAAGCTCTTTGACCAAGCTAGAGAAGTTGGAGATGAAAAGATGTAAAAATTTGATGTACTTGTGGCAAGATAAAGATGTTATTCTGAATCTCGCTTCTTTGAAGAACTTAGTTGTTGAAAGTTGTCCAGAATTCATATCTTTTATAGCTGGAGAAGGAGATCTTGAGCTACCCAACAACCTCGAGACTATCAAATTGGAACATTGCGACAATTTGGAGAAGCTCCCAAGCAAGATGCACACCCTCTCCTCTCTTAAAGACTTGACTGTCCATAGGTGTTCAAGCCTTGTATGTTTCCCCGAAACAGGTATGCCAATGTCAATGACATCATTAGATATTGCAAATTGCAAGATGTTGCTATCTTTACCGAGAGGATTAATTGTTCATAGGGATGAACACAATGGCAGCGGTAACAACAATGTGACGTCTTATTTGCAAGAATTAAAAATATCCGAATGCAATTCTCTACCAGCCTCTCTATTTAGTGAGGGTAGAATTTTACCTGCAACTCTCAAGAAACTTGAAATTATGTGGTGCACGGGAGTAGAGTCGCTTGCGGAGAAATTTATGGACGGTCTTGAGTCTCTTCAAGAGTTTCAAATTTCGTTTTGCGAGAATTTGAGAAGTCTGCCGCACAGTCTGCATACACTATCCCATCTCACTTTCTTGTGGTTGACGAATTGTCCTGCACTGGAGCTAGAGTGCTTCCCTCCTCTTCCTCCCAGCATCTCGAGCATTTATCTCGAGGAATGTCCAAAGATAAAGTCGTTACCTACTCAGATGTACCGTCTTACATATCTTCGAGAACTGACAATTGAACGGTGTGAGAGTATCACGTGCTTCCCTGACGGAGGATTGCCGCCCCAGCTACAGATACTTAGGGTAAGAGGATGCGAGAATATGAAGCAGCCGGTGAGGGAGTGGCTTACCCCCCTCACCTCCCTCGAAGTGCTAGATATCGACGGTAGCGTGGGAGGAGTGGGAGAGGAGGAGGATCTTGTGCTTCCGCTCCCTTCCTCTCTACTCAATCTCCTTATCTATGATATGGAGAAAGTGGAAAGACTGTCCAGCAACAGTCTCCCTCCCTCTCTACGGATTTTATGTATCGAAGATTGCCCGACGCTGAGGGAGTTGCCCCAGGATGGCTTCCTCCCTCCTTGAATGGTTGTGGATCAAAGGATGTTGGATGGTGGAGGAGCGATGCAAGAAAGGGACCGGCTGCTATTGGCCCTCATCCGCCAAATCCCATACGTTTTTTTGAGCGCTGGTGACTCGATTACTTAAGAGAGAAAGGGAGGGGGTCGGTATTGTATTAGGGAGGTGTAAAATGTGAGCCTATCCTATTCCCTCTTTCATCATCTCTCTCTTCCTCTTTTTGTTGCTGTGGCCACCTCAATCATCGCCGCCTACCCTCTCTGCTGTCGTCCTCCTCACTCCTCTCCATCTCCATCTCATGAATAATTAAAACAAACAGGTATCTTCCATCTTTCAATTACTACTCTTCTCAGATTTCGCATCACTTCCCCCCCCCCCCTCCTTTTTTGAACTTGTTCTTGCCGCGATTTCATCGATCCAACCACAACTGAATTTCTCAGCTTTTTTTTTTTTTTGGTTCTCTCTGTGCTCCGTCTCATTCTCTAAGATTCTCTCAATCATGCTCTCCTTTCAGATTACATTGGGAATTCCTGTTGGTGAGGTTTGCTCTGGATGTGAGATTGCTCTTATTGTGGAGATGCCATTGCTGGCTCTATTGTTCTCAACATCTTGGACTTCTTGTGGAAACTCTTTCCCATGATTAGAGTTGGTTCTCAAGTTACTCACGGGGAATAGAAGTATGTATACATGTTCTCTTCCCTGTTCGATTAGTGTCTGTTCTTCCCCTATGTTTTCATCCACTCATGAATCTCAAGATCATAAAAATAAATAGCAAAGGCAAGTTTGGAAAATGTTTGAAAGTTGCATCACATTTGAAAAAGCGTAGCTCAGAATTTCATATGGATAGAGCAAGTTCATGTCATGTTATCAATAGTTAGGTGCTTTAAATCCTCTTACCTGTTTTAGTCTGGAAACTCCGTTTGAATACATTTACTAAGTTGTGGAATGTACCTGACTAATTTCCCTTATATCTCTGATTCTGATATGCGAAAATTACTTTTGCAGCATTCACCAGAAGTGGAAAGAACTTTGGTATTACTTTTGTTCTGCATTTACAGATGCAAAGTACTTATTCCCACACATCCAGTCTTCTCATTTCCAAGCATACTGTGACGCACATCGAAATCTATGGGGCAAACAGATTTACTGCTCCTCAATCCTTTCATTCCAGCATTTTACTCACCACCAAGATTAGCCCTGTACTCTGGAGCCACTAGTTGGCAAAGTTTAAAGGGTGAGTAGATTTGTCTCTGCTATCTCTTTTGACTGGCTGTTTAAGATGTGGGTAATGATCATGGGTTATAATCAAAATCTAAAAAGAATTTCTTCTTAAAGATTTAGCACATTGTCCGCATTCTACTTGTTCATTTCTAGCATTTTATCAAAACACATGTCCATGATTTAAAATTTCTCAAATGTTATGTTGTTTGCTGTCATTTCCCTGGTTATCTCATTGACGTGATTCCGTCCACATTCTGTTGGTGCGTAAGTGATTGGTTCTATGCAAGGGGAATGTTAAGTTATACTTTTTATGTACATTGCTTGACAAGTTTCCTAACAGCTTAAGCTTTTAAAATTGTATTTGTCTAACACGCAGCAATAAAATCAAACAGCATGACCGATTAGCCAACCCTATGTCCTTGTTTGGTTTTTTTTCTTCAAGTAAATGTGGAAGACTTTCAGACAGGGATTATAAGCTTAAAAAAACCATTGAATTACAACAAGATTTAAAGCTTGGACAGTTAAAAGCCACTCATATGCTGGTGAACTTCAGCTTATTAAATCTGTTATTCATAGTATGTTTAAGTATAAGCATCAACTCTTTTTGTTGCCCAAGAAAGATTTTGAAATGGTTGGCCAAAGTGGAGCTTTTCTTTGGAAGGGAGATCCTTATCCTAAAGAGGGAGCAAAAGCCATATGGAACACTGTCTGTCCTCCTTAGAAGTTTCAAGGCCTTGGCATTCAAAGACTGGATTTGTGAAATCTTGCTTGTATTTTAAAGTGTCTATGGAGTATTTTGTTGAGGTGCGGCCTCTATGTTTTTCCAAGTTTCATAGCTATTATCCTGATTGTAATCCAGATGCTACTCATGTTTGGAAGAAGTTATTAAAAGTCGGGTATATTTTGAGACCCTAAATTAGATATATAGTCAGTAATGGAGATAATATATCTCTTGGTATGATTTGTGACACCATACTAGGATCTTGCCAGAATTGTTTCTCAAGGAGAATGACTTATGAATCTTCTCTTCTTCCTTAGGCCAAAGTATCTGCTGTAATTCATAAATCTCATCAGAAACGTTATATTGCTAAAAAAAAGTGCGTTTTAATTATTGCAGTTAGCAATTGGGCAAATCTAGGAGGTGTGAAAAATGTCCCTTCCATCATCATCTCCTTACTCTTTGTTGTCGGCACCTTCATCACCGATGCTTCACCTCTCCACTCCGTCGTCGTCACCTCCATCACCGTCTCCATCTCATGAAGATTTCATTAATATCAGGTATTGATCTCGCCATTTACTTCTCTTCATACTCTGCTCTTCTACCTGTCATCACTTCTCTTCTCAGATTTAGCATCGGTTCCCCTATCCATCGAAATGCTTCCCATGATTTCTTCAATACAGCAAAAATGAAACAAATATCTGGGATGTTATTAATGAACTGTTGCATTTGAATTTGGATTTTCAGCTTATTTTTGCATTCTAATAGTTTTCTGCACTCATCCAATTCTTTTGTCATCACTGTGCTCTGTCTCATTCCCCTAGGTTCTCTAAATCTTGCTTGCCTTTCAGATTACATTGGGATTCCATTGGTGAAGTTTGTTGGTACAACCCAGCGACCTATAGAAAGGTCTATAGACCCTTCCTCAACCATTGTCTCACTGGTATTAAGTCTAGGAGGAGAAGATGCTAAAGGGGACCCTGGATGTGAGATTGCTCCTCATTGTAGAGACAAAGGGACATGCCACTGCAGGCTCTATTCTTAAGATCTTGACTTCTGTGGAAACTTTTCAGTGATTAGTTGGTTCTCAAATTACTCACAAGGATAGAGGCGTGTATATATGTTCTTTTTCCCTGACCAGTAAGGGTCTGTTTTGCCCTACTGTTCAATCCACTAGATGAATCTACAGTCTGGACATAATTTATATGATAAGTTAATAGCAAAAACAAGTTTGTAAATGTATGAAAGTTGCATCCCCTTGAAAAGGCATAGCTCAGAACTTCAGATGGATTGACCAAGTTCATGTCATGTTAATGGCCATTAGGTGCTCTAAATCTTCTTTCCTGTTTTAGTCTGAAAACTCCATAGTTGTGGAATGTACTGACTAATTTCCCTTATATCTCTGATTCTGATATGTGAAAATTACTTGTGCAGCATTCACCAGAAGTGGAAGCCACTTGGTATCAACCTTGTGTCTGCATTCACCGATATAAAGTATGTATTCCCACACGTGCAATCTTCTCATTTTTGAGCATCCTGTGATGCACATTGAAATCTATGGAGGACAGATTTATTGTGCCTCAATCCTTCCATTCCAGCATTTTACTGAGCATCCAAGATTAAGGAATGGTTTAGCCGGTTTGAGTACGGACAAATGAAGGCATTTCGCATCCCAGATAGCACTCAATGAAAGCTTAACCCATTGTTCATTTTGATGACTATTCATGTTCTGCTTCATGGAACCAAAGATGCGTAGCCCTGGACTCTGGAGTCACTGGTTGGCAAAGTTTAAAGGGTAAGTAGATTTGTTTCTGCAATTTCTCTAGACTAGCTCTTTAAGAGGCGGGTAATGATCCTGGGGTATAATTAGAATCTAGAAGGAATTTCTTCTAAAGGATTAGCATATTGTCTTCATTCTTTTTCGTTAAATTTCCAGCAAATTGTCCATGTTCCACTTGTTCATTTCTAGCATTGTATCAAAGCACATGTCATCGGTTTAAAGTTGCTCATCCGTTATGTTGTTTGTCATCATTTTGCTGGTTATCTCATTGACATGATTAGGTCCACATTCTGTTGTGCATGTGTAAGGGATCTAGTTATACACAAGGCGAGTGTAAAGTCATATGTTACACATACATTGTTTGGCTTATTTCCTAACAGCTTAAGCTTTTAAAAAAATTGCATTTGTCTAGGATGCGGCAATCAAATCAAACTGCATGACCAATCACCCAACCCTCTGCACTTGTTTGGTTCTTTCTTGTAGTAGTTGTGGATTGTCTGGAAGACTTTCTGAAAGGATTATCGGCCTCCCATAAAATCATAGCTTGTTAAATTTGTTATTTACAATCTGGTTAACTATTAGTGTCAACTCTTTTTGTTGCCCAAGAAAGTTTTTGAAATGGTTGAGCAAAAGTGTAGAGCTTTCCTTTGGAAGGGAGATCCTGATGATAACACGAGGGAGCAAAAGTTAGATGGGACACTGTCTGTCATCCTATGCAGTTTGGAGGCCTTGGCATTCGAAAACTGAATTTGCGAAATCTTATTGTATTTTAAAGTGTCTGTGGAATAATGAGGCTCGGTCTCTACGTAGCTATCATCTTGACTTTAAAGAAGATGCTGCTTATGCTTGGAAGAAGTTATTAAAAGTCTGGTGTATTCTGAAAACCTGCATTATAGAAATAGTGGGTAATGGAGATAACATTTCTCTCTGGTATTATTTGTTACACCATGCTGGGATCTTGCCGGAATCATTTCTCAATGAGAATAACTTATGAATCTTCTCTTCCTCTGCAGGCCAAAGTGTCAACTGTAATTCGTAATTCTCATTGGAATTGGCCCGCTGCTTGGTCTAGAGAGTTGGTTTCCATCCAAGCTGCTGTTTGCGGTGTAAATTTTCCTAATTCCTCAGCTGCAGAGAACGTCATATGCAGAGCTTCTTCAACTGGTTGCCTTCACTCTTGTTGCTTGGGAAATTGTCAGAAAAAGGGATGCTGATGTTGACTGGCAGAGACTTGTGTGCTTCTCCCCTAATGTGCCAAGATTTGGCTTTAATTTTTGGTTAGTAATTCATGATAAACATCCTACTTTTGAGAGGATTAGGATTAACAGTTGAATCCATTGGGAGAACAAGATCTCTCTGCTTGTTCTGTATTTCAAGCATTGAATCTCGCTCTCGTCTACTTTTTCAGTGCTCTTTCTCTAATGAGGGTACCGAGGAAGGCCATTGTTCCATCAAACTAATCATTGAACCTCGCTGTCATCTTATTCTCCTTGTTTAATGTAGTCAAAATTATCGAGTTCTCCGTCAAGTATATGTTTGAGTGTTGCCTTGGTCTCAAAATAAGATTGGCACCAATAAGCATTGTAGGTTGTCTTGCTTGGAATCTAAGTTAGTGAAAACAGAACAGCTAGAGTAAGGGGTTCCCCCCCCCCTTCGGCATTCATGTTAATTTTACTCAGGTTACGCCCTAGGAAATTCAGCCTCTAAATTCGGACCTTCTCTTGTAGTTATTCACCATAAATATCATCATTTCATTATTGAAATTATCTGGAATGATCAGCGGTCGGTGCCGTTTGTGCTTCAGGCTTAAAAGCAAGTTTGCTGAGGAGGAATTCTTCCAAGATGCAGCCGACGTCTTTGACAAGAAAATCCAACTTATGAAGCCTTTTCCTCCGTCTATTTCTTCGGGGCCATTGAAGGAGAGTTCTTGAACATTTTGAATGATGCCGTATTTACATATTTTTGCCTTTCAAAGCCCGGAGGTGCTGTGCCTGTCGATTGCTACCCAACTTCATCGGAGTCTTCCCGTCTTATGATTATTCGAAACATATTGAGATTGTCGTTAATTGATAGAGTAGGTACTTCATATGCATGCTACATGAAAAAGTTCTCACTTTGCCTTGACCTCTCTCACTTTTGATACTTATAAAATCCCTGCAATGGATGGGCGATGTCTCTAGTTCCAAAATAAGTTTGAGCGTAGTGATTAAACGTTTATGCCGTAAGCAATTGATTGTCTTATGCATCATCGTGCCTCTGGGATATGTTATTTAGTCCAGTTTTAATAAAGACACGAAACAGATGTTTAGTATTCAGAGCTTGATTTCTTTTTACATCTGCAGGTTGCTGTTTCCAAGTAATCTGCATGTAACTTAGCATCTCTAAATGAAAAGCCCATCGATATCAAAGCAGGTGACTTCTGTTTCAGGCTGTCTAACGGTTCGGTTCGGATTTTTGGGATACCTGAACTGAAACATTTGGGTAATGCATTTGCTGCAACCCAATTCGCACCTGACTTGAACCGAAAACATACTTCAATCTGGTTCAAATTTTAGGTTTCCTCTCTTTTCAAAGACTTCAATGACAAATTTCAGCCCTTTCGACTCACTCTCAGGGGAGTCTAGCCTCGATGCTTTTCAGTGATGATATCGTGCTTCCATCGACCATGGGCCTGAACCTTCTTCAACAGCCTCCCCTGCTCCTTCCCAAACCTCTTGTACAACAGAACAATCCCCCATGAACAGAGCCAAAAAGCCGCTGATCAAGTACTGACCATCGATTGTCTCCTTTTTCTGAGATTGGTCGCAATTCAACAGCTCTCATCAGCAAATCCAAACCGCTCGCTTTGCTCGAAAAGTCATCCATGAACTTACGGCTGATTCTGTGGTTTATCACATAAAAGATCCTGCAATCCAAGCATGGCTATAAGCACGCAAAACAATATCGAACTCAGAATCAATCGCGAGATCAAATCGGTGTCTGCAACGGCCTCATGCAGAATTTCGAACTCATAAAGCAAAAAATCCAAAGAAGAAGAAGAGTGATTGAGGAGGACCTGCTTGAATAGAGCAACGGATTGGTGAACATCAGAGGTGAAGAGATCAATACAGTTGAGGTTGGAGACTTTGGTGAACTTGAGGATGCCATTTGGACTCCACTTGTACATGTTCCAAGCTTTCAGATTAACGTTCCTCTGCTTTCTTCGTTACAACAGTTAGTGACGGTCTCGAAGCTATTTAGTTGTTTAAGGTTTCTTTAATGCAGTTCCGGCCAAACCATCAAGGTACCCGTTGTTTTGCTTACCGCAAGAACAAGAATGAAAACCGAACCGAACATACCAGAAATTTTCAGTTTGGTTTGGGTGTCAATGACACCCAAAATGTTACTTACGTCCTGGCTTTGTCTTTGATATTTACACACAACATATCCAAACTTTTTAGCCGCTCCATTCCAGCTATGTGAAGGATGGGCTTTGTTTTAGGGCAGCTCTTGGGAAATAGATTTTATAGTCACGCTATGGTTAGCAATGATGTCATTTTTATGGGTGGTCGTTTTAAACCTTTTATAGTACAAAATTGAAGCCTAAAAGTAAAACATATGCCGAGATTACTCCCTAAATGCAATCTTAAACTAAATGGGGTCGAATTAAAACTATTCCTAAGATGCAACTACCTAATTGCGATTTCCATTCTTTATATTTTGTATTTTCATTTTTTGCCTTCGATTCCTTTTTTAATTTTTTGAGGATTAACGATCAACTCTCCACCAATAAAACAGAGGGGTGAGGTTTTATACAATCTCAAAGCATGAATGGCGAGCTGACAAGATATCGACATGATGCAGTGAAAAATATAGCTCAAAATTCTCACTTCTATACCTCAAGGAGAGCAACTTTCATCTACGCACTCTTATCCAACATGAGAAACAGTTGACAGCAACACACAGAAGACCCAGCAAAAAACGCCAGCAGCTACTTCAACAGAACGAAGACCCCGCCAATCACAAATACAAGTTTATCATCCAAATGAGCTCAAAATTCCTCATTCCCTGCACAAATAAATACACACAGCAAGCTCTAGGACATCTAAAGCACGCTTCAAGCATAAGAATGTGATATTCCAACATGAAATCAATGGGAATCCAGAGCGTCTTTCTTACATGGGTGGATATACATGCTGAGGAGGTCAAAGTAACGCATAAGAAACACCAAATCACTACCTACTTTGCTTGACTCAAATCTGGGCAATATGGAATCCTATCATTTTTCGTGTGTTTCAAGCCTTGAAATGCCTCAATTTGATGGAAAGCAAATGTTGCATTGAGGCAGCATCTCTCTATACATTCACATGACTAAAACACCATTGAAATGAGATCAAAATCCTCACGTTCCACATATGAACGAAAGCGACCAGCAAACACACTCATTATTTTCAAGGCATGAAGCAATGACAATTTGATGAGAAATCAATATCCCAATATACATGTTTATGCACCTCAAGGACTACGTATATAACATCCTACATATGTCATCCAAACCAGCACTTTTCATGTTCCGCAGCTTAGGTGAGTAATACCATGTATACATTCAGTTGACCCAGCAAACACAGACATGGACAGCAAATAACAAATGGACATGACCAGCATTTGACATATTCAAGCACACATAAGTAGCGAGCAACACAGTATGCCTGTGCGCACAAATTTGTTCGCCTCTCAACCAACTATATAAAGGAAACACGGTAAGACGCAACCAATGCAACTTCAATTTGGACATCAAAACATTTGTAAACAGAACGCAACAGCAACTTACCATCTACGATCGAGTCGGGCATTCTGACGGACAGGTTGTGAGTAAGTGGCATGAAGCACTCGGTAAACAGAAAAGCTTGCGATTTGGAGAAACCATGTGACGTAGGATACTAAGCGAGACAATAGAAGAAACTAAATCCGCCTTCTGACAACAGACAACGATCGAAATAACAATTTGAAGCTCTCGCCAAAAGGCAATGCAGAACAACCCCATGATTAAGTCTCAGCGAATCGAAGATATCGTCAAGTTATTGAAACATGGGTGGATCCGCTACAGCCGCAAAACATCACCATCGGGACACATATCAAAACTACAAGATGGTCATTAAGGTCAGTAATATTATCAATAAAAACTAAAATCTTTGGCATTGTCTGATTAATATGCTTCGAAGAGGCTTGATTTGAGGCCAGCACTTTTTTTTTTTTTGCAGGAGCAGAAAGAAGATCGACGTAGAAGGAGGATATGTCGGAATCGACCCAGTTGCAGCCTTCAAAGGTTTTTGCTTCAAAAGGTTTTTTTTTTTTTTCCTTACCAAAAAAAAAAAAGCCAGTGAAAAGAGACGGAGGAGGAGGAGGGCAATGAAAAAACAAAAGGATTGGGACTTCCGAAAATTTTTCATGCTAAAGTTATGTTAATCGGAATATCATGCCAAAATCTTTCTTATTCTAAAATATCTATTTACGCAAAATGCAAAATAAATTGAGTATACTGGAAAAAGTAAAATTTTTTCCTCGATCAATTACTGGAGCAAAGGCAAGCACTATGCACGTGCATTTAACTAGATGGTTATACATAAAGTAAAGATTATAAGATGTTTAACACGAAATGAATAATTATAGGTGTAATCCAGAGTGATTCGGGATATATCATGCGAGATACGTGTTACTTTTCACTCACCATACACTTTAAATTGAGAATTGCCTATTGGAGATATAATGCCAGCTTTACGAATTGGAAAATCTCGCTTTTGACTAAAATTTATGAATTTCACGGTATCTTTATATGCCATTTTCGGGCTAGGTGATTACTACATTCAATTTTTCTCGTTCCTACCGGCGCTTTGGGAGTGGTTCTGTACCAACTCACGATATCCGTGCAGTATTACGACAAATGAAAAGATCTGCTCTACTTGGACGCCTTCGTTTTCGTACTTAACTTAGGCTTTCGATTTTCATCTTTACTCGAGCCCACGTTACTCAGCTTACATGTAAATGGGCGCTGTTAGATGCTCGAAGCATCTTTTCCGATGTTTTTCATTGTCCAATTATGTTTTTTCAGTAACTCCACAGATGTATTCATGGTTATTCTTGATGATCATTACAAAAAAGATCATTGCATTTTCTGATTTGCTCTCAAAACGAGTAAATAAACTCATTTAATAAAGCAACATCATATGGTTGTGCTCGGTACTACATCAAAAAGACATGCTGAGGTTTTCTTTTGGTATCCTTTGGTTCAGAACTATAGTTTTTGCTCAGTTTTCCGCCATATGGCAGGATCAGACCAAGTCGTGGTGTGGGGACATAGTACATCACCAAGAACTTGATGATGAGAATGTGGCAGTAGAGATTGTTTCAGCATGTGGAAATGATGACTCCTCCCATGCCTAGGATCGCTTTCGTTTGGACGAGACATCTGAAATGGATTTTTCGGCGGAAGGAACCTTTCTAGGGACGAACATTGGCAAATTATTTTTTGTGATGCTTCTGTGCATATAATTTTCTTCTAAATAATCGAAAGGAGTGGCACAAAAGGTTCGGTTTTGGCTACTATTGCCGCTACTAACAAGATACTGAAATATGTAGCCGAGCGCAAGATATATACATAAGATTTAAAATAATGGCTCCTGAATTTTTTACAGGCTTTGACTTCAAAAGATATTGCTTTGGGTTTAGATATTCAGTCGGAAGATATTTTGTCCTTCATGCCTGAGTAAGGGAAGACATGGATAGTCCAACTTGCATCGAGAGTTCTGAGGCATGAAAGAAGTAGAATACTGTTAACTTCTGTTACATCTGACATCATCTATCCTTTTCTGTGGCAGTTCAAGAGAAATATGCCCAAAAAATTACATTGCAGACATTTATCATGATCCGGCGAAGGTGGTCGGGTGCTTCTTGGGAATTCAATGAGCATATTGTTCAATGCACTTTGTTTGAATCCGATTACTGGTGGCACTTAAGTGTGGATATTCAAAATTCAAGGGACCCGAGGACTTGCAGCTTACACCCACCCCCCAATAATCAACTTGATAAAAACTGCATAATTGCAATCCCTCGACTGGGAGAAAATGGTGAATTTCCCATGTGACCCATCTGACCACAAGTTTACATTGGTGGAATTGTTTTTGGGTAGGATAGAACACTCTGTGCATGTAAAGCATAGGGCTCCTGCTGTTTCGCTAGACTTTCAGAAACATGATTAGGATGGTTGTGTGATTTATAGCCAGATGCGAGGATGGCACTTTTAGTTCGAGTGGACTTACCTGAAGTTAGGCCGATAATGAAACTGCATAGTGATTGCTAATATTTATTTCTCCACAAGAGAAAATTGTTGATAATAGTGAGGAAAAAGATGCTTCTAAAGAGAACTTGGCTTGGGACAATAGGGGTAAAGTTTCTTCTATATTTCTGGATACTCTTCTACATTTGTTTGTTCTGTTTCTGAACCTTACTCAAAATAATGTTGTCCGCAGGACTCCATCAGCTTGACAGAGAGCGTGCACTCAATGTCAAGTAA
The DNA here is from genome assembly GCA_014858505.1 of Corymbia citriodora subsp. variegata. Lineage (NCBI taxonomy): Eukaryota > Viridiplantae > Streptophyta > Magnoliopsida > Myrtales > Myrtaceae > Corymbia > Corymbia citriodora. Next base: position 24,377,051 of record CM026411.1, on the reverse strand, counting down.
ATTTCTTATTACTCTTATATTGGCTAAACCTCTTAAATACTTCCCATCTCAAGGTCTTCCTCACTACCTACAACATCCCATTTAAGAGCAGATGCTGTTCATTTGGCTACACACTAGTCCAGTTTATTATGGTATGTCATAGGGAATTCTCTATGACGAGTATGACAAGAGGTTACAGGCTGATCAGGGAAAGATTTTCTGAAGTGTCTATTGGAGTTTATATGGAACCATTGTATCTGTCATATCTTGAGTCCATGATAGTTTGTATCATATACAGGTAGTTCCTTTGGATTTGATGTAATCAATATTATCAAGCTCTTTGTTATGCATAGTTTTGAAAATTGCCTTGGTCTCAAAATAAGATTAGCATTGATAAGCATCATAGGCCGTGTCCTGCTTGGAATCTAAGCTTGCGAAAATTGTCCAGCTAAAGAAAGGTTTGTTTGAGGTTGTGCTTATTGTTGTTTTTTGGTGTGTAGAGTTGCATGTTTTGCTCCATGTCATCTCTTTGCTTGCGATGGCAGACGGATGTCCACTTCAATCTCTTGTTTGGGGTCCAATCTTTATGAGATCCAATTTCTATGTTACTGGCCTTCTCATTTTTCCACATATTTATTGAGGAAGAATCTCAATCCATGAAAGGGATTTGTTTTTCTCGATTGAAAGAGAGATTTTACAGCATTTCAGTAGTACTTTTTATTTGCGATTCAATATCTATATAGTTGTAGGACATTTAATGTGATGATAGCATGGTTAAATTGGTAGTCTGATAGCATAGAATTGGGAGGACTATGTGCATACTTGCGGTCATTGTCTTTGCGAAATCTAAATAATGGCTTGTACTAGCAGTGTTTCCTAGATCAATCCTAATGATAAATACAACACATTATTAAACCAGATTTCAAAATATTAGAAAATTTACATATACTTGCTCCACCGAACCCTCTTGTTGGGAAAAAATTTAGCGTCCGGAAGGACATTGAGTACACTCCTTCAAGTTTCATGGACTCTGGGATGTCTTTAACGGACCGTCGTGTTTGAATTTGAGTTTGTCGACTTACTTTTGCATTCTAGCAATTTGTTGCAATCCTCATCCAATTCTTTTGATATCTTTGTACATGCATTGTACGTACACGCATTGTACCATTTTTACCACTTGAAATTCACTTGCACGAAAATTCTAAGGAAACAGCAGAAGGCAAAGCAAATATATATATATCCATATTTGTTCATTCTAAAGACAAAATTCCAATAAACGAAGCAAGCAAACACACATGCTAATTACGCGCATTCAAGGAGCCAGTCGACTACGATGCATCGTCAAGTCCCTAAACTTAGATTGAACCTGTATAAAGGAAGAAAGGAAGCATTCGTAAACGACTAGCCCCAATCTTTCTAGTAACAAGTGGAAAGACCAAAAGACGAGTTTTATTGGAAAGTCAGAGACAACTAGTAATTGTATTTAACTCAAACAACATCCGCGAAACTGCAAAACTGATAATTTATATCGAAATCTTCAATCAGACAACAAAATAAAGTACCTCAAGAGTGGATATATAGGAAATCCTCGTGATTGGGAAGTAATGATGAGCTATGTCTACAAGGATGCTCTGTTTATCTAAAATAGAATTGCGGGAAACTGAAGAATCAATGATTTGCATCAACAACTTTCCATCAGACTTCGCAGTGAACTCATTCCAACAACCCGCTTCGTTACCCATCCAGCATATCCGAGTCATTTATTGGAACAACATGCTTCAGAAGAAAAACAAATCGTATTCGAACTACAAAAGAACAAACACGTCCGCAAAGGCCAATTCAACAAGACAAACCACATGTGAAAATTAGCTCCATTACACTACAGTTCTTTTGTTAAATGGGCCAAGTACGACGAATGAAACTAGCTAGTTTCCTAGTTCTAGTGATTGAGACGCTTAATATGGACTAAATAGTATCGAGAGCACAAACGTCAAGAGAAGTTTCAAGCCCCCGGAGCACAATTACGGATTCAACGAGACAGAGAGCCAGAATTAGGAGAAAACGAGGGTATTTCCGATGAGGAATCTATCCAAATTTCACGCAAACAACCCACTCTATCAAGCATCCCGACGAGGTCAGCACAATGCAGTATCATCCACATCATCACCATTCGGATTCCAAACACATGAATGATGCCGAACTGAATGGCTGTTCAACGTGATGGGAAACCATAATTTGAGATGGATTGTGAGGAGCCGGAATTTCAGATTCCAGCTCCATGAATGGAGTTGTCAGGCCAGAGACTCTCTCTCTAGAGTGAATCGCTATTACCAGTTTGTTTCATTAAACCTCAAATTATAATTCCAGTTAAATCTTGCGAATTAAGCTGTGTTACAATCTTCTTCGTTTCAAGGTTTTAGATGAGTTGAGGTTGAGGCTCACACGGGTGAATCATCCAAGGACAAGGCGCGAGAGAGCAGCGCAGAGCATCAATGGCTGACTCTGCAGTCACTTCCATTGATGATGTTTGGGAGCTCCAGGTCCTTTTTGCGAGGAGGTAGCCGGAGAAAAGGGTCAAACGCTCCGACTTGGGGATTTTCGTTGGGAGCTTCGAGGACATCGCTTTAATAAGCTTGGCCGACCAAAACATTACGCAGAAAAAGAAGTCGAACCATCCAAGAAAATCATCTGATGGTGGCAGGAAGAGGAAAAGCGATCGAGAAATTCCTTTGGCAGCCGCGTCATCCTGGACGCCCGAATCAGCACGACAAACAAGACCGGGAAACGACTCCACAAAGCAGAGAAATTCCTATGAGATTTAGTGATTGTTTCGCAAACAATTGTGTAGGTTATACACTCAGTGGGTTATTGGGTATAATTTGGGGTTAAGAAAACTTGAGCGTGAGTCTCTCGAACATGCTTATAATCTCTACAGTGTCACTTGATTAATAGTGAAATCTTATACTACTTTACTGTGGACTAGGTCATTGAACCACGTAAATCTAGTTTTCAATTTTATTTTCTATTTTCTAGTTTATTGTTGTTATTCATTTGTTCTTTCGCAACAAAATCAAGATAAACGTAATTATGTATATTTATAGTTTGACTTATATGTATTTCCCTTTATTGGCTGATTTTTTTTGTCTATCCAGTATTAAAAAGTAACCATGCCATTTATGACATATTTAAATATTTTTCAAATTATCTCTCCTACAATAGCAAAGCAAATGTGAAAAAACAAAATGTAAGTGTTGAGGTGTAAATTTCAATTGATCCCGCGCAAATTGCACAGGCAAAATTCTAGTTGTTTTGAGAGCGAGGGCAATTATTAGGTCCATGTACATTTTCACTTTACTTAACAATGAGATATCCATTATTAAAAAAATTGGTCCTGCATAATCTTGAGGAAAATCAGTACAATAAAACTTTTATTGCTTGATTAATAAGCACCCTAATGGTAATTCCTTTAAAAGACAAGTGGTGATTATTTTTTAATTGAAAAACACCGTGGTTATACTAAGTTTTTTGTGTCCAATCATACATTGCATGATCAATAGTGGCATTAGTGTCACTTTTGGAAAAAGCAAAAGAAAAATGTGACATTATTATCCTCTAGGGCCGGTAGTGGAGGGTGGAACTTATTAGCAGAATTACTCTTATTTTTTTTGCGTTGGATCAAACGTCACATTACCGTGTGAAACGTGCCTTGTTACTTTGGAAAAATAGCAAAAGGGGAAGACATTATCGTCCTGTCCTCTGTGAAAATTTGGTGGAGTATTACCTAATCAAATGTCACATTGGCATGTGAAACATGTCTTGTTACTTTGGAAAAACAGCAAAAAGGGAAGACATTATCGTCTTGTCCTCTATGGACATGTGGTGGAGTATTACTTGATCAAACGTTACATTGCCGTATGAAATGCGCCTTGTTACTTTGGAAAAATAGCAAACGGGGAGGATATTATTGTCTTGTCCTCTATGGACATGTGGTGGGGTATTACCTTCTTATGGCCACTTGAAATGTCGCCACTTTATTAGCTGTAAAATGATTTGTGACGTTAATGTCACTTTGGAAAAACAGCAAAAGGAAAAGCATATTGTACAGTGGAGGGTGGACCTTATTGTAGAGACTTTCACTACTTTGTGTCTGAATAAAACAATAGATGGACATGCAAGAACGTGAAAAGACCTAGATGATCCTAAGGTCACAAAAGTTCTTCCAATCAAACGTCACATGTCCATTTGAAATGCCCCACATTTCTAGTTACAGATGATTCACGACATAATTGTCACTTTTGAAATGTAAAGCAAAAGGAAAAGCATATATTATTGTCCTCCATGGACATGTGAGATGGGAAAAGACCAAGATGATCCTAAATTTGCAAAAGCTTGTCCAAAACAATTGGGTTAAGAATAATAACACTATCACAATTATCATATAGCGCCCACTTTAGTACCTAGATTTTTCTAATAAGAAATTGCCAATTCAAATCTAACAAGGTTTATTATATTTATTCCGATGTAATTCTAATTTTTTTTCAATTTTGCTAGTATATTTTTAAACCTTTGCATAGGTTTTCATCGTTGTCATTTCAGCTAATTTTCATCTAAAATTACTGACATAGCGATCCAGTTATTATCGGCCATCGTATATGGCACGCCAACAATCTAACCTAAACAAATTTTGAGTATGATTTATCACGAAATTAAATTGCTTTTTCTTGACTAAAACCTTCTCATTTAGGATGATGATTTAGCATCAGAAAATGTAATGCGCATGTATCTCAAGTACGATGCTTATGGCCTCGTCCATGAATGAGCATTAGACTATTCACAAATTTGTCACCATCCAAGGAAAAAACGATTACTTCAATGTAATTGTGGCGATTAAGACTAGGAAGCTTCAAAGTTTTTTGATATGGCCCTGGACTGTCGTTTCATTAGGCGTCTAAAAAAGTAGAAGGCAGTCTTTCTCGAGATCTTTTCTAAGCATCGAGGAGGAAACTTCAACGTAATTTCAGACATGAAGCAACTGCTATCCTTTGTTGACTTTTTTCAGACCTGTGCACACAAACAATCATTACATGCCCTGTTTCAAATACCTATGAAGCATGTGCCTGACCTTTAAGGAGTGTCCTCTGGACCTGAACGATGGGAAAACGCATGCCTTTTTATCATAAAAAAAGAACACAGCTTATTGTGAAGAGTGGGGCACTTCGCTTTAGAGAGAATGCACCTTCTCTAGGATAGTAGTGCATTTCAAAAGGAACCCTGTAGGCTATGCACACCATAATAATAGGGTATGAATGATTATATATCAAATAAAATTGCAAAGCTTCAACCTTCAATTTATTTTTTCCCTTTTTGCCAAGCCACGATGATTATATCCACAGAAAAGCTTCCTCATTTTTATTTGGTCCACGGGGTAAAAAAAATAAATTCTTATTGTTTTGTCCCAAGAAGAGAGGGGCAACCTAATTTCAATATGCCCACCATCCCTTCAAATTGATGGAAATTAATATAATCTGATTATGTATTCTTGAGAGAGCATATCTTGGTGAAAACGACAAAATTGAAGAGAAAGTAACGATTTTTTTTTGTCTTTCTTGTTATAATTTTAAAATGATTTTGCTATTGAGTGTTGTGGTCACTTTTTTTTTTTGGTAAGGATGTTGTGGTCACTTGTTGAGCAATATCAACTATGAAAATTTTACAGCTTTCGATGTATTGGGCCCTCGTGTTATGGTTAGGATCCATATAATCAGTGATTAATGATGATACAATTCACATACATTATGTTTATGTGACATCTGTCCTTTATTTCATAATGGGATGGGGTTCATGAGGCTGAAATAGTGAAACCATGATGCGATATGATCTGCATGATGCATGATGATGGTGGATGGGTTCATCTGGGAATCATGTGGTGTGAATGTTGAGAGAGGACGGACTGAACAAAAATAACAGTAACGAAAGCAGAAGTTTCGGGGTTGGGTTGGAGACGGGGCCACCGAGACTTTGGTGGCTCTAAAGATGCTGGGACTTGGTCCCACCTCCGACCAAGCTTGCATCCGAGAAATTGAGGTGATAGAATCGAAATTAAGTCAATAAGAAAGGAAAATAATATTTCGAAAAAGTATTTTTATGAAAACGATTAATTTTTTGTTTATTCGATAATATATGATGGAAAACGTGTTTGGACCTTACTAGAAAATGATTTCAATTTCATGATTTTATTTCAACAAAAAATTTCGAATTTTTTAATTTCTTAAATTTGATTTTTTTAACTAATTTGATTTTTAAATTACTTTTATTTTTTACTTTTCTTCTTCTTCTTCTCCGGCATTCATCTCTTTCAGCACGTGCCAACATCTGTTCCTCTGCCACTACTAGCCGGTAACAGCCACAGCCTGTCTTAAATCTCAATTTTTTCCTCCACTGCTAATGGACACACGCGGATTAGGTACTAGTCCTAAACCTACTCCCTGTCCGCCATTATTAGCAATAAGAAATAAATAAGCAAAATAGAGGCGGACAGCTTGAGGCATGTAAACTCGGTGGAGATAGAGATGAAGAGGAATGGGACCCTTAATTTGGATAATTTCGTCCTTTCCAATCCTCCGCGCAACCATTCTTCCCCCCTTCTCTTCTTCTTCTTCTTCAGTATCTGTCGTTCTTTTTCGTCACTCTGTCTCTCTGCTTTTTTGTTTGTCGGCTTTCTCCTGTGATTTTCTCGCTCTTTCTTTCTCGGAAGAAGCCGCCAGCGCATTTCATCTCGTCTCAATTGAATTTTAATTTCATTTCTGTTGCCTCAATTTCTCGGAAGCAAAGCTGGTTGGACGTGGGACCAAAAGTCTTGACATCATTAAAGCCACCCAAGGCTCCGTGGCCCCGTCTCCAACCCATCCTCGAAACTTCTGCTTTCATTATTGTTAAATCTGTCCCTTTATTTTTTATTATTATTATTATTTAAAAAATATTTTGTTACGGAGTCTCATTAGACTCTGTCGAGTAATAAACTATGGTAAATTTTTTGAAGCTTTCAATGCATTTTGTTCTCATACTTTGTGAAACCAATGCTTAGAAATTGATTTTTTAAACAAAATACGACTTGTTGACCAAAAAATAAATAAATGAGGCTTAAGATGCTTGCTAATGAACCATTTGACAAATTTACTCTAACCTGTATCCCAATATATTGGACACAAGCAATTATTTAGTACATCTAGTAGACATAATTAATT
>CM026411.1:24326838-24362062 GCA_014858505.1 Corymbia citriodora subsp. variegata | reverse complement strand
TTAAAAGCTGCTCATATGCCAGCGAACTTCAGCTTATTAAATCTGTTATTCATAGTGTGGTTAAGTATCAGTATCAACTCTTTTTGTTGCCCAAGAAAGATTTTGAAATGGTTGGGGAAAGTGTAGAGCTTTTCTTTTGAAGGGAGATCCTTATACTAAAGAGGGCGCAAAAGTAAGATGGGACACCATCTGTCCTCCTAAGAAGTTTCAAGGCCTTGGCAATCAAAGACTGCATTTGTGAAATCTTGTGTGTATTTTAAAGTGCCTGTGGAGTATTCTGTTGAAATGTGGTCTCTATGTTTTTCCTGGCTCTATAGTTATTATCTTGACTGTAAATCAGATGTTACTTATGCTTTGAAGAAGTTGTCAAGAGTCGGGAATACTTTGAAACCCCGATTAGATATATAGTCGGTAATGGAGATAATATTTCTCTTGGTATGATTTGTGACACCATACGAGGATCTTACCGGAATAATCTTCTCTTCCTCCACAGGCCAAAGTATCTGCTGTAATTCATAACTCATTGGAAACATTTTGTTACTTTAAAAAGGGTGTTTTAATTTTTGCAGATAGCAATTGGGCAAAACTAGGGGCTGTGAAAAATGCCCCTTCCATCGTCTCTTTCTCCTTTGTTGTCTTGCACCTTAATCGCCTATGCTTCATCTCTCCAGTCCATTGTCCTCACCTTCATCACCGTCTATATCTCATGAAGATTTCATTAAAATCAGGTATTGATCTTGCCATTTCCTACTCCTCCTATTCTACTCTTCTACTTGTAGTCATTTCTCTTCTTAGACTTGGCATTGGTTCCCCTATCCATTGAAATGCTTCGCATGGTTTCTTCAATCCAGCAAAAATGAAATAAAAATCTGGGGTGTTATTAACGGACGGTTGCATTTGAATTTGGATTCTCAGCTTATTTTTGCATTCTAGCAGTTTTCTGCCCTCATCCTATTCTTTTGTCATCACTGTGCTCTGTCTCATTCACCAAGATTCTCTAAATCTTGCTAGCCTTTCAGATTACATTAGAATTCCATGGGTGAAGTGTGTTGGTACGACCCAGCGACCTATAGAAAGGTCTATATACCCTTCCTTTGCCATCACCTCACTGGTGTTAAGTCTGGGAGGAGAAGATGCTGAAGGGGATCCTGGATGTGAGATTGCTCCTCATTGTAGAGACGAAGAGGGGAGATGCCACTGCAGGCTCTGCTGTTCTTAACATCTTGGACTTCTTGTGGAAACTCTTTCTTATGATTTGAGTTGGTTCTCAAATTACTCACAGGGAATAGAGGTATGTATATATGTTCTCTTTCCCTGTTCATTAAATGTCTGTTTTTCCCCTGATGTTTCAATCCGCTAGATGAATCTAATGTCTAGACACAATTTATAGAATACATTAATAGCAAAAGACGAGTTTGAAAATGTTTAAAAGTTGCATCTCCTTGAAAGAGTGGCTCAGAAATTCAGATGGATAGTGCAAGTTCGTCTCATGGTAATGGCAGTTAGGTGCTTTGGATCTTCTTTCCTGTTTTAGTCTGTAAACTCCATTTGAACACATTTACTAAGTTGCGGAATGTACCTGACTAGTTTCCCTTATATCTCTGATTCTGATATGTGGAAATTGCTTTTGCAGCATTCACCAGAAGTGGAAGCAACTCGGTATTAACTTTGTGTCTGCATTTACTGATACAAAGTACTTATTCCCACATGTGCAATCTTCTCATTTCTGAGCATACTGTGATGCAAGTCGAAATCTATGGGGGAAACAGATTTATTGCACCTCAACCTTCAATTCCAGCAATTTACTCAGCATTCTAGATTAAGGAATGGTTTAGTCGGTTTGAGTACAGATACTAATGAAGGTGTTTCGCATCCTCAATAGCACTCGATGAATTCTTTGCCCATTGTTCATTTTCATAACTATCCATATTCTGCTTCATGGAATCAAAGATGCATAGCCTTGCAATTGCAGGTTGGCAAAGTTTAGAGGGTAAGTAGATCTGTTTCTGCTATTTCTTTTGACAGGCCGTTTAAAAGACATGGCTAATGATCATGGGGTATAATCAGAATCTAGAAAGAATCTCTTCTGAAGGACTAGTAAATTGTCTGCATTTACTTTTTTATTTCTAGCATTGTATCAAAGCACGTCAATGGTTAAAAATTTATCGTCTTTTATGTTTTTTGTTATCATTCCCCAGCTATCTCATTAATGTGATTCCGTCCACATTCTGTTGTGCGTGTGTAAGGGATTGGTTCTACGCAGGGGGAATGTTAAGTTATACTTTTTATATACATTGATTGGCAAGTTTCCTAACAGCTTAAGCTTTTAAAAAATGTATTTGTCTAACATGCAGTGGTCAAATCAAACAGCAAGACTGATCAGCCAACCCTATGTTCTTGTTTGATTTTTTTCTTCTAGTAATTGTGGAAGACTTTCAGAGAGGGATTATAATCCTCTCAAAAAATCATCCAATTACAACAAAGATTTAAAGCTTGGACAGTTAAAAGCCGCTCATATGCCAGCGAACTTCAGCTTATTATTTCTGTTATTCATAGTCTGGTTAACTATCGGCGTCCACTCGTTTTGTTTCCCAAGAAAGTTCTTGAAATGGTTGAATGGAAGTGTAGAGCTTTCCTTTGGAATGGAGATCCTTGTGCTTCAAAGACTTGATTTGTGAAATCCTCTTGTATTTTAAATTGTCCGTGGAGTGTTTTGTTGAGTTGTGGTCTCTAGTGTTTTGCCTGACTCTATAGCTATCATCTTGACTGTAAACCAGATTCTACTTATGCTTGGAAGAATTCATTAAAAGTCGGAACAATTTGAAACCCTGCATTATACAAACAGTGGATAACGGAGAAGATATTTCTCTTTGGTGTAAATTCTGGCACCATGCTGGAAACATTCTCAAGGAGAATAATTTCTGACTCCTCTTCCTCTGCAGGCCAAGGGATCGGCTATAATTTGTAACTCCCATTGGAAATGGCCTGCTAGGTCTGAAGAGTTGGTTCCCATACAAGCTGCAGTTCATGAATTGATTTTTCCTAGTTCCTCAGTTGCAGACAGAGTTGTTTTCGGCACAGCTTCTTCCAATGGTTGCCTTAACTTTTTTGTTGCCTTGGCTATTGTCAGAAACAAGGATGCTGATGTTGACTTGCACAAACTTGGGCGGTTCTCCCCTAATGTGCCAAGATTTGGCTTTATTTTTTGGTTAGAAATACTTGATAAACTTCCCACTATTGAGAGGATTTAACAACTGGTCTGTTGGGAGTACTAGATCTCTCTCTTGTTCTGTGATCTATGCATTGAATATTGCTCTCACCTATTTATTAAGTGTAGTTTCTCCAATCAAGTATGGAGAAAGGCGCCATAGCTTTGTTTGATTCATCCGACTCCTGGAGTTTGCGATTGTGAATTCGGTTAGATGAAACAAGCTGCTCAGGGAAAGATTTTCAGAAGTGTCTATTGCAGTTTATATGGAAAATACTGCATCTATTTTCTCTTTAAGTCCATGAATAGTTTGTTGCATTTACAGGTGGCTCCTTGGATGTTTAATGAAATCATAATTATCAAGTTCTGCTAAGCATAGTTTTGTTGAGTAGCCTTGGTCTCAAAACAATATTGGCACTGATGAGCGTCATAGGTTGTCTTGCTTGGAATCAGACTTTGTGAAAACTATCTAGCTAAAGGTTTATCTGATTTGTAGCTTATTGTTTCTCTTCGGAGTGTGGAGTTGCATGTTTTGGTCTGTCGTCTCTATGCTTGTGATACAGATGTCAACTTCAACCCTCTTGTTTGGGGTCCAAGTCTTTATGAGGTCCAATTTCCATATCACTGGCCTTCGCATTTCTTCAATTAGTTCTTGAGGAAGGACCCCAATCCATGAAAGGGAGCTGCTATAAGATTAAGAGAGCAAATACTTATTTAACTACAATATTCAAAGAGAGATTTCGCCTCATTCTACTCTCATTTTTAACTGGTTGATAGAAATTTCTTTTAGTTATGTCCACATGAAATTCGGCTTTCTTCTCGTAGTTATTTTTCATTTTGTCCTCATGGATTCATCCACGGTGTTATTGCTTGAGCTTACTTTTTATTTAATGAAAGCAAGTTTGCAATTGAAGACCTGTTCCAATAAGCAGCCGTGCTTCTTTGACAAGAAATTCCAACTTGCGAAGCAATTTGCCCACTTCAAAGTTCAAACTCGTGTCCTTTAAACTACTAAAAAAACAATAAATAAAATTTTGAAAAAGGAGATAACTTGAGAAACTTGGCGATATATTAATAATATGATTTTAACATGGTGAATTGGAACTCTCACAGGGTGGAATTGGGAAGACGTGTGCTTACTTGCGCTTGTTGTATTTGCGAGATCCGGATAATAAGGTCTTATACTAACCCCGTTTCATAGATAAATCCTAATGATGAATGCAGCACATTGGATTTGAAAGTGATTTACTTGGATCTGTTTGGTTTTTCTTTCATTGTAAGATCTTTGTATGGTTAGGAATTATTGCAAAGAAATGAAGCACAATAGAAAGTACGAGAAAATTTTGTATATGATTCGATTGATGGTCGCATAAGGTTGAAAGATATTATGTCGCACTCGATGTCTCTAAGTGAAAGCGTGATACTAATTATCAAATTATGGGGAACACAAACAGGATAAAGGATCTCGTTCCCCTGATAAAGTACACAATAAAGACCCGAGAAGACCGACCCATATGAAAATCTTGTAAACTCTATTCTAACCTAATACATTAAGATTGAATAGTTGACCGATTCGTTGATCATAAACAGGGGAAAGTTGCCTTCTAATGCTACTCTTGCCTTTGCCTACTCCCACCTTCAAGCCAATTTTCGTCATTTTTATAAATTTTTCTAAAAACTATGAACTTTTATGTACATAACGACCCTAAACACGAAAAAATACATGATAACTGCAAAAGATACTCGACAAAAAAACCAATGTGTGTGTATATATAGACATTGATTTTGCATTTCTCTGATGCTCATACACTAAATATGATATGAAACATTTGACTGATCTTCAAACAAAATTAATAAAGTGACCATACTCACCACCAATAAAGATTGATCTCATCACTTTACCGATTGGTAAACTAGTGGTAGGTCCCCTAGCATTATCCTATATTATTCCTCTCAATTTATGATGGGTTTCCTTGTGCTAATCAACTTACTAGAGATGGCCGATTTCTAGGTTCATCGTGTCAATGCCAACCGTCCTTCTCAGAAGATTTGGAGATGTTGAAATTCTTACACCTACCTACTCGACAGGAACCCTCTCGTCGAGGATGATTCAGCATCAGAAAAATGTAATGCGTGTGTATCTCAACTACGATGCTCGTGACCTTGTTAACGAGACATCAGACTATTCACAGATTTGTCATAATTTCTTTCTCCTTTGTTTTTTGGCCCAAAAGGACTTGTCACAATGAAAGAAATGGCCATTAAGTCAAACGTCTGAAGTGTGCGATGCACGTAGCTAATTGGGAAGCTCTTCAGAAGCTGCCATGTGTCGAGTTGCCAGATTTTTGGGAAGCCTCTCCTAACAAGAAAATTCGAACGCTAAACATCAACGGTTCACATAAATTTGGTTAGAACATGCAAAGTAATCAGTTTTTAATATCTCTAGACTAAAATTCTTGAAGAATGCAAATTATAAATTTTAAACGAGAGGATGGAAAGTGTAATTAAAGGAAATTTAAAACATGAACATTTTGTAATTTACCCCTAGTATATTATACCATGCCTCTCACGCCTCTAAAAAATGATAAGGTTATTTGCCGACATGAATGATTTTTTTTTCTTGACAACAAGGAAGCTCCCTTCTCTAGGTAAAATCTAAATTTTAAGAAGTACTCTACTATTTTTAAGAATTAGGTAACGGTCTGATTAAAAAAAACTTGCCTAATTAATCATAGAATAATTTGCATCCCATGGTACGAAATTTCGAATTCTCCGGAAGTGCGATTCTCCTATGTATTAACTATTCAATAGTTAAGCTAATCTCACGGCTTAATCAACTGTCTCCTTTTTCTTGATGGGCTTCTAGAAAGGGAGGCAGTCTTTCCCGTGATCTTAAGCATCGAGGGGATGGAGATTGGGAAACTTCTATATGAATTCAGACATAAAGCAACTTGCTATCCTTTGTTGACTTTTCCAATACATATGTACCCAGATGATCATTGTATAGCTCTTACCAAACGGACTTGTTCATAAAACCCCTAAATATTCAGGGTGGATTTAGTTGAAAAGATATGGGAGTCAATCCATGTTGGCTCCATGGACCGGCATTCAATTTGGATGCAAGCAGAATCCATCTTTGAATCACCACAATTCTCCCCTACAGCAATCTTAGGAATCATGCTTGTTACCCTATAGATGGTACCTTATCCAATCACGTGTTGCGTCATTGGAGACGTGAATGGAGCGGTTTGTGTAAATTCATAAGATCAATTGAGCCAAAAGGTGGTTATATCCGGTGTTAATTTAAAACAAAACAAACATGAAGTCAAACATGATATGAGAACCTATGGAAAACTGGTGTTTGTATTTTGTTGAACTATTCAAAAGGAGAAAAGAAATATATCTCCAACCAAGAATTCAAAGGAAAAACGTGTAATTCTAGAAGAGTTTCCAAAAAAAATTACAACCTCAACAACCTGTTTCGAACGTTGATGTGTTCTAATGTCTGAAGAAACTTCTGTACTGATCATCTCCTCCTTGACAGCAATGTCAATAGTCACCAATCTCCTTCTGAATACGCCCAAATACAATACTGACCTCCTAGCCCTCTCTCTCTCCCCCTCCCTCTCCCCCTCTCTCTCATTTTCTCTGCTCCTGCAGAGATGGCTTCTTCCACAACCATGGCTTTTTTAGCTCTTCTTGTTGTGCTCCTCCCTATGGCTGCTACTGCTGCTGACAGTTTGGCTCCTTTCATTGGTATAAATTGCGCGCACTTCTTTCTTTGCTAGTATCGCCATACTCGGGGCCTGCAACAACAGCTTCCGATTTTCAAATCCGAAAAGTTACGTTGAGTGATACTGGCCAATACGAGTCAATTGCTTAAGAGAGAAAGGGGGGGTTTGTATTCGTATTTGGGAGGTGTAAAATCTGAGCCCTATTGGCTCTTTCATCATCTGCTCTCCCACTCATCCCCACCCCCTTTGTTGTTGTGGGAACCTCAATCATCGCCGCCTACCTCTCTCTGCTGCTTCGTCTCTCCACTCTGTCGTCGTCGTCCTGACCTCGAATCAAGGTTTGGTCGGGTTGAGTGCAGAAACAAATGAAGGCGTTTCGCGGGCTAGATAGCACTCAATGAAATCTTTGCCCACTGTTCATTTTGATAACTATTCATATTTTGCTTCGTGGAGTCAAATATGCATAGACCTGCAGTCACTAGTTGGCAAAGTTGGAAGGTTGAGTAGATTTGTTTCTGCTATTTCATTTGAGACTGGCTGTTTGAAAGACAAGGGTAATGATTTGGGGTATAATCAAAATTGAGAAAGAATCTCTTCTGAAGGATTAGCAAATTGTCCACCTTCTACTTGTTCTGTTAAAGGTCCAACAGATTGTCCACTTTTTACTTGTTCATTTCTAACGTTGTACTTGAGCACATGCAATGGTCCAAAATTTCTATTGTTTGTTGTCCTATCCCTGGGTATCTCATTGACATAATTACGTCCACATTTTGTCGTGTGCTTCTAAGGGATAGGTTCTACCAGAGGGGGAGGTTTAAGTTATGAATTATGTATATACATTGGTTGGCATGTTTCCTAACAAGCTTTTAGGAAATGCAACATGCAGCAATCCAATCTAACAGCATGACCAATCAGCCGACCCTATGTTCTTGTTTGGTTAATTCTTCTAGTAATTTGGGATTGTCTGGAAGACTTTCAGACAATATTGTTGGCAATGATTGAATTACAACAAGATTTAAAGCTTGGACAGTTAAAGAACTCTCATATGCCAGTTGACTGTAGCTTATTTAATCTATTGTTAGTAGTCTGGTTCACTATTAGTGTCAATTCTTTTTCTTGCCCTAGAAAGTTATTAAAATGATTGAACAAAAGTGTAGAGCTTTCCTTTGGAATGGAGATGCTGATGCTAAAGAGGGATAAAAAGTTAGATGGGACCCTGTCTACCTTCCTAAGTAGTTTGGAGGCCTTGGCATTTGAAGAATGGCTTTGTGAAATCTTGCTTGAATGTTGGAAGTGTCTGTTGATTATTTTGTTGAGGTGTGGGTCTCTATTTCTGCCTGGCTCTGTAGCTATTGTTTTGACAGTAAAGATGCTACTTATGTTTGGAAGAAGTCACTGAAAGTTAGGAATACATTGAAACCCTGCACCAGTTGTGTGGTGGGTGATAGAAATAATTTGGTCTGATTTGTGGCACCGTGCTGGCATCTCGCCATAATCATTCTCAAGGTGAAGAACTTATGACCCTTCTCTTCCTCTGTATGACAAAGTATCTCCTGTAATTCATGACTCCCATTAAAAGTGGTCCACTGCCAAGTCTGAAGAGTTGGTTTACATCCGAGGTGCAGTTTCCGTGGTGAAGTTTTCTAATTCCTCAGCTGCAGACGAAGTTGTATGCAAAGCTTCTTCAAATGGTTGCTCTCACTCTTTTGTTGCTTGGGAAATATTCAGAATCAAGAGTGCTAATGTTGAATGGCACAAACTTGTGTGGTTCTCCCCTGATGTGCCAAGAGCTGGTTGGTTAGTAATACGTGATAAACTCTCCACTTTTGAGAGGATTTACAGTTGGTGTGTTGGGAGTACTAGATCTCTCTGATTGTTCTGTAATATAAGCACGGAATCTCGCTCTCATCTATTTTTTGAGTGTAGATTCTCTAATCAAGTATGGAGCAAGGTGCTGCAGCTTTGTTGGGTTCATAAAACTCATAGAATTTGGGATTTCGAATTTGGTTGAATAAAACAAGCTACTCAGGGAAAGATTTTCGGAAGTGTCTATTGGAGTTTATATGGAGCCACTGTATCTGTTATATCTGGAGTCCATGAATAGTTTGTATCACATACAGGTTGTTCCTTGGATGTTGATGTAGTCAAACTTACCAAGCTCTTTGTTATGCATAGTTTTGAGAGTTGCCTCTGTCTCAAAATATCATTGGCATTGATAAGCATCTTAGGCCGAGTCTTGCTTGGAATCTAAGTTTGCGAAAACAGTCCGGCTAAAGTAAGGTTTGTTTGAAGTTGTGCTTATTGTTGTTTTTTGATGTGTAGAGTTTGCTTGTTTTGCTCTGTCATCTTTATGCTTGTGATGGCAGACGGATGTCTACATCAAGATGAAAGGGAGTTGCTTTTTGTCAATTCAAAGAGAGATTTTACAGCATTTTAGTCATTTTTTTCCGATTCATAGTAATTTGACTCAGTTCCATCTTCTAGATGTTCTACCTCCAAATTCAATCTTTTATTTGTAATTCTTCGTCTTAATATCGTTATCATTTTAATGAAGAAAATAATTTGGAATCATTGATGGCGTTTGTGATTGTGCTTGTTTACGTTTATGTAATAGAAAGCAAGTTTGCCAAAGAAATAACTTGACCGCTTGGCTATGTTTAATAAATTCTAAGACATGTAATATGATGATAACATGGTTAAATTGGTAGTCTATAGTGTTGTATTGGGAAGACATTACTCGCGGTCATTGTCTTTGCGAAATTGATATAATGATTTACAGTAGCAGTGTTTCTTAGATGAATCCTAATGATAAATACAACACATTTTTTGAAATATGTTTTTTTTTTTGGTTTGTCGGTATATTTTTTATGGCAAGATCTTTTTATAATAATGTATTTTTGCGAGAAATGAAAGCGCAATAGAAGGAATAGGAAATTTTTTGCTAATAATTCATTTGATGTGCAGGAAAAAAAAAGCCATGAATAAAAAGAGAAACAGAAGTATTGCGGGAGACTCAGAGCTAAAAATTTAACGTTGAAGTGCTAACCATTGCTGGTCGCATAAGGCTGGAGATCCTCTATCGCACATGACGTCTTTATTTTGCGTCTCAATAAGTGGCAATTATTAATATGTAAGGATACTAATTACCTCGAGAAGTACAAAAAAAAAAACCTAATTAGACCTCCCCTATGGGAAAGTTTGTTAATCTCATTTAAAAATGTCAGAAATATTACATATACTTCCTAGATAGAAACCCTCTTGTGGGAGGAAAATTCAGCATCAGAAAGTACTTTTTGCTTTGCCTCCCTACTCGGATTCAGCATCAACTCCCCTCCGAAATGCTTCGCCTGATTTCAACGTACTAACGAAAATGTCAATGAATCCAGGATGTCTTTAACGGACGGTCACGTATGGATTTTGGACTTCTCAGGTTCTTTTTGCATTCTAGCAATTCGTTGCATTCCCCCATCCAATTCTTTTGATATCACCATGCCCTGTCTCATCCACCAAAATTTTTCTCAATCTGGCTTGCCTTGTAGATTACAGAACGGCCCAGCAACCTATGGAAAGGTCTATATACCCTTCCCTTCACCATCACCTCACCGGTATCAAGTCTAGGAGAAGATATTGAAGGGGGACCTTGTTTTACTTGACGCGCAATCTACTAGATGAAATTCGAAGTCTGCACTTAGTACGCATGATAAATAAATTCGAAAGTACTCAATGTGTAGATATATAGGAATCCCCCATGATTGGGAAGTAATGGTCGGCTATATCTACAAATATACTCTGTTTATCTGAAACAGAAATGCAAGAAACTGGAGAATGAATGATTTCCATCAACAACTTCGATCAGACTTCACAGTGAACTCATTCCAACAATGTACATCGCTAACCATCCAGCATATTAACTCACTTATCGGAACAACACGCTTCTAAAGATAAACAAATTGTATTCAAACTACAAAAGATTAAACACGTCCGCAAAGGCCAATTTGATGAGACAACCACGTATGAAAATTAGCTCCATTACACGACAGTTCTTTTGTTTTATGGGGGCCAAGTACTATGAATGAAACCAGCCAGTTTCCCCGTTCCAGTGATTTGAGACGCTTAATATGGACTAAAGAGTATCAGAAGCACAAACGTCAAGAGAAGTTTCAAGCCCCCAGAGCACAAGCACGGATTCAACGAGATGGAGAGCCAGAATTAGGAGAAAATGAGGGCATCCTAATGAGAAATCTATCCAAACCTTCACACAAACTACCCACTGAATGCAGTATCCACAACAGGATCAAAGCAGCACAATTAAACATGAGCCACAGTGTTGCCATCGAATTCAAACATGTACGACGCTGACCTGAATGGTGATTCAACGTGATGAGAAACCCTGAGACGCATTGCCAGGAGCCCGAATTCCAGATGAGATCTCCATGAACGGCGTTGTCTAGCCAGAGAAGCTCTCTCTCTTTTCTTAGAGTCGAACTGTATTACCAGTGTGTTTTATTAACCCTCGAATGATAATTCCAGTTAAATCTCGCGAATAATGCTGTATTACAATCTTCTTGCGTTTCAAGGTTTTTAGATGGGTCCAGGGCTCACGCGGATGAATCTCCCAAGGACAAGGCGCGAGAGGGCAGCGTAGAGCATCAATGGCTAACTCCACAATCACTTCCATTGATCATGTTTGGGAGCTCCAGGTCCTCTTTCGGAGGAGGTTGCCGGAGAACACGGTCAGACGCTCTGACTTGGGGGATTTTCGTTGGGAGCTCGAGGTCGACTCTTCAACAAGCTTAGCCGACCACAACATTACGCAGAAAAAGAAGTCAAACCATCCGAGAAAATCACCTGATGGCGGCAGGAAGAGGAAAAGCGATCGAGAAATTCCTTTGGCAGCCGCGCCATCCTGGACGCCTGAATCAGCACGACAAATAAGAACGGGAAACAACCCACGAGAGCAGACAAATTCCTTCGTAGCCGCATCATTCTTGTGCTATTACGCGGATTAAAAGCATGGCATATGTGTTGAATTCAAACATTCACTATTTTTGCTCTCTCCATTAGATATTCGTCTTCTGTACATGGATGGAGTATCATTAGTATAATTGTCGACATAATCAGAGGTATGTGCCTTTTGCTTTTAATCCCTATGATGACATTTTAAAGTGTTGTTTCTTTTGATTTTTAACTTACTGCACCCTCAATTAGCTAGTTAGTAAATGCATATATACTCATTCGAATGGCTGGAATTATCATTTGGCTTTACCCAAAAAAAGGCACAAGCTTATGCATGTGCAAAAGAAAAAAAAGACATGAGTAAAATCTAAATTCAATAGGCAGTATCCACGAAAAAAAATTTAACTCAAAGGGAGTGGAAAAGTGAGAAAAAAATTGGATGCGAATGAGCTATGGTTTTAACTACATCATATTGCTCAAAATTTTAATCATCACATTCAATTTACCGCAATATTATGTTTAGGCTAAACAGGAGGCATAATTGAAATTTAGATAAATTATTACCTTTAAAAGTAGGATCGCCCTTTCCTTATAGTAATATGAATAGTTTATGACACTCAATATCTAATGGAACAAAAAGAGAGAGTCTCATCTATTACAAGAGTCATAGGTGACATATAGCAAAAACATCGAGCATTTAGCAATTGACCTGTCGTTGACCCAATCGAAGGACATGTTTAATTATTAAAAAATAATAAGGTCACTGATTGTAATAATAAACTCAAGTCAATACATATAAATGTGATGTTAAGTCTTATTGTATTTTGGTGCTTTTAGCCCCTCCAAATGCGTTATTATGTCCCATGAAATTGGATTAGCTTTAAATCCTGTATTCGAGTATTCCTTGGTTGGTTTGAACCTAAATTCAAAACCAGAGATTGCGCATATAATATGCTACGATCAATATCATACTCTCAATTTTTATTTAGTCCAATAAAAAAACAGTTGAAAGAAAAGTATGGTGAAGTGATTGGAATAGACATCCGAAGACAAAATCTAATCGTGGTCTTATTGCTAAAAACTCGTTTTGGTCACCAAAAGATCTGATTTAAATTTTAAATTTGTGCGACTTTCCCATCATGAAAGGCAGGCCAAAGAGCTTATCGAATGAGTATTCTTCAAAAATCTCTCTGTAAGGATTTTCTCCGACACTTGCTTTTTCATTCCAAGTACTCTATTTCATAATGGGAAGGATGTTTAACCTGGAAGATTCAAACAGCATTTTGCAAATTGATCAAAATATAATGGTTTTGATCCAAGCACTCCGTTTTAGGTTATCAGTTTCCAGCAACTACAAAATCATTAGAATAATTCGGTATTTTAAGATAATCAGAAGCAACACATGAAGAACACATGATTCATGATACGGATGGACAGCTTTTGAAGAATGTATATTGATATGCATAATCTGATTAAATGTTCCATCCGTTGTATCGTACATGTTTACACCTGAATTTTGTTGATGAATAAAGTTAGGAAATTCAATATTCGAGATCTCCATTTGCAATGAACCTCATTTCTTGACCCAGAAAATTAGATTAGTGTCCTCATCACCTTAATTGCATCTAGGTATCAATTTAGCACGGGCGTGAAAAATTAGGCCTTTAGATCTCATATTTTCATAAAAATGGCAAAAGGTTAATTTTGTTGTCAAGCCAGAGAATTTAATCCTTTAATTGGAAAATTAGAATTTCATTAGTTTCTAGTCTTTGTTTGTTTCATATAGTTGATTTAGCAACATTAAAATGTAGACATCCTCAATTCGATTAAAGAAATTTAAACCTGTGAAATCGATAAACCATTTAGAGCGTGACATTTGGCACCCCCACAATTTACTCACACAATCTCACCCTCAACACGATCAGGCCAAGTGACACAAGGACACAAAAACCCTAGATGAAAACCTAGGTTTTTTATTCTTTTGGAGGGTGTGGGTGTTGATAAAAGAAAAAGAAAAGGTTAACAACACTAAATAGCAAAATTAGTACACATGTAATAAATTTACTCAAAATTAATTTTTTAATTAACAAAAATCCTAAACTACTATATTTGTAATAAATTTACATTCCGTTAACTTTCGCTGAATTAGATTAATATTATGAAAAATTTCAAATTATCACCTACCATTCAATTCAATAATTTGATAGTAAAATTTAATGGAACCTAATAAAGAATAAATTTATCATAAGTGCATCAATTTGAAATTTTTTGTAGTCAAAAAATTAATTTTGGATAAATTTATATTAAATTGAGATTGTTTGTGATATTAAAAAAAAAAGGAGAGAGAGAGAGAGAAGAGGAGCCCTTCAAGTCCAAAAAGCTGGTCGTTCACGGAGAGAGGGGCTCCAAGATCACTTGTTTATCTCCAGGCTCACGGCACTCAGGCCTGTTTCTCGCCCTTCGTCTCGCCTTTCTCCAGCCGGCAAAGCCCCTCGCACGACTCCTTTTTCCCGATCCCCGGCATTTCCTAGCGGGGGTTTCTTTTGGGCGTTCACGGAGAAGAGAAAAAAAAAACGCCATGAAACTCATCGCCATCCCGAAGCCGCCCCTTCCTCCCCCATTCAACTCTGTTTTTGGCCGAGAAGGTTTAAAGCTTCCCGGTCTCGCCTGACATTCCCTCGCCGATCGTGGTTCTGTTCGTTGAACGATCGCAAGGGATCCATTCTCCATCTGCCGCGGCCTAGATACCATTAACAAACCAGGTAACGCTCCTCCCCTGTTTTTGCTGTATCTTAAGCGGAACTCAATGACGAGTTGTGTTGACACCGGTGCATGAATCCTTGAAAGTCTGAGTTGCTACTGGAGGGTTTGAGATGATTCTTCTGTTCTAATGTTGATTTTAGGTGAGAAAAGATTTCGATTTTTGGTGAGTAAAATCGAACCTTCCGCTGCTCAATCTGAAAGCACTTTGATGTGGTTTCCATGTTGCCAATCTGGTGTTAGATTGACGATTCTTAACATGTTTGCTCGTAGGTATTAATCTGGATACCGATTTCTGTTCTCTTTATATATGCAAGCACCATCGAGAAATCGCTCACCACATGCTTGTTAAAATGCCCAAACCAAGTCAGCGTACAGTCCATTTCGATCCTGGACTACTTTGAACACTCATGAGCATGTTTCTTTTTGTGAAAAGAGTCTTCCATTGATTAATGAGCATGATCTCAGTTGTAATCCTCAGTTAATAAAATCAAATCTGAGCATTGTCTTCCGCGTTTGTTTCTCGGTTTCTACTGTTTTTGCTGTGATGGTGGTTCCATGCTGCGATGGTCGCTGACGGTAACAAGCGGAGGCGGTCCATGGTAGAAGGTTCGATGATGGATGCAACGGACCGTGACCATTAACTTTGGTTCTTGGCATGTGGAGCTCACTTGCTGGTGATTAAGCTTTAATTGGGCTCAAGGGCCCAGCCCAAGTCCCTATTTGCAGAATAAATTAATAATTAAAAAATAAAAAATCGAAAATATTAAAAAAACTCAGAAAATGGTTTCTTCTTCTTCTTCTTCCTTTTTGGGGGAGGGGGGGTGTTCAACAGAAAATGGCGTGGAAGCAAGCTTTGACTAGGTTTATTTTCTTAGTATTAGATATAGATTAGTATCATTCTAGCTAGTATATATAGTTAGACTTTTTTAGCAAATGCATTCGACATAATTTAGTCTTTTTTGCGAGGTCCATCTTTTAGGCAAGAAATTGTAGTTGATTTAAATTTAGCTCATGGGGATCATATCCCGAAACTTAAAAACAAGGCCATGTGTTTTATTTGCCTGATGAGTATTGGCTTTTCTTTCTCGAATATTTCTATAAGCCTTTTCAATACTTGTGTGCTTAATGCTTGCACTTTCAATACTTGAATAACCTGCTTGTTCTTTCTAATTTGGTAAGGACTATCTTAGGATTATTATGAATATTCAAAAATTATGCATGATCGCTTATTGGCTTAAACGTGCTTAACCACTTAGATAACAACCTTCCAAGTTAGTGGTACCAAAAAAGCACTAATGTAATCAAGTCTCCGGATTTTGAATCTCTAGTTGCGTAGAAAATGAGACAAATCTCCCGAGCCTCGTTTCATTTCTAGATAACCCCAAATGGCTCACATGAGATAAGGGTTATGAAGAGCCCGCGCCTAATCGATGGGTCATTTGGCCCGTCTTTTGGGCGATACCCCTAAACCTAATCCTTTTCCCCGTTGGCTGAAGGAGGAAGGTTGCGACAGTATATAATGCAAATCAGAAAATGATGAGAAGGCTGTTGTTGGAGTATCTATGAAATAATATTCTTTTCGCCCTCCTGTTCGGAGACTGGCCAATGATTAGAGAGTTGCGACCAATTCTTGAGCTCTGTAAAAGTGTGCTACATTACATATGTCAGCGAAATAACAAAGTTACTGAAGTTCTAAACTGGAGTGAAATGGAGCTGGCAATTGGTGGACTAAACATGGGAATGGGGGAACTAGAAAGAGCAAACAGATTTCCAGTATCTAAAGGACTTGCCGAGGATAATTTCTGAGTTATGTTATTATGGCCACCCTCCTTACGCCCTTTAAAATCCACAACAGAGGACACTAGAATCAATTCTATGCAAGCACAACAAAACAGTGTTGTTCACACCTGAATTTCGCCTGGCAAGACCGATGCGCATTTTCGTGAAAAATCACCTCAGGGATCGAACTCGTCCTCAATGGCGAAATTCAACCCCCGATTAAAGACCCCATCGTTTCATCATCCTGTATTCATTCTCTCTGCGTAGCGTCATTTGCATTTTCGAATTAGTGACGTCGAAGTTTCGAAGGCCTTGTTGGGTCCGGCGACTAAAAATTTCACCAATGAAGACCCACAGGCTGGTCAAATATCAACGGCCCAGTTTGATCTTTATGGATGAAAAGAAGAATAGGATGAGCTCGGTCTGGAAAAAACCCGGCTTTGATGTATCTGGTGCTTCATTATTTTTTATTTAATTTTATCATTATTATTTATTATTTAGTTATTTTAATAAAGGATGCATGTTTGACTTGTTGGCAAAAATTTAGATATCAACATCGTCGTGAAGCAAATGAACATTTCCCATAATATTACAAATAATCAAATGATATGGTACCATTTTTGTTGATCCAAATTCAATGAGATTGACAAGTGTCAAAATAACATAAACTTAAAACTCTCTTCCATAAGTTGGCAATAATGGAAGACTTATGTAAATTGAGACTCTACTCGCTTCACGGAAAATAACTTCCAAAATTTTTTTTTTCGGATTTTCTGACATTTATTTCAAGGAAAATGAGTTAATTGGGGAAAACATTTTCCATCAAAGGAAAAAAGTCTTCTAAAATATGAGAAAATGTTTTTCACTTTTGAAAAAGGGGAAAACATTTTCCATATCTTCTTTTACCTTACTTTCTTTTACTAAACACTTTTCTTTTATTTTTTCATTTTTAAAAAATCGATATTTTAACTGATTTTTATCTTTTTCTTTTTTTTTCCTTTTCTCTTTTTTGCATCTTCTTTTTCATTCAGCTGATCGCCAACCACAGTGGTGGCCAATGATCCACTGCAACTGAATTAAAGCCTCACCACAGGCCGAGGCTGGGCTCATCCAACGCTAGCAAGCTTAAGCCTTGCCAAAATCTAGCAACTGGGCAAGGCTCAGGCGAGGCTTGAGCCCTACTTGATTCATCAAATCTAGCAAGGCCCGAGTTCACTCGAGACCAGTCCAACGACCTGGGCAGGGCTCAAGCCTCAGCCGAGGTCATTGTTTGCCAACCTCTAGTGACCTTAGGCAAGCTCGGCCTCGCCTAATTAGACGAGGTAGAGTCTCACCACAAGTTAGCAAGGCTCAACCTCATCGAAATCTAGTGAGCTCGAGCCTCGCCGACCTATGGTGAGGCTCCATGTTACCTATGGCCAAATGAAGAAAAGATGAATAAAAAAAAACTAATTAAAAAAATTTCTTGAAAAAAAATTATTAAAAATTGATTTTAGAAAATTAAATAATAAAAAATTTATATATATATGAAGGCAAAGATTTTCCTTACCGAACAGTTGACACTTCATTTTCAGGTTTTAGACGAATATCGGAAAATAATTACATTTTCCTAAAAAATAACTTCCTGAAAAATATTTTCCAAAAACACTATATTTTCCACGAAACAAATGGAGCCTGAGTCTTTGGGTAATGTGATAGACATAACTAATTAAAGTGTAAAAGCTATATGAACATTTTTGTTTTTTCAGTAAGATCTAGTTTAGAATGATATTCTTGAAATGTGATTTTCTTGATCTAGTAAATGTAATTTATGCAATGTCCACTCATGCAGTTGTGCCTATATGTCCGGTGTGTTTTTCATGTAGTTGTATCGGTTGAACACTTGCAGTCTCAGGACTAAGAGAATGTCAAACACCAAATTACATTTGTTTGATCGTTGTCGTCATCATCATTCTTGCCCTCTCTTTTAGCATTTTGTTGGGCAAGTATTGAAGGAAGCACCGGCAATCAAACCTAACAGACCTCTTGGATCTTGACGCATATGGCCAACTTAAGACCAAGCCTTGCTTTTCTTCTTCCCATGACAGTAATAAATAGCCTAACTCAAGCCTTTGGCCCTCTCAAGTAGCATTGCTTGAGTCAGCTCTCAGTTGGATGGTAAATTAAGCCATGCAATGGACGTGAACAATAAATGCATCATGGTACATTGAATCTTAACAAGGATTTTTTTTTTTTTTGGGTATATATGTGATTCGAAAATGGATTAGACAGCCTTTACTCAATCCAACAAAGCGGGAAATGATCATTGAGACTCAAAAGCTTGAAAAAATGTGGCTCTTGGCAGAATAGGAAATGCCATTGCCCCACACGAGTTGACAACAACGAGGACACTTTTATGTGAAAGAACTTGAGATGTAGGTTGAAACCCTTTCCCAAGAATCAACACCTATGTACTTTTTTAGTGTGATTGGCTCATGTTCAATGCTCCAAGTCATTACTTGGGTCCATTCAGATTAAGTAAATTTGAGCCACCATGTAATATTTGACGGAGTAAAATAATGATAAGAAATTACATAAAGCTAGTCCTAATGTAGCGCATTAGAAAGTTAATTCTGGGCCCAATCAACAAAGGATCCGGTCTGAATGTGAATTGATTGATACTATTTTTAAGGCGGCAAACCCAACCCTCAGCCTTAAAACCTTAAGGTCAATGAGCAGGTCAATCCCTATTCCATGCTAATGTCTGAGAAGGGAATAATAGGAGCGACATGTTAATTAGAATTGCAAAATCATTGTTCTGGAGAGCACGAGAAACATTGCACCAAACTGAAATTAGAATTATTCAATTTCCAAGGGCTATGTCTTTCTTTGGGCTCCTATAAAGTAGTTGGCATCATTATCTACTACACCAATTCAATTTCATTTGCAACGATCATATTTTTCACTTCCATAGAAGGCTGTTTCTGGAGTTCTTTTCTATACAAGTTTAGTGAATACTTCGTCTTCAACACCCAAGACCATGCATAAGTTTGTGAATTACTTTCAGAGGGAATTAATAATTGAGTGTTTGATAGCTATGCAATCACTAAGTGTTCGATAGTTAGTGAAAATCTCTATAGGATTATGTAATTTATTTGTGAGATTTAGTTATTGTTTCATTAGGAATTGTTTGGATTAAACACTACGTGAATTATGTGCGTATTTGAGGGCCAAGGAAAACACCAAAAGTGTTTGAATAACTCGACGAAATTGTACCTTCCATTTTATCATTTGATCAAAAGTAGAATCTTATACTACTCTCTTTGTGGAGTAGATCCCATCGACCAAGCCACATAATACAATGTCCGATTTACTTTTCTGTATCATTAATTATTGTTTGATTGTGTTTTTTTTTTTTGGCAGCAATTATCAAGATAAATGTAAGGCCAAGTAGATTATTTTCTTACAAATTTGACTTATATGTATTTTCTTATATTGGTCGGTTTTTCTGACTACCTACTATTAACTAAGTCACCCTGAAATTTATAACATATTTAAATATTTTGCAAATTATCTTTTCTACAATAATGAAATTTAAATTCTGAAAAATAAAATGTATATGCTTAGGTGTAAACTTCAACCAATCCAGTTGTTTTGAAAGGAAGAACGGCTATTCGGTCCATGTACTTTTACACTTTACTTAATAATAAAATATCCACTTTCAAAAAATTGGCCATACATGTTCGGGGAAAATTAGTACAATAAAACTTTTATTAATTGATTAATAAGCCCTCTAAAGGTAATTCCCCTGAAAAACAAGCCGTAGTCACTCACACTGAAAAAAAGCCGTGGTCATTAGTACAACATGGGAAAACGCCTACTTTTTAGCTGCAGATGATTCTTGACATTAGTGTTACTTCTGAAAAACAACAAAAGGAGAAGGAGACATTATTGTCCTCTAAGGACCTTAGGGTACCGTGGACCTTTCATAGCCATGTGAATGCACCATGTTTTTAGCGCAAATCCTTCGCGATGTCAATGTTACTTTGGAAAAAAAAGCAAAAAGACAAGGAGACATTATTGTCCTCTCAATTCTTGTACTGGATGGAGGACCTAATAATTGAGTTTTTGATGCTCCGTGTCTGAATAAAATAACAAATAGACAGGCAAGACGCGAAAAGACCGAGATGGTTCTAATTTCAAAAAAGTTCATCCAATCAAAACAGAGCATGGCAATGTGAAACTTGCCACGTTTTGAGATGCGAATGATTCGTGACCTTAGGGTTACTCTGGAAAAAATAAATAAAAGGAGAAGCATGCATTATTATCCTCTAAGGACCTATAATGGACTATGGACCTTATTCGTGTGCAAATAAAGCCTTATGTGATTTGGGAATATGATCTTGATACTTATTGGTCACTTCAAGACCAAAACTTTCTTCTTCTTTTTTAAATTCTCATGATAGTAATAAATAGTTTAACTCAAGCCTATCAACTCCTAGTTAGAGAGTAGGTTAATCCATGCAACTAGACATGAACAAGTCGTGCCACTGAATCTTAAGAAGATTCTTTATGGTAGATCTGTGATTTGGGAATGGGTTGGACGGTTAATATAACAAAGACACGAATGATGGCCATAATGTGTAAACTTAAAACAATGCAACTCTCGGCAGAATAGGAAATGTCATTGCCCAACATGAGTTGGCAATTACGAAGACACTAGCATTATAAGTGGGAGAGTTAGTGATACTCCAAATTGCACATAAAATAGAAAAGAACTTAAGATGTAAGTTGAAACCCACCCCAAAAATTCATCACCTAAAACTTTTTCTGGTTTCTGACCAAAAAAAAAAAATCTTTTTCTGGGGAGTTTGACCCACGTTGGATGCTTCAAGTCATTAAATGTTTTCAATCAAATTGACTAAATTTGAGTCAGCATATAATATATGATGCAGCAAAATAACGATAAGAAATTACCTAAAGTTAATCTTAAAGTGGCACATTTCTAAAGCCAATCAATTAAAGCTCCAGTCTAAATGTGGACCAATTGGTATTACTTTTAAAGTGGCAGGCCCGATCTGCAAGCCTCGCCAGACCATGCATAAGTTCATGCATTTGACAGTTGTACAATCACTGAGTGTTCGATAGTTGTGAAAATCTTCATAAGATATATGTTATTTCTTCGTGAGATTTAGTTGTTTCATAAGTAATTGCACGGGCTAAATACTGTATGAATTATGGATGTATTTGAGGGTTGAGGAAAACATAAAAAATGTTTTAGTAACTTGAGCGTGATTATAACTTTGGTTATATAGTTTGATCCAAAATGAAATCTTGTATAGCTCTCTTTGTGGAGTAGATCCCATCGATCGAGCCACACAATATGATATCCAATTTACTTTTTTGGATGATTTATTATTGTTCAATTGTGGCCCTCTTTTTTTCAGCAATAATCAAGATAAATGTAAGGCCATGTAAATTATTTTCTTACAAGTTTGACTTTGATGTATTTTATTATGTTGGTCGGTTTTTGTGAACTTCCTACTATAATGAAATTTATAGCACTTTTAAATATATTTCAAATTATATTTTCTACAATAATGAAATTTAAATTCTAAAAGGTAAAATGTATGTGTTGAGGTATAGACTTCTATCAATTTGGGCAACCGCATAGGACAGATTCAAGTTGTTTCGAAAACAAGATCCACTATACGGTCCATGTGCTTTTACACTTAACTTAATAATGAAATATCTATTTAAAAAAAAAAACAGCCATACATATTTTGGGGAAAATTAGCGCAATCAAACTTTTATTAATTGATTAATAAGCACCCTCTAAAGATAATTCCTTTGAAAAACAAATCATAGTTACTTTCACTGACAAAAGCTATGGTTATGAGTACAACTTGGGAAAAAACGTCTCCTTTTCAGCTGCAGACATTCTTGACATTAGCGTTGCTTTGGAAAAACCAAAAAAGGAGGAGATATTATCGTCTTATGAGGACTTTTGGGCATTGTGGACCTTACATGACCATGTGAGCTGGGCCATGTACTTAGCTACAAACCATTCGTGATGTCAATGTTACTTTGGAAAAAAAAAAAGCAAAAGGACAAGGAGATATTATTGTCCTCCAAGTACCTGTAGCAGATGGAGAACCTTATAATTAAGTCTTTGATGCTTCACGTTTGAATAAAACAACGGATTGACGTGTAAGATACGAAAAGATAAGGATGTTGCTAAGTTCACGAAAGTTCATCCAATCAATTGCCGCATGATCACATGAAACGAGTCACATTTCAAGCCGAATGAATTGTGACATTAGGGTCACTTCATAGAAAAAGCAAAAGGAGAAGCATACATTAGTGTCCTCTAAGGACCCATGGGGAATTGTGGACCTTATTCATGTCCAAATAAAACAAGAGGTGGATATGTAAGACATGATAAGACCAAGATGATCCTACGTTTACAAAAGGTCTACCAAAATATCAGGACGGTATGGGTATTATAATTATTGCATGACACTCATTTTTTGTGCCAAAACTTTTTAAAGAATTATTTAGGTAGCACAATGTTCAAAGAGCAATAGCTTGCTATGTAAACAGCACAACTCCTATGGTTGTGTTTGACCGTCTAAATAATCTAATGTTGGATAGAATAACATTCGATTGAAGTGAAAATACTGCGAATTTTCTCATTTTCAATTTCGTGTTTGAAGAATGATAGATCTTGCTGTGCACCATCCCATGTTGGGAATGTGATGAATATCTTGCTATGAATTTTCTCATGTTAAACTAATAGATTTGTACCGCATTTCATTAAGCAACTTGAGCACGATGGTGAGGTCCCCACAGTCCTATTCACCTTCGTACCTTTGGACTCATTCACCCTTAATGGTCCTTCTAGGTTCCACATATCTTTTTGTGAGTACATCTAAGTTCCCTTAAGCGGATATGACCTTAAATATAGATGACAATTTGTTTCAAATAGGAAGCTTTCTTGACATATTAAATAAATAAAAGTTCAAGAACGACATTATATATTAAGCTAATGTATAAACATTTATGAACCATTAGACAAAATTTCATGGATCATTTTCATTATCATCCCTAAAAAAATTAGTAATATATCGGGAGGAGGCTGCAGTTCATGCTAAAGAGAATGCACTGCATTTCAACAGGAACCTTGTAACTTCTCCATGAACAAGTATCTCGACAACCTGCGTTTAGCTGATTCAAGAAATGGGAGCCAGGCAACAACAAGGAGTACCGTGCCAAAGAGAGGAAAAAAGCACAAGATGACAAGATTGAAGGTATATAAATCAAAGTCAAATCTTTTTTTCCCGTGTCAATGGAGCATATTTCCAAGCAATAACATTGATGAACTCAGACGATTCACGGTCCATTAGCTGTGCGAAGATCAACAAGGAGAACCTCTGTAAATTCCTCAAGGAGCCAGACCACCTGCTTATTGTACACTCGTCCTATCTTGACTAGTAGAATGTCACATTTGTCTTGCTTGTTAAGACAATAGATATTTTTTGCGATGTACATAAATCAACTTTGATTAGACAGAATTTGAGGATTCTTTATTTAAGTTTTATTAAGTAAGGGGCATTTACGTGATTTTCAAGAGAATCATTAAAAAAGAAGAAGCAACGGAGGCTTGGGTGGACTCCATGGACTGGCATGCTAAGATTTAAACTACAAATTCATGTGAACGCCAATATTGAGACGGATGCGGAGAGATCTGTCTCCAAGGGGAGATGGAAGACCCGTTGCAACGGAGGCTTGGGTGGGGCAACCCACCATTTTAGTCAGGACACAGTTGGTAAAGTCCCAAGTCTGCACAAATTATCTTGCGAATAACAGCAACAAATATTCTAAAAAAAGCAACCTCTTAATTGGGTAATTAAATGGTTTTAATTGATGTTAAAATATACTTACCCATAATAATCCAAGATCTAGTCATCGTGCATGCATGAATATTGTAGCCCCGCGATGGAAGCTTTTTTTTTTTATGCTGATTGTGCACATACTAGAAATTGTAGCTAAAAGTGTATATATTCCATATGTAGCCTTAGCATTCAATTTCTATACTAAAAACAAGTAAGGCAGGATAAAATTAGAAAATATTAATGAACGAACTAATATAAACAAACCTCTCCACTCTACATAAAAACATCTCCATACGTAGCATGCGTTGCACATGTTAAGACAATAAACGTCTGTGATGACGTACATAAATCAAAATTGAATAAAAAATATTTTGAGTATTCTTTTGACTTCTTAAACTAAGGGATATTTCGGTGATTTTTAAGAGAATTATAAAAAAGAAGAAGCAAAATGACAATTTCTCCTGTTAATCATACATAACGAGCCATCATTATTTATCAAATCTTTTGAAAAATCATTGAATTTTCTTCAACATGAAATTAAAAAACACTCGTGTAAGAAAAGGATAACAATAACATAGCAAAGAAATTGAAAAGTAATATATATGGAGAAAGAGGGGGGGGGGGGGAAATTAGAGCAATGAAAATAGAGAAGTAATATATTGGCATATGCGGGTGGTTAATAAATGTTTTGGAGATGAGTGGGTAAAGACCACCAAACTTCATGTAAAGGCAAAGAAATTGGTACGTGATTTGTTGGTATCTACAGGTGGGTTAAGATCAGACTAGTGGGGTTAGTGAAGATTAAAAAAGCATTTAGATAATTTAGGATTGGCATATTACTTTGACGATATGGAATTGTTCTCCCTTGAAAAGACTTAAGTTATTTTATTTTTATTTTATATTGTGGTTGTAACGACGTAGACTTCATCGTGATATTAACATGAAATCGTCGTATCAAACAAACTTAGAAACGTTCTTAATCAATTATTAAGATTTTTTTGGTATGATTTTAATATCCATCAGCCATTTCTCATAAAGGGTTTCTTGATGACAATAGAAGGGTTTCATTATGTCCTTAAACCATCATTTCTCACCAAAATCGTCTGTCCTCTCTCTGAAACACAGAGGAGGAGAAGGAGGAAAGCTCCCATAGCATCGTCCACGGCCGCTACACATCACCGGTGGACGTTGCCTAATTCCCGTCCATCGCTGGTCCTCAAATCATCCACCAGCGGTTTTTCATTTTCTCGCTCGCCGGCTACTCCTCAAAAGCTCCTTCGGTCGCTTCTTGTCAATCGTGTGGAGCCGTTCATACCTGTGCTGCTTCCAATATATTTTTGACCGCTTGGCCTGAGACAAAACACTTTTAAAAGAATGGATGGCAGGATTGCTTCCATGCAGTATCGTCAGGAAAGGACAGGCGTGGCGCTGAAACAAACAAAAGAAAAGAAAAGTTGATGTCAATGGCTAACCATGGTAGAGTCAAGGAGCTTTCTGGCCCTTCGTCGGTCACGTAGCATTATCAAGGCTCCGTGTCATGTCAACCTCCGTGCTGCGTAGGTCGGTCGGTACGCCTTCATGCACGCGCAGGCTTACCGTATCATCGTCCCATCTGTCGTTTAAACTTCATCACATGTGAACACCATTGTTAAGGAGGATCCGGAGGGATCCGTTCCCTGAGGGATCTGTTCCCAAAGG
Source organism: Corymbia citriodora subsp. variegata (assembly GCA_014858505.1). Classification (NCBI taxonomy): domain Eukaryota; kingdom Viridiplantae; phylum Streptophyta; class Magnoliopsida; order Myrtales; family Myrtaceae; genus Corymbia; species Corymbia citriodora. The sequence continues at coordinate 24,336,050 of CM026411.1, read as the reverse complement.
GACGATGGGGGACCCGTTGCAATGCAGCCTTTGGTGCACAACCATCTATATCTTTATATCCGAGCACCATCTGTACAAATTATTTTACGCACAACAACAACAAATCTTCGAAAAAAAAGCAACCTGTTAATTCGGTAATAAAATTGGTTTTAATAGATGGTAAAAATACTACCTTTATAATCCAAAATTTGGTCATCGCGCATGTATAGATATTGTAGCGCTGCAATGGAAGCCTTTCTTCTTCTTCTTTTTTCCCCCTTTGCTGACTGTGCACATAATAGAAATTCAACCTAAAAACAGGTAATACGGGATAACGTTTTAAGATACTTCTGAACGAAAGAAATTAAAAGAAAAAAATTATTTGCTAAAAGAAATTCTAGCCGAAAGATTCCATACGTAGCTTTGGCATTTACCTTCTATGCTAAAAACAGGTAGTAATACAGTATAAAATTTTCCCATCTCCCCCTACCCCCAACACACAAAAAGCACGTCCATGCACGGTTGCAGAGGATGAAGAGGTTGTCTCGTTCATCCACTTTGTTGCTGTATGCAAACGAGAAAATATTGGGTACCAAATGATTGACATGTTAGCTTCCTACTAATCCATTAAACGAACGACACGTGTCAATTTGGGATCCACTTTTCAGACACCTAGGTCTCCTCTCTCTCTCCAATTAAATGTTCACTTTTCTTTTCTCCTCTTTCCTTTTTCTTTTGTTTTCTTCTTCTTCCTCACTTGTCCTCTCGGTCGACCCTTCCTCCGCCGCAACGGAACTCGTGAGGTGGGTCTGCAACAAGACCGGCGACCCCAGCTACTGCATCACCACCCTCTCCTCTAAACCCCGCAGCCCTCCCAGCTGCTGTGTTGACCACTGCTCCCCACCTTCTTCTCTTCTGCAGCTTCTTCTTCGGTCTTCCCTTTGGCCGGAAAACCGAGTTGCCGCCGCTGCTGAGTCGCTACCTCACCGGCCGCCACCGCAGCTCCGCCACCACCCCTGCTTGCCGCCAAACCGCCAGACTGCCGTGCCTCCACCTGCTAGCCGCCACACCGCCTGGGGACTGCCGTCCGTCAAGCCCTGACAACCGCTTGGTCGGAGCCGACCGCCACTTCGTCCACCGTCCAGTCGCCGGCCACCGTTCTTCCCTCTCTTTCTCTCTCTCGGTTCTGGCGCAGTCGAACCAGCGACCGTCGCTGCTATCCCAACCTCCGGCCGCCGCCCCTACCGCCGTCTGCGGAGAAGAACAAAAGGGAAACTAAAAAAAAGATAAAAAAAAAGTGAACATTAATTGAAGAGAGAGAGGAGGCCTGGGTGTCTGAACAGTGGGTCCCAAATTGACACGTGTCGTTCGTTTAATGGACTAGTAGAAAGCTGATGTGTCTATCACTTGGGTACCCAATATTTTCTCATACTATACGCACTCTGCAATTGATCTCATCTTGTAAGAATTAACAATTTTCTTACATAATCCGACACGTAGCTAAGGAAATACCATCGCATTCCCATATAAAGGTTCTCCTATCACTGTTATTTTCCCATAGAAGAAGCCTTTTGTTCCAAATCAACCCGAGAAGATAGTCTCAACTTGTTTTCGGGTAAATTCTATGGATAGTCACTAAACTTTAATTTCGATAGCAAAGTACAACAAAACAATCTTTTATTTTATTTTTTTTTTTATTTAGGAATTAATGCATCTTAATTGCAATTCAGTTGATTCTTTGGTGAAATAATATTGATGTGACGGTGACATGCTGGTGATACAATTTATTGAAAATTCTTTACATATCCATTCGCATTTTGCTAGAATACTGAATGAAACAAGATCTAAAGACATTAATTGCAAAATGATTGGCACATTAGACAAGCCAAATTAAAAATCTGGATTGCAAGAACACCCAAGTTTCATGACAAAATGTCTTTTGTAATTTATCTTGGGGGCTTTTCCTTGAAAAATTTTAATATGAGTAAAAACATTTTAATTTTAAACACTTTTAGAAAATTTTGAAATGACTCTACATATTAACATTCGCATGGATCGAAAGGTCTCAAGCATTTGAACTCGAGTTATTTGTTTCAAAATGACTCTAAAACTTTTGCATCATTCGAAAAAATAAATGGTATCAAACTTTGTTCTTCTGAAAAATAAATGTTTGATACCATTTTCACCAATCCATAGGTAACCCAGCTGGTTAGGGCGAACTTGGACTTCGTTGAGATATTGGGTTCGATTCCCCAGGGAAGCGCCTGTGATTTAAGTGAGGGGCTATGGCGGTGGGTTGCTGTGCTAGTCCCCCTGAGGAATAGTCGAGGTGTGCGCAAGCTGGCCTGGACACCTCGGTCATCAAAAAAATAAAATAATATAGACCTTCTTAATTGTGCTCCACTCGCGATTATTGCTTCTTTGTAGATAACTCATTTATCTCATGGCATAGCTAAAAATAGATTGTTTTTACTTGATCTAGTACAAAAGCAAAATACTCTACTCTTGTTTCGATATGATTGTTATGCTAATAGAAAACATACTGTTTTACCGTATCATTTTCCTTAGCAGCAATATTATACATCCATTTACAACCTATGGTTAATTTTCTTGGAGGCAAATCAACTAAATCCAAAGTATGAGGTTTTTTTAACTCTTGCAATTTATCCACCATTGCTCTCGTGTGCTTCGTGGCATGATTTGTCTCGTGTCCACTTCATCGGTTAATCAAGTTGCAAATGTATACATTAAGCCATATATGCCCATACATTTTGAAGATCTTTTCTCCAAATTCCAATTTAATTCTTTTATGTCACTTTGAGTTTGAGGAGATGTTAGAAATATATATCTAATTCTGTGTATATTTCAAATCGTGATCTCGTGATCCTGATTGATTGTAATTTCTATTGTAATATCATGTTACTATAAATAACCATTTTCGTAATGTGTAAGTTATCAATACATATACAAATTCCACAACTTTATTTCTCGCTTTATTCTTACACAAATGCCACATTTCTAGATGTCATTCAACATCACTAGATCCAAGACTCATCATATGGTCACAACTGAAGTGAAATCTCACATGCTAATAGTCTCATCGCTCATGCGATCCACAATTATGATTTTCTCCAATGTATCGTGCTACGAGCTGAAGAGTGAAAGGTCGTGAGGTCTCTCGCCTCTTCAAACAAATCGCATGCTTTATAGAGATACATCTCAGTCGTCGATCGAAACGAATTTTCAAGAACTTTTTTACACAGAAGGATGCTTTATAGAGAAAGCACATAAATGCATAGGATTACGATGGAGTTATAATCAAGAATTTGTCTATCGAGATGCCCTACAAGAGTTACGGCCAAGAATTGATCTGTTGAGATATCATAGAAATACAAAAAGCTTGTAAATACACGGGATTACGATAAGATCCAATCAGGCCTTAATACGTTGAGAAACCATAGAAGAGTTACGGCCAAATAATTGGTCCGTCGATATGACATAGAAGTACATAAAGCTCGTATATGCACGGGATTAGTAAGAGCTACGGCCAGGAATTGGTCCATCGAGGTAATATAGAAGTGCTCGAAAGCCGGGGTCACGTGGGTCGCCACCTAAGCCCAACCAAATGATCCAAATAAATATCAAAGCAGGCTACTGCAGAAGACTGCAGCACAGTACATATAACGTGGCGCGACGCCATTATACTAACTTGGCGAGATTTATCAAGGACCCACCGGTGGGGACAACGAGAAAGATTCTCTCCGGTCGCCGCCGCCGTCGCCGTCGTCGCCCGCCGTCGTCGCCGTCGTCGCCCGCCGTCGTCGCCGTCGTCGCCCGTCGTCGCTTGTCGTCGTCGTTGCCAGTCGTCGTCGTTGCCAGTCGTTTCGCACTCGTTCACTGGTCTCCGCTGGAACTTCTCTGGACCGCTTTAGCGAAGTCTACGCCAGCAAAGTCAAGCGGCTAGCTAAGCAAAACCCCACCTCTCTCTCTCTCTCTCTCTCTCTCAATCTCATCGATCGAGTTCACTCTGCATACGGCGGCGAGAGGCGGAGCCGAAGAAGGGGAGAGAAATGGCCGAAGCGAAGACCGTGCACTCGCCGCTCGTCACCTACTTCTCCATGCTGTCGCTCCTCACCCTCTGCCCTCCCTTCGTCATCCTGCTGTAAGACTCTTTTTTTCCGCGGAAATCCGGCACCATTGTGATTTCGGCGAATCTGCGTGTTTTCCGGTTCCTTCTCGAGCGGAGGGGGGATGACTGGGGTGGGGAACGCTCACCGAGTTCTAGATCTCGATGCGCGTGCTGGTTTATGCCGCGACATGCTCGATTGCGGGTTTTACACGTCCGATCTCCATATGGAAGGAACGCCTGACCTAGATTCGAGTCGAGTCGGGTTGTTTAATTCCCTCGCGGCATTGAACGCCGAGCCTCGTTCTTAGACATTGCCGATCTCTGTGTCCGTACGGCTGTCTGAGGTCGCAGATAATGATCTACTCAGCATTTGAAATTCAGTTCCATCGGATTTTGGGTTTAAAGTTCATAACCTTCGTTTGGAGTAAAAGTATCTGTTGTAGAGCGGTGTGAACCAGTTGGAAGAAAGATTTGGCGCATTAGCAATTGAGTAGCTCGGATAGAAAGAAAGTCATGGACTTTGCTCTATCATAATATACGAATTTTTTATGAGTTGAATGGACTTTGCTCTATCATAATATACGAATTTTTTATGAGTTGAATTTTAATCCTCGCAGATGGTACACGATGGTGCATGCGGATGGGTCTATTGCCCAAACTTTTGATTACCTGAGGCAGCATGGACTGCAAGGATTCCTCAACATATGGCCCAGGCCAACTGCCGTCGCTTGGAAGATCATCGCTGTTTATGCCGCATTTGAGGCGGCTCTGCAGCTCTATCTTCCTGGAAAGACAGTCAAGGGCCCTATATCTCCTACGGGGAATCAGCCGGTGTATAAGGTACACTCTTTCTTATTGACATACTTTACGTTTGCCATTTCCCTTAGTGGCACACCTCGTGGACCATTCGACTATGAGTGGTCTTCTCTTCTCATGGACAATGTTGACTTAAACTGTTGGTTCTTGCAGGCAAACGGAATGGCAGCGTATTTTGTGACCTTGATCACCTATATTGGCCTTTGGTGGTGAGTACTTTTTGATAAAACATAAATTTATGTACTTCAGATGCAACGTGAGTTTAGTTCAAGAAATCCATGTACTTATAACATTCTGTTTTATCTCTCTTCTATTTTTCAAAATTCCACAAGAGGTCTTCATACATTCTATTTATTGAATTTTGGGCTGGGTAGGGGAGCACTTTACAACGGATTTATATTGTAGAGAGCCAGTTTTAGTCAATAATTAGCTCTTCCACGCATTTGTAATTTTGTGAAAAGGTTTCACTCAGCAGTATCTACCAACAAAATTATTTTCCCTTTCTAAGATGTAATGAGCTTTCCTTTGTTGTCTAGAGTGGTTTCCTAGGTGCTGGACATATCCTATTGACAATCTGTTGTGTAAAATAAGTGACGTAGTATAAATACCGTCTTCAACTTTGCTATGCTTCAGTTCTCAAGTAGCTTTCTCAGTCCAAGCATATAACTACTCTAATCTATTTTTATAGTCTGAATGTGACCTTATTCAAAATCAGCAGGACGTCCTCTTCATATTTAATACTTGCACTAAATGCCCTTTCTCAGTGGACTGATTCACTGGTTATCATGCTTTAGGTATTTGGAAGAACCTAAGTAGGTTGCTTGGCTTTTTAGGGCTTTCTGTTACAGATTTTATGCTGCGCCGTGGAATTCTTTTTGCTGCTTTTCATTCATAGTAGAATTATTGTATTGTTTCTTGTGTTGTTTGATGCTGTCATCAAATAATAATGTTAGATTAACTCATCATTTTCCATGTTATTATTTCAGGTTTGGGATTTTTAACCCTACAATTGTTTATGATCACTTGGGCGAAATATACTCCGCACTCATTGTTGGAAGCTTCATCTTCTGTATTTTCTTGTATATTAAAGTGAGAATGCAACCCCTAAAAAAAAGCTGACATCTCTTCCCTTGGGAAAGCTCAAAATAATGTTTGATGTTTGACACATTTTCTTGTATTGAAGGGTCACGTGGCACCATCGTCTACCGACTCTGGTTCTTCAGGAAATATAATAATCGATTTCTATTGGGTGAGTGTTTTAGAAAAGTTTAGTTTCTTTGCTGCATTACATGTGGAAAAGCTCAAGTTAGCTTTTCTGATGTCAAAATGTGGCAATTTTAGAAGAAGCCAGATGATTTTTTCTGATCTTTTGACACGTCGTGATGTCTGAAAGTTAAAACAGAATATTCTGAACCATATTGTTGGGCTCTGTGTGAATTTAAGCCTCACAAACTTATCTGTTGTAGGTTCCTCGAAAAGATTTCACAGTTTTACTCCTGCTCTGTGATGTCCATCTGTCCATCCTGAGGCAATTCTAGAATCCTCTTTTGTGACATGTGGAAATGCACATTTAACTAGTTTTGAGGATGCTAATTGATCACACTCATACAAATCGTGTTGCAGATATTTATTTGACCTGGAGATGATGCCAATTACTTTCTACGATGAATTAAAAAATTACAGCTTCTTTTGACGTGATAGATGACAAATGTTTATGCACCAAAAATACTTCAAATTTGGCTTCATAACTTTAAATAATCTAATATGGTGTCATTCGAGGTACATGTACACATGCGCGTGTTTTTATGCATAATATTAAGCCTAATGTATCTTTTGCGCAAAATAGCAAGAACGGCTCTATGGCTTTGCTTCTTGCTGCTTTTTTCTGGAAGTAGCTTTTCTGTTTTGAGTGACATTTTGACCTTGTTGCAGGGTATGGAGCTTTATCCTCGGATTGGCAAGAACTTTGATATTAAAGTCTTCACAAATTGCAGGTTTGGAATGATGTCTTGGGCAGTTCTTGCTCTAACCTATTGCATAAAGCAGGTAATGAAGACTTTTTTTGGTGACTTGGCAAGAATATAGTTGATACTAATGATCTCTGTATAACAAAACTCCATTTGGCAAGGAACAATGCATGTAGAGTTTTTGAAAAGCTTATAATTGAAGCTTAATTGCTGACAACCATCTAATGACCAATATCTTCGATGGTCCTATTAAAGAAATAGAACAAAGGGTTAAAAAAACTTGAAACACCAATTTCATTTTCTAAACATGCCTTCCTTTTACTTTTACCTGGGTTCTCGGAAAACAATTCTCTGGACCAGTGCTTTAAAACATAGTCACAGAGCTGGCGTTTGAAAAAGCAGAAACAGCTTTTACAAGTGACAGATAATGCCATTAATTCTGATTCCTGCTAGACTGATCTCTTTCTTCTGGGAGTGGAGGTTGATCATTTCTTTGCATCATGTGCTAATAATCTTACATGCGTGTTTACAGTACGAACAGAACGGAAAAGTTGCTGATTCAATGCTCGTGAATACCATATTGATGCTAGTGTACGTCACCAAGTTCTTTTGGTGGGAAGCAGGATATTGGAACACAATGGATATTGCTCATGATCGAGGTTGACACGAGTTATTCATTCTGTTTTACATGCTAATAACTGTTCGTCCATTCAATCATTCAAAATAAGCAACTGAAATCCAATCATCAAGAGACAAGACACTAGCATATACAGGATTTCATTCTTGGTCCAATTACTAGTGAATTATATATGGCTTGATTTGCAAATAAGCCACTCTGCACTTTGTTTATGCACTTTTGTTGCTTGGGAAGATGTAGAAAACCAATCATAATTTTAACGCCTTCCATTTGGTTTTCCTGATGCTTGACTTTATTTTCGAAATGACTTTGGCAGCTGGCTTCTACATCTGTTGGGGATGCTTGGTATGGGTCCCATCCATCTATACCTCTCCTGGCATGTACCTCGTCAATCATCCTATTAACCTGGGAACTCAGGTGTGGTAGTGCCTCTTTTAACTAATTTTACTATTAAATGGACTTTATGCAATTTTGAATGTGTGCAAAACGACGGAAATTTACTGTAATTATTGGTCTGGTGCTTAGATTAAGCGGGCAATTTGGTTTGGCTTTTCACTTTAGACTTTACATTAAAAGTTAAAGTGTGACATTTTTTTGGATGAAGAACCCACATTCTTTAAAGATATATAAAACATTAGCATTTAAGGGCACCAAATTTTTTAAATAATTTTTTTAATTAATGTTGATTTTTCACGGAAAATTCAAATGTCACTGATTAGAAGGGCTTTGACATCTAAACAGGAGCTTTTTCCTTACAGCTGATTCTAGGAAACTCGTGTGTGAACCAACAAACCATGTTTATCTTCCTTAGCAAGGTCTTTAGATGTGCTTTTAGTTTCAATCAAGATGGTGGCAGACATTTTTTTGGGTTCTCTTTGGCATTTGTTCTGTGGAACTCCTTGCTTGATTTGAAGTAATAGTCCCATATCAGTGGTCTACAATATGGTTGATTGGATCGACATAAGCTAACAACAAAATCTGGAATATGGCTGGAAGATTTTTTGTGGTATGCACACACCGATCAATTTAAATTCTAAGGTTTAATTGCTTCCTATGAAAAACTGGTGTTAGTATAAATTGGCATGAGCACAATTATCTTGGGATAAACTTGGGGCAGTCTAGTCTGGATTCAAATCATTGACTGGTGTATCTGAAAGAAGGGGCAAGAATGAAAGTTATGGAACATTTGCTATCAGATGATTGTTAAGATTATCTTTCTTATCTAAAACTTCTGTCGCATTAGTCCAACAGGCCTAAACACAGGCTTAAGAGGACAGATGTATTATCTTCTTTTATAGTAGGTGAGTCTGACAGTCCTCGTTTTCCAGCTCGCATTTTATATTTTGGTAGCAGGCATTCTGTGCATATATATCAATTATGATTGCGACAGACAGAGGCAAGAATTTCGCAGAACAAACGGCAAGTGCATAGTATGGGGGAAGGCTCCATCGAAGGTGCTTAGTACTACTATTGTTTTAATGTTTTCTTATGCTTTCAATTGGGTACAATCTGTCAAATGGAACTGAGAGCTTTGATCTCTTTGACAGATAGTGGCTACATACACTACGACATCTGGAGAGACCAAAAGCAGCCTCCTCTTGACTTCAGGATGGTCAGTTTGCCTTTTAACTCCTGTATTATCAACATGAGGATTTTGAAAAGCTACTATAAGGGTCCTATCGTT
>CM026411.1:24306387-24326738 GCA_014858505.1 Corymbia citriodora subsp. variegata | reverse complement strand
CCATCAACGTAAAACACTATCAATACAACAAGCATGGAAAATACGCAAAAGAATCGACCACGACGGCCGCGATCTCGTCGATAAGGCTTCACGCAAGAAAAAATCAGTAGCTAATGATCAAAATAACGGTACATGAACTTCGGGTAAAGTGAAAAAACGGTGGCTATTTTCACGGAATCGTCTCGAAGGCATTTTATCAAACATATGGAGTGCATCAGTTGAGGGGAGACCATCGGCTCATTCCAGTCTCGCATTCGAACACGGGTTTGCAACAATCAACCGGCCAAGACCAGAGATGGCCGAGCACAGAACCGGTGGGGCCGAGATCGCGTGAGCCGGACCACGACGGATCTCGGTCCGGCGAGCCCAAGACGGGACAAAACAGAGCAAGGAAAGAGGGGAGTCGACTGTGCTCCCTCCCGGTCCGGCGGCGTCGGACGGCGGAAGAGCGCGATAGATCGAGCTTCTTCCATTCGCCTCACGCGTCTTCGCGCCGGGATCCTCGGGAAACCGACCCCAAATCGGACAAAAACAAGGAGAATTGGAACCCGACCTACCGTGAGTTTGGTTCGGGAAGATGGGTAACGTCGGTGGGTCGTCGGCCGGGTTTCAAGTGTATTGGTAGCCAGGGAAGACTCACCCAACCTCGCTCTTGATTCTCGATCTCTCGCCGGATTTCTCTCTCGGGTCCCCTTCTCCACACCGGCCAACCCCCATTTTATAGCGTCTGTCGACCCACCGCCGCACGTGGACGCAGGTGGGCCTGCAGCCGACTGCTGCCGTCTCTGTCAGCCCGTCCTTGCGTGGAGAAGAGGCGGAAGAAAAAAGGTGGGAAGGAGGCCGGGCCGGGCAGGGGTGAAGCGAGCGGCCACGAGCCTGGCCCGCGAGGAGACAAAGAAAAGCAAATGGGCTGGGGCGAAAGCCCAGCCCCTAGCCCGCGCGGGCTCTCTTTCTTTTTAAATAATAATAATTTTTAAAAAATATTTGTTGTATAATTTTATATTTATCCCAAATGCAGTAAATAAGGGAATTGAAATAAAAATCAAACTTGGTTGATGCAGATAATATTAATACCTATATGATGTGAAAATCCTTTTTGCTAGAGCCGAATTTGCTCCTAATTTTCTACATAATTTATGCCTGAATATTTAGCTAAAATTTAAGTGTCCACATTCTTGCCTTTTGTAAATATCAAATATCACTAGTAACATTGGTAATGCTAATGATTTTTTTTTTCTATTGTTGTAGCAACAAAGGACACACGGTGATATAAAATTGGTATAACTTAAAAGAGTCGTGCTTGTGATTTTGTGATTCTCTAATTGAGCTTTCTTGGTTCTTCATTAGTTATATTTTGGATTGCTTCGGGCTTATAATCCAAAACCCGAATCCAAAATCCAGACTCACTAAAATTTGTTTTCTCCTCAAAACTACCCGCAGCTCCCAATCCCTTGCAAAACTCATGGCTTCCATACTAAATCCTAGTTTACATTACACGCTTGGTTCTACTTTTTATTCTACACCATTCCCTAAGTTTGAATGAACAAGTCGTGTCTAAGATGCTAAAGAGATTCGGAAGGAATTAGTTCCTGCTTGAACAGAGTTTCATGAGATTGGCGTTGGAATCAAACTTAGGGTATGTTTGTTTCATGGAAAATAAATAATTTGAAATTTTTTTCCGTAAAAATGATTGCTTTGATTGTTTGACAAAAGTAAATAAACTAAAGATATTTTCATTGTCCATAGAAATATTTAGACATAATTTCTTGTTGATTATAAAAATATTTTTCATTGACTAATTATTTTAAGCGAAACAAGCGATCATTTTTAAGAAAATATTATTTAAGTCATTTATTTTCTGCAAAATCAATGGACCATAAGTATTATGCTTCTTCTAGCATAAAGTTTCGATAGAATTATCAATATGACCATTTTCAAGCACCAAATTAACCGACCAAATAAAAAAAACAAATTAAATTCACTTGGTCAATTCTGTAACAATTTTATGCAATTCTAAATGGCTCAACTTTTATGTTTTTTAGGCTGAACGTGTAGCCCAGGCGCCCTAGAACTTGTGGTCTTGGCCACATTGCCCAACCCGCTTAGAAACTAAAAAGAATTGTGGCTCCTTCCAAAAGGCAAGACAATGAAAACGACTTCCCTTTGTTTGGCCAAAGTAATTCAATGAGTACACGGTGGCTTAGATGGCAAGAGAGTTTGCTCCTCTTGATAGTCTTGAATACAAGTTTTGCTGAGAGCATTCTAAAAATAAAATTCTGAATACACTAGAATGATGTGGGAGGATGCGTCTTTAAGATGTTTTGGGAAGGTGCAGCAATTAAGATATGCGAAAGCTGGCTTAGATACCACTTGATCATTTAAAATATGAAGTAATCCCTTGTAAATTTTGGATTTGGAATTCCAGGTTGCACCCTCATATCAAAGATGTGAGAGACTTGTGAAGAAGAATCATTGGGCTTTTGGGATGGTAATAATAGTGGCGGCGGCGGCGGCGGCATTGTGCTGATGGTGATCAATTTTTCCAAGGGTGGAGGCTATGTCTCGTGGGATAGATAGTAGTGGCGCTAGAGGTGGTGAAGTTTAGTGGTGGTCTTGGTGTCACGCCCCAACTCTCGAGCTCGCGGCAACCCCATTACCTTGGTCGATTGAAAGCGACGTCCTAGGACCTGTCGACGACCATTCATTTTATCTTTGATTATGCGCAAGCATAAGACGAACCATCCCTAGACAAACAAACAATCAAACAGGGATAGAGGGATGAACAGCCAGAACAACAGCAATTACTCATTTATTCAAATTACTGGATTAACTAACGGAGGATCATTTCCGAATTACAAGCCCGACAAAAAGGGGCCGATCCATCCTCTAAGCGAAACCAAAAGAAATAGGCTAATCCAATAGTACACAAAGAACCCTCGAGTTCAACACCACGGTCACTCGGACCCATCGGACTCAAGCTCCGTCGGGTCGGTCACTGGAGAAGCGGGGGCAGGATTCTCCACTGCGGGTGCGCCATTCTAGGGACCTGAAAATGGTTACCACGACGGGTTGAGATAAAATCTCAGCGAGTTCTTCCCCCTAAGCCCCGGTTAGTACGCCAACTCAACCCGGGGTATCTCTCCAGAACCACCCCTCACTCAACCCAACAAACAACCAAAACCAAACAACAACCAACAACAGACAGGGCAACCCACAATCAATATTCGGTTCGCATGCAACCTTACCCGGTATGCCATACCCTGCGCGTCCAATCTCATACAATGCAAGCAAGGCACATGGTCGTTAGATGACACAATACATCAATCACATGCGAGTCGCGCTACAAGCGATCTCACCTGGCCATTGCCACACCCTGCACGACTGTCAACTCATGCGTGCGTACCACAAATCATCACGACATTAAGAGCATGCGAATAATCAGAGCATCTCACACAATTTTCTCATGTCTCACACTCACATATGCTCCGATTATTAACGCCCCCTCCTGGGCCAACGGCACAACCTTATAGTTGGCGGTTCCTGGCTAAACCAGCTTCGTCCTCTTTACCTCGAGGCACGGCGACGTCAGGGGTCATCCCTTCTCTCAGACGGCATTCCCGAAGGAGCACAGGACCCGCCCACTACCGCAGTCCCGCAACTGACAGGAACATAGGACCCTCCCACTACCGCAGTCCCGTCACATGTCCCCCATCAGGCATCCGACCGAAGTCAGGCGACCAAACGGCCACGGCACAACCCCATAAGGATTGGCGGTCTTCCGGCAACGCCGGGTTCCCTCTCTTAATGTGATCATGCAACACATTATCAAACAATCCATTTATATCTTTGCTCTGTCGTGGATGCAACATCACCCATGCTCATGCGATATGCCATTTCAGATAACCCACGTAATATGTCATGCGATCTCACTCAACAATTCCAAAATCCAAAATCCAACCAATACTCGATCACGCATTTCATCACCAATCATGAGTATAATTAACAATCGGTACTTCAATTAATCATAACAATCAATAGCACATCAAATTCAGACAAAAATTATCTTCCGGATGAACAGTGCCGTGAACAGTAATCGTGAACAGTGCTCGTGAACAGTAATTATGAACAGTGATTTTCCCGAAATTCAATTAATTAAAAAATATAATCCAGAAATTAAAAAAAACATTAATTAAAACAATTAATCAATTCAATTAAAGCAAATCATGCTTAATTAATCACATAAACACAATTAATCACAAATTAAGCAAAATTAAGCTTAATAAGAAAAATTAAGCTAATCTAATCTTAAAAATCTATCTAACCACCTATCTTAGGGCTAATACAACTTAATTAAACCCCTTAAACCAAGATTAACACTAACTAACCAACCCTAAGCAAGTTTAGGCACTAAATAGGGATTATGAGCTAAACTCACTCGTTAAGCGGGCCGACGACACGGACGCGGCGGCGGCGACGAACCCGACACCCGCGGACCTCTACCACGATGATCCAAGGCGGTCCCGAGGCTGAGAACAGCAGCAACAAACTCGAAATCCCTCTGCAACTCTGAAAAACTGACTGCACAGGAGAAAAGTTGCTGACCGGAGTTGAACGGGCTGCCCGGAGCTCCGGCGAGCGGCGGGCCAGCGATCGGCGGCACCTGGGGGTCGAGGGGGAACCACTTGTGGCTGGTATGGGTGGTGGTTTGGCCGGAAATGGAGAGAAACGGAAGAAAAGGCAGAACAAAGTTGCTGCAGGCGGAATAGTGACGGTCCGGCGACAGCGACTTCCGGCGGCCGTACGGGACGGCCGGCGACTCCGTTCGGAAAAAGGGCGACGCTATCTGAACGGTTTTTGTCTTCTGAACACAACGACGGGTGGCACGAGACGAGATTCCAACGGGAAGGCAATGAAAAACTCGATTTTCGGTGAAAGGTCAGAACTGAAAAACTGAAGGAAGGAAGGAAAACTAGGGAGAGAGGTGTGCGGTTTTTGGAGAAGATGAAGAGGAGAGAGAGAGTGAAGTGAAGGCTGAAGGATAAGCCTTATCCAAGCCATCAAGGCTTGCCCCACTTGCCAAACAATGACCTCATCTTATCTCTCTTCCTTTTTGACTTTTCTTCAAAATATCCAATGGCATTTTGGTCATTTCCACCTTGCACATTTCCCAATCTGTCCTTGGGCTGAAAATGGAGGACGAGCCTAGGAAATGGGCTTGAAAATGAATAGGAATGGGCTTGGGAATTTATTGGGCTTGAATTGGCTCGGTTTTAGACAATGGGCTCGGAAGGGTAAAGGGTCGGTTTGGCCCAACGGGCTCACTCGCTTGCCTCGGGCCTTCCATGGTGGCTGTCCCACCTTGGGCGTGAGGCCCACATCCTCGTAGGCTCGTTTTCTTGGTCCGAAAATCCCTTTTCCAAATACTCGGCTCAACCGGCAGTGTCGACTGTCTAAGAAGCATCGTCCAAAAGTCCTTCTCGAACATTCCCGAAAATTCGAAGTTCAATACTGGATTCTCATGCCATGTCAATTTCGCCCGAATGCCATTTTGGTACTATTCAGATTGATAGGCGGCTTTGAGGATTCACGCGTAATCGGCTCGTGCCAATTCACGTTCAAGACTTCTCGACACATGGACGTCCTTGACTATATGAAATTGCAAAGAATCGATTCTTATTTCAAAGTACACGATTATCAAGGATCGACATAGGGCCGTTCACGGGTTCGATAACAGTAGACGGAATCACCCGTCATCCTATTATGTTCTGCCCACGAATCGACTTCTATTTGTCCTTGGAATCGGCCTGCATATCTACAGGATCGTCCTTACGCAAGTCTCACGGTCGAGTCGTTTTCCCAGGTCAAGTTCTTTAGTCGCACGAGTTCTGTCCTTATTAGCCTTTCCCCTCAAGGTCAATATCTCAGGAGTGATCAGTTCCGAGTGAGATCAACCAATAATGCATTGACGAAATTAACGCTCGTTCCTCCCTAAAAGGACTCGAATTTCAGGATGTTACACTTGGTGTTCAAATGGCAGTGTCATTTGATGTAGCGATATCGAGTTTGGTCGCAGTCAATCTTGCAGTGACGACGAGTGGTGCCAAACTCAACCATTGTCGAAGAGATAAGAGATAAGAGTTGTAACTTGAAATGTATGTTATTGCTACATCGATGTCAACTATAAAATTAATGATAAAATTGATTGTATAAATCAATATCCATATTTTCTAACATCATTAGTATTAGAATTTTCAATGAAAGGATAAATGTTCGCTTGAATTTTTAAAATTGAGGATTGCATTTCGTAAAATAAAAATAAAAAATCTAAGTTAAGGCATTGTTACGCTTACACTAGCTAAGGGAAATGTGAAAGATGAAGAAAAGACATGCGTGTTTTGAGCCGTGCTCGGATGACTGGACCTGCACATTGTTCCCTCCTCGAAATTACATCTCTAGCCCCAATTCTGGCCTACGACGGAGTCTTCATAATTGTGTTTTTCTTTATCACATAATAAAAAATAAAATAAATTTTCAAAAAACAATTATTAACGAATGCCCACAATATTTGTTAAACATACTTAATTCATTAAAAATTTGATTTTTTTTTCCAATTTTTGGTTCTTATGGGGGCACATACGAAAGCCTCATTAAGAATATGACCACTTTAATTACAAACAAACTTAATTTTAACATATTGATTATTCATAATAAGAGAGGAATCGATACATCAAAAAATTTGCACTGCTTTTTAATCGATCACTTAATAAGTCTCTTGAGGGGCAATAAACAAGAAAAATATGCAGCACCTTGCTTCAACCATGTTACATGTAATAGATATACTTTGTAGACTAAATATGCTTGAGAAGTACTTTGTTAACATTTCTTAACGAAATATTTACTAATATTATTGTTATTATTGTTATTATATTGTGAAAAAAAAATTACAATTGCAAACAATTAGTGAAATGGTGGATTTGTGAAAATCTCATTAGAGCGAAATGCAAGTGTAAAATTGTAGCATTAAGTCATATGACGTGGTGAATGCACATGCTAAATGACATGATAAATGCCCATGCTGATGATGATATAGAAACTGAATCTGGTTAATTAATGATAAGCATGAGAATCTGGTAAATTAGTGATAAGCATGAATTCTTTTGAGTGCCCTTCGAGGTACAAATTCATTATACATGATGATGAGAGGGGTGCGAACTTCTTCGGATGTCACCCCTCAGGGTGTATGCGGCGCTTTGGGATTCGGAGTAAGTAAGAAAGGATTTCACATCAACATTAGTATGACAAATTTTATTTCATCGTAAATGCACCATATCTGCACACACACACACAAACCTTTTTCCAATTGTGGTTGTTGCTCAAGGGCAGCGGTGGCGGCTTACGTCTATGGTGGCTTGCTGAACAAAGAAAAGAAGATAAATAATAGAAAGAAAAGGAAAAGAATAAAAGAATAAAAGAATAAAAAAATCAAAAAAAGTAAGCGAAATGACAACGTTTCATCCCGGGGAAGCGCCTGTGATTTAAGTGGGGGGCCATGGCGGTGGGTTGCTGTGCTAATCCCCCCCGAGGAATAGTCGATGTGCGCGCAAGCTGGCCCGGACACCTCGGTTATCAAAAAAAAAAATGACATCGTTTCATCTAAACTATCAACGTCCTATTGCTGGCCATGATGGGTAGAATGGGTGGCAATGGCTAATCTATCACGCCATAAAATTTAGGCGAGACTTAATTAAAAGGACTTGATTACATCTTCATTCAAAGGTTTAGGGCTACAATGGATTAATTGAAGATGTTTAGGATAACACATTGTCTCGAGCATGTGTGGACATGAAAATTCTTGCAATCTCTCTCGTATTCACTTTGCAATCAACTTCTTGTGAGAGAAATTTTTTGTTTTGTATTTTTTTAAAAGAGTACACCTTATTTGTTGGGGACTGTTGGATCTGCTACAAACCAACCTATAGAAGAGACTTCAAGTATAATGAATTGGCAGAACTCCCGGTCGATCTTGGGAGTGGCGAAGGCACCGGTTTGGGCCAACCTAGTGTAATTTGGTTGAGTACGTCTTTTCCCTAATCTCTTTATATTAAAACATGGCAATTATTTGATATATTGATTGCCGTGAAATGTATTTTTATTTTAAAGATCAGCCATCTTTACATGTGTGATATTCGAGGAATTCATCTATTACTATTCATGATTATGTTGATGCGAGTCACAGTGATTCTAAAATTAAGAGAAAAGGTAATAGTGGTACATGTCAATATTTAGGTAATATGCTAGTTCCTTGGTCTTTTAAAAAATAATATCGGGAAAAATGCATTAAAAGTCATAAAATTCATAGAGAAAAAGTAATTGAGTTTTAAAACTTCTAAAAAATGCAGGGTCAATTCCAAAAAAAACCCCAAACTTTAGGTCAAGTCCCAAATATACCCCAAACTTTTTTTTGTCTCAAGAAAAACCCCAAACTTTAGGTTTAGTCCCAAATCTGCCTCGAACTTTTCTTTTGTCTCAAAAAAAACCCTAAACTTTAATTTTAGTCCCAAATCTACCCCGAATTTTGTTTTGTCTAAAAAATCTCAAATTGGTACACATATGATAAATTTGCCCAAAATTATTTTTTTGACCCCCAAAAAAAATTACCATATATTATTTTCCGTTAAATTTTACCGTCAAATTTCTAAATTAAATAACACGCCGCAATTAACGGGTATACTAATTTGGGGTTTTACCCTCCATTTGTACTAAAAAAATTACCAATTTTTTATCTGTTCTCAAATATACCCCATGGTCTAGTCCCAACTTAACATGGCATTTCCACATAGATAATAAATACACATAAACAAGATGTTATAGAAAATTATTTTCAAAATAAAACCATTTTAGGATATAAAAAATTAGGGATTACTAATACGGCTTTTGGACAGAGGCTAATGAGGGCAAATTTAGGATTATAGTAAAATTTTATGATTTTCTTTTTGACAAAAAAAAATTGGGATAGATTTGGGAATAGATTAAGAGTTTGGGGTTTTTTCTGAGATTAAAGAAAAGTTTGGGACAGATTTGGGACTAAACCTAAAGTTTGAGGTTTTTTCTGAGACAAAAAAAAGTTCGAGGCAGATTTGGGACTGAACCTAAAGTTTGGGGTTTTTCTTGAGACAAAAAAAAGTTCGGGATATATTTGGGACTAAACCTAAAGTTTGGGGTTTTTTTTGGAATTGACCCAAAAAATGCAATAAAACCTTAAAACTTATTAATATTCCCATTAATGCCATCCAAATAAAGTGATGGAAAATGTTGATCCGGCTTTTTAAATGTATTTCAAGAATGCATAACCTTGATGTGGTGCTAACTGGACATTGCATCAAAAAATATGCAAAAAATTAAGAACCCATTTGTTTCATGAATGATTTGGCAAAATTTCCCAAAAAATAATTGCTTCTAACACTTACAAAAATGATGAATGAAAAATATATTCATCATATATGAAAATGTTTAGATATAATTTGTCGTTAATAATGAAAAAATTTCATTTATCAATTATTTCAAGCCATATAAGTGGTTATTTTTAGGAAACGATTTTTTTTCAAATCATTCATTTTTAGCGAAAGAAATAGAGTTTAAGACTCTGTTTGTTTCACCAAAAATGTGATGTTTTTGAAATTTATATCAAGAAGTCATTTTTCAAGAAGATGATAATATTTTTTCATGTTTAACCGAAATATGAAAATGAACTAGAAAATATTTTTAGCCATTTGATATGGAAAATTGAATTGAATTTTCCACTATGCACTCCTTTTAATAATTTTTATTTTATTTCTCTTTAATAAAATTTGAATTTTTAATTATTTTTCTTTTTCTTTTATTTTTTGTCTTTTTTTCCCTTCTTCCATTTTGATGATCGGTGATTGGCCGCAGGTAAGCTTGAGCCTTGCCATAGGCTAGTGAGGCTTGAGTTCACCCAATTTTGGTGAGTTAAGCTGAGCTAGCCTCACGAGAGGCTCCACCTCACTAGGTCTGACAATGTTGAGTTCACTCAAAAGTGGTGAGCTCTAGCCTCGCCTGAATGGCGAGCTTCAAGCTCGTTCGAGGTTGGTGAGCTCTAGCCTCATTGGCCTTGGGCAAGTTCGTGCCTTACTTGGAGCTAGTTGCTAGCCGTCACCAACCGACCGATGGAGACGGAAAAAGAAAAGGAAAAAAAGAGAAAATAAATTAAAAATAATTAAAACAAGTGTATGGAGGAGATCATGTTTGGTTTAGGTGAAAGGAAGAGGAGGAAAAATGATTTCCTCTTCTTAAAAGAAGAAAATCATTTTGCCCACTTTTAGAGGTGCCTTTTTCATTAACAGAAAATATTTTCTTTGACCCATTTATTTTTCATGAATTGAATGATGGAAAATTCGAAAATATTTTCTTAGAAGTTGTTTTTCGTAAAATGGATGAAATCTAAACGGAAAACCCCAAAGGCCAAAAATCAAGAAAATAAAAGAAAACGAATAATGGAATGAGAGATGGCAACTTGGTCGCGATGCTAGACGTCCCAACCAACATATCAGCAAACTACAGGTTGACTAACTCAGTCAATAACAAAGCGTGTGTCATCTATACTTAAATCTTAATTTAACTCACAGGCCTATTAGCTTTTGGGCCAAGCCTGATACTCACAACTTGTAAATTTTAATTTTTCTTATTTGACGAGGATTACCGGCAATTGTCCCTTCTATTCATTCAATTTATCACCGTTTTTCAACCTAGTCTTAATTGTGAAATAGATCCTTGAAAATGAAAAAAAAATGTTGATGCTCAATTCGTTAACATTTTCTCTTATCTGCATCATCTATTTTTAATATAACAGTCAATGTGGGTGCAGTTGGTCAGGACAATAGGGGATTCTCAAATTAAAACCTAAAGGTCATCTATTCTAATACAATAAAAAATGTGCAAACCATTTTGCGTCCATGGCCACCCACACATAAGTAAAAGGCACGGATAGTTTATAAGTCCATATTTAGAATAGTCCATAGCCCTTAGAACGTTATTAAATTTTTGGTGAGATCTAAATCACAAGGAAAAAAAGCGTGGATTCTAACAAACTTGAAACACAAGTCATGTGTGGTAGATAACTTTTTCAATGGGCTGTACTTGTAAAAAAAAAAAAAACAAGCACAAGAAAATCACAATAAGAAACCTACAAATTTTTTTATTTAAATATACGAGCCTATTAGCAAATCCCCTCGTCGAAATTTTATCAGTATTTAGAAATTCAGTTATGCAATTCCTCAAGAGGTGGCACAAGAGTGCATCGATTTGATCAGCAGTAGGCTCGCTTCCTCTCATCTCCTTTCAAGGTTTGTTTCCTGTCGCACTTTCATTTGAATTGTGCTTCTACAACACCATTAGGACGGTCCTAAGTAATAATGATGACGTAAGTATCGTAGATTATAAAAATTGCTTAAATTGTTGATTTAGAGACACGAGGACATGCAGTTCGGGTGAATATCCTCATTTTGAGGGAATGGGATTAAGTATTTTGTATTGAATTTTGATTTCGTATTTTTAAGCCAACAAGGATGATGTTGAGCTATAACCATTGCATGGTCGTAGCATCAAGCAAGGAATATTAGGCGCTGCAGCAATCCTTGCCGTTCTCAGATGATATATCTCATCGATTGTGCTCACTGGCTTCCAATTTTTTTTAAAAATTTGTTGGAGATATTTATTAATAACATTATATTGCAAATCTCCCCATACATTGATTGTATTAAATTTTGAAGTTCTTTCACACGTAACATGCGGACATTTGACTCTTATAAAAATATGCAATACTTCAAGTATGAATTGTCGCAACCTTCTTGAGGGTAATATTAGATATGTCCAAGGAAATTTCATGGATTGCTAAATGGTAAATGGTTCCTCTCAATAGATGGGGCTTATGCTTAGCACGTGCCCTTTCAAGTCCTACCGATCGTATCTTAATTTTTCTAATTAATCATTCATTCAAGATTAGGCTAAAGAGTCATTACTAACTTATTATGAGCTAGTTAGAAACTTGGGTAAGATGCGAGAGCCTACGAACCAAAGACTCATGTGTCCTGGAACTTGAGTATGCCTAAATTAATCGAATGTCATTTTGGTACCTTTCATTAATTAAAAAGTTAGCATGTGGTCTCTTCAATTTTTGTTTTCCTAAATCCTCTAATATGGGAAAGATGACAATGCATAGTGCTTGAGCAGTAAAAAATATACAATCAAGCAATAATAAATATTAACTATATTAATAAATAAAAGGTGCAAAAAAATAAAGAACCCATGGGGTAAAATTTTATAAAGCCTTGCTATGACAGCTTTGGATAGGACTCTTGTGAATTATAAATAGAAATTTTAATATAAACTCTCCAAAATAAACCACACCGGCAACGCCTGGTCCAATTTGGCCATATGGACTAAATTGATACAATTACAAAAATTTTAGGACTTTTTAGCCAAAAAAATAAATCTGTGACTAAATATATTTAGGACTTTTTTGGTAATCTCCCCAACTATAATGCAATCTCCTTCAATTCCCTTAAATGCAATTCTAGATGAATTTTTCGATGGAGATGCCCTAGATAAAATTAATGATATTCTCAATAAGAAATGATATCCTCTTCAGTGGCCATAACCTTTGTATTTCCTCTATGAAGCAGGTCCTTCATAAGGCAGTTAAAGATAAAGCCCTAACCTTCAAATCAGTTGAAGACAACCCCAGAAACATAAGGATACAGCCCAATTGAGGGATAGACTCTCTGATTTTTGAAGTGGAGCCGCCTATAACTTAGTATAGGATGGCTTAAGTACTCTTAGCTCCCTAGGCACCTAGCCTTTTGTATATTTTTGGGACCATGGTACCCATCTACTCCAAGGACACTTCGTCCGGAAGAGTATATGTTGGTACCGTGTATCCTCCTCTGTTGTACAGTTCTATGGTTGTTTTATAAAATCTTACCTTACCAAAAAAAAAAAAAAAATAGTTCGAGCATACATAAAATTTGCTCAGAACATAGCAAATTCGAAAGGCTAAGTGGGGGATGAGAGACCTGGGCCTCGGTGATAAGAACAGTTACTTCCCAACTTACTTGATCTGTAGCACCGATTATTGCGGCGACCAGATCAGATTGGTTGCCTGGAGTTCCAACTTCAGTTCATGGAGCTTCACTTCGCCCAGGCTTACGAAGTATTTCGGGGCTTCCAGAGTCGCCGTTGCTTCAGCTTTGAATCGCCGAGGAGACGGTCACCGAGCAAGCACAGCAGTCGGATCTCCTCAGCGGTCGGATCAGTGTTCTGTGGCAGTCGCGGCACACAAAGGCTACGGTGCCTTCCCACGTTTCTGGGATGAACGACCCATCGACGTTGATTTTTGACCATGCCAGGAGCTGGCGCTGTCCAAACGAAGGTAAAAAAGCTTCCTTTTTCGAGTCCTCGACGAAGTTACCGTCACCCACCTGGCAATGTTTCGATTCATCGCCAGGGACTAAGTCCATGATGAACCGTGGGTTCGGATTTTGAGCTTTGAACACAAAATTGTTGCGGGCTTTCCAGGTATGCCAGAGTAACGAAGAGAGGATCTCGAACAAGACCGAGGTGTGTTCAAGATTCGCGAGCCATGCCTCAAACTTGGTCCGTCCGTGAATGTCGATTTTGATATTTATTGATGGGTTTTCCCAAATTTTGCCTTGTCCAGGGACACAGGAAGAAGAGATGTTCAGTGGTTTCTTGGATGTTGCTCGAGCGTGCAGGTAGTCTCAGGTAAAATCTCTCTTTTACACAAATTTTCCTTGGGCGCGAGTGCGTTTTGACATAGTGCTAGAGAAAGATTGGTGGTGGTGATAATCATCTTCCATCTCCAGTCAGTAAGAGCTGCCGTCACATCTCCATCGCTGGCTGCCGCAGCCTCGGCCGTAACGGAGCAAAATTTCGAAGCGCATCACCACCGCCAATCGAACTCTTTCATGCTCTCTCTCATTTAACGCATTGGAGATTCCTTGTAACCTGATGATTCATGCTCTGCATGAGAATTCATTCACAACAACCACCCCAACGCACTCCCTGAAGCTGAGTAGCGTGCGTGCAGCTGAGGAACCGAGCGAAGCAAGAACATAACGCACAGACCGAGAAAAACATTCGATTGTTCTATATTGCCTTTTGCTGAAAGCTTCAAATCGCTATCTCAATTGTTGTCTATTATTTGGTCCCAGATTCTTGGATTCCTCTCTATTAATTTTTAGCTGGCTCATGTTATATTCCTCGCCAATTGATAGGATTCTCCGTTTGTATAACACCTCACCCTTCATGCTCGCCACCTGTTCAACGTTCTACCTTGGAGATGATGATGAATGAATCGATCGATCAATTTGAGATTGCATAGGAGCAATTTGTATGTTGTTGCTCAATGTACTGATCATGTATTGTGAATCGATGCTTTATCCTTTGATGGCCTAGAGTTCTCCTTCCCTGGGTACTTCTGTTTGCTTTGTTCTCAGTGAAGTAAATGCTGCTTTGGGAGCATGGCTGAATTTGTCCTCTAAACTGAGAGCCTCTGGATTTATTATTGAGCTTGAGGTGTTCAAAGTGCACATATCATAATCATCTAGCCGCAAATTGTTCATATGTTGGAGTTAAGTTTCTTTTTCGCATACTAATTGCCCCTCTATGTTGGGGCTTGATTGTGACTCCACTTCACATGCGATGGACCATTGGAGTATCGTTTGTCTCATGCTTGCAATGTATGTGCAAGTACATGGTGGTTTATCTTGGTTGTTACCATTAACTTGCACAACATTCATTTCAAGATGTGCTACTTGTTGAATTTGTACACCTGCCGCATTGTAGGATCGCCGAATATGTTTGTTTTTACTGTACATGGCTCAAATTTACTGGTGTCATTGTGGTCCTTGCTGTACATATTCGAAAATATGTTGATTTCTTGGTTATGGATGGTGGTTTATCTTGGTTATTACCGCTATGTATGTTCATAACATGTTGTAGTCATTGTTATAAATGCTGTCTGTAACTTCAATTTGCTGGATTCATGTTCATGCCTATTCTTCAAATCCATTTGTTGTTCAAACAACAATTGCCAAAGCTTGTCTATGTGTTATCTTAGTCATATGAGTTGAGGTGAGGAATCCATGCTAATTCTTGAGGGAGATAATGATGTTGTCATGGTGTAATTTGCTAAAATTGAACATATGTCCGCTCATACAAGCATTGATGGTCTTTATTTGACTTTAGTTTGTTCTCTTATTGATTATGTGAGCCGACATACACTCGCAAGATGATATGTTTCAAGTCTATTGCTTACTAAATAATCAAGAATTTCGGCCTTTAATGTTCTGAGTTTGTTCTGGATTTTGCTGATTTCACTGTTTTAATTACGAGGCATGCTAGTTTTGAGTGTGGTTTTGATTATCTATGATAATGTGACAATGTGTACTTGATTTGCAAGTTATTGGGACATGTTTGGGTATTATTGGAGTGGATAATTTGTAAATATTGTGAGCTTGATGAGCTGGACACTGCAGTAAATTGTCTTAGGCACGAATTTGAATGATTT
The DNA here is from genome assembly GCA_014858505.1 of Corymbia citriodora subsp. variegata. Classification (NCBI taxonomy): domain Eukaryota; kingdom Viridiplantae; phylum Streptophyta; class Magnoliopsida; order Myrtales; family Myrtaceae; genus Corymbia; species Corymbia citriodora. The sequence continues at coordinate 24,311,131 of CM026411.1, read as the reverse complement.
TGTTGCAATTTGTTGATTGGTTTGATGATTCATCTCCAGTATATACCAAGTACTCTGAAAAATGCTAATGAAGTTTCTCCCCTTTGACATGACTTCAAGATCACCTAATTTTGAAGTAGATAAGGATAACTGCAGCCAAAACAATAAAGCACATCTTACAAATAGTGGGCAACTATATTTCAAGATTGATACTGATGTAGAACACCATATGCAACGCAAGAAGTTTGTTGTTGGAAAGTTCGTATGCTTAATCTGTACGAGCTGCCACCCTGCTCCGCTTAATCAGCAACACCAAATTTAAATTTCATGAGGTGATATATAATTCAGATAGTTAAAAACTGTTTCTGCAGAATGGACAATGTAATTGTGTAAACTGATGTAAAATTCTGACCAAACTTGTTGGCATGAGTTCCAAAAGGCCACAGCTCAAGAGGCAGACTAAAACTTTGGTTCGAAGAAAAGAGAAGAAATTTACTGAAGTCAAGTCTAGTGAGGAAAACAAGAAGAAAACTCCAATTAGACGACCATGTTGGGACCACATAATCAGGAGTTCTCAAATTACGCGTAAAATGTTCAAAAAGCGAGGTTTGAGCAAGAATCCACATTGTGAAGAATGCTTCTCAGTTTTTCTGCGAACCATCCTCCGAAAGACATGGTTTTTTTCTGGCCACATCATCGGTTCGTTCGAAACAGCAAGAATAAAGTACTGAAAAGGGACAACATTGACGCAGGTCTGACAAAAAAATGATTTCGCAGTGAAAAAAGCGGGCATGATCACATGGCACAAACCTCAATTTGAGAGAAGAGAGCGGGTTGACCGCGAGCTCGAAAGAAGTGGTCAACTGCGTCGTTGTGCCCGCCATTGTTGCCTCCTCCTCCTCCTCCTCCTCCTCCTCCTACGCCTCCCATGGGCCCCCGTCGGGTCCCCCTACTGCTGGTTGACCTCCTTTCACATCCGAAAAGCAACCCCCCATTATCTCTCTCCCTCTCTCCCTCTGGGACACTTCCAATTTCACCTCCTTCGCCGATTCGATTCACACCCACAATCCCTGTCTCTTCCCGTCTCTCTCTGAAAACCCCTGTTTTTCACAGACGCTGCTTCTGGTGAAAATTGTTGTAACCACCCTCTCTCTGCCCTTTTTATAGTTGACAGAAACGACAAACCGCATGGGGTCGGTTGTAACCTCTCGTTGACGGTCCTTGTCCGAACCCACGAAACGAACCCACATCGGAACGACCGCGCGCCTAGCTAAGGGACGTAAAAAGCCGTTTCCTTTTTGGAAGGCCAAGAACCGTATCGCAACCGAATCAAGACCGAAGCTTTGCGTGTGTCCTGGGGTTCTTGGTGTAGTTTGTTGCTATATATAGAGATACCAGCGCTACTCGTCGCGGGATTAAGTAAATGATACACACGTTGGACGTTCTCATCTTTTGTTTATCCGTTTTCGATGACCAGGACCAGGATGCTTGCTGGTATCCCCTTCGTTGGGGAGAGGGAGAGGAGAGGAGAAGAAAGTTAGACGAGGGGAATGGGAGAGAAACTGATGGATTGACCCGGAAATGTATTGAGGTCGTGCTGGGTTTGCAGTCTTTGGGGAAATCTCAGGGAAAAAGCTTGGATGATCTTGACGCTTGACCATGGATGGGGTCTTTGAATACTTCGACGGATAAGGTCAGTGTGTTTGACTATCTATCGCTGTGCAGAGGGAAGGGTCAACAAAAGAAAAATGGAAACGAATGACTTCTCAAAATTGGTTTATCATGTACTATCATTATTAAATTTTTAACTTATATAATGTAATTTGTGGACTTTTTTTAACAGGGAATAACATTTTAATTTGACGGATGAGGTCAATGTTTGGATTTGACTCTCCATTGTTGCATAGAGGGAACGGTTAGCAAAACAAAAATTGACACGAATGACTTATCGATTTTGGTCTGACGTGCAATATTATCATTGGATTTTTATTTTGTTCAATGTAATTCATGAATTTTGATTTAACAAGGGAATAGCATTTTAATTTGACGGATGAGGTCGATGTCTGGATTTGACTCTCCACCACTACGTAGAGGGGAGGGTTACCTAAAAGAAAAATTGACGTAAATGACTCCTCAATTTTGGTCTAACGCGCTATATCATCATTGAGTTTTTAACTTGGTAAATATGATTAAAGTAATTTGATCCAATCAGGGGAATAACATTTTAATGTATTCAGTACAATCTCTGGACTTTGGTATAATATTTAATATGGTCATTTGAACTTTTGAATATTTTGATATAGTTTTGGAGTTAAAATGAATATTTATTAATAGTTCAAGAATCACGTTTGTGCATTGATCCCTCAGTTCCCTTCCCCATCCAATGCGTGCAATTAAACTTATCAATCCCCGAGAGCATTAGACCACGAAAGGTTAACGTCGGTGTCTCAAATGCTGGTTTTGTACAGATTCTAAACCCCATAGCCAGTACTAATAAAGTTGGACATTGGCAAAGTCGTTAGTCAGTATGTAGATACATAAATAGATATCTACCTGGTCAAGACAATAAGAGCATCCGCTTGATACCTTAACACTCTGTTTTCCTAAAGGCTAAAAGGAGATTATATATATTCGAAAAATTGTGTCCCTCAATAATGTGTGACTAGAGAAGTCTTTAATTATGTTTTGTTGTATTAATGAAATGTTTTGTCATAGGCATGATAGTTTGAATTACACTCTCAACGAGTGCACGAATATGATTGGATCACTCAACCCTATCTTGAGCTTGATGCTCTCCAATGATATATATTTATTTTCATGCTTTCACATGTGAGATGACTTATAACAATTATAAGAGTTATATATGACATCACACATCTAGCAATTGTCCCCATGGAAAGACATGTTTAGATATTACAATAATTGAAATCACTCGATTGGAAAGATAATCTCAAGTTAATATGTATGAATGTGATAATAAATCCTCTTTCATCCTTATGTCTTTTGCCTATCAAAAAATCTTACCATATTTCATGCATTTTTAATCCTATATTCGAGTATTCCTTCGTTAGGTTGAACCTAAATCCAAACCACGAGATTGCACATATGATATGTTGGTGATCAATGCCTTACTCACTTTAATATTGTCCAATCAAAGGCCTTTAAAAGAAAATCATGGTGAATTTGCTAGAATCTTAAACTCTAGGATAAGGATGTTTTAGTTGGCAGATTGCTTCCAATTCAATCATGAACTTTAGTGAGTTTCTGCATGGCTCTATGGTCCACAGCATTCGTGATAATTTGCTTGCTCTCTAGTGCTAGCGGATCTAAGCATATTCCTTTTCTTTAGAGCTTTTCGTAGGGTAATAGTCATAGCGATATTGCTGAGGAAAATTGCCAGAGTCATGGTTTGCATTTTTTTTTTGTCTGTATTACTTTCATTCTCAATTTACTCTTAGACTTTTACTTTACAAAGAGATATGATATGTGAGTTAAACTCTACACTTGAAACTAAACGTCTCCATTACTAGCCTCGTCCGAGAAAATGAGAAATCGAACTCCCCATCTCCCCCTTCATATTTGGAAAGAGTGGCTACTGGGCAACCCTTGGTGGTTATGATTTGCATATTTAAGATGTGGCAAGTGCATTATCTTGAAATTCATATTCAAATAATTCCCAGTACACGAATAACTTCTAGCATATTTATCAAGATCCTATCAAAGTAGATAATTGGATGGAAACTGGTTCTATTTCGACGGCTGAGACCCTTCTCATTCCAATTGAAGGGCCCATGTTTGTGGGGACTTTACAAGATCGTCGCCATTTTTCCCTTTCATCTGTCAAGGCGCGCTTGGCAAAAGGCAAGCTACTTCCCTCCCCCCAAGATCACAATCGTGCTAAAAGGCGCTATCCTTTCACCAATGGGTTGACTTTTTCCAATTTTTAACTTTATTATAGGTATATATCCTCTTTGATTCAAAGGTTCCATTACATTAAATGAAAAACCAAAATTCCAAAACATTAAATATGCAAATACACTTTTCGCAATCCCCGAAGAAATCGGCCGTTTCTGAAATTAATTATATTTAAAATAACCCTTTCTTTATTTATTATATACACTTTTCGCAAAAAAAAAACATAGATGATGGGCTGAAATTATTCAAATCTAAAAAGATTTTTCAATTTTCTTCCAACTCATAATTACAATGGGATCGATATTCCCAAATTCCCTCAATCAATATATAATAATAATTATCCTTATCCATTCCTTCCCACGTCTGTCCTTTCTCCACAGTAAATTCCAAGAACTTGCCCCCAAAGACTCGATTCCTTTCCTTCGGATTCGATCTAAAACACAAACACATGCCTAAGTCAACGCCAGAGTCAAGCCAAGCACATGAATTGCTCCTAACACTTCATCATGCTCTCTCTCTCTCTCCATCGTTATAAATGAATTCTTATTACATTTCCATATTGGATGTGAGTCCCCAAGATCATAAGAGGATCAGTCACTAGATCTCTATGTATGGAGCATGGATTTTTTCTAGCATTTGCATTTTCCATAGCGAGAAGAATGTTTAACTTGAAAGATCCAACAAACATTTGCAAAACGATTTGAATAAAATAGTTATGATACATCATTTCATGGTCTGATTTGGATTTGATTTAGTTTGGTCCTATTTTGTAATAGTTGGTGATTTTAAGGATGCATGAATTTTTGTTGAAAACATTTTGAGTTGATCGATGACTCTATGAATGATTTTG
>CM026411.1:24273621-24306287 GCA_014858505.1 Corymbia citriodora subsp. variegata | reverse complement strand
GAAGTCGCCGGTCAAAAGTCGGGTCACTCTCTCTCTCTCTCCCTTTGGATACAAGATCTCTCCCTGTCCTTCTCAATATTGGCGTTCACATGTATGATGTCTAAACACGGACAGGGTAGTACGATTGAGTTGGGTCCCCCGGCTATCACTGAGGCCTATCTTAGCGGGCGTGTGCATGAAGTCGTACCGCCCCCGGCAGTAGCGAGGCTGAGATGACACAAAACTTTAAGAATGGCTACGTGACCGACCAAGGGCCAGAAAGCAACTTGACTCCACCACCATTGTTAACCATTGCCACGCCTGTCCTGACGTGCTAACATGGAAGCAATCCTGCCATCCCCTCTTTAAAAGTGTTTGTCTCAGGCCAAGCGGTCAAAAGGTGAATGGACGCGGCAGGGGAATGAACAGCTCCACATGATTGACAAGAAGCAACCGAAGGAGCTCGAGGAGTCGCCGGTGAGCGAGAAAAAGAAAATAACCGCCGGGTCGAGGATTTGAGGACCAGCGATGGACGGGACTTAGGCGACGTGCTACCGTGATGTGCAGTGACCGTGGACGATGCTAAGGGGGCTTTCCTCCTTCTCATTCTCTGCGTTTTGGAGAGAGGGAGGACAGACGGTTTTGGCGAGAAATGATGGTCTAAGGACATGATGAAGCCCTTCTATTGTCATCAAGAAACCGTATATGAGAGACGGTCGATGGATATTTGCATCTTAAATACAAAAATCTTCATAGTTGATTAAGAACGTTTCTAAGTTTGTTAGATATGATAATTTCATGTTGAAATTATGATAAAATATGCATCATTATGATGGCACTGTGACGTAAAAATATACTAACTTATTTTTCTTAGGGAGTTTCGTTAGTTATTGTGGTCCTAGCAAGAACAATTCCCAATCGTCAAAGTAATATGCCAATTCTGAGCTCTCTAAACATTCTTTTGATCTTCACTAATCCCATCAATCAATGACCTTTAACCCACCCGTAGATACCAATAAATCACGTACCAAGTTTTTTGTCTTTAAATGAAGTTTTGTGGTCTTTGCTCACTCATCTTCAAAACATTTATTAAACACCCATCCATAAACCTCATTCCATATATTACTTCTCTATTTTCGTTGTTCTTTTGCACAAATTATTTATTTATTACTCTCCCTCCCTCCCTCTATAGTTATTACTCTTCAAATTTCTTCGCTATCTTATTTATAGTTTGTATGTTATTATTATCCTTTTCTCATATGAGTGTTTTCAAATTTCATGTTGAGGAAAATTCGATGATTTTACAAAAAAAAAAATTGATCAATAATAAATTGTCTCATTATGTATGTTTAGTAAGAGGAATTGTCAGTTTGCTTCTTCTTTTTTTAATGATTCTCTTGAAAATCACGTAAATGCCCCTTCCTTAATAAAACTTAAATAAAGAATCCTCAAATTATGTCTAATCAAAGTTGATTTATGTACATCGTAAAAAAATATCTTTTGTCTTAACACTTAAGACAAACGTGACATTCTACTAGTCAAGATAGGACGAGTGTACAATAAGCAGGTAATATGGCTTCTTGAGGAATTTACGGAGGTTCTCCTTGTTGATCTTCGCACAGCTAATGGACCGGGAATCGTCTCAGTTTAACAATGTTATTGCTTGGAAATATGCTCCATTGACACGGGAAAAAAATATTTGACTTTGATTTATATACCTTCAATCTTGTCATCTTGTGCATTTTAGGACTAGTATCTAATTCCATTAGCGTCGGAGCAAAGAATTGAGACTTAAGACATTGGGGTGGTGACTGGCCAAGTAAAGGAGATATATAATGCAGAAAATCATCCATCTCTATATATTTATATATTATTTTTATCGTCTCCATTTGAATTACTCGATTTTTTATAAGTCCAATATTCTTGTCTTGGTTGAGGCCACCGGCAGGTCATTTTTCAATATCTAGGTTTGGCCAATGATGCTTGAAGCAGTCTCCTCCCAAAGTTTTTAGCTTCCCAAGAAATCGACTTGGTTTATAAACCTTCAATCTTGTAATCTTGTGCTTTTTTCCTCTCCTTCGCACGGTACTTCTTGTTGTTGCCTGGCTCCCATTTCTTGAGCCAGCTAAATGCAGGGTGTCAAGAGATACTTGTTCATGGAGAAATTACAAAATTCCTGTTGAAATGCAGTGCATTCTCTTTAGCATGAACTGCAGCCTCCTCACGATATATTACTAATTTTTTTAGGGATGATAATGAAAATGATCCATGAAATTTCGTCTAATAGTTCATAAATGTTTATAAGATTAGCTTAATATATAATGTCGTTCTTGAACTTTTATTTATTTAACATGTCGAGAAAGCTTTCTATTTGAAGTTGACAAAACTGTTCATGAATACATTATGAGGTTGATAAATACAAATTGTTATCTATATTTAAGGTCATATCCGCTTAAGGGAACTTACATGTACTCGCAAAAAGATATGTGGAACCTAGAAGGACCATTAAGGGTGAACGAGTCCAAAGGTACGAAGGTGAATAGGACTGTGGGGACATCGCCATCGTGCTTGAGTTGCTTAATGAAATGCAGTACAAATCTATTAGTTTAACATGAGAAAATTCATAGCAAGGTATTCATCACGTTCCCAACATGGGATGGTGCATAGCAAGATCTATCATTGTTCAAACACGAAATTGAAAATGAGAAAATTCGCAGTATTTTCACTTCAATCAAATGTTATTCTATCCAACATTAGATTATTTAGACGGTCAAACACAACCATAGGAGTTGTGTTGTTTACATAGCAAGCTATTGCTCTTTAAAAATTGTGCTACCTAAATAATTATTTGAAAAATTTTGGCACAAATATTGAGCATCATGCAATAATTATGATACCCATACCGTCCTTATCCTGATATTTTGGAAGAACTTTTGTAAACGTAGGATCATCTTGGTCTTATCACGTCTCACATATCCACCTCTTGTTTTACTTGGACATGAATAAGGTCCACAATTCCCCACGGGTCCTTAGAGGACACTAATGTATGCTTCTCCGTTTGCTTTTTCTCTGAAGTGACCCTAATGTCACAAATCATTCGACTTGAAATGTGACTCATTTCATGTGATCATGTGACAATTGAGTGGATGAACTTTCGTGAACTTAGCAACATCCCGATCTTTTCGCATCTTACACGTCAATCCGTTGTTTTATTCAAACGTGAAGCATCAAAGACTTAATTATAGGGTCCTCCATCCGCCACAGGTATTTGGAGGACAATAATATCTCCTTGTCCTTTTGCTTTTTTTTTCCCAAAGTAACATTGACATCACGAATGGTTTGTAGCTAAGTACATGGCCCAGCTCACATGGTCATGTAAGGTCCACAATGCCCAAAAGTCCTCATAAGACGATAATATCTCCTCCTTTTTTGGTTTTTCCAAAGTAACGCTAATGTCAAGAATGTCTGCAGCTGAAAAGGAGACGTTTTTTCCCAAGTTGTACTCATAACCACGGCTTTTGTCAATGAAAGTAACTATGATTTGTTTTTCAAAGGAATTATCTTTAGAGGGTGCTTATTAATCAATTAATAAAATTTTGATTGCGCTAATTTTCCCCAAAACATGTACAGCTGTTTTTTTTTAAAATAGATATTTCATTATTAAGTGAAGTGTAAAAGCACATGGACCATATAGTGGGTCTTGCTTTCGAAACAACTTGAATCTGTCCTATGCGGTTGCCCAAATTGATTGAAGTCTATACCTCAACACATACATTTTACTTTTTAGAATTTAAATTTCATTATTGTAGAAAATATAATTTGAAATATATTTAAAGATGCTATAAATTTCATTATAGTAGGAAGTTCACAAAAACCGACCAACATAATAAAATACATATAAGTCAAACTTGTAAGAAAAGAATTCACATGGCCTTACATTTATCTTGATTATTGCTGCAAAAAAGAAGAAGCCACAATTGAACAATAATAAATCATCCAAAAAAGTAAATTGGATATCATATTGTGTGGCCGATCGATGGGATCTACTCCACAAAGAGAGCTATACAAGATTCCACTTTTGATCAAACGATATAACCAAAGTTATAATCACGCTCAAGTTACTGAAACATTTTCGATGTTTTCCTCACCTAAGCCTTGCCCAATCACTGGATTTTGGTGAAGCTCAAGCTCGCCGGCATTGGGTGAGCTCGACCTCGCCTGTGGTTGGTCATTAGCCTATGGCGAGGCTCCAACTTGGCTACAGCCGATCACCAGCGATCGGCCAAATGAAGAAGAAGATGCAAAAAAGAAAAAAGGAAGAAAAAAGAAAAAGATAAAAATTAATTAAAATATCAATTTTTTTAAAATAAAAATAAAAAGTGTTTAGTAAAAGAAAGTAAGGTGAAAGAAGATATAGAAAATGTTTTCCCCTTTCTCAAAAGTAGAAAACATTTTCCCTATCTTAGAAGACTTTTTTCTTTTGATGGAAAATGTTTTTTCCCATCAATTCATTTTTGGTGAAACAAATGTTAGAAAATAAGGAAAATATCTTCTTGGAAGTTATTTTCCATGAAACGAATAGAGTCTCAATTTACATAAGCTTTCCATAATTGTCAACTTATGAAAGAGAGTTCTAAGTTTATGTTATTTTGACACTTGACAATCTCATTGAATTTGGACCAACAAAAATGGTACCATATCATTTGATTATTTGTAATATTATGGGAAATGCTCATTTGCGTCGTGACGGCGTTGACATCTGAATTTTTGCCAACAAATCAAACATCCATCCTTTGTTAAAAAATAAAAAATAAAAAAGATAAAAATAATAATAATGAAGCACTAGATCCATCAAAGCCGGGTTTTTCCCGGACCGAGCTCGTCCTGTTCTTCTTCTTTTTATCCATAAAGATCAAACTGGGCCGTTGCCGTTTGACCAGCCTCTGGGTCTTCATTGGTGAAATTTTTAGTCGCCGGACCCAACAAGGTCTTGAAACTTCGACGTCCCTAATTCGAAGATGCAAAGGACGCTGGGCAGACACAATGAATCCAGGATGATGAAACGATGGCGTCTTTGATCGGGGATCGAATTTCGCCATTGAGGACCAGTTTGATCCCTGAGGTGATTTTTCACGAAAATGCGCGTCGGTCTTGCCAGGCGAAATTCAGGTGTGAACAACACTGTTTTGTTGTGCTTGCATTGAATTGATTCTAGTGTCCTCTGTTGTGGATTTTAAAGGGCATAAGGAGGGTGACCATAATAACATAACTCAGAAATTATCCTCGGCAAGTCCTTTAGATACTGGAAATCTATTTGCTCTTTCTAGTTCCCCCATTCCCATGTTTAGTCCACCAATTGCCAGCTCCATTTCACACCCGTTTAGAACTTCAGTAACTTTCCTATTTTGCCAACATATGTAATGTAGCACACTTTTACAGAGCTCAAGAATTGGTCTCAACTCTCTAATCATTGGCCAGTCTCCGAACAAGAGGGCGAAAAGAATATTATTTCATAGATACTCCAACAACAGCCTTCTCATCATTTCTGATTTGCATTATGTTCTGTCATGACCTTCCTCCTTCAGCCAACGGGAAAAAGGATTAGGTTCAGGGGTATCGCCCAAAAGACGGGCCAAATGACTCATCGATTAGGTGCGGGCTCTTCAAAACCCATATCTTGTGTGAGGTTAGATTTTATTTTTTGTTCTTAAACAACCTAAGTTTTTTCTACAAGTAGCCATTAGCCATTTGGGATTATCTAGAAATGAAATGAGACTCAGGAGATTCGTCTCATTTCCTATGCAACTAGAGATTCAAAATCTGGAAACTTGATTACATTAGCGTTTTTTTGGTACCACTAACTTGGAAGGTTGTTATCTAAATGGTTAAGCACGTTTAGCCAGTAAGTGATCATGCATAATTTTGGATTATTCATAATAACCCTAAGATAGTCCTTACCAAAGTAGAAAGAACAAGCAGGTTATTCAAGTATTGAAAGTGCAAGCATTAAGCGCACAAGTATTGAAAAGGCTTATAGAAATATTTGAGAAAGAAAAGCCAATACTCATCGGGCAAATAAAATACATGGCCTTGTTCTTAAGTTTCGGGATATGATCCCCATGAGCTAAATTTAAATCAACTACAATTTCTTGCCTAAAAGATGACCTTGCAAAAGACTAAATTATGTCAAATGCATTTGCTAAAAAAGTCTTAACTATATATGCTAGCTAGAATGATACTAATCTATATCTAATACTAAGAAAATAAACCTAGTCAAAGCTTGCTTCCACGCCATTTTCTGTTGAACAAACCCCCCCCCCCCCAAAAAAAGAAAGAAGAAGCCATTTTCTGAGTTTTTTTTAAATATTTTCGATTTTTTATTTTTTAATTATTAATTTATTCTGAAAATAGGGACTTGGGCTGGGCCCTTTGGCCCAATTAAAGCTTAATCACCAGCAAGTGAGCTCCATAAGCCAAGAACCCAAGTTAATGGTCACGGTCCGTTGCATCCATCATCGAACCTTCTACCATGGACCGCCTCCGCTTGCTACCGTCAGCGACCATCGCAGCATGGAACCACCATCACAGCAAAAACAGTAGCAACCGAGAAACAAACATGGAAGACAATGCTCAGATTTGATTTTATTAACTGAGAATTACAACTGAAATCATACTCATTAATCAAAGGAAGACTCTTTTCACAAAAAGAAACATGCTCATGAGTGTTCAAAGTAGTCCAGGATCGAAATGGACTGTAAGCTGACTTGGTTTGGGCATTTTAACAAGCATGTGGTGAGCGATTTCTCGATGGTGCTTGCATATATAAAGAGAACAGAAATCGGTATCCAGATTAATACCCACGAGCAAACATGTTAAGAATCGTCAATCTAACACCAGATTGGCATCATGGAAACCACATCAAAGTTCTTTCAGATTGAGCAGCGGAAGGTTCGATTTTACTCACCAAAAATCGAAATCATTTCTCACCTAAAATTAACATCAGGACAGAAGAACCATCTCAAACCCTCCAGAAGCAACTCAGACTTTCAAGGATTCATGCACCGGTGTCAACACAACTCGCCATTGAGTTCCGCTTAAGATACAGCAAAAACAGGGGAGGAGTGTTACCTGGTTTGTTAATGGCATCTAGGCCGCGGCAGATGCTCGAACCGGAGAATGGATCCCTCGAGATAGTTCACGAACAGAATCACGATCGGCGAGGGAGTTTCAGGCGAGACTGGGAAGCTTTAAACCTTCTCGGCCAAAAATAGAGTCGAATGGGGGAGGAAGGTGCGGCTCCGGGATGGCGATGAGTTTCAATGAGCAGAGTGATGAACGATGGAGTCGAGAAAAAAATGGTCGTTCGCCGAGAGAAACTCCCGCTCGGAAATGCCGAGGATCAGGAAAGAGGAGTCGTGCGAGGGACTTTGCCGGCTGGAGGAAGGCGAGACGAAGGACGAGAAAGAGGCCCGAGAGCCGTGAGTCTGGAGATCAAAAGTGATATTGGAGCTCTCCGTGAACGACCAGGCTTACGGAGTAAAAGAGCTTTTTTTTTTTTTAAATATCACAAACAAACTCAAACTAATACAAATTTCTCCAAAACTAATTTTTTGATGACCAAAAGTCCTAAATCAATATACTTATGATAAGTTTATTCTCTATTAATTTTCATTAAATTTTACTATCAAATTGTTGAATTGAATGATAAGTGATAGTTTGAAATTTTTCGTAATATTAATCTAATTTAATGAAAATTAACGGAAAGTAAATTAATCATAAATACAGTAATTTGGAATTTTTATTAATTAAAAATTAATTTACGATAATTTTGTTATGTATATGTGCTAATTTTAATTTTTAGTAGTATTAACCTCTCTTCTTTTTTTTTCCCTTTATCCACACCCACACCCTCCAAAAGAATAGAAAACCTAGGGTTTTGTGCCTGTGTGTCACTTGGCCTGATCGTGTGGAGGGTGAGCGTTGTGTGGTACCAAGTGTCATGCTCTTAATGATTTATTGGCTTAACATGTTTAAATTTCTTTAATCCGACCCTGATGTCTAAATTTTAATGTTGCTACATCAAATGTCTAAAAAAAAAACTAGAAACTAACGAAATTCTAATTTTCCGGTTAAAGTATTAAATTCTTTGGTTTGACAAAAAAAACTAACCTTTTCCCATTTTTATGAAAATGTGAAATCTAGAGACCTACTTTTTCATGCTCATGCTAAATTGATACCCATATGCAATGAGCCTCATTACCCCGGTTCATGATACAAATGGACAGCTTTTGAAGAATATATATTGATTTGCATAATTTGATTAAACGTGTCATCTGTTGTATCATACATGTTTGCACCTGATTATCTTAAAATACTGAATTACTCTAATGATTTTTGTAGTTGTTGGAAACCGATAACCTAAAGCGAGGGTGCTTGAATCAAAACCATTGTATTTTGATCAATTTGCAAATGCTATTTGGATCTTCCAGGTTAAACATCATTCTTATTATGAAACAGAGTGTTTGGAATGAAAATGCAAGTGTTGGAGAAAATCCATATAGAGAGATTTTTGAAGACTACTCATTCAATAAGCTCTTTGGCCTAGCTTTCATGATGGAAAAGTCGCACAAATTTCAAATTTAAATAAGATCTTTTGGTGACCAAAAGGAGTTTTCGGAGATAAGATCATGGATAGATTTTTTCTTTGGACGTCTACTCCAATCACTTCACCATACTTTTCTTTCAACTGTTTTTTTATTGGACTATATTAAAATTGAGAGTGAGATATTGATAGCAGTATATTATATGCGCAATCTCTTGTTTTGGATTTAGGTTCAAACCAACCAAGGAATACTCAAATATGGGATTTAAAGATAATCCAATTCCACAGGAAATAATAATGCATTAGGAGAAGCCAAAAGCACCAAAATACAATGGGACTTAACATTACATTTATATGTATTAACTCGAGATTATTCTTACAATCAGCGATCTCATTTTTCGTAATATTTAAACATTTCCTTTGATTGGGTCAACGATAGGTCAATTGCTAAATACTTAATGTTTCGGTCATATGTCACCTATGACTCTTGTAATAGATAGGACTTTCTGTCTTTTTGTTCCATTAGATATTGAGTGTCATAATCTATTCATATTACTATAAACAAAGGGAGATCCTACTTTTAAAGGTAATAATCCATCTAAATTTCAATTATGCCTTACGTTTAGTCTGAACATAATATTATAGCAAATTGAATGTGATGATTAAAATTTTGAGTAATATGATGTAGTTACAACCATAGCTCATTCGCATCCAATTTTTTTCTCACATTTCCACTCCCTTTGAGTTAAATTTTTTTCGTGGATACTGCCTATTGAATTTAGATTTTACTCATGTCTTTTTTTTTTTCTTTTGCACATGCATAAGCTTGTGCCTTTTTTTGGGTAAAGTCAAATGATAATTCCAGCCATTCGAATGGTATATATGCATTTACTAACTAGCTAATTGAGGGTGCAGTAAGTTAAAAATCAAAAGAAACAACACTTTAAATTCATCATAGGGATTAAAAGCAAAAGGCACATCCCTCTGATTATGTGACAATTATACTAATGATACTCCATCCATTTACAGAAGACGAATATCTAATGGAGAGAGCAAAAATAGTGAATGTGAATTCAACCATATGCATGCTTTATCCGCGTAATACACAAGAATGAGCGGCTACGAAGGAATTTGTCTGCTCTCGGGGTTGTTTTCGTTCTTATTGTCGTCTGATTCAGGCGTCCAGGATGACCGGCTGCCAAGGAATTTCTCGATCGCTTTTCCTCTTCCTGCCCCATCAGGTGATTTCTGGATGTTCGACTTCTTTTTCTGCGTAATGTTTGGTCGGCTAAGCTTGTTGAAGGTCGACCTCGAGCTCCCACGAAATCCCCAAGTCAGAGGTCTGACCGTGTTCTCCGGCAACCTCCTCCGAAAGAGGACCTGGAGCTCCCAAACATGATCAATGGAAGTGATTGCGAGTTAGCCATTGATGCTCTACGCTGCCTCTCGCGCCTTGTCCTGGGAGATTCACCGCGTGAGCCCTGGACCATCTAAAACCTTGAAACGCAAGAAGATTGTAATACAGCATTATTCGCGAGATTTAACTGGAATTATCATTCGAGGGTTAATAAAACACACTGGTAATACTGTTTGACTCTAAGAAGAGAAGAGAGCTTCTCGGCTAGACAACTCCGTTCATGGAGCTCATCTGGAATTCGGCTCCTGGCAATGCGTCTCAGGGTTTCTCATCACGTTGAATCACCATTCAGGTCAGCGTCATACATGTTTTGAATTCGATGGCAACACTGTGGCTGATGTTAATTGTGCTGCTTTGATCCTGTTGTGGATACTGCATTCAGTGGGTTGTTTGTGTGAACGTTTGGATAGATTTCTCATTAGGATGCCCTCATTTTCTCCTAGTTCTGGCTCTCCGTCTCGTTGAATCCGTGATTGTGCTCCTGGGGCTTGAAACTTCTCTTGACATTTGTGCTCCTTATGCTCTTTAGTCCATAGTAAGCGTCTCATATGACTGGAACTGGGAAACTGGCTGGTTTCATTCATAGTACTTGCCCCCCATAAAACAAAAGGACTGTCGTGTAATGGAGCTATTTTTCATACGTGGCTGTCTTGTCGAATTGGCCTTTGCGGATGTGTTTATTCTTTTGTAGTTTGAATATGTCACACCCCAAAACTTCAAGAAAATGGAATATGACACGGCGGTCCTTCCACACGAAGGATGCAGTCTCAATATAACCAACAACTCGATATCAACATATATATAACTCAAACCCATATATATATATATATATATATATATATATATATATATCAGATAGACCAACACATTGGGTATACATCAGAGTTTCTATAATCCTTCAAAATAATATTAACAATCAGAACTCAGCCAACCCAAAAGATAACAAATACTAAACAAGTTTCTTCCTCAAGTCATACCCAAAAAGAATCAAAAGTTTCCCCCCAACTACGCTCTCGCTTTACTCGCCGCTAACTGATGAACCTAAAAACATAAATGATAAGTGGAATGAGTAACCACCGCCCAATGAGTAGTACATATCTTCTAAGCAGATCGGACAAGCACTATGCATGGATTCAAAGAAATCCCATAACCTTTAAACTCCATTCAATATATAAAATACATAATGAATCATATAGGAATTATTTTTCTACTCATATGAAAAACTCATTTAAATAAACATCACAATACAAGAATCAATGGTCAAGTCCATTGAATAATCTCCATTCAAAAATCACAAGTCAATGGTCCATCCATTGACTAATCTATTGCTCAATCTCTTACCATGGTTATGACACAATGCCATGTGACAAGGCTACCAAGATTCTCCCCTTGGCAAGGTCTCCACCTACAATGCCGGTAGCTCGGCTCAGAAAGATATCCTACTCGGTATGCATACCAACATGCCCCTCAATAGGCTCACAGCAATAATGAGCAAAGTAATCTTCCTCCAATACCATAAATCCAATTCAGAAATCAATATAATAAATCAAGCAAATACCTTTTCGCAATATCATCATCCACCATTTCTCATCCATTTCTCAAGTCATTCACATATTTTTCCATAAACCATTTGTAAAGCACATATAAACATATTTTGCCTTCAAATTCTTTGCATAATATGCTTTCCAAACCTTCATAAACAATCAAAAGGTAGTCTATGCCCAATCTGATTTTTATGCAATAATAATTTTAGTTCATAACCTCATACTATATATAATCCATATAATTTCATCAACATGAATTTTACAAATTCAAAGAAGATATAGTACCACTCACCTCGTCGCCTACAATCCAATAAAACGATATTTGAATCGTCAAACTTGCGGTTCTAACAAATAATTGAGGAATGAGTTAAAACCCGATAAAACTCTACCTCAATTATTAAGACAACTAAATTATGCCTTAACACTAATAAAATGACCCCTAAGAGCTAACAAAACGCCTAACAAAAGCAATTTATTCAAAGTCGTTCAAGAAGCGAGACTAGGGTGCAAAACTTGATTATGCCATAACTTTCTCATCCGAACTCCGATTCAAGTAATCTTGTAGTCAAAACGAAGATAATTCTGAGCACTAGAAGACTCATAAGTTGGATAACCCAATTTCGAGCCGAAACCGACAAAATCAGACCCCACAGTTACCGCGCGCATACTGTTCATCCAGCGGGCAGAAGTTCAAAATTCCATTTCAGACAAACTACAAGCTTAAATCCAATTCTGTAAAATCCTATAGGTCCATGACGTCCTAAACTACCATTTTTATAAATTTTCACGGCTCAAAAAGTCAAAAATCGGACTTCGCCGCTCAATATTTCCAATATTCCGAATTTTAGCCCTAAACTGGAAAAATGCTTCGATTAGAGGAATAAAAGGCACGTGTACTCACCAGGTGTTGTATAAAATAGTTGACTCGGCTTTGCGAGGCTCCCGCGGTGTGCACGTGCGAAACCCCCTCTTTCTTTCCCTTTCTTCTTCTCTCCCTCTCTTCTCTTTTCTCTCTTTTTTTTTCTTTTCTCCTTCGCGACTGCTTCTGGTTTTTGAAAGTGGGAGACAAAGCCTCACTTATTGTCTCTCCTCTCCTTTTGACTTTTCAACTCTCTTTCTTTTCTTTTCCTTTTTTTTTTTTTTTTAAATCCAAGTGGGTCCCACCAGTCAAAGGGAGCTGAAATAATACAGAATACGATTTGTTTTTCTTCAGAAGTGTATTGTTCTGATAAGTGAGTTAATATGCTGGATGGTTAGCGATGTTCATTGTTGGAATGAGTTCATTGTGAAGTATGATCGAAATTGTTGATGGAAATCATTCATTCCCCAGTTTCTTGCATTTCTGTTTCACATAAATAGAGCATATTTGTAGACATAGCCGATCATTACTTCCCAATCATGAGGGATTCCTATATATCTACACGTTGAGTACTTTCAAATTTATTTATCATACGTATAAAGTACAGACTTCGAATTTCATCTAGTAGATTGCGCGTCAAGTAAAACAGGGTACCCCTTCAGCATCTTCTCCTAGACTTGATACTGACGAGGTGATGGTGAAGGGAAGGGTATATAGACCTTTCCATAGGTTGCTGGGCCGTACTGTAATCCACAACGCAAGCCAGATCGAGAAAAAATTTGGTGGATGAGACAGGGCACGGCGATGTCAAAAGAATTGGATTGGGGAATGCAACGAATTGCTAGAATGCAAAAAGAACCTGAGAAACCCAAAATCCATATGTGACCGTCCGTTAAAGACATCCTGGATTCATTGACATTTTCGCTGATTCGTTGAAATCATGCAAAGCATTTCGGAGTACCAGAGAATTGATGCTGAATCCGAGTAGGGAGGCAAGGCAATCTTGATGAGAAAGGATATATGCAAGCCCTCCCTTGCGAGAGAGTCGGAATCAACTAATCTTGAAGGAGATACTCAAAGTACTTTCCGATGCTAAATTTTCCTCCCACAAGAGGGTTTCTGTCTAGGAGGTATATGTAATATTTCCGACATTTTTAAATGATATTAACAAACTTTCCCATAGGGGAGGTCTAATTAGTTTTTTTTTTTTGGTACTTCTCGAGGGACATGAGATCCTTTATCCTTACTTGTGTCCTTGTGTAATTAGTATCCCGTTCGTCACAATCTCATGTGAATAGGGATAATTGTGAAATTTGTGACTAAATATATTAATAGTTGCCACTTATCGAGACGCAAAATAAAGACGTCATGTGCGACAGAGGATCTCCAGCCTTATGCGACCAGCAGTGGTTAGCACTTTAACGTTAAATTTTTAGCTCCGAGTCTCCCGCAATACTTTTGTTTCTCTTTTTATTCATGGCTTTTTTTTTCCCTGCACATCAAATGAATTATTAGCAAAATTTTTCCTATTCCTTCTATTGCGCTTTCATTTCTCGCAAAAATACATTATTATAAAAAGATCTTGCCATGAAAAAATACCAACAAACCAAAAAAAACATATTTCAAAAAATGTGTTGTATTTATCATTAGGATTCATCTAAGAAACACTGCTAATTAAGTCATCGTATCAATTTTGCAAAGACAATGACCGCAAGTAACGTCTTCCCAATATGATACTGTAGACTACCAATTTAACCATGTTATCATTATATTACAAGTCTTAGAATTATATTAAATATAGCCAAGCAGTCAAGTTATTTCTTCGACAAACTTGCTTTCTATTACATAAACGTAAACAAGCACAATAACAAACGCCATCAATGATTCCAAATTAATTTCTTCATTAAAATGATAATGATACCAAGACGAAGAATTACAAACATAAGATTGAATTTGGAGGTAGAACATCTAGAAGATGCAACTGAGTCAAATTACTATGAATCAGAAAAAAATGACTAAAATGCTGTAAAACTCTCTTTGAATTGACAAAATGCAACTCCCTTTCATCTTGATGTAGACATCCGGCTGCCATCACAAGCATAAAGATGACATAGAGCAAAACAAGCAAACTCTACACACCAAAAAACAACAATAAACACAACTTCAAACAAACCTTACTTTAGCCGGACTGTTTTCGCAAACTTAGATTCCAAGCAAGACTCGGCCTCAGATTCTTATCAATGCCAATGATATTTTGAGACAGAGGCAACTCTCAAAACTATGCATAACAAAGAGCTTGATAAGTTTGACTACATCAATATCCAAGGAACCATCTGTATGTGATACAAACTATTCATGGACTTAAGATATAACAGATACAATGGCTCCATATAAACTCCAATAGACACTTCTGAAAATCTTTCTCTAGGCAGCTTGTTTTATTCAACCAAATTCGAAATCCCAAATTCTATGAGTTTGATGAGCCCAACAAAACTGCAGCACCTTGCTCCATACTTGATTAGAGAATCTACACTCGAAAAATAGATGAGAGCGAGATTCCATGCTTATATTACAGAACAATCAGAGAGATCTAGAACTCCCAACACACCAATTGTAAATCCTCTCAAAAGTGGGGAGTTTATCACGTATTACTAACCAGCCAACTCTTGGCACATCAGGGGAGAACCACACAAGTTTGTGCCATTCAACATTAGCACACTCGTTTCTGAATATCAATTATCAGTTCTCGAATATACGTAAGTCAATGCAACTGATTAGGTAATGATTTTATTTTTGGACATTCCGAAAGATAGAACCTTGAGATGCCAGGAGGAAGAGGAGAGAAGCACTCCAGCTCCAGTGCATGACAATTCGACAAATACAAGGAAGTGAGACAAAGGCAACTCTCAAAACTATGCTTGACAGAACTTGATAATTTTGATTTCATTAAACATCCAAGGAGCCACATGTAAATGCAACAAATTATTCATGGACTTCAAGATATAATAGATGCAGCAGTTTGCATATAAACTGCAATAGACACTTCTGAAAATCTTTCCCTAAGCAGCTTGTTTCATCCAAGCCGAATTCACAATCGCAAATTCCAGGAGTTAGATGAATCAAACAAAATTGCAACACCTTTCTCCATACTTTGATTGGAGAAACTACACTCCATAGATAGATGAGAGCAATATTCAATGCTTAGATCACAGAACGAGAGATCTAATACTCCCAACAAACCAACTGTTAATCCTCTCAACAGTAGGAAGTTTATCAAGTATCGCTAACCAAAAAATAAAGTCAAATCTTGGCACATTATGGGAGAACCACCCAAGTTTGTGCCAGTCAACATCAGCATCCTTGTTTCTGACAATATCTCATGCAACCAAAAAGTTAAGGCAACCATTTGAAGAAGCTGCGCAAAAAACTTTTTTGGCAGCTGAGGAACGAGGATGACACACTACAAACTGTAGCTTGTATGGGACTCCTCAGACCTAGCAGCGGGCATTTCCAATGAGAGTTACGTAATACGTATTGCCGCCAATCCTTTGGCCTGCAGAGAAGAGGAGGAGTCATAAATTATCCTCCTCGAGAATGATTCTGGCATGGTGCCAGAATTCATACCAAAGAGAAATACTATCTCTATTATCCATTATTTGTATAATGCGGGGTTTCAATATATTCCCGACTTTTAATAAATTCTTCCAAGCATAAGTAGCATCTGGTTTACAGTCAAGATGATAGCTATAGAGCCAGGCAAAACATAGAGACCACAACTCAACAAAATACTCCACAAAAGTTCAAATGCAAGAAGATTTCACAAATCCAGTCTTCGAATGCCAAGGCCTCAAAACTGCTTAGGAGGACAGACAGTGGCTTGTTTGGTTCAACTTTGCCAAGGGGCTTTCAGTCCCAAAAGCCCCTTGGCCAAATATGAACCCGTTTGGTTCGTTTTTTGGAGGACTTTGGCCAAATACAATTGCATCTTCAAATGGCTCTAAAGGCCTTTAGCCCAAGGGAGGTCCGAAGTCACTTTGGGAAATTGCATCTTCCAAATGTAAGTGGTACTGTTCACGAATTATTGTTCATTTTCTCCAAGGAGCCGACGAGACCGAAGACCGCCGACCAAGCCATCCCCAACGTCGGCGACCACCTCCCAAGGCATCCCGGACGCCGCGATCGCCACCCAAGGTCGCGCGACCTAGGCGGTGGTCACTGCGCGACCCTAGGTGGTGACCCAGGTGCCATCACTTGCACGACCCCAAGCGGCGACCCGGGCAACGTTGCTGGGGTCGCATGACGAAGGCGGCGCCTGGGTCGCGCGACGGAGGCAACGCCTAGGTCACGCGACCCCGACGGTGTTCGCCTAGGTTGTGTGCCCAAGTGACGGAGGCAACGGCAACAGCTAACCACCGCCTGAGGTCGCCAACTTCAGGCGGTGCTGTTTGGCGGCCAGATCTGGCTGCTGGTGAATAAATTAAAAAAAATTACAAATTTTTTATTATAAAAGAAATTTAGTCAAAGTGCTTTACAAAATGTAATATTTGCCAAACGGCATTTAGGCCAAAGTTGCTTCGTACTGCAATGAAAAATTTCATTTTACCAAACGATATTTGTATTTCGGAAAACCCATTTAATCTAAATATACTTGCATTTTCCTAAGGGCATTTGCCTAAAGTCGAACCAAACGGGCCCAGTGTCCCATCTGACTTTTGTTCCCTCTTTAGCATAAGGATCTCCATCCAAAGGAAAGCTCTACACTTTCTCAACCATTTCACAAACTTTATTTGGGAAACAGAAAAAAATGGACACTAATGGTTAACCAGACTACGAATAACATAATTAATAAGCTGAAGTTGGATGGCATAAGAGCGGCTTTTAATTAATAACCTACGTTGATCTCACTTAGGAAAATGTGCATGGTATTACTCATCTATTCTGCTGGACCCGAGAAGTTCTAGTCCTTGAGGTGCATCATAAATACGTATAGCGAGATGGACATGTATATTGATTTGTCATCAAATTGTCATCGTTTTGAGCCTTGAACACAACAAGGGTGTTTGCTGGTCACTTTTGTTCATATGTGGAATGCTAGTATTTTGATCCCATTTCGATAGTGTTTTAGTCATGTGAACATATAGAGAGATGCCGCATTGATGTTCCATTCGTTTTGCATCAAGTTGGAGCATTTTCAAGGCTCGAAACACTTAAAAAATAATTGGATTCTATCTTGCCTAGATTTTGAGTCAAGTAAAGTTGGGTAGTTTTCTGATGTTACTTATGCGTTACTTGGACTTCTTCAGCACGTGTATCAACTTAAGAAAGAGACGCTTTGGATTTGCATTGATTTCATGTCGGGATTATTACATTCTTATGCTCGGAGCGTGCTTAAGATGTCCTCGGAGCTTCCTGTCCTTATGTATGTGTGCAGTGAATGAGGCCTTTTTTTTTTCCTTATTTCATTTGGATGACGAACTTGTATTTGTGGTTGGTGGGAGCTTCCTGTGAGCGTAGCTGTCATTTTTTTTCTCTCATATTGACAGTGATTTAAGAGAGCTTGTTTTGTTCTGTCAAGTCCTTTGATTACAAAAATATACAGAGACGCCTCAAATTTTGACTCCAACTTCTCCCACAGTAGTTTTTTTCTTTCATTTGCGCCTTATTGCCTGCACATCAATTGATTTATATACATCGTACTTTCTATTCTTCTTTCATTTCTCGCCATCATGCCTAATCATAAACAATGTGCTGCATTTATCATTAGGATTTATCTAATAAACTGCATTAGCATAAGTTGTTATTATCCAGACCTCACAAATGTAATGAGCGTGAGTAAGCACACGTTTTCCCAATTCCACGTTATGAGATCATCAATTTGCCATGTTATCATTATATTAAAATATAGTCAAGTTTCCTAAGTTATCTCCTTTTTCAAAATTGTATTTATAGTTTTTGACATAGTTTAAAGGGCATGAGTTTGAATTTTGAAGTGGGCAAAATTGAGGAAAAGTGTCAAAAAAGTCAATAAACCTTTTGCATTAATACCGATTTAGTCTTAAATCTTTTATTGGTGCTAATTTAACTTTATGTTATTTTAGCCATAAGCCTTTTGTTAGTACTAATTGAGTCATAAACATTTTGACTTGCTGCTAACTTAGCCCTAAAACTTTTAACCTAATGCTAATTCGGGTCTCACCCAACCCCAGGTGATGGCTAAGGTCAGGTCTCGCCCATGGCCAGTGAGGCTCAACCCTTCCTTGATCTAGCGAGGGTGAGCCTCGCCTACCCAACTGGCTAGGGGAAGGAGGAGGAGAGGGCAAAAATAAAAAATAAAAGGAAAAAAGGAAAAAAGAAATGAAATGAAATAAATAATAAATATTAAAAATATTAAAAATTGTCCACGTAAGCATTAGTCGTGCCACGTCAACCAACCGGCGTTCACATCAGTAAAATCCAACCAAAATTAGTCAAAATGATTGAATTGGTATTGAGTTAAAAGTTTTAGGACTAAATTAGTACTAAGTGGAAATATTTAGAGCTAAATTGGCCCTAATAAAATATTTAGGCCTAAATGTCAAAGGTTTAGAACTTTTTTGACACTTGTCCCAGCAAAATTGCTTGTAAGTTGGATTTCCTTGTCAAAGACGTAGGGCTACTTCTTCGAACAGGTCTTCATCGGCAAACTTGCTTCTCATTAAATAAATAGTAAGCACAAGCACGAACACCCCCCACGATTCCGTGAGAACGAAATGACAGAATGCCTACAAGAAGAAAGCTGAATTTCTGAGGTTGAATTTCATGCGGATATAACTAAATGAAATTACCATCAACCAAAAAGACAAGAAAAGAAAAGAGTAGAATGCAGTAAAATCTCTCTTTGGATCTATATAGTTGCTTTCTTAATCTTATAGCAACTCCCTTTCATCGTTGGGGTTCTTCCTCAAAAACTATTGGAGAAATGGGAAGGCCAGTGATATAGAAATTGGACCTCATAAAGAATGGACCCCAAACAAGAGGGTTAAATTTGACATCTGTATCACAAGCATAGAGATGACAGAGCATAAACATGCAACTCTACACACCAAAAAACAAAAATAAGCACCACGTCAGACGATCCTTTACTCAATCTAAATTGTTTTCACAGAGTTAGGTTTCAAGCAACGCACAACCCATGATGCTTATCAGTGCCAATCTTATTTTTAAGACCAGGACAACTCTCAAAACTATTCTTAACAGAACCTTGATAATTTTGATTTCATTAAACATCCAAGAAGCCACCTGTAAATGCAACAAATTATTCATGGACTTCAAGATATAATAGATGCAGTAGTTTCAATATATACTGCAATAGACACTTCTGAAAATCTTTCCCTGAGCAGCTTGTTTCATCTAACCAGATTCACACTAGCAAACTCCAGGAGTTGGATGAATCAATCATAGCTGCAGCACCTTTCTCCATAGTTGACTGGAGAAACTACGCTCAATAAATAGATGAGAGCAATATTCAATGCTTAGATCACAAAACGAGAGAGAGATCTAGTACTCCTAACAGACCAACTGTTAATCCTCTCAACAGTGGGAAGTTTATCATGTATTACTAACCAAAAAATAAAGCCAAATCTTGGCACATTAGGGGAGAACCTCCCAACTTTGTGCCGGTCAACATCAGCATCCTTGTTTCTGACAATATCTAATGCAACAATAAAATTAAGGCAAACATTTGAAGAAGCTATACGAAAAACAACTTTGTCTGCAACTGAGGATCTAGGAAAAATCACATCACAAACTGCAGCTTGTATGGGAACCGACTCTTCAGACCGAGCAGGCCACTTCAAATGAGAGTTACGAATTACAGCCGATCCCTTGGCCTGCAGAGGAAGAGTCATAAATTATTCTCCTTAAGGATGATTCCAGCATTGTGCCAGAATTTATACCAAAGAGAAATATCATCTCCATTATCCACTATTTGTATAATGCGGGGTTTCAAAATGTTCCTGACTTTTAATAAATTATAAAGCATAAGTAGCATCTGATTTACGGTCAAGATGATATTATAGGGCCAGGCAAAACGCTTAGAGACCACAACTCAACAAAATAGTCCACAGACAATTTAAAATACAAGAAGATTTCACAAATCCAGTCTTCGAATGACAAGTCCTCCAAACAGCTTAGGGGGACAGACAGCGTCCCATCTAACTTTTGCTCCCTCTTTAGCATAAGGATCTCCATTCCAAAGGAAAGCTCTACACTTTTGCACAACCATTTCAAAAAATTTCTTGGGAAACAAAAAGAGTGGACACTAATAGTTAGCCAGACTATGAATAACAAAAATAATAAGCTGATGTTCGTCGGCATATGTGTGGCTTTTAACTGTGCTTTAAATCTTGCTGTAATTTGATGATTTTATGAGAGGCTTATAATCCTTGTCCGAAAGTCTTCCAGACAATCCACAATTACTGGAAGAAAGAACCAAACAAGAACATAGGGTTGGCTGATTGGTCATGCTGTTTGATTTGATTGCTGCATGTTAGATAAATTACTTTTTCAAAACACGTTAAGCTGTTAAGAAACGTGCTAAGCAATGTATATATAAGGCATCCGACCAAAAAGATGTATACATAACGTATGGGTCAGCACTCCCCTTGCGTAGAACCGATTCCTTAGACACGCACAACAGAATGTGGATGAAATCACATCAATGAGATAGCTGGGGAATGACAACCAAAAATTAAATGATGAGAAATTTTAAACCATTGACATGCTTTGATACAATGCTAGAAATGAACGAGTAGAATGCGGACAATTTTCTAATCCTTCAGAAGAGATTCTTTCTAGATTCTGATTATACCCCATGATCATTAGCCATGTCTTTCAAATGGCCTGTCAAAAGAAATAGCAGAAACAAATCTACCCACCCTCTAAACTTCGCCAACCTGTGACTGCAAGGCTATGCATCTTTGATTCCATAAAGCAGAATATGAATAGTGAAAATGAACAATGGGCAAAGAATTCATCGAGTGCTATCCAGGATGTGAAATGCCTTCATTTGTGTTTGTACTCAAACCGACTAAACCATTCCTTAATCTTGGATGCTGAGTATAATGCTGGAATCAAAGGTTGAGGCACAATAAATCCGTTTCCCCAATAGATTTTAATGTGCATCATAGTATGCTCGGAAATAAGAAAATTGCATGTGCGGAAATAGGTACTTTGTATCGGTAAATGCAGATACAAAGTCAATATCAAGTTGCTTCACTTCTGGTGAAAGCAGCAAAAGTAATCTCTGCATATCAGAATCAGAGATATGAGGGAAACTAGTCAGGTACATTCTGCAACTTAGTTGTGTTCAAATGGAGTTTTCAATTAAAAGAGAAAAGAAGATTTAAAGCACCTAACTGCCATTGACATGACACGAACTTGCTTTATCCATAGGGCTACAGTTTTTCAAGGAGACGCAACTTTTGAACATTTTCATATAAATAAGGTCCAGTCCTTAGATTCGTCTAGCAGATTGAACATCACGGTAAAACAGACACTTACTGAATGGGGAAAGAGAACATATATACATACCTATCCTTATGAGTAATTTGAGAAGCAACTAATCACGGAAAAGTTTCCACAAAAGTCAATATCTTAAGAACAGAGCCTGCAGTGACATGTACCTTTGTCTCCACAATGAGGACCAATCTCACATCCAGCATCCCCTTCAGCATCTTCTCCTCCCAGACTTGATACCAGTGAGGTGATGGTGAAGGAAGGGTATATAGACCTTTCTATAGGCTGCTGGGTCGTACCAACACACTTCACCAATGATATTCCAATGAAATCTGAAAGGCAAGCAAGATTTAGAGAATCTTGGAGAATGAGACAAATAAAAGTGATGACAAAAGAATTGGATGAGTGCAGAAAATTGCTAGAATGCAAAAATAAGCTGAGAATCCAAATTCAAATGCAACAGTCCATTAATAACATCCCAGATTTTTACTTCATTTTTGCTAGATCGAAGAAATCATGTGAAACATTTCAATGGATAGGGGAACTGATGCCAAATCTGAGAACAAAAGTGACTACGAGTAGAAGAGTAGAGTAGGAGTAGCAAATGGCAAGATCAATACCTGATTTTAATGAAATCTTCATGAGATGGAGATGGCTATGGAGGTGAGGACGATGGACTGGAGAGAGGAAGCATAGGCGATTAAGGTGCAGACAACAAAGGAGAAGGAGATGATGATGGAAGGGGCATTTTTTCACACCCCCTAGTTTTGCCCAATTACTATCTGCAAAAATTAAAGCACCCTTTTTCAAGTAACATAATGTTTCCAATGAGAGTCACGAATTACAGCAGATACTTTGGCCTGCAGAGGAAGAGAAGATTCATAAGTTATTCTCCTTGAGAAATGATTCCGGCAGGATCCCTGTATGGTGTCACAAATCATACCAAAAGGAATATTATCTCCATTACTGACTATATATCTAATGCAGGGTTTCAAAATATTCCTGACTCTTAATAACTTCTTCAAAGCATAAGTAGCATCTGGTTTACAGTCAAGATAATAACTATAGAGCCAAGAAAAACATAGAGACCACACCTCAACAAATACTCCACAGACACTTTAAAATACAAGCAAGATTTCACAAATTCAGTCTTTGAATGCTAAGGCCTTGAAACTTCTTAGGAGGACAGACAGTGTCCCATCTGACTTTTGCTCCCTCTTTAGTATAAGGATCTCCCTTCCAAAGAAAAACCCTGCACTTTCGCCAACCATTTCAAAATCTTTCTTGGGCATTAAAAAGAGTTGACACTGATACTTAACCACACTATGAATAACAGATTTAATAAGCTGAAATTCGCTGGCATATGAGTGGCTTTTTATATAATGATTTTATGAAAAGCTCAATCCCTGTCTGAAAGTCTTCCACGATTACTAGAAGGAAAAAACCAAACAAGAACATAGGGATGGCTGATTGGTCATGCTGTTTGATTTGATCTCTGCATGTTAGACAAATACATTTTTTGAAAGTTTAAGCTGTTAGGAAACTTGCCAAGCAATGTATATAAAAAGTATAACATCACGCACAATAGAATGTGGACCCAATCACGTCAATGAGATAACTGGGGAAATGATAGCAAACAACATAACATATGAGAAATTTTAAATCAATGACATGTGTTTTGATAGAATGCTAGAAATGAACAAGTAGAAGGCCAACAATTTGTTGGAACTTTAACAAAACAAGTAGGATGCAGACAATATGCTAAATTGTTCAGAAGAAATTCTTTTTAGATTCTGATTATAACCCATGATCATTACCCATCTCTTAAACAGCCAGTTAAAAGAAATAGCAGAAACAAAGCCACTCACCCTTTAAACTTTGCCAACCAGCGGCTCCCAGAATCCAGGGCTAATCTTGGATGGTGAGTAAAATGGCCGGAATGGAAGGGTTGAGCCGCAATAAAATCTGTTTCCCGCATGGATTTCCATGCACGTAGCAGTAGGCTCAGAAATGAGAAGATTGCGCGTGTGGGAATAAGTACTTGGCATCCGTAAATGCAGACAGAAAGTCAATACCGAGTTCCTCCCACTTCTGGTGAATGCTGCAGAAGTAATTTTCGCATATCAGAATCGGAGATATAAGGGAAATTGTTTGTTATATGATTTATGTCCAGACTAGAGAGATTCATCTAGTGGATTGAAACATCAGGGGAAAATAAATGAACAGGGAAAGGAGAACATATATACATACCTCTATTCCCGTGAGTAATTTGAGAACCGATGCCAATCATGGGAAAGAGTTTCCACGAAAAGTCGAGCAGAGCCTGCAGTGACCTCTCCCCTATTCGTCTCTACAATGAGGAGCAATCTCACATCCAAGGCCTTCCCTTCTGCAGCATCTCCTCCTCCTCCTGGACTTAGTACCGGCAACCTTCACCAATGGGAATTCCAATATGTAATCTGAAAGGCGAGCAACGATTGAGAGAATCTTGGAGGATGAGGCGGAGCTCAGCGAGAACAAAAGAATCGGCGGAAGTAGTGCGGAGAACTGCTCAGAATGCCCAAAAAAAGAAAAAGAAAGAGGAAGCTGTGCGAAGAAGTATTTCGATGGAGAGGGAGAAGTGATGCGAGGAAGAGAAGTGACTACGAGCAGAAGAGTAGAGATCGATACCTTTGTATTTTAATGATGAAGGCGGCGATTGAGGCGCGGACAACAAAGGGGGAAGGAGACTATGACGAACGCTAGGGCGGGGATTCCGAATAATCCTACTCTTCTGCCAACTCCTCATCTGCCAAAATTAAGAGCACACTTTTTTTAAGTTACATAATAATAATTGGGCCTAAAATACGAACCCCTTTTCAAAGAGCCAGACTCAGATATTTATACCCGATGCTACAGCGACCCATGGGATTTCGCGGATGAGGGGCCAGTACAAGCCGGTCGGTTCCCTGCATCGCTTCTCCAGAATCCCACATCCTTTGATCCAGAGATGTTCAAGGGAGGGAGGGAGGCCATCCTGGGGCAACTCCCTCAGATCCGGGCAATTATGGATCAATAACTTCCGTAGAGAAGGGGGGAGATTGCCGGACAATCTTTTCACTTTCCCCATTTCAAAGATACGGAGATCGAGCAGAGAGGTGGGGAGCGGAAGCACAAGATCCTCCTCCTCTCCCGCTCCTCCAACAGTGCCGCAGATGTACAGCCATTCGAGGGAGGTAAGACGGGTAAGCCACTGCCCCACCGGCTGCCTTATATTCCCGCATCCCGATAAAGCAAGTGTCCGTAGTTGAGACGGCAATTTCCCATCGGGAAACCGCGTAATACTCTCGCACCATCTAATTTCCAGGTGACTGAGACATGTAAGTTGATGCAACTCGTCAGGTAACGATTTTATCTTCGGACAACTCCAGAGAGAAAACTTCGAGATGCTGGGAGGAAGCGGAGGGAAGCAATCCAGCTCTAGAGCAGGACATTTGAACAATTCCAAGGATGTGAGCTGAGACAGCATGTGCAGGTCATGGGGTAAGCTTCTTAAATTCGCGCAATCCCAAATTAGAATCTCTTGAAGCGATTGAAGATGGTCTACATTTATCTCTGCGAGCAACTTCACTCCCCTGCATTCTCTAATTTCAAGTTTCTTGAGGGTCACTGATAAAAATCTACTCTCGTTGAATGAAGAGACTAGCAGGGAATTGCATCCATAAATTGTTAAATTTTCCAGACTAGAGGTCATGTCACTATGGGTACTGCTGCTGGCACTGCCGCTTGGTTCATCCGCATGAATACCTAATCCTCTGGGTAAAGATTGCAACTTGTTACAATCATGCATGTATAATCTTCTAAGAGAAGGGAGGGTATGCATCTTGCTTGGGAGCTCCTATAAATTATCACAATATGTCAATTCAATAGTCTCAAGATTGTTGGGTAGCTCTATATCTCCTTCTCCAGCCCCAAAACATATGAATTTCGGACAGTGCCCGACGACTAAGCTCTTTAGACAAGTAAGATCCCGAATTACGTCTCTGTCTTGCCACAAGTATATCAACTCTGTACACCTTTGGATTTTCAACTTCTCTAGCTTGCTCAAGGAGCTTGTAAACCCATGATTTAAGCAAGTCAATGCAAGGACATCTCCTATGGCAAGAGTGGTTAGAGATGTCAAATCTATGAAACTCTTGAGCACTCCCTCATTACAACCTTCAAAGTCTAATTCATTGAGAGATGGAAGCCTCGTGATAGAGGGCGAGGCATCCATACATGGGCAAGAGAAGATTTGGAGCTTTCTGAGGGAGCTTAGTTGACTAGGCAATCTTCCGATCAACACAGGACAGTGACAAATGACAAGATGCTCAAGACGAGGGAATATAACTCCGACTTCTTCAGTGCCAACGCGATGAGACCAGTCCTCCCATGATGGCATGTCCTTGAATTCCAAAGTTGTTAAGGACGGAAAAGGACTAGTACTTCCATAGAATTTAGACCCCACTGTGCATATTGCATTTAAACCTTCGATGTACAGCTCTTTCAACGAAGGTAGTTGCCCGAGCGATGGTAATGCATTGACCCTCTGACACCTGTGTAAATGTAAATGCACTATTTTATCTATTTGACCATGTGAGGGAGTTCCTAACCATGACGGGAATTCTAGGCCACCATAATAGGATATTGTGAGATTTTTGAGGTTTTGGTGTGGCTGAAGAAGTTCAAGGACCTCTCCTTCAAGCCCTTGATTTCGAGAATTTTCAAAATCCCTACTCCACTTCAATGTCAACAGGCATATTCCCTTCTTCACACACAAATTGGCATCGTGGGCATCTATGGCATCTTGAACCATATGCAAATCAGAGATGCACAATTCCCCTCCAAGGTTCTTTAGGTCTTTTAACTCCTTCAACCTTGAGCCATTTGCTATTCCCACTATAAACTTCGACAACATCTCAAGACCCACCAACTTACCTATATATGGCGGCATCGTTTCTAGGCTCCTAGTGTCGCTTATGTCAAGAAATCTCAAATTGATCAGTTTCTCTATACCTTTTGGTAATTCCAAAAGAAATCCACAACCCCGTAACATCAAAGCCTCTAGGTTGTACAATGCAACAATTGACTCTGGAAGCCTTTCAATATTAGTATACGACAAATTAAGGTGCCTTAGGAGCTTCAGTTTACCAATGGATTCTGGTACCTCCATGATTTGGTAGTGACTTAATGAAAGTACCCTCAAGTATGTCAATGTTGACAACAAGTCACATAGCACCTTTTGGGACACAAAGACCAAATTGTGATTTCTAGATGGTTTATCTAATGATATGAAGCTCCTAAGTTTCTCCATTTTATAATATATCTCGAAATTTTCTATTAGAATATATTCGTTGGGAATGAATGAGGCGTGATGAGCTAAAGATGCATTATTATGATTACCCTTAAACTCCCCCAAGTCAAAATAAGATGCACCTGCGACTAGTTTTGCCAGGTCATTCACAAGATCATGCATCAAGAATCGTGATCCATCACTACTTGACTTTAAAAATAACGATCTATTTACTAGTTCGTTGAAATAATTCAAACCCGCATTCCATTGATCCTTTGCTTCTTTCTCCCCCATCAAGCCCTCTGCGATCCACCAGTGAATCAACTCATCTCGTTGGATTTCATAGTCCTTGGGAAATATAGCACAATAAGCAAAACATCTCCTCAGCTGGTAAGGGAGATGGAGGTAGCTAAGTTTCAAAGCTGGAAGAATGTCACTTCTATCTGCTGGTACCTCCCAAATCTTGTTGTTCAATATATCTTCCCAGTCACAAAGACTATTTGTAGTGCGTAGCAGCCCGGCCAATGCCTTCACGGCTAATGGCAAACCTCCACATTTCTCTACCATTTTCCAACCAAATACTTCAAGATTGCGATGATGATCGAAATTTTCAACTCTAAGAAGATGAAATTGGAACAAAGTCATACAAACATCTGGTGACAGCAATTCGAGAGTTATTGGTCGAGCACCAGCCATTGAAGCAACTTTGGAGTCACAAGTTGTGACAATGATCTTGCTTCCCTTCGCTCCTGATCGAAAAGGCTTTAAGAGGAAAGTCCAATTTCCATAATTGCTGTCCCAAACATCATCTAGTACAACGAGAAACTTTTTCCCTGCAAGGCTTTTTGAGAGCTCATCTTGAAGCCACTCTAGGGTTTTAAGTTCAGAGGGCAAATCGGGGTTGGTCGTCTCTAGGATACTCTTTGTAATAGAAAGCGGGTCAAAATCAACGGAAACGCAAGCCCATGCTTTCACATCAAAATAGTGAGTAACTCTATTATCATTGAAAACTTGCTGAGCAAGAGCCGTCTTCCCAAGACCCGGCATCCCTACGATGGGAATCACTTTCATATCCACGCATGTGCTACCAACTTCTTCTTTGGTCAATAATTCGAGGATCTCCTTTTTCTTATCCTCCCTACCAATGAAAAATTCGTCGGTCAAATGCGTAGTGGGAAAAGGCAAATTCGCCGATTGTTGCCTATTATTCTCTGTCAGGCGTAGAATATCTTTCCGAGAGATGATATCCTTTAATCTGCCATCCATCTCTTCCATCTTGGATCTCATATTATGGTCCGACATAAATGCTCTTGGAAGAAGAAAACGCGCCTTCTTAGTGCTGGGTTCCGCCTCGGACTTGTTTTCTGCAGATTTTATGGCGAGTTCATCAAGCAAGTCTTCGATGTCGTAGGCCAAGTTCCTGAGATCTTCGAGCCACAACTTCACCTCGCGATCATCGGTCAGTTGCCTGTCCTCTGCATCATTCAGCACCTTGTTGATACCGATCAGCTTCTTCCTCCATTCCTCCAGCAGCGTTTCGATACCCTTGCCCTGCGCAAAGAGGAGAAGCGTGTGAGAGGCCAACCTATCAAGTAGCAACTCAAGAAAGGTGCCAAGAAAGAGCTTTACGATGGGCATGGCTTGGTTCGTGAGTGGCAAAGGATTAAACAATAGTGCGCGGAAGGGTTGAAACGACGTGTCCAAAGTGGAGAGGGAACAGAAGTTCTTCCGTCAAGGACAATAGCATAAATGATGGAGTGAATCAAAGGACTTTTTAAGCACTTAGGTGCTCTTTCTTTTTTCGGAAGATGCTACCGTTCCGCTGTATTTCATCTCGTCTCATTTGATTTCATTTCATTTCTGTTGACTCAATTTCTCGGAAGGAAAGTGATCGGACGTGGTCGCAAGTCTTGTCATCATTAAAGCCACAACAGGCTAGAAGACAAAGAAGTGAGTGTGCTATATGATGG
The DNA here is from genome assembly GCA_014858505.1 of Corymbia citriodora subsp. variegata. NCBI lineage: Eukaryota > Viridiplantae > Streptophyta > Magnoliopsida > Myrtales > Myrtaceae > Corymbia > Corymbia citriodora. The sequence continues at coordinate 24,277,110 of CM026411.1, read as the reverse complement.
CTTAGGAAGGTGGGCAGTTGAAGCGTGTGAAAGTTAATTCAAACACCATTTAACCATTAAATACAAAAAGAAAAAAATATATCATAAATAATTCATGGATCACAAGGTCAAATAAAATCTGAAATTTCTAGGCGGCGAGGTCAAACAATATGTGCTTATGTTTAATTGGGAGAATAGTGGGTTTAGTACCTAACTTTGCCGACCAGCTAATTTGTCTATTTTTTCAACATGGACAAATCAATAAATTAAATCAATTATGCCCTATGAAAACAGGGTGTCAAAAAATATTTGTTTATAGAGCAATTACAGGTTCTTGTTGAAATGCATTCATATCCTAGAGAAGGTGCATACCTATCTTAGGGCGAAGTGCACCCTGTTAACAGTAAGTTGCATATGTTTTTATGGTAAGATGCATGCTTTTGGCTCTCATTCAGATCAAGCACCCATTCCTTAAAGGCCAAGCGCATGCTCTTCACAGTATATGAAAACAACGCTTATTATGATTATTTGTGTGAACAGTAGAGGTGAAGGAGAGCAGTTAGCTTCACGTTTGAATTCACATTGAAGTTTCCTACCAGTCTTCGTTGCCTCGATGCTTAGAAAGATCACGGGAAGCTTAGTTCATGAATCTAGGATTTACCTAGATGAGGCAGCCTTTTCGCTGTCAAGAAAAAAAGAATCATTCATGCCAGCAAATATTCTTTTTTTTCCCCTTAGAGTGGTGAAAGATATGATAAAATATATTAGTGGTGAAATTTTTGGTCCTCTAAGTACCCTTTAATTACACTTTCCGTCCTCTCGTTTATAAATTTACATTTTGCATTCTTTGTTTTCAAAGTATTCTAGAATTTAAGTCTTGAGATTTGGAAAACTTAGTACTTTCCATCCACCATCTAAAATTATGCAGAGAACAAGGATTTTAGAAATTGCTGAGGATAAAAATAATTAATGATAACCTTTAGCGACTTTTTTTCTCTTGGAAATTTGTGAACTGTCACTGTTTAATGCCCGAATTTTCTTCTTAGGAGGAGCTTCCCAAAAACCTGACCAAAGAAGGCACACGGCAGCTTCTGAGGAACTTCCTAATTAGCTTTGCGCATGGCACATTTCAAAACTTTGACTTAATGGCCCTTTCTCTATCATGATATTTCTTTTTGAGCCAAAAAAAAGATGTGACAAATAAACAGATGTTCTCGGTGATTCACTGATGAGGCCATGAGCATGGTAGTTGAGATACACACGCATGACATTTTTTTGATGCTGAATAACCCTCAAAGAGAGGGCTTCAGTCGAGCAGGTATCCTTAGAAATTTGAACATATCTAAATCTTCTGAAAAGGACAGTGGGCATTTGACAGGATTCAAACTAGAAATTAGTCATCTCGAATAAGTTAATAATCACAATGAACCCAACAAAAATAAAGAGAAACGATGCAGATAATGCTAGGATACTATCACTAGCTTACTAAATTGGTAAAGTGACAGTGACAAATTTTTATTGACGGTGAATATGACTTGCTTTATAAATTTTAGTTGTTGATCAATCAAGTGTTTTTATATCATATTTATATTACAGTAAATGTGAAATTAAAATGAAAAATATATATGATTAATGTGAATCTGAATACGTGGGTTTTGTGTCAAGATTTTTTTTTCTTTTATTTATTATCATGTGTTTTCTTCTTCTTCTTCTTCTTCTTTTTTTTGTGTGCCAAGGATTGCCAAGTATATAGAAGTTTACAGTTTATTTAGACATTAAGTAAAATTAAGGAAAAAAAGGTTGAAGGTGGGAGTAGGAAAAGGCAAGAGCGGCATTAGAAGACTACTTTCCCTCATCTATGGCCAATGAATGGTTCAAATAATCCCTTTTTAACGCATTAGCTTAGAACTGGGCCTACACATTTTTCCTTCCGGTAGGTCTTCTAGGATTGTTCTGTACTTCTCGTGGGGGATGAGATCTTTATCTCTATTTGAGCCCTAGTGACTCCATAATTAATATCTCATTCATCGCAACCGCTAATCCACGTGAATAGGGATAATCATGATACTTGTCTCTAAATACATTTACAGTTGAGATCATGCACGACATAAGATCTCTAACCTTAAGCGGCCAGCACTTGTTGGTTGTTACCACACCGTCAATTTTTATTTTTTTTGCTCTTAATTCTCTCGCAATCCACAATAGGTTTTCTTTTATTTGTTGATTTTTCCCTGCACATCGATTGAATCACTATGACATCATATCGTAACAAAATGGCCAATATGGAGGGTTGCTCTCTCAAAATCACCTGAGGAGTTGGACTATTTGAAGTGTGTGAATACTAGTTCAAATACCACTTAATTGCTAAGTGAAAAAGAAAAAAACATAACATAAATAGTCCATTTGTCTCGAGGTCAAATAAATGAAATTTCAAGGCCGCAAGGTCAAATAAAATAGGCTTGTGTTTCATCAGGAGAATAGTGGGATTACCTAACTATAATCCGTCTAGTACGAGCATTTTGAAATAGTGATGAGATTTTTGCAATAATTTAACCATCGGTGAATGTCCACTTTAAGTTCCCAACTAAATTGAAGCAGAGGCCTTCCTTCTTGCTGAAAACCTCAGAAAAGAGTCTGGAGCTCCCAAACATCATCAACGAAAATGATTGCAAAGTTAGACATGGATGCTTTGCTCCATCCTCTCACCGTCTCGCACCTTGTCCTTGGGAGATTCAACCCCTGGTCCATGCTGTCCTCTAACTCCAGGAAAGGCCAAGATCGAGTATAACTTGGTCCTCCCATTTCTCCAACAAATAATGTCTTTTTGGATGACTCTTTAGATGATCACCAAATGACATTACTTTTCTAACGAAAAGAAAAAGAAAAATAGAAAAAAAAATGAAACTGTATGTTAAGACTCATTTATTAAATTGAAGAATTATGTGATGTTTCAAACTTTTCTTGACTGTTGCATATCATCTATTTATTTAAAGATTCTTTTGCAATTTGTTATATCACTTGATATTTCACCCTAGTTGACCGTTCTTAATATTATCCATCTTAGTCATCTCTACAAATGTAGAGTGCTGGCTAATATTGACTACCAATGGATTTAATACTTTGCTCCTTCATTTTGTTTCCATGGCTTAAGAAGTTTGGACATTAAAATATTCATTGCGTTCTTGACATGGGATAGTGCATAGCAAGATCTATCATCCTTCAAATACAAAATTGAACATGAGAAAATTAATAAGATTTTCATGAAATATTAATTTAGTAATGTGACCAAATACTATCATAGAAGTTAAGGGAGTTTACATTGAGTTCGGAAAGGTGGCTTGATTATAGAAACATCAGTCAAATGTCATCGTTCTTTCAAAGTTTCTATATCAAATGTTACATCTTCAAAGTCTTTATCATTTCTTAAAATTGTTATACTTAAAAGGGGTAGGATTAAATGTGATACACGATGGTGATCCAAATTTTTCAATTTATCCTTGTTTTCACTAG
>CM026411.1:24251601-24268136 GCA_014858505.1 Corymbia citriodora subsp. variegata | reverse complement strand
TTTATAGTGGGATGCAATATACTCTGATCAAGAGAGAACTAGTACAACATTGTGTATTGTGGAAAATGCTCTCTACATTGAATCAGTGACTAGTGGTGAAGTTTATGTTGTTTTCATTTTTCCTCGATAGTCAGTGTAACTTAATAATGGACATTTGGCGTTTCAGTGCTTTGAAAATGTGGATAATTCTAGAAGGTAAGTTCCTGATCAGGTAAATATGGTAATATTAAACAGCGCCATTTCCCCATGTCGAACAATTGGGGAACACATAATAACACAGGTGATGGAGCGTCAGCCAAATCAAATAGAGGACAGATGGGGATTAAAGACCAACCTGTATCTTCTGTTGTTCTTGGAGAAGATGTGCAAATGATCTCTCTGGTTGTATCTCCTGGACGTGTGATGCAATGCTGTCTTCGCATCTCTTTATCTAGCAGGATGCTGGCTGGAGGCAACTAGTTTTTTTGGAGAATATTAGTGGGTTGGGTTCAGAACCTGTTATTCAATCTGTGTAGTTCGTGATGTTGTACACACTGATTTTATGTTCCTTTGTGTCGATAGCTCAAATGCCGTAACCGTAGAGATTCCTGTTGGTGCAGCACTCGATGTTTGTGCTTCTTTCCTTGCCTCGTATGTACTTGATACACCGACCGCAAGTGACAGTTTCATATAGGCACGGTCGAGGGTTGTTGGAAATAGACATATGCAGTCAGCAATCTCCGAGGAAACGTACGGTCCAGATCCCATGATGTTCATCAGGCGGTTCTGTTTGGACTTAAGTAAGTCCTAAAACCGTTTCGTCTGAATTTTAGGTAGTAAAAATGCGGGAGTATTTCCCTCAAGTTGGGGAAAAAATATATACAACTTGAAATAAGGAGTGTGAGATATGCAGACACTAAGGGTACGTTTGGTAACATTTTTACTCCTGGGAACAATTTCTTTTGGAAAATAGTTCTTTTCTATTTCTACTCCCTAAAATAATTTCTAAGTAAAATAGGGCGTTTGGTAACTATAATAATTTCTTATTCTCGGAATAGAAAAAGAATATAAATGTGTTTGATACCGACAAAATGTTTTTATTTCTTTCTTTCCTGATGGCGACGGAGATCGGCGAGTGGCGACGGTGACCGGTGGCGGCAGCGGCTATCGAAATTGATTCTTTTCTGTCGATAAGCTCCAATTGGCGATTGGCGGTCGACTGATGGTGGCAATGGTGGTGGCGGCGGTGGCGACGGCCGGCGACCAGCGGTGGGTGGGTGGCAGCGTGTAACAGGCGATGAATAGTTCCCAAGAAATAATTTCTAGAAATTGTTCTCAGAAATAAGAAATTATTTTTTTTCTACTTCTCATTTCTATTCCAAATCTATTCCCGGGAACAACTTTCTATTTCCGGAAATAAAAAAATTAGTTGGTGTTACTAAACGCATTTATGTTCTTTTTCTATTCTGGGGAGCAAAAGAACAGAAAAATAGAGAAACAGAAACGTTACCGAACAAAGCCTAACATGTCAAAGTAAGTACAAACTTGATTGATGGTATGTTTTTTTTGTAGTTTTCTCACCGTGTCCTTTGCTGAGTATGCATGCTCCTGGGGCCTGTAACCTGTTTTGCACGGTTCAGGCCATGCTCACTACTCACTTATAAGTAAGACCCTCTCTCTCCCTCTCTCCCCATTACTTACATCGTTCACTTCACAGATCTTTTGTATAATGTCACTAGTTCATGGACTGTTAGTTAAAGAGATAGAATGCAGGGTCTCCGTTCAGTAAAAGTTGAGATTGTTCAAAGATACAATAAGGAGAATTGGAGACCATCCCAAAAGGTGAACAATATATATACGTGATGTGGCGTGTTTTCAACATCTGTACTCCTGTAATTATTCAATTTTGGTCCTCGTAGTTAAAATTTTTGGCGGCATTTGTTCCCTAAATTAATATTTGGTCACTATTTCAAAGTAAAATTTCCATTATCTGTTCAATCGCTGATAGAAAGTGCTAAGTGCCGAAAATCGACATTGGTGTCGACATGTTACAAGCAAAGGAAAAAAGCAATGATTTAAGGTGTGTTTTTCACGAAAAACTCAATATTTAATTTAATTTTTTCTTATACCATTTATAAAAAATGAACCAATGAACAATTTTTTTAGCACCCACAAAAATCACTAGGAATAAATTTTTATCGACAATGAAAATAAATCTCATTGACTAATTTTTTCAAGCGATATAATCATCATTTTTTGGATAATATTTTTTCAATGTTTTCTTTCCATAAAACAAACCCACCCTAAACTAAGAGTTGCAATGATCTGATCAGAGCAATGTGAGCAAGATCTCCAAAGAGAGAGAGTACGATTGGCAAGTATTTAGGAGTAAGCTCCTATTGAGAGTTGATTAATTTGAAGTGCCGTAATCCTAAATGGTAACTGTATGAATACTTTTTTTGGAGCTTGATCCATACGGAGTGGACAAAATCATGGACTCTCATCTTAGCTCATTTTTTATATTGTTTGTTCCGTATCGATTCAGTTATTAAATTCTATCACTCAACCCCCTCATCTTCCAAAATTTCTTCCTTTCGAAGCTCTCCTATGGGCTTTCAGCTTCAGTTGTTGGAGCTAAGGGCCTACTTAGTCTTTGATTTTCTTTTCTTTTCTCTTCCGATTGGTTTTCGGAGTTTATGTTAATGAATAAATTTCTGCAGTTGATTTTGGGTGAATGTGGAGACCAATTCAGCCATTCATCCAATTGACAATCATCAAGGAGGATGTTCGTATCACGGCTTCACAACCTTTCCAAGATTATGTTGCTTTCTTCTCTTGATTTAGATTTTGGTCTAGATCTTGGGGTTTTACTTTCCCGATTTAGATTTGGGTCTAAATTTGGGAGGTTGTATTTGATCTATTTTCTTTCAATATATTAACGTTGGTGTCTTTGCATGACAATGGTGATGATGACGTTGAATTTAAACATGAATTGCAATATGTTGCAAATGGAGTAGGGGATCTAGATGAGTGCTCATCGCTAACTCTAATGATTGGCAGTCGAAGGTTTACAATGACAGATTTGTTCCTGAGAAATGAGAGTGTACTTTTAGTTGCTAATTATGCTTTGTTATTTGCATTCTAGCATTTGTTTTGTGTAGTAGTTATTTGGGAATTACTAGGCTTGAAAGCCTTCTACGTAATTTTTGAGTATTATTATGTGAAATGAATAGAACCTATCACTCAGTCAAGATTTTTGTCTACATTTGGTTGCAAATATGAAATTGATCCAAAAATTGCAATCAAAGACTAATTTAGGGACTAAATCTAACAAAACAAAGTAGGAAAATCTACCATAAAAGTCTTCAATCTATCGTACACAACTAATTCAGTTATGTCAACTTTTTGACAATTTACCAATGTAATTATTATCGCTGATATGGATATTTGTTGACGCTAATTTGAATAATTTTTTAGTATTTAAATATTTTGTTCTAATTTCGTCCATTCTTTTTTCTTTCTTTTCCTTCTTTGTTTTAGACTGTGGACCAAAGACTATTGTTGGCTTTGGACGAGGGTTGCAACACCCTTCTTGGCGATTAGGTGAGGGCTCGTGAGCTCTTGCTTGTTATCAGCGATTCTTACCGGCCACCACCGAGGTTGTGGACTAGCAAAGGAAAATAAGAAAAAGATAACAAAATAAATTGAAAAGAAAAGAAAAAGAAAATGAGAAAAAACATGTACAAGATTTTTTTTTAAATTATTACAAAATTACAAAAGTTGTGCGCGTCAATTGCCAAACATGCTGTATAGCACAGTAGGCATCCGTGATAGGCATCCGTATTAGTGATTTTCAACTAAAATTAACCGGAATAATTAATTTAATAAATTATCAAAAGATTTATGATTATATTGATAAAATTGAAATGTATATTATTGAATTATGATTTTTTTAAATAAAATATGAAAATATAATTGAATAAAGGCATTAGTACAAAAACTACTCCTTCTCACTTGTCCTTTTCCCAGCCTTATCATCACTCCTTTTTTGGGACAGTGTCTTTCAACCAGGGTACTATGTTGACAAATAGATTGAAAGATATTATACAAAGCACATGTTAGTGTAGCAAGAGGATTTCACCTTCCATTGTTACCTTCACCGACGCAAGCGGCTACTATATTAGCTTATTAGTTCATCAAATAACCTTGAAGAAGTTATGGTATAATCTACCCTCCCTACCTGACAAGACTCCTTAATTCCTAAGTACATCTTTTCTTACCCTCGAATTTACGTTTCGGAATTTCAAATGAAATATTTTAAGGACAAACTCAGCTACAAAAGATATAATTGAATAAAGACATTAGTACATAAGCTATGCCTTTTCATTTTTCCTTTTTCCCTGTCTTATCATCACTCCTTTGTTTTCACATGCAAATAATAAAAGGACGTCTCATATCTTGCCACCTCATTTCTATTCAATTTAAAATCAAACAAATTGATGAAATTCAAATTTCTTATATCTTTATTTTCCTCATTTGTAATATTTGGTTCATACATGGGAAAAGGGGAAAGAAAATTGTAGAGAGAAAATCGTCAAGCCTATTGCATTGTCTTTTCGTGAAAAATCAGAAATTCAAAAAATAAATTTCTTACATTTAATCATCTTTGTCGCTTAGTTTTATGAGTCAATGAAAAATAATTGCATCACTAACAACAATCTATGATAAACAATCTTAATTAATAATTAAAATTTATTCCTATATATCCTTTTCCTAAATGATATAAATGGTGACAATAGGGAATTTATTTTTTTCCATATTGTTAATTTTTGGAGTCGAATTTCTTTTTTCCTTCCTCACAAAAACTTCAATTTTTCTTTTTCATTTTTAAGTCGAAGACAAGTCAATTCTCACTCCCTCTGGTTTCCCAAAGATAGCGTTTCCTTCCTCGGAAAGGTCCTGTCTTCAATGGGGTCCACTCACTCGAATTTTCTCTACTTGCTCGCGAAGTTAGTTGGCTTCTTCCACGAGAGAGAAGACGAAGAGGAACACCGACGTTCAGCTTCTCTACTTCTACATATGACCCTCGACCGTGGCCAGTCCTATCTGTGTCTCGTGAAAGGAGCTCGAAGCAATCCTCAACTGACTGATCCCTCTCTGGTACGTCTGTCGATCCTCTGTACTTGATGAGAGAATGCCTCCGAGTGATATCATCTGAAACTCTGCTTGCATAGCTGTGTGTCATGAATGGGATGAGGCTACTCTTTTAGTCCAGTTCTTGGTCCGTGAGTTCAAGGTGATTAACACTCACCCGCCAGTGTTGTTCACTTATGCTTCTTAAGAGAAATTGAGGGCATATTTTTTGTTTTTTATTTTTATTTTCTTGACTGCAGTTTTAAGTTTCGGGTTGCTGTAAGTATCATGACCTACGGTTTCCCGCGTCGACGACATTGGGAGGAGAGGCAAGGCCCATATCGTGCTCCGGCATCGGTTGCGTGGCGGTACAGGGAAGGTCTTGACTTGCGGTCGCGCGAAACAATTGCTGATCAGATTGGGAGGCATCAACATTGGCAGGAGAGGGATGACCCGTCCCATGTTCCAGCATCGGTTGCATGGCGGTACAGGGGACGTATTAACTTGAGGTCGCCCGAAACAATCGCTTATCAGATTGGCAGGAAGCGACATTGGCAGGAGAGGGATGACCCGTCCCATATTCCAGCATCGGTTGCATGGCGGTTCAGGGAAGGTATTAACTCTAGGTCGCCCGAAACAGCTTATCAGATTGGGAGGAAGCGACATCGGCAGGAGAGGGATGACCCGTCCCATGTTCCAGCATCGGTTGCATGGCGGTTCAGGGAAGATCTTAACTTGAGGTCGGCTGAAACTATTGCTCATCGAATTGGGAGAAATCAACATTATTGGAAGGAGAGAGATGGCCCCCCCTGTGTTCCAGCATTGGTTGCGCGGCAGTTCAGGAAAGGTCTTAACTTGAGGTCGCCCAAATGTATTGCTCATCAGATTAGGAGGAATCGACATTGGGAGGAGAGGCATGGCCCGTCCCATATTCCAGCATCGGTTGCATGGAGGTTCAGGAAAGGTCTTAACTCGAGGTTGCCCAAAACTATTCCTCATTGGATTGGGAGGAATCGACATTGGCAGGAGACGGATGGCCCATCCCGTGTTCCAGCATTGGTTGCGTGGAGGTTCAGGAAAGGTCTTAACTCGAGGTTGCCTGAAACTATTGCTCATCAGATTAGGAGGAATCAACATCAGAAGGAAAGAAATGGCCTGTCCCGTGTTCCAGCATCGTTCGGCAAAGATCTTAACTTGAAGTCGCCCAAACCGATTTTTCATCAGAGTGGAAGGATCGAGTATGCAGGCAAGGCAATATCTAAATGGTTGGTTGTTGGTTTGGATAATGATGGAGATCATCTTCCTTCTAGTGTCTTTCTCAGGCCGGTCCTTGTTGAGGCCATTAAATGGCAACCAGGAGAGAAACCGCTAACCTTAGCCAAAAGTTCTTTAGTTAATGGTAAGTGATGTTCCTTTGATAATGAGATACTATGTGCTTTACATATCTTGAGTTGTGGATTCATGTTGACTTAATGGAATTCTTGGCTTCTCAGGAGATGATGAAACGGGCAGGACCATAGGAAGAAACCTTGGGTGTATATAGCCGAAACTGTGATGCAAGATTTAGTTTGTTCACTCAATGCTTTGAAGAGTGAGATTAAGGATCAGAGCATGGACGGAATAAAACCAACACTGATAGCTAGATTCGGGAAAATTATTTTTCGTGGGTAAGTTGCTTGAATTAATTTTGGTGAATAATTAGCTACTGCTACTTTACATAACATTTGGCTCTGTTTCATTGGTTGAGGTCCCCGTGGACCTAAACCTGGTTCAGAGAGAGTTCAGCATTTGGAAATGGTTTGCATACACAAAGGAAATTTATCAAGGGCTTAATATAAGTAAAAAACACATTTTTGCTTTTTCGCCAAATTTATTTGAAAAGATTATGAAAAATACATATGTGGATCTTCTTGTCTATATTTGCATATTGCGCAAGTTTCAAGTGTTTAGGAATAAGAAAAAGAAGCCAAAGTGCATGTGTTGCAGTATCTAGATTATACAAAAAGAAAACAGGAAAAATCCATCCAAAACACATCCTTAGTAATGCAATTTTAATTTTTGAGAATCTCAATATTCTGCTGCGTGATTATGCAAATTTCTCATACTTCAGAGCACCTTGCTTATTGTATCTCTTCAAAGTCGTCAAGCTAGGCTTTGCTGCTAACAAAGCATAATTGTTTTGCATAGTTGGGAGGTTGAACTCCTTATAATGATCATTTTGAGTGTAGTTGTGAATCTATGGATGACCAGATAGAACATAAGCTTAACATAATTTTTGGGCGCAGGACTCCTTCATTTCCCGTGGAAACTTGTGGAGATATGGTTACCAAGGCCTCATTGAAACGGTTGAAAAAAATATTTTACTCAAATCTTCCTTCCGTATATATGGAAAATGTGACCCATAAAGTTATCCCAGAGATTGGCCTTAGTTTTGAAGAAGAAAAGGATATATATCATGTCAAGGTGCTTAAGTCTCTAGTTTCTACTTTTTCACTTTTTTGTCTTTCTTTCGCATTTCATGGTATTGACTGGTCTATTGAATCAATCTTTCTCTGGTGCAGTTATCTGATGAGTCCAGACCAGGTGCAACCATATGCTGCAAATGTAGTGTTGTTAAGGCAGAGCAGCGACTTGAACTGTATAAGGCAAACTCCTGCTTCTCACCTTATAATAAGAGATTATGCTAAATATTAACGTACTTGTTTCGTGCTAAAAACATCATGCATCATGCTAATTGTGGGGAGTTATATAAGTACACATATTCCTAAATGATCAGGTTTTTGTCATTGTTTATAAAGGCACTGACAATTGCAAATTTTGGTTGTAGGTCGAATTAGGCCAGATGCGACATATGGTTGTTGACGTATCATGCCTCAATAAGGATTTGGATATGAGGTTGATGTTACGTGCTAAGAGACTCTTTACGACTATTAGCGTAAGTAATTGAAGCTAAGATCCACGTGTTTATTGGAGGCACTTACTAAGGCTTGTTTGTTTTAGCTTAAAGTATAGACAAAAAGTATTATTTTGAATACTTTCTTGCCAAAATTCAAATTTTAAAAAATTATGAAACATCTTACCAACCTAGTCTCCAATGGGGAAAATCCGCCTTTTGCCTTCTCCATCAACTGAGCTACTTAGTTTTCCAATCATACGTAGCACTCCAAGCTCTTCAGCAGAAGGTAGAATTGGAGCAACACTAACTTTCAACATTGTCCAAATCCACCCCTTTGAAGTACTTAATTCATAGGATCAATTGCATACCTGATTCTATGAGGTACTTCCATGGCCATGCGTGAAGATTGATCAGAAGTGTCCTCATCCCCGTCCATTGGGAGGGCAGTTCCTTGTCCTTGCGAAGTAAAACTCCCATTGGCTGTGCTGTGAGCTTATCGATCTAAAACTTATTCTTAGCATCAAAGAGGGAATTTAGTGAGGCTTCCTTGTTCATCTTATCCCATGAATTGGTCAAAGAATCTAGCCACTCCCTTGCTAATGTCTTTCAAATCTTTCTATTTTATAATATAAATGTGAAAGGGGAGTAGCTTGTAGAATCTACAGTATTCATGAAAAGCATCCGTATCGATGCCTTCCAAGTCAGTGAAAAAAAAAGGATTTCGAAAGAGAGCAGTTCCTATTACAAATGTAGCGAAACCAACAAAGTTGAGGGAGTGTTAATGGTGTTTCAAACTGCCTACAATATTATAATTTACATGTCTACATTTGAATTTTGTGAAAGTTTCAAGTATTTTGAATTTGAAAAATGTTCAAGCATGTGAGTAGCTAAATTAAGTAAAATCTAAGACCCAATCCAGACAGACTGTGACTCTTATTGCAGTAATTGCTTCTTTGTCTCCATACCTATGGATCTATGGGTGCAATATAGCTTGGTGGATTATTTGCAAGGAATGACTGTTGGCCATGTTATGGGTTATGTAACATGGAAAATTGCTCTTCCTGGAGACTTTCTGGGCCAGTTCATATTACAGCATAAGAAAGCAAATAAAGTGACCTATACTGAGAGAAATTAGTATGTAAAAGAGAATGGAAAGGGCCAATGGTTGCATTCTTGAAATTTTCTTACACAGCCCAGTTTCCTGACAGATTATGCTTGAGACAATTTTCGAACTTAATTTTACTTCTCTGGGCAATCAACTTTTTTGCCACATTGCCATCATGATTGTACTCCCTGTAATTTACTGCAAATTGTTCATGTTCGCAGGAAAATGAAAAAGACAGCATTAGGGATATGATTTCTTCTGCAGTTTTGGATTCGAGTGTAAAGGGGGGTTTAAGATGGCCTCTGAGGAAGGCGTTTGCTGGGGATAGATACAGGGTCATTGGGGCTTGGCATACAATATCCAGAACTTATAATAATTCATCCATGAGGCTGAAGCTGAAGCATGCTGACCGGTTTGATTTTAGGGACTCCCATGGGAAAATTGCTGAAGAAATTACCCTGAAGCTGAACGGAATAAATTCTGAATTGCATGTAAGTTCTTTTTTCCCCTGTTATGATAAATTTCGCTTTTTTTCGTGAGCTGTGCTTTGTGAATGTGAATTGATTCCATGTGCTCCGGCCAGCCGTTGGTCTGACCATTGGCTCAATGCAAGAATCGACATTTGAAGCATCCTGTAATGTCTGGATTCATAGCTGATCCGTGAAATCCTTCCAATGCATATTTAACTTATTTTAGGCATAGAATTTCCGGTAGCTTCTGAAATCTGATAAAGGGCATGCCAAGTTTTTTTTGAATATATTTTCACTAGAATCGCCTTTTCAACAAATTTATCTTCTGATAGGTGAAGAGGCTATTCTTTTTTACTATTATTTTACTTTTGAGTATTTCAACTGTTACATTGGGTTGCATTCTTTCAACTTTGCAAATTCTATAGAAGTGCAACTCTGCCCCTTGAGATATCAATTCGATTCAGTGTGTTGAATCTACTGTTTCATGAGGATGATGTGCTCTTAATGAAATACTGTGTTATAGAACACACAATTAACTCTTTTTTAAAATTAAATATTATGTAAAGGGTTTGTCTCTGAGGCTGAGTATTTTCTTACAAATTGAGTTGCCTGTAATGACCTATACATGTGGGTTTGTCATACTGCATGGCTTCCATGGCATCAGTCTTCATCATCAGATCTTTTAGGAGGTGTTGTGCTTAATTGCATCTTACTCCCCCTGCTTGACAGGGACACAAGATGTTCCGATGATTTTGGGATTTTATTTTATTTTTTTATGTTTACTACTACTACAATTTTCAGGGACAAAATCTGGAAGCTGATTCAGTCTGTGATATGCTTAAAGATGCAGTAAAGATGATGTGGGAGCACTTCTTATCTTGTGGAAGTATGGTAATTTGAAATGGCCTCTCTTTCTCAGTGTGTGCACGTGCGCGCGCACGTGAGAGAGAGAGTAAATGAAAGTCATGGTGATTGTATGAGATTGGTCTTGTGGGAATGTATGAATTCCAAACTGAGGATATATATGATCCTCATTCTCTTTTTTCACCTTGTGGGAATAAAATTAATCTATCATTATTGCTTTATGTATCCTCTAGCGATTTGCTTTGGAATGAAATCGTCTTTCTAATTATAGAGCTTTGATGAGCTACTGCGTCTTGTTATACTTTACGGTCATGTGAGCCTCGGAATAATGGATGTTGATGTTTATTGGGCATTTCACCAGCTCTGATAGAATAAATGCGCTGTTTAAAGTGCCACCAGATTCGACCAAAGAAAAAAAAAGTGCCATCAGACATATGTTGATAAAAAGAACACTAGTATAATATTGTGCATGCCGAAAGATGCTCTACATATTGAATCAGCGACTAGTGGTGAAGTTCTCTTTGTTTCCTTTCTGTTTTTTTTTTCTTTTTGGTTGGTCAGTATAAACTTAATTGTGTAATTTCAGAGGTCTAATGCCTTGAAAACATGGATAGTTTTAGAAGGTTTACGTTAATGTAGTTGTCCCATGTCAAACGACCAAATGACACAAGTGACATGGCTTCGATCAAATCAAGTCGAGTATCAAATCTAGGGTAACGTGATACATCGTGGCTTACGTAATGAAGAAGGGATGCAAAAGATCTCTCTGGTTACATCTCCTGTACATATAAACCTTTGTGTCTTCTCAATTCTTTTAGCAGGATGCGCTGGTGTGGCTTGAGGCGACTTGAATTTTTTTAGAGAATATTAGGGAGTTAGGTTGAGAACTTGTTATTTAGTCTCTGTATTCCGTAATGTTTTACACATTGAGTTTATGTTTTTTTGTGTTAACAGCTCATGCAGTAATCGTGGACATTCCTGTCGGTACAGCACTTCTGATGTTTCTCACTCTTTCTGTGCCTCGTGTGAACTTGATGCGCTAACAGCGAATGGCAGGTTCATATCGAGAGTTGTGGGAAATTGACATATGTAGCCAGCAATCTCTGAGGAAAGGTATGGTCCAGATCCTATGGCGTCATCCAATGTCTTGACCCTTTGCTCTCTCTTTCTTTTTGCTCAAGTAGTTCTGATACAAACATGATTGATGGCTTGTTTTTCTGCAGTTTTCTCACCTATGGTTTCCTTTGCTGAGCATGCTGAGTCCTGGGCCCTGCAACCTGTTTTGCATGGTTTAAGTCATGCTCGCTACTCGCCCTCTCTTATAAGTAAAACCCTCTCTCTCTCTCTCTCTCTTTTCTCTCCCCATTACTTGCATCGTGCACTTCACTAATCTTTTGTTTTAGTGTCAATAGTTCATGGGGAGTAAGTAGGTTAAAGAGAGAGAATGCAGAGTCTGAGTTCACTAAAATACAGGTTGTTCCAAGATACTATAAGGAGAATTGGAGATCATCCCAAAAGGTGGACAATATAACTGATGTGCCGGGGAATAATCATTTGTACTCCTGTAACTATTCAATTTTGATCCTCGTTGTTGAAATTTTTGGAGGCATTTGGTCCCTAAATCAATATTTGGTCACAATTTCAAAGTAAAATTTCATTTTTCTGTTTAAATGTTGATAGAAATTGTTAACTAAGTATTGAAAATCGACATTGGCATAGACTTCTTACAAGCAGGGGAAAAAAATCTAAGGATGAACGGAAAACTTAAAATTTGAAAAACATTTTCCGAATAATGAACCCTTATATCACTTAGCGTAGATCTGGAGATTCCCGAATAGGTCAACCTTTCGAACTATTGCTGAATCCATGATGAACAATTCTTTTAGCATCCACGAAAATTGTTAGGAAAAAATTCTTGTCAATAATGAAAGTAAATTTTTTGGTTGACTAATAATTCCAACCGATATAATCAATTATTTTTCAGATAATATTTTAAAAATATTTTCTTTTCCGTAAAACAACCCACCCTAAACTTAGAGTTGTAATGTTTTAATTAGATCTATGTGAGCCAAATCTCCAAATGGAGAACACGATTGGTAACTATTTAGGAATGAGCTCCTATTGAGTGCTTCGATGTGATTAATTTACAGTACTACTATCCTAAATGGTAACTATTTGAATACTTTCTTTGGGAGCTTGATCCATCCAATAACTCTTCCCTCTTTCGAAGCTTTCCTGTAGGCAAGGCTCTCACTTTCAGTTTTTGAAGCAGAAAGCCTACTTAGTCGTTGATATTCTTTTTCTTTCCTTTGATTGTCCGTTCTTTTCTCTTCGAATGCATTTTGGGAGTTTGTGTTTGTGAATAAATTTCTACAGTTGATTTTGAGTGAACGTGGAGACCGGTTTAGCCATTCGTCCAATCAATAGCCATCGAGGGTGATGTCGCGTGGGTGGTTCCATAACCTCTCTAAGATTATGCCACTCTCTTCTTTTGATTTAGATCTCCCGATTTAGATTTAAGTTTAAATCGAGGAGTTCTTTATAGGTATTTGATTTGCCTTCTTTCAACATATTGATATTGGTATCTCTACATGACAAGGACATTGAATTTAAATGTGCACCGCAAGTTGTTACAAATAAAGTGAGGATCTTAGTGTGTGCTCATCACTGAATTTGGTAATAGGCCATCGAATGTTTACAATGAAAGATCTATTCTTTTAGCTGCTGATTGTGCTTTGTTATTTGCACTCTGGCATTTTCTTTGTTTAGCAATTATTTGGAATTTACTAAACTTGAAAATCTTCTATGTACCTCTCGAATATTATTCTGTGAAATGAACGGAATCTTTTTTTAACAAAAAAAAAAATCTATCACTCAATCAAGATTTTTGTCTACATTTGGTTGCAAATATGAAATTAATCCAAAAATTGCAATTAAAGACTAATTTAGAGACTAAATTGAACAAAACAAATTAGGGAAAATTATCAAAAAAGTTTCAAATTTATTGTATGCATAATTCAACTATGTTAATTTTTTTCTACATTTTTTTTGACAATTTATCAAAGTAATTCTTCTTGCCAATGTGGGCGTTTGTCAACCTTGATGTGGATGATTTTTCAATATTTCAATATTTTTTATTTTTTTTTCCACTTTTGGCTTTTCTTTTATTTTCCTTTTTTTTTTTTTTAAGATTGTCAATTGAAGACTCTTGCTAGCTCTAGGCGATGGCTACAGTACACTTGTTGGGTGAGGGCTCGCAAGTAGGGGTGTGCAATGGGAACCGCTTGAACCGAGACTGGACCGGTTGGTTTTGGGTGGTCCTAGGAGGTATTGGTCCAATCCTGATTCCCATTTTTGGAACCGATGGCTGATTGGTTCGGTTCTCGGTTCCAAAGTGGGAACTGGATCAACCGGACTGATCATATTTATTTATTTAAAATTTTTGAACAATCCTCTAAATTTATTAGGCCAAAAAAGAAAAAGAACAACCCTTTAAATTCTACAATCATTCAAATTCTCTTTCCTTCCTCTTGCTAATTTTAACCTAAGCGAAACTAGATTTGGGGTTTTACTTTTTTCTTTTTTTTTACCTCTGATAACACGCATTTGAATTAGGGGATGTATACCAACAAAAAAAGAAAAGAACTAGGGGATATATATTTTTAGAAGCCTACATGGACTATTTTTTTTTCAATGTAATGATAATAAGTGGTTTGATTTATTGAAATGGGACCGGTCTATCCTCGGTTTTGGACCAATTGGTCCAATCAATAGTCCTAAAAATTGAGAACTAGTCATTCTGATCCAATTCCCGATTCTTAGGCGGCACGGATCGAATCTGAAGCCGTTTACCCTTACTCGTGAGCCCTTGCCTGTTGTTGATAACTATTGCCAACTACCACAAACGTGTTAGGCTGGCGGAGGTGAATAAGAAAAAGAGAAAAAGGATATATGAACTTAACCTTTCTAAATTAATAATCATGATATTTATGATTAAAAAATTTATTATTGCATTAATAATTTTCTTAAATAAAGTACGAAAAGATAAATAAATAAAGACGCTGATACATAAGCTGTTCTATTTCACTTCCCCTTTTTCCAGTCTTATCATCACTCTGTCGTTTTCACACGCAAATAATGAAAGAATGTCTCCTTGTTTCTGACGTCATTCAATTAAAAATCAAACAAATTAATGAAATTCAAATTTCTTATATCTTTAAATACCTCGTTTGTAGTTATATCCCTTCATAAAAGGGAAGGGGGAAAGAAAATCATAGAGAGAAAATTGCCAAGCCTTATGGATCACTTCATTTGTGAAGAATCGGTAATTTGAAATATAAAATTTCTACATCTAATAATCTCCATTGCTTAATTTAACGAGTCAATAGAAAATAATTTTATCACTAAAAATAATCTATGATAAACAATCTTGATTGATAATGAAAATATATTCTAATAACTCTTTTTCCCAAATGATATTAATGGTGACAATAAGGATTTCTTTTTTAAAAAAATTGTTAATTTTTCGAGTCGATTTTCTTATTTTCCTTCCTCACAAAAAATTTAATTTTTCTTTATCATTCTTCAGTCAAAAGACTCAAAACACGGGTCAACTCTCACTAGCTCTGGTTTTCCCGAAAAAGCGTTTCCTTCCTCTGGAAGGCCCTGTCTCCAATGGGGTCCACTCACTCAAATTTTTCTCTACTTGCTCGCGAAGCTAGTTGGCTTCTTCCACGAGAGAGAAGACGAAGAAGCAGACTGATGTTTCAGCTTCTCCAATTCTACATTCGACCCGCGATCGTGGCCAGTCCAATCTGTCTCGTGACAGGAGCAAGAAACGATGCTTAGCTAACTGAACCCACTTTGGTACGTCTGTCGATGCGCTTGGACATGTGAATTCTCGAAGTCACTCTCGTTTAGTTTAGTTGTGCTCTTGTATTGAACGAGAGAATGCCTCTGAGTGATATCATCTGGAACTCTGCTTCTGTAGCTATGTGTCATGAATGGGAATGAGGCTATTCTTTTAGTCCAGTTCTTGCTCTGTGGGTTTATGGTGATTAACACTCACCCGTCAGTGTTGTTCTCTTATGCTTCTTGAGAGGAATGGTGGGCGTGTTTTATTCTTGACTGCAGTTTTAAATTTCGGGTTGCTGTAACTATCATGGCCTACGTTCCTCCGCATAAGCAACAGTGGAAGAAGAGGGATGGCTCGTCTTGTGTTCCAGCATCGGTTGTGGAGAGTTCGCCCGAATCTGGTCATCAGATTGGGAGGAATCATCCGCATTGGACGGAGAAGGATGGCCCGTCCCGTGTTCCGGCATCAGCTGCGCGGAGGTCGCACGAAACTATTGCTCAGCAGATTGGGAAAAATCAACATTGGAAGGAGAAGGATGGCCCGTCCCGTGTTCCAGCATCGGTTGCGTGGCGAGTTAAGGAAGGTCCTAACTCGAGGTCGCCGGAAATCAATGCTCATCAGATGGGGAGGAATCAACATTGGCGAGAGAGGGATGGCCCGTCCCATGTTCCAGAATCGGTTGCGTGGCAGTTCAGGCAAGATCTTAACCCGAGGTTGCCCAAAAATATTGGTCATCAGATTGGGAGGAATCAACATTGGCAGGAGAGGGATGACCTATCCCATGGTCCAGCATCGCTTGTGAGGCGGTTTAGGAAAGATCTTAACTTGAGGTCGCCCGAAACTAGTGCTCATGAGATTGGGAGGAATCGACATTGGAAGGAGAGGGATGGTCCGTCCTGTGTTCCAGCATTGTTCAGGAAGGATCTTAACTTGAAGCCGCCCAAACCTGTTACTCATCAAAGTGGGAGGATCGAGTATGCAGGCACGGCAAAATTTATTTGGTTAGCTGTTGGTTTGGATGATTACGGAGATCATCTTCCCCTTGGTGTCTTTCTTAGGCCGGTCTCTGTTGAGGACATTGAACGGCAACCAGGAGAGAAAGCACTAGCCTTAGCCAAAAGTTGTATAGTTAATGGTAAGTGATGTTGCTTTAATAATGAGATCCTATGTGCTCTAGATATCTTGAGCAGTGGATTCATGTTGACCTTAATGGAATCCTTGGCTTCTCAGAAG
>CM026411.1:24232611-24251501 GCA_014858505.1 Corymbia citriodora subsp. variegata | reverse complement strand
ACTGGACGAAGTCAGGACCAACTATAGCTTTAAGCAGCAGAACATTCACTCACACATCGAAATTCCAATAACCAACATAAACAGGCAATAAAAATCGTCTTTTATTTCATTTTATGTGATTAGAGAGGAATTAACAATTACCAAATTCGCACAATTAGGGTTTGGTACATCGGCCAAATCCATCCATAACAACCTCGAAAACTGATACCCCGAATTCAAACAAGACAAACCCAAGAACAAAGATCAACCAAGGGTTCGAAAAAGGGCGAAAGATAGAAAATTTACCTCATCGTTCCCATTCCGTTGCTTCTGAAACCAATTGACATTGAGCACCTAAAACAGAAAAAAAGAAAAAAGAAAAAGACCCACCATCCTGAACCGCCCAAATTTCAAAACTCAAGCAAAAGGAAGATGAACATCAGGGCGAGAGTGGGTTAGCGGTGGGTACCTGAACATCGGCCGAAGGAGAAGGGAGGTTGAAATTGTCGGAGAAAGAAGCCATGGCGCACATCAGCGCCAAGATCGTCACTCCGAGAGTCAACAGAGCGTTCGTTCTGTACCCAAACGAGTGCATCCTGTCTCTCTCTCTCTCTCTCTCTCTCTCTCTCTCTCTCGCTCACGATCTGTCGCAGTCCTGGGTCCTGGTCGAGAGAGATTGAGCGAAGCTCGGGTTTTGCTCCGAGGAGCAACGCACGAAGCAATGGAAAAAGCGTTACGTTGTGCGAATCGAAGAGGATCAGCGGCTAAAAGATGTCCAAATCGCAAGTTGACCGAGGAGTCTTGTTTCTTTGAATTTTTAATTTTTTTTTATCGCAAAAGACCGGCACTAATTCCATCCCAAAAAATCTATATATCATTAATTGTTCAATTGCAATTTTAGTGGTGGCCTAAAGTTATTAACTTTCCATTTTTTTAATTTTTATATCTTTGTAGGATTTAGTTACCATAATTAATAATTTCATATGCTTAGTTTTTCTTTACTGTAGATCTCACGTATATTAATTAAAGGCACCATGTTTTTTTTTCTTCGTTTCCATTGGTAGACTTTACTACCACAAAAATTAGATTTATTGAAAAGAGAAATTTGCAAGAAAAGTAATTCTTTTCTGTGTTGTGAAGCAAATTTAAAGATAAATTGTCAAGTATAATCTAGAAAATGTTTTAATATAGCAATTTGTTTTACAAAATCACTTATTAAAAAAATTTCACTTTTTTTGTGCACGTCACCATCAAACCTCTTCTTATTGGATTTCTTTTATATATATAATTATTTTGAATTAATAGAAATTAATATCATTCATGAAATGTATACAAACAAATAACAAGGTGTTTCATTGTGCATAATATTTTTATATATTTCTAGATATTCCATGATGCGTTACATTTATATGAAAGATCTCATCAATAGTAAAGGAAAGAGATAGGTTCTTTAATATAGCAAATAAAATGACTTGATATTGATTGAGGCCAATAATACAACCTATAGGAGGTGAGTAGGTTGTTTTCAAAGACTTGACGATTGTTGACATCCGAATTTTATCGACATTTTTTATTCCACAAAATATAAAAATTTATAAAAGGATAAAAAGCAAAAAAAAAAAAAAAATCGATTGTCCGGCATGTCCGGCCCTCTCTTTTAGCAAATTTGCGGCTCCCACAAAATCCCTCTTCCTTGGGCCTTTCTTTTATTTTTCTTTAGCCCACCTCGTTATTTCTTTTCCAGCCCATTTTCTTATTGATTTCATGGCCCATCAGAATGAAAAGGAGCCCATGCCCCTTTGCTCCTTTTCTCTCTTCCATTACGCACACACGCTTACACGCACACTCACGCACATAACGCGCGCACACAGAGACGATCACTTACACAGACCGACAACGCCGTTCCCCTGTTTCGGGCACGTCAGGCCGGAGCTCACAGCCATCCGGTCGCGCGAGCTCCAGTCCCTTCGCCTTTATATCTTGCCCCCATAGTCCCCCATCTCGTGCGGCGAGGTTGCCGACGTAGGCTTCAGCCCTGGCTTGGACCGGGAACCCCTCCTCCTCAACAATGCACGCTGACTGTTCGTTAAATGCTTAAAGGAAATTTGAGTTCATATGGTTCTTCTTGGCTGAGATTCGTTGCCTTTATTCTCTCCTGTGCTAAACGCTAACGATTTGTCCCTAAGTTAGTGTGGAACGTTTTTTTGTGCCTTGTGTGTTGATCTCTACCCATATCCGAACCTCGAATGATCCTATATTCTCACACTACACATTTGATAAAATGCCCTAGAGAAGACCGAAGCCTGCTCGCATTGTAGCTCAATATCTAGTCGTGTTTACGCCTATATCCATTTGAATCATGTTATCCTTTCTTGTTTCCATTGTGTTTTCGTATGGGTTGCACAGAATAGTCATTCATTATCAAGTCTGTGGGAGTTTTCTTCGAATAGGAAGAGAGTGATTTTGGGATTTATATATGAAAATTGAAATTAACTCATGGATGTGCCTTTTGACGTAATGGCAAGTTTTGCTTTGGAACTCCAAAGTTAAGTGAGTCCAGTCTAGGACACTATAATAATAGGTGACCTTTTGAGAAAGTGCCTGCCTATACACTAAAGGATAAAACCGTGGGACTCGATATGAGATTTGCGAAAATGGACAATATCTCTATGAGTTAATCTAGGGATGTCATAATATGGTATCAAAGTGGGACTCTCTCTAGTAGGTTTATGGTTCGAGGACGAACTAGGCATAAGTTGGTGGGCCTGTAACAATCTAATCCAACGAGGGCAGGGAGTAGTTGCTGGGACTAGAGGGCTTGGACAAGAAGTGGCTCCCAATAGACCTCTAGGATGGTGAAAGGGTAGTAATAAGCCAAACCATGCACTGAACATGGGGAGAACGATTATAGAATATCTATGTGAAAATTGGAATGAACTCATGGAGGCGCCTTTTGACGTAATGACAAACTTTACTTTAAAACTCCAAAGTTAAGCAAGCTTAGACAAGAACACTACTATTATGGGTGACTTCTTGGGAAAGTGTATGCCTGTGTGCCAAATAATAAAATTGTAAGGCACGGTATAAAACAGGCCAAAGCAGACAATACATCTATGAGTTAGTTTAGAAATGTCACAATATGGTTTGAGAGTGGGACCCCCTCTAGTAGGTATATGATTTGGGGACGAATCATGTGGAAGCTGGTGGGCCTATAATAACCTGGTCTAATGAGGGCGAACAATGGTCACCGAGGCTAGAGGGCCTAGACAAAGAGCAGCTCTTGGCAAACTTCTAGGATGGTGAAATGAGTAGGAATGAACCGAACTATGCACTATGTGAAAATTAGATTTAACTCATGGAGGTGCCTTTGGACATAATGGCAAACTTTGCTTTGAAACTCCAAAGTTAAGCGAGTTCAAGCTAGAGCATTACTAGGATAGGTGATTTTTTGGTAAAGTGCTTGCCTGTACACTGAAATATAAAGCTGTGAGACTTGATATGGGACATGTCAAAGCAGACAATACTTTTATAAGTTAATCTAGGATTTCATAGTGGTTTGGTTTTATCCACAAGCCTATGTCCACTTTTTAGACTAATAGCTGCAAGTTGGGCTAGATTACACTAGTAATTTGTTGGAAAGTTACAATTGACTGGCACTAATCTCTTCACAAGATAGATCACACTATCAAAACTCAATTGCTGCTCTTCCGGTTGTACACTTAATTAATAGCACAATTATGCAAACAACACGATTACAATAATTAGTAAAACCCTAGAAAGGGAGCGTATCACTAGGAATACCGTTGATAGCAAATCTATAAATCTTGGTGTGTTGCTCTCTTTAACATTTGGCTTTTGAGGTTTTTTTTTTTTTTTATAACCATCTTCCATCTATTTGTTGAAGGTGGATTAGAGAAGCAAAAAGCCATTAGAGTTACCATTAAGCTGTGGTCCAAAGATGAAACTGCTTATACAGTCCTTTTCCAAACATTTATAGTTTACCTAAAAATAACATTTGCTACTTTCCCTTTGCTAATCTCTAATAGACCTATTAGACGACCTATCTACTTGATTACTGGTTTCATCTGGAAATTGCTATTTTGTGAATTTTGAGCCACAATGGTTAGTATGCTGACCCAACATACATTATCAAATTTATGTGGTTGCCCTAGCACCAAAGACTTGATATTTATAGTTCCGACACAAACATCGTCATTTAGCTGATCTTTAGATCCACTAGTACTATTTATGAAAAATCTATTTTTGGACTTATTGCATACTTTTTTCAATTGGATCACACTATGGATGTTGCTTAGTCCATTTATATGTATATTTGGTTATTCTAAGGATAGTTTGGACATCATCAAAATCACTTAGAGATACTTATCCAATAAATATATACTTTAGACTAATGAACTTCAAAAAAAAAAAAATTCACTGAGAAAGTGAGATTTTGAGATAAGAGGAAAAAAGAATAACTAAATTTTGATAAGAGCAAAGACAAAAAAGACACTTTTTCTTAATCAAAGAATTTTTATTTTTTCCTTACTAGTGGCTATGTAAAACGTTATAGTAATATTTAAGAACATACTAAAAAAAATAAAACATGTAAAATGTATAATTATGACAACTAAATTCTTAATTGAAATAGGAAACATAGGAAAAAAGAAGAAGGAATGGAATCATCACTTTAAACTGCAATTGAATAATTGTGAGTGACTTTTTCTATCTAGTGTAAAGGGTGAATTTAATTATATAGGGGTGGAAAAGGTGCTGCCATTGCAAAATCATTAATAAGTGCTTTTTTAACTTGCAAAATTATTGGATAATGTTTTTCAATATTTGATGTGTAGAAAAGAAACCTATTCATGAAATAATTAAATGAACGTGTCAAATGATAGCAATGATGATTGATTGTGACACTGTGGCCATGCCATTTCAAAATTTACAATTAACCCTCACTTCTTAGGATCTACAATCGGTGACACATGACCACCATGGTAATTGATAAAAAGGGTGAGTATGATTTTGGGATAAAATTTGGAATTTCTTGTTCTAAAAATTAGAAAATTGATTTTAATGGGTAGGTTTCAAATTTGTCCTCACTTCTCAAGATTTATAGTTTGTGACATGCGGCCACCATTGTAATTGATAGTAGAGGTGAGCATGGTTATAGTGTAGAATTGGAATAGTCCAATTTCAAGTTTTAAAATAGAGGGAATTGGTTTTGATGGATAGATTCAAAGTTCCTCCTCACTTCTCAAGATTTAAAATTTGTGATAGGTGACCATCATGGTAATCGATAATAGGGGTGAGCATAGTTGTTTGTTAGAACCAAGAATTAATCTAGTTCCGGGTTTTAAAAATTAAGAAATCGGCTTCAATAGGTAGGTTCCAAGTTCCTTTAGTTTTTCAATAGTAACCAATGATAGGAACTTGGAACTTCTTTATATATTATTTGTATTTTATGTTTCCATAAGATCTTTTGGTATTATATGGCGTCTAACGATGAGTATGTAATGTAGAATCATTAATTTAAGTTTCCATTTTTGACGTAACTATGATTGAGAGTTTTACTTTATTAATATTCCATATTGTTCGTGTGTGTAAATATGAGTTGTGGTAAGTGGATTGTAGTAATAAATGATAGTTATTAAAAGTGATGGTTCACTGCAATCATTCAATCAAGAGTATAAGTGAAACTTGAGTAAACCTTGGAACTTGTGAAATTATGGTTTCCAAGTTCTATAATTTGCAAGATAGGTTCCAAGTTCTAAAAAATTGGAAATTGGTTGCAATGCATAGGTTTTGAAGTCTAAGTGAAATCTAAACTGATCATGAAACTGTTCACCCCTAACTAATTACAAACTAAGCCCGTGTATTAGCAAATGTAGTGGAAATGATTGGGGAAAGTACAGCGCGAGTGCCAAAACTTGGCACAAAGGGACACTTAAGTGCCAAAAGTTACAAAAGATACACTTAAGTGTCACTTTTAAAAAAAATTGGATCACTTAAGTGCCAAGTCGCCGGAACCCTGCCGAAAATCCTACGTGGCAATTTTTTTATTAATTTTCTTGCCTACGTGGCTCGCCGGAAACTGAATCGGCCAAAAATCAGCCAAAACGACGTCGTTTTGGCTGACGTGGATTTAAAAATTATTAATTAAATAATATTAAATAATTAAAAATATATTATTATAAAATCGATTTTAATTTTTCAAAAATCTGACGTGGACAATTTTTTTTAAAAAAATTGCCACGTGGATTTTTTATTTTGAAAAAAATGCTCCGTCAGCAAATGAAGTCGTCGGAAAATGGACACGTGGCAATTTGGCCGGAATTTTTCGCCGTTGGTATTTAAGTGATCCCTTTTGCTCCGATTTTGGCACTTAAGTGTACCTTTTGTAACTTTTGGCACTTAAGTGTCCCTTTATGCCAACTTTTGGCACTCCAGAGGTCCGCACCTCGGAAATGATTTGTTGCGAATAATAGTCATGGCTATCTACTAGTTGTGGCTATGACTAGTCACCGATTACACTTACAATGCGGTGGCAATTGGTAACTAGGGAAGATGATGTTGACAATTGTCACAATGATTGACGATCGTGAAACTACAAGTAGTAGGTGGTGATGATTATACAATGAATGACTGGTGACCATCGGTTGATAATAGTTGTCAATTGATTGTAATTTTTTAAAATTTTAGGATTTAATTGTATTTTCATAATAAGTTTTAGAACTTCAATGCACTTATCACAATATTAAAAATAGATGAATAACATTTGATTTTTTTTAGTCATTGGCAACTAGATTCTACATCAAAATAGAAGAATTGCAAATAGTAGGAAAGTTGAGGATCATTTCAATCTCAGATGATTAAGGCAATTTTGTGTTTTTAGTTTAATAAAAATGAAGTGAATTTCGTTATGTAGGATCGAAATAGCCCCACTCCAAGGAATATTATATGCCATAGAAGGGCAACTAGTATTCGGTCCACTTGCCTTATTTGACTATCAAAAAATTTTGTTGACTCGTCTAAACTCAAAAGGGGTAATTAATACTCTACGTACTTTTTTGTACAAATGCACGTTATCCGGGTGGATCAACTGGATGAGATTGAAACTCAAGGTCCTCTCACATGGTATTTAATATATACAACCGTCTATACATTGATAATCTCGTAATTCGTTTCTTTAATCGTTTCCCCGTTCAAAAAGGCAATGTGATTTGGGGAGTGTGAAGCCCTTGATGCTGCTGCAAAGTCAACAGTCAACTCTTTCTTCTCTATATAATCTCTCTCTCAACCTTCAATGTTGTATCATCCTACAACTCCCATTCCCAGAGGAAAAAAGAATGCACAATCGTCTTCTCCTTCCGTTCATTCTTTTTTCGACATTCTCTTTCGTGGTCTTAGCTCCGCCTCCTTATCACACCCTTGTAGCACCAATCCTCAAACACACGAACGCAAACACTTCCCTCTACAGCATCACGCTCAACGATCATGAGCATTACATCATCGATGTAGATGCTCCTTTCACCTGGTACCCATGCCAAATTCGTCACCCTCCTGTCGGCTGTAACGAACCGGCATGTGCTGTTGCTCGGAGTTACCTTTCTCCCTTATGTCCCGTTGCCAATAACACATACAAATACAACCAGTGTTACTGCAACGACACACCGGTGAACCCGGTCACCGGGTCTTGTGCCCCGTCTCAATTAACCAACAACGATCTCATCATATATTGGACGAACGGAAGATTTCCAACGGGAGGTGTAAACTTCAATCGCTTGTTTGTATCATGTGCACCGCCGTCTCTTCTACAATCTCTCCCTAAAGAAGCAATCGGCGTGGGTGCCTTGTCATGGTCTTCTCTATCTCTGTTGTATCAATTCTCCTATCCCTATGGCATTGGAATTGCAAGGAAATTTGCTCTTTGCCTGCCTAGCTCGAGCCGTGCTCGTGGTGTGATATTCTTTGGTGATGGTCCATACTATCTTCTTCAGCCGACGAACTTTGATGCTGCAAGCGTATTGTCCTACACTCCTTTGCATGGAGATAATACATCGCTCGGTTATTTTATCAATCTCACTGGTATATCTATCAATGGAAAGGCCATAAACGTTCATCATGATGCCTTTGATTTTAAAGTCAATGGAAGCGCAAGGCTTAGTTCCATTGTACCTTACACTAATCTTAGGAGCAACATTTACAATGCATTACTTAAGGAGTTTACGAAGGCCGCCAGAGGCATCGCTCAAGTGACGAAGGTCAATCCGTTTAGTTTGTGCTTCAATACTAGCACTATCGGATCGAGCAGGCATGGACTACGTGTCCCACAGATCAATTTGATCCTAGGAAATGGAGAGAAATGGACGATCTATGGATCAAATTCAATAAAGCAAGTCGATAACGATGTGGGATGCTTGGCATTTGTCGATGCAGGGAAGACAGCAAAGCAAGCAGTCGTGATCGGGACGTATCAAATGGAGAATAATTTCTTGCTGTTTGATTTGGATCAATCAAGATTAGGGTTCAGCTCTTCCTTGTTGCCTTATGGGACCACATGCGGTGGCTTCAATTTCACGGTTGGAGGCATTGTTTGAGATCTTGATCTACTTCGTGACGAATGTTTACTCCCCTGGACAACTAATAAAGTTCGATATGTAGAATTATTTTCATAAAATAAAGCATTTCGAAAATAAACCTCCACGTCCATATCCTGGATTATCGTTTGTTTGGTAAGGCTTAGTTTATGATTGTGATTACCAGAAAATATAAGAAGTTCACGTTCATCGTCAATATGAGATGAACAAAGGGGGGATCAAACTGTAATGCAATTGACAAAGGTCCTGAAGAGTCATTTATTGATCTTGAATAATAAAATTACTTGACAAAGAACTATATGTACGAATACTAGCAAAGATTGTTGTCTGTAATGTATATAATGCTGAAAGTAATTGACATGAAAGCGAAAAGAGCAATTTAAGTGTTCTATGATGAACCTTTACAACGAGTATAACATGTGTTTATGTGGCCCGCAATCGGGTGTTACTTACCAATAGTTATTAAAGAATCTCACATGCCGTGCATGGCTCCTATAATTTAGCAATTCTTATCTATAAGAATTTACAAATTCCGAAATTAATAACTCCACTAATTGATAGTTACATCTTCGAGTCGACATGCTAGCAGATCTCCATTCCATTTATTAATCATTATGTTCAAACATTTGGACAATTTCTTAGTGCTTCTTGTTGAAAACTCTGTCGACGGCTCCATTCCAATGCAATAATATGAGATTGGTTAAAGTGATTCTAACACGTATATGCAATTTAACTGATATTTTTATTTTAGGGGTCATGATCAAACCCTAATTTTCTCTATAATGAATGCCTAAATAAGTTATTAAAATTTAGGTTTCAACAATAAATGTAAAATCTAGAATTACAAAAAGAAAGTATAGTGTTTGTAAAATGCATGGTACAACCCATTTAAATATAAAAAGAATATAGCGTTTTAATTTTCTCAGTCATGGCATCTAAAATGACATAAAAATTGAAAAAAATGAAAAAAGAAAGAAAGTTCAATTAGGTGATCAAGGGCAATATTATTTCTTTAATGATAATGAGGTACATTTAATCATATAAGGCGGAAATAGCTCCATCCTCATGGATATTATACCTTGTATAAGGGCTACTTGGATTCGGTCCACTTGCCTTGTTTCACTATCGAAGAATTCTTTGACTTCATCTAGTACTCCACGCACATTTTGTACGGATGCACACGATCCAATTGGATCAATTGGACGACATTGAAACTTGAAAGTCCTTTGCACATGGTTTTTGACATGTACATCCATGTATAATTATACACATTGATAGTCTAGTAATTCGTTTTTCCACTCTTACATTGCGGACTTCTACCAATTTTTTTATTTCGCAATGGCTTTTCCCCACTCCCGAAGGGCATTATGACTGGTGAAGTCCTTGATGCAGCTGAAGAGTCAATGGTCAACTCTTTTTTCTCTATATAATCTCCCTCTCAACCTTCAATACTGCATCACCCTATAATCCCCATTCCTACAGAGGAAAAAAAATGCACTATCCTCTTCTTCTTTCGTTCATTCTCGTTCTGACAATATCTTTAGAAGTTTTAGCTCCACCACCCTATCACGCTCTTGTAGCACCTATCTTCAAACACACAAACGCAAACACTTCTCTCTACAGCATCGCCCTCAACAACTATACCCTCAACAATTACGAACATTACATCATCGATGTCGATGCTCCTTTCACCTGGTACAAGGGCGAACTGTCACCCCGTGCACTCAGTTGTGACACACCTGCATGCACCGTTGCTCGGAGTTACCGTTCTCCCTTATGTCCCATCGCCAATGACATAGGTGGAGATGACCAGTGTCGCTGCCTCGTTACACCGGTGAACCCAGTCACCATGTCCTGTGCCGTGTCCCAGTTAACCTATAAAGATTTCAGCTTATATTGGACGAATGGGAGATTTCGCACGGGAAGTATGGGCTTCAGTCAATGGTATGCATCATCCGCTCCGCCATCTCTTGTACAATCTCTCCCTAAAGAGGCAATTGGCGTGGGTGCCTTCTCATGGTCTTCCATCTCTCTATTGTATCAATTCACCTATCCCTCCGGCCTCATTGCAAGGAAATTTGCTCTTTGCCTCCCTAGCTCGAGCCGTGCTCGTGGCGTGATACTCTTTGGTGATGGTCCATACTATCTTCTTCCTCCGCCGAACTTTGATGCTGCAGGGGTATTGTCCTACACTCCTTTGTATGGAGATCCCACATCGCCAGGATATTTTATCAACCTCACTGGGATATCGGTCAATGGAAAGGCCATAAATGTTGCACGGAATGCCTTTGATTTTCACGTCAATGCAAGCGCAAGGCTTAGTTCCATAGTACCTTACACTACTCTTAGGAGCGACATTTACAGCGTCTTTCTTAAAAATTTTAAGAAGGCGGCCAGAGGCATTGCTCAAGCAAAGAAGGTCGCTCCGTTTAGTTTGTGCTTCAATACTACCACCATCAGATCGAGAGGGCACAGGCTACGCATTCCTCAGATCAATTTGATGCTAGGAAATGGAGAGCAATGGACGGTCGACACATTGAATTCAATAA
This sequence comes from Corymbia citriodora subsp. variegata, assembly GCA_014858505.1. Taxonomy (NCBI): domain Eukaryota; kingdom Viridiplantae; phylum Streptophyta; class Magnoliopsida; order Myrtales; family Myrtaceae; genus Corymbia; species Corymbia citriodora. The sequence goes on along the minus strand of CM026411.1, from coordinate 24,240,370 downwards.
AGCAAGTCAACAACGATGTGGGGTGCTTGGCGTTTGTCGATGGAGGGGAGATGACAAAGCAAGCAGTCGTGATTGGGACGTATCAAATGGAGAATAATTTCTTGCTATTTGATTTGGATCAATCAAGATTAGGGTTCAGCTCTTCCCCGTTGCCTTACGGGACCTCATGTGGTGGCTTCAATTTCACGGTTGGAAGCTACTTTTGAGCTCTTACTGCCATTTCGTGATGAATGTATACTCCTCTGGACAACTAATAAAGTTCGAAGTGTAGACTTGTCTTCATAAAATAAAGCATTTCGAAATTAAAAGTCCATGTCCTGGATCATCTTGTGTATGGTAAGATTTCATCTATGATTGTAATTACCAGAAATAAGAAGTTCATCGTTATAATCAGATGAACAAATAGAAAACCGTCTTGCAGTTCTATCCAAAAAGTAAAGAATGAATATAGTGCAAGCAAACTGTGACTACGGCATCAAGCAGCCCAATTTCAAATGACAAAGATTTACTGATCTTCTCCATTATCCAAGGGAAACTATGGTTGAGCACCTATAGGTTACTTTATTTCTTCGTAATATATTTGTTACTTACCGACATTACTACAATGTTACCTACTATTTTTTATAGTCTGCAAATTACCAATTTTTTTTTTTATATCTGTAACCGGCTTTTATTTGTCTTTCTTACTAGAGCCTTAAATCTATCAATTCTTATATGAATTTAGTAATCCTTATTTGAGAGACAACCGACTTTTTTTCAATTAAATTAACTAATAGCCATTGGTATTACTCTCATTGAAGCTATTTACCAAAGTTTGATTTTTATTTTATTTTATCAACTTTTGTCTGTCATATAATATAAAATCCTTAAATCTAGCCACTATTACATGAATTTACCGACGAAATAAGAATGATGCAATATATGAAAATATTGGTTTATAATATTCGTATACTAAGTGATGAGTCCCACTCTTAATACCGAGGGTTGAACATGGCATGTTTCTTTAAAAGGTCTACTTAGCCAGCTGTTTAGCTAACATCTGTTGGAAAATTTTTGAGATGCTTCCTTGGTTTCACTTGTCACGGATAAAAGTAAATGACACTTTTTAAAAGAATTTCCATATTTTCTTTATTGCACAAGTTGAAAGCATCGATGTCCCGACTGAATTATATTAGGTACATCACAAGCATAGAAAATGAAAGGGCAACGTATTAGCGCTAGTAATCATTACGGGTGGATCTTTTTTGCGTTCAGGGACAGTTTACTCGTTCATGTATTCTCCAGTTTTCAGTAGTGCTACTTCCTATATCATTCATTTGAAAGGATGCGATTGCCCTTTTTGATTAAAAAAAAAAAAACTAGGATCTCAACATATCGATAGAAAGGCTAGGACTCAAGTGCTTTCATACATAGAATGACAGCTTACGGTGCATGTCCCGTTTATGAACTTGAAAAAGCTCACGCTTAGCACTCTACTTTAGCACAAGCACACTGAAAATTCCTATCGACTTCCTTAGATTTTAGGAATACCCCATTCAAGGTCCGTATTGCACATACTCCATGTACAAATGCACAAGATCCAATCGGAGCATTTGGAGGTGATTGATATTATATAAGGCCTTTGCACGTTTTCTTTTGATACGCCTTTTCAGACAATGTAGTGTTTTGCTTCCCTTTATCCTTATTTCCCCTTGAAGGGCAATAACATTGCGGAAGTCTCTCGTTTCCACAACCTACAGCTTGACGCATGGCAAAAGCCAACCAAATTCATTACTATATAGCCCTCATCCCACCCTTCAAATATCACACCATTCCAAATCATTAAAGTTCAAAGATGACATTATATATCAAATAAATGCTCAATGATTACAAATGTCATATCATCCATATTCTTCTACTACAAAGAGGAGCAGATTGATATGTACCACATACAAAAATATTGGACCTCACTTCATTCTACTTATTCCTTGGCCCTCCATTCACGAAGTTGAATCAAACCGTATATAATTAATTAATTTTTCTTTTATGTGCAATTAACCTAACCATCTCGCTACGGATAATGCAGAAGATAGCATGTGATACTATGACACTAATTGTACATATGCTTGAATATCAAGTGAATTGATTTGCACATGATCATGATCAATGGTACAATTGGGCAACCGTAGTAGTCAACTCCTCCATCCAAATAAAGAAAATGCAACCCCGGTCATACTAATTTGAAGAGAATCCGGATTTCCCTTTACGTAAGTCGAAAGTATTCACTACATCGATTTATCAACCTTATCCATGTTATGCTTTTCTTATGCCCAACCCACCGTTTGGCCCCTAAATGACGGCCAAAAATGGAAAAAATACCAAAATAATCTTGCACATATTCCAATTAATCTATTCGGTTTTGAACATTTCAATTAAATTAAATGTAATTTTAAACATTTTCATATTGGTATTAATGAAGTGTATCCAATCAATTTATGTTGAAAACTGGTAATATGGACACCGGCTATTCGTATGGCACAACCGATGCTAACCCGAACTCTTTTTTAATTTTGAATTTATTTTAAAAAGTTAATTAATTAAATTTATTTTTTCTCTTGTTTTTATTTTTTATTTTTTTCCTTATTTACCTCTGCTAGTAGCTAGCCTTCTTGATGGCTGGCAGAGGTCGTCGACTCGCCCCGATTACAAGGGGCTTTGGGGGCTTAAGTGATGGTGAGGGGCCTTGCTTGTGGGCAGCAAGGGTGTCCCCGCCCTCATCCTTGCTAGGGGTAGTGGAGGTGGCTAGCAACTAGCAGACAAAAATAACGAAAAAAAGAAAAAAAAAGAAAGAAAGAAAAGAAAAAATTAAAAAAATATATTCATGTTAATGATAATCATGCCACATCAGACGACTAACTAAATTGGTAAGATGGGCTCAATTGGTACTAATATGAAAAAGCTTAGTACTAAATTGGTCTACGTAAAAGATTTATGATCGAATTGGTAACAATGTAATAGATTTAAGACTTTTTTTGCACTATTCTCCCTAAAAATCACATTCAATCAATTCTTCGTTTTGTTAGTAGCACAATATTTCACTTTATCTATTTAAAATGATTTAATTGTATTTTTTGAAAAAAGAATTAAGATTTGGTCAAATTGATAAAAAAGTTTAGGACTCAATTGATTTACGTAAGATGGCTTCCTACATGAAAACCAAGAAAAGTTTACATGGAATTTACACTCTACTTTACACACAAGCACTCTGAAAAGTCATATGGGATTCCCTAGATTTCAGGAATACCTCATCGAGGAGAACCGCAATTCATGTACAAATTGCACAAGATCCAATCGGAGCATTTGGACGGCATTGACATTATAAGGCTCGTGCACATGCTCTTTTGATATATCTCTTCTGGCAATGGAGTGCTTTGTTTCCCCTTCATCCCAAAAGTTTCGGATTTTCACAGGAAATCCCTTGACCCATCTCAAAAGTCAACCATGTTCTTTTCTATTAAGCCCTCCACCTTTCTAACCTTCAAATCTCGTATCATTCCAACATCCCAAAAGAGATGAAAATGAGCACTCTTCTTCTTTCGTTAATTCTTGCGTGGACATTATCCTCTCAAGTTTTCGCTCAGCCTCACACTCTCGTAGCACCCATCCTCCAACATATCGGCACAAACACTACTCTCTACAGCATCACGCTCAACGGCGGGGAACATTATATCATTGATCTCGACGCTCCTTTCACCTGGTGCCAATGCCAATCCCCTCAACCGGTGGTCGGTTGTAACTCAGGCGCATGCGCTGTTGCTCGGAGCTACATCCCTCCCTCATGTCCCGTCAATAACACGTTTACAGATAGTCAGTGTTACTGCAACGACGCGCCCGTGAACCCGATCACCAAGTCCTGTGCTCCGTCGCAATCGACCTACAAAGATATTGTCCTATATTGGACAGATGGCAGATCTATGGTGGGAGCTGTGGATTTCAATCGCTTGTACGTATCGTGTGCTCCACCGTCTCTTCTACAGTCTCTCCCTGAAGAAGTGATTGGCGTTGGTGCCTTGTCGTGGTCTTCTCTTGCTCTACTGTCTGAATTCACTGATCTTGTTGGCCAATTGGTCACAAAGAAGTTTGCACTTTGCCTCCCGGGCTCGAGTGAAGCTCGTGGGGTGACATTCTTCGGTGATGGTCCTTACTATCTTGATCCCTCGACAGACCTTGATGCGGCAAAAGTACTCACCTACACTCCTTTACAACGTGATCCGACGTCGCTAGGATATTTTATCAACCTTACTGGCATATCGATCAATGGGAAGGCCATGAATGTTCCACAGAACGGCTTCAATGTCAATCAGAGCGTGAAGCTTAGTACTATTGTACCATATACTAAACTAAAGAGCAACATATACAAGACTTTTATTAGGGATTTTAAGAAGGCTGCCAAAGGCATCGTTCAAGTGGCCAATGTGGATCCGTTTCGTTTGTGCTTCAATACTAGCACTATGGGATCGAGCATCGACAGGCTGCTCATTCCACAGGTCGATCTGATGCTAGGAAATGGAGAGAAATGGACTATCTATGGATCAAACTCGATAAAGCAAGTCAATGACAACGTTGGGTGCTTGGCTTTCATTGATGGAGGGGAAACTGCGGAGCAAGCTGTTGTGATTGGGACGTATCAAATCGAGGATAACTTGCTTCAATTTGATTTAGATCAGTCAAGATTGGGTTTCAGCTCTTCCTTGTTGCCTAATGGGACTACATGTGGCAGCTTCAATTTCACGGATTGAGGCATTGTTTGAGCCGCTTCTCTCTTTCTTGATGAATGTGACATTGTTCTCTTCGTTAAAATAAAGTTTCATAGGCTTGTTCATGTAAAATAAAGCATGTCCAATGTAAACTTGCATGCCCTGGTTTACCTACTGGTCATGAGACTCTTGTTTTTTGCATCAGACTTTGTTCATGATATGATGAATTGAATGGACTCAACAGTTGCAATCAATTCATGTATTTTAGGTTATCAAATGCTGTGTGTCTCATTGCAAATATTTTATTCACTCCTCATTAGTTTCAATATTCTCATAACTCATGAAGTTTAGATGACTAAGTGTGCAAACCGGAATAGCAGAAAATATATCGGCAAGTGGTTGATTTCCCCATTGACCAGACGGTTGTGGCTCACTGGTAAGACTGTGTTTAGAGAAATTTCTTCTGCATTGGCAGCGTACAGAAGATAGGACGAGGAGCCTCTCCACCAAGGTTTTTACTTTTGACAAAAATGAGTCCATTGTTTATGGAAACTCACATTAACCACCTCCCCCCCCCTCTCCTTTCTCTCTTTGTATATGAGGTTAAGACCTCCATGGCTGGTGTCGCCTGATGTTGCCGCCTCTGCGTGAAGCTTGCTGCCAAAGTTCAGGTTGGGACTATGACATGACTTCTCTTTATTTACAGTTGGAATTCGTATCCTGCGACCTTTACAAAGGTAGATGCCCACCCAATTCGCAGTTTTGAGAGAGAGAGAGAGAGAGAGAGAGAGAGAGAGAGAGAGAGAGAGAGAGATCAGTTGTCATTGAGGTGGGTGGACGCGGCTGTGGCAGAGGCCACTTGCCGCTAGGTTCTACATTTATAACTCAATCGGAAGGAGAGAAAGGAGCGAAAAGGATTAGGAAAAGTAAGGGTTGCTAGAAAAGAATTGGCTAGAAAAAGATACATATATGGCATCTTAACAAGAGAGTGCTTGACACGAATCTAAACGGATCTCACGACGAATCTCTTTCCAAATCAATGGGTATCAAGATTACTTGACACCGTCTGCTAATATGCTCTGAGTTTCTTGTGTGATCTCAAATGATTCATAAAATGTTATGAGATGCATATTTGTTAGAATTTAAATAATAAATCACATTTTCGTCTAATAGCTTAAGCACATCTTTATCTAACATCTTAAACTTTTAGAACAATCGGCTGCGATTTCACGAATTCACTGGTATTAGAGTTAGAGATCACGAATTCAAACATTTCCAAGTCTCATTTGTATCCTTAATTAAATTTCCAAGTTTAGTATTAGGCAAAAAGACCAGACTATGCATGAGGGGAAATGTTAAAATTTAAAGAATAAATCACGTCTTCATCTAATGACAATCAGTTAAAACTTTTGGAGGCACACAATGGAAGCGGAGGGCTCAAGCGATGGATAAAAAAATGTGCTTTATTGTTGTGGGATATCTAGATACGAAAAAGGTAATTAGATAAAAGAAAAAGAACAAATGCAGTTGATAGCAACATTGATGAATGTATGCAGGTTATGATCAATATGAAGCCTCGTTCGATCAGACCTTGGCAATATTTCCAAATTTGAACCGGCTCACATGCCGTTAAACCAGTCAGCTGGCGTTGGATGACCTTGGGGGATATGGTATTTATCCTGGCCTAGGCTACCTCTGTCGTGATTCTATGCATTTAGATTTAGACTAGAGTTCCACAATTAATGGTAGTTTCACCTTGGAATTAGTCTTTTCGGGACAATTGGACGTTTAATTTGTACTTTCTGCACTTTAGTGGGTGGTCAATGTAATGCATGAGTACTAAAAACTCCATCTTCCACTTGATGAAAAGAAGAAAAGCCAGAATGGGTCGATTGAGTGCACGAGCACCAAGAGCTCCATATTGCACATGGCTAGGGCAAAATCCAACGAGCTCTTTCTCGATTTAGGGAAATCTACTCCAAGGTACAATGTCTCTCATACATTGTCAACTAAAGCACAAGGTCCAACTAAATGTAATGCACTTGTTAAATGAGGCCTGAACTTTACTCAAATCTAGTGAATTCACATCTTTATCCTTAGTTAACCTTCTAATTAAGCATTATGAAGCCCCTGATGAAGCTGAAAAGACAATGCTTTTCTTCTATAAAATCTCCCCTTCTCAATCATCAGCCTCATGTGTCATCCAATTGACATACCAAAGTTGACCAAAATGTGCAATCTTATACTTGCCCTTTTCATCTTCGTGCTGGGTCTGTCGTCCCAGGAAGTCTCGGCTCAACCTTTCCACACTCTAGTCACGTCCCTCCACAAGGACCCCAACGCTTCCCTCCACACCATCACCCTCACACTGGACCCGTCCGAGCAATATCTCGTCGACCTCGACGCGCCTTTCATCTGGAACCGATGCGATTCTTCGCAACCCACGGTCTCCTGTGGCGAGCCCGAGTGCTTGACTGCTCGCACCTACACGTCTCCGCTGTGCCCCGAGACAAATAACACAGATGGCCAGTGGTGCTCTTGCTCTGTCACACCTGTGAACCCGATCACCGGGTCATGCGCCTCATCTTATTTGAGTCTCAATGAGCTCGCAGTATATTGGACCGCCGGTAGATCTCTCTCTACGTACAGGATAGAGTATGCCAATCGGTACATCTCGTGTGCTCCGTCATCTCTCTTGCAATCTCTTCCAGCACAAGCAATCGGTGTCGCTTCATTGTCGAGGTCCACTTTCTCTCTACTATCTCAAATCATCATCGACGACGTCACACAAAAATTCTCCCTTTGCCTCTCGAGCTCAAGCGATGATCAAGGGGTCATTTTCTTCGGTGACGGTCCATACTATCTCGAACCTCCAGCGAACTTTGATGCTTCAAGTGTACTTTCCTACACTCCGTTGATAAAGAATCCCACCTCGCTGGGATATTTTATCAACGTGACGGGGATATCAATCAACCAACAGGCCATTAGTGTTCCAGCGAACGCGTTTGCGCTCGACGTAAATG
>CM026411.1:24033063-24229113 GCA_014858505.1 Corymbia citriodora subsp. variegata | reverse complement strand
CAAGAACTCCATATTGCACATGGCTAGGGAAAAAATCCAACGAGCACTTTCTCGATTTAGGGAAATCTACTCCATAGTGCAGTGTCTCCCGTACATTATGTACTAAATCACATGATCCAATCAACTCAAGTGGCACTTGTTATTTGATGTCTGAACTTTACTCAAATTTAGTAAAGTCATATCTTTATCCTTCGTTTACCTCCTAATTAAGCATGATGAAGCCCCTGACGAAGCTGAAAAGACAATGCTACTCTTCTATAAAACCTTTCCTTCTCAAGCATCAATCTCATGTGTCATCTCATTGACTAGCCAAAATTGACCAAAATGTGCAATCTTATACTTACCTTGTTCATCTTCGTGTTGGGTCTTTTGTCCCTGGAAGTCTCGGCTCAACCTTTCCACACTCTAGTCACGTCCCTTCACAAGGACCCCAACACTTCCCTCCACACCATCACCCTCACGCTGGACCCTACCGAGCAATATCTCGTTGACCTCGATGCCCCTTTCATTTGGAACCGATGCGATTCGCTGCAATCCCCGGTCTTTTGTGACGAGTCCGATTGCTTGGCCGCTCGCAGTTACATGTCTCCGCTATGCCCTGAGACGAATAACACACGTAGCTCCGATCAGTGCCTTTGCTATGACACACCTGTGAACCCAATCACTGGGTCATGTGCCTTAACTTATGCGAGTCGCAATGTTCTCACAGTATATTGGACCGCCGGTAGATCTCTATCTACATACAGGATACAGTACTTCAATCGGTATGTCTCGTGTGCTCCTTCGTCTCTCTTGCAATCTCTTCCCGCACAAGCAATCGGTGTCGCTTCATTGTCGAAGTCCACTCTCTCTCTACTATCTCAATTCATCATTGACGACGTCACACAAAAATTCTCCCTTTGCCTCTCGAGCTCAAGTGATGATCAAGGGGTCATTTTCTTCGGTGACGGTCCATACTATCTTGAACCTCCAGCGAACTTTGATGCTTCAAGTGTACTTTCCTACACTCCATTGATAAAGAATCCCACCTCGCTCGGATATTTTATCAATGTGACGGGGATATCGATCGAGCAACGGGCCATTAGTGTTCCAGCGAACACGTTTGCGCTCGACGTAAGTGGAGGTGTGAAGCTCAGTACTACAGTGCCCTACACTACCCTAAGGAGTGACATCTATAGTGTCTTTATGAGCGAATTCAAGAAGGCTTTGGGTGGCTTCCCTCGAGGGCAGAAGGTGAGTCCACTCGAGTATTGCTTCAAGACGAACGTCACGAGACCGACGAAGGTCCAGACCATTCCTCAAATCGATCTAGTGCTAGGAGATGGGGGGTACTGGACTATTCACAAATCTAATCTGCTGAAACAAGTGGATGCCGATGAAGCGTGCTTGGCATTCGTCAATGGCGGAAACACAGCAGAGCATGCCGTGGTGATCGGGACGTACCAAATGGAGAACATAATGCTGCAATTCGATTTGGCTCAGTCGAGATTGGGATTCAGTACTTCCTTGTCCTCCTTCGGGAGCTCATGTGGTAACTTCGATTTCACAGTTCGGCCTTGACGTTTTCTTTGCTTCTCAAGGAACTTTCGATCTCAAAGAAAGAGTTACGTGCCTCTTCTTTTATCCAAAATAAAGTGTCCATGTCCTGGACCAATTCTCTGTTTGGGAAAGTCTCGTGTAGTAAAAGCCTTCCTGTATGATCTTCTGTTCTATTATATAAAGCGAAGAGACCTCCTATTTTTAATAGAACTTTAATAGCTATTATGCTGCTCGGTTTATGTTTGTATTATTTATTCACCCTTTGGTCTCATGTAATGTAATAGCCATTACTGCAACCAAACATTCGGCATTGTAGAATGGCCAGCACAGACATGGGCAATTTTATAACATTTTAAAAAAATTCTGAATTTTTTTATATTTTATATTTTTGTCTTCTTTTTCTTTTTCTTTTATTTTATTTTATTTTTTGTTTTTCTTCACACAGATCTAGCAAGGGCAGGAAAGTCCTCGTTGGTTGTGGGGTAGGGATTTGCAGCCCTCACATATGGTTGGCAAGGGTTGGCTAGGGATGTCGCGACCTCCCTTCCGTGACCTGGGAGGCTAATGGCTCGGCTAAACCCTTTTTTAGGGCTTAGCTTGGGCTTTCGCAAGTCCATCAATTCGCAACTTATGGTTCAAGTTTTTTTTGTAAAGTCAAATTTCAAATAGGAGTCGCCACTAATTAGTTTGGGGTGGATCGATTAGAAATCCAAGTAAAATACCGAGAGAAATATTTTACTCTTGCGCAACCAGAGAAATTAGGATCGGGAACTTGATTACACTAGTTAATTAACTAATGCATTTTCGATACCTAATCTTGTTTAAACATTGAGGTTCAAATTCATTTTTTTTTTCAAAGATTTTTCATTCATTTATGAAGAAAAAACATTTTTTGACCTTTTTAAGGATTTTCCATGCATTTGTGGACAAAAACATTTTTTTTACCCTTTTTTTCATTTTTCTAGTAAAGATAAATTATTTATTGATTTTCATTTTTTTGAGAAAAATATTTTTTGGGTTTTTTATCCTAATTTTTTATTAAAAAATTAAAATAATAATATATTATTATAAACAATTGGACCCTGGTCAGGCCTTTATATCCGACAGGGTGAGATGACCTGAGTCGGTGGACCCTCAACTGGGCTAGGCCTAACGTGCGAGCCCGTTTGGTTTTCCTTCCCCCCAAAAAAATGGCCCAATCGCGAAATGGGAAAAAAGAAAGAGCCCAGCTAGCGCGGCGAATAGAACTGGTTTGGGCTTTAGGCTCCATAGGCCCGCATATATCTAGAAGTAGACCCATTCGCCCAGCACACATAAAGTCATCATCCTTACCCGACTCACATTTCACCCGACCCGGCTCTTGGCTCTCGGTTCTTGGCTCCCGGCTGCCAACTCGTTTCGCGCTCTCACATGGTCACGGCCGAGAGGACCAAGGCGAATGGCATTGCCTCACACGCTTGGGCTAAGAGGTCGGGCTTCGCCCATCTATCCACCACCACCAACCAATGTCACTTGTCATTGTAGCTCCGGCTATGGCCACTGAATGAAGGGAATCAAGAGCCTATTTTCTTAAGCAATCCATCAAACGATTGGAGTGCACCAACTGGAACGAGCGATTCCAAGCTCAAATGGGGTCGAAGCTGACACCGGCATTCACAAAATGTGACTCACAATGCACGTATCAACTCGGCAAGGGGTTGGGGGGGGGGCAGGAGTTCGCATGGGCCTAGTGGTCGTGAACCCCATCTCGGTACGCTTAAAAACGGGTGACGAACAAGGGTCGGGGAGTATCTGATTTGACTAGGGATGTTGGTTGGAGCTTGCCGGACGAAGGTCGTCGAGGTAGGGATAGATCTCTCTTTTGCCAACTCTTAGAATTGATTGACACAAATTGAAAGATCGAATATGGAGAGGAATTTTCTGTATTCAATCTATTGATTCTCATAGTACAATGCCCTATTTGTATTACAGAATGTGAGAAATAAAAAGGAAAGAATATTTTCTAAAAGTCAGTTCTAATCCTAATTGATTTGTCTATCGATAATAATCTTAAATTGATACAATGAATCAATCATCCCTTCAAGAAATCTTTTAAGCATATCTTCCAACACTCCCCCTCAAGCTGGCGGCTTGTATATGTCTAGCATGCCTAGCTTGCTCAAAAGATATGCATGTTGCCTTTGACATAGGAGTTTAGTAAAGATATCCGCAGGCTGCTCCGTAGTCCCAATTCCTCTTGTTTCAATTACCCCTTCTTGAATCTTGTCACGAGTGAAATGACAATCCACTTCTATGTGCTTTGTTCTTTCATGCACTATGGGATTCACTGCAAGTTTGAGTGCTACATCGTTGTCACAAAATAGTAGGGTTGGTCCCTTAACTTGCACTCCAAGGTCCAAAAGTAGCTCTCGTATCCATATTATCTCACAAGTGGTTTTGGCCATAGCTCGATAATCAGCTTCAGCTGATGATGAGGACATAGTGGATTGCTTCTTTGTTTTCCATGAGAGTAAAGATTCCCCAAGCTTAATACAAAATCCAGTTATAGACCTTTGGCTCATAGGGTAAGTCACATAATCCGTGTCGCAATAAGCTGTCATTTTCATGTCACAACTTCGAGAGAGAAGTATCCCAAGTCCTGGACACTTTTTCAAATATTTCACAACTTTAAGAGCAGCATTCATATGAGACAATTTCGGACTATGCATGAATTGACTGAGTGTCTATACTGCATAACATATGTCGGGCCTAGTCATGGTGAGATAAATAAGTTTTCCCACAAGTCTTTGATAGCTAGATGGATCTTTAAGTAAGGGGTTGTCGTTTGGAGATGATAAACCCATATCATAATCAACCATGGTTAATTTTGTATTATGCTCGATGGGAATAATAGTTGGTTTGCATCCTGATAAACCTGCTTTTGATATAATCTCCAACACAAACTTCCGTTGACTGAGAGAGATTCCTTGGTATGATTTAGCAATTTCAATTCCAAGGAAATATTTGGGTGGTCCCAAATCTTTTATGTGAAAAGTGGCATGCATATATTCTTTTAGACCTTTGATAGCGGATTCATCATTTCCCATAATAAGAATGTCATCAACATATATCATTAGATAGATAGATGACGTACCTTTTGTCCAGGTAAACAAAGCATAGTCATGCTTTGATTGTTTAAATCCTGTAGCCGTAAGTGCATTAGTAAACTTGGCATACCACTATCGAGAAGCCTGTTTTAGACCATAAAGGGATTTGCGGAAATGACATACCCTAGTCTCCCCCTGTCTTTGTAAACCTTGTGGAAGGTCCATATATATATATATATATATATATATTTCTTCATCTAAATCTCCATGAAGAAAGGCATTGTGAACATCCATTTGATGTAATGGCCAATCACGAAATGCAGCAACAGATAAGAAAGACCGAACAATAACATCTTTTGCAACTGGAGAGAATGTCTCGTGATAATCGAACCCTTCTCGTTGTGTGAATCCTTTGGCCACAAGCCAAGCCTTGTAGTGTTCAACGGATTTGTTTGCCTTGTATTTGATCTTGTATACCCATTTGCATCCAATTGGCTTGCGATGAGAGGGTAGTGGTACAATATCCCATGTTTGATTTTCAATTAAGGCGTGTAGTTCTACTTCCATAGCCCATTGCCAACGTGGATCAAAAATTGCTTCATTATAATCTGAAGGTTCTCGTTCCTCGAATATTCGGCTAATGCACCATATATGTTCTGAGGAAAGCCGATGAAAAGAAACATAAGAAGAAATTGGATAGTGAGTACCTGGTGACTTCATGGTAGCATAAATATAATCTTTAGTCCAAGTGGGTGGACGACTTATTTGGTTTGAATGCCTTGGTGGATTAAGCTGGGGCATAGGAGATGCTTGATCATCAATTTCATTTTCTAAAAGAACTTCCTTTGAAGAATGGTCAGAAATTTCCTCAATTTCCATGATAGGCTCCTCAATTGAATTCCTTAATGCGGCTTCTTCAATATTATCAGACATTTGTGGTAATGACAACTTTGGATTTTCTGGAAGTGCTGCGGGAATATATGGATGATCATAAGACAAACCCTCATTAGATAGAAATCGATGAGAAGTCGTTGTCATTCTAGAAGTATCCTTTGAAGGTGCCTCATCATGAAAAGGAAACTTTTCTTCATGGAAAATAACATCCTTGCTAACAAAGAAATCACCTATGGATGGTTCATAAACATGATACCCTTTCTTGAGATTTGTATATCCCATGAATATGCATTTGTGAGCACGAGGTCCCATAGTGGTGACATAGCATAAGCATCCAAAAACTCTTAGATGATGAAGTTCTGGTTTCTTCCCAAAAAGTAACTCAAAAAGAGTTCATTTGTCAAGAACTTAGGTCGGCATGCGATTGATTAGGTAAGCTGCAGTAACCACACAATCTCCCCAAAAAATTTCTGGAATAGAGGCTTGGAATTTAAGAGCACGAGCTACTTCTAACAAATGACGATGTTTTCGCTCAAGTATCCTATTCTGTTGAGGGGTGTAGGTACATGAACTTTCATGGATGATTCCTTGAGAAGAAAATAGTGACTGGCATTCACTATTAAAGAATTCTCTTCCATTATCAACTCTTATTCGTTGGACATATTTTCTGAACTGATTTTTGGATAGGGAAAGAAAAAATTTTAAATGATGGAAGACTTGACTTTTTGTTTGCATAAGGAATAACCACGTGGCACGGGAATGATCATCAACAAACGTGAGGAAGAACCGAGACCCATCATGATACGGAGTATGATAGGGTCCCCATACATTAACATGAATTAGTGAGAAAATACTATTAGCACGGGTTTTACTTTTTGGAAAAGGAACATGTGATTGCTTGGCTAAAGGGCAAAGATGATATTGAGAGTAAGGGAAAGTAGCACTATGTCCCATTCTTTGATGAAAAATGAAACTTTTATCGTTGGTAGCTGCATTACACAATGATTCTTTATTGCAAGATAAATCAAAATCATTCATGAAATTGTTCCAAAAATATAGTCCTTCTGAAACACTACCTGAGCCCATTAGTTTGCCAATTGAATGGGCCTGAAAGAAACAACTATCAGAGTTGAAAATGACATGGCAAGAATTTTCTTCACAAACTCTAGCAACAGAGATAAGGTTGAAATGGAAATCAAGAATATATAGAACATTTCGAAGTGTTATGAGAGGGCTAAGTTTCACTGTTCTAAGTCACTTCTCCATTTGGTAGTTGGACAGATATGGGAAAAGATAATTTCTCATGAATCTCAGAAAAGAAATTTTTATCACAGATAATGTGGTCACTAGCACCTGAATCAATTATCTATGCATTATTTGGTATTGATGTCATCAAATAGTAAGAGGTACCTAAAAAATTCTCGATTTTGTCGGAAGTATCCAATTTCTTCAAAGCCCCCTCATAAGCTGATGACATTGATCATGGGTAATCAGCTAATTATATTGACCAGTGACCTGATAAGCTGTTGCAAATTCCTTTCCTTTTTTTCCTTTATCTACAATATTTCCATGTAACTTCCAGCAAGTGTCAATTGTGTGGTGCGAACATTTGCAATAATCGCAATACAATTTACCTCTCAATTTTGTATTTTGCCCATTAATCCTAGGTGACATGGCAAAATGTGAGCTGCTGGATGCTTCAGTGGTTGGGGCTGATGTGGCTTCAAAATGCCCATCCAATCCAGTCAAGAAAAGTGAACGTGAGCCATCCACTCCACCAGCAGGAAAGGCGGATTTTGAGCCGTCCGATTGTGCTGAAGAATCCAGACCATCCAAGCCAAAAACCTTGAAGCTTCGGTCTTCTTCTTCCACAGAACCTAGGGCATTCCACCTCTTTCCTTCAATCTGCGTTTTGGTGGCTGCTCCTCGCTAATTAAGGTTGGATCGAGCCGTAAGAAGGATGGTCTCCCTTGCCTTGGTGTATTCTAATGAGGTAAGCCATTGGCTTTCCTCTTGTACAATGAGCTTGTATATTCGGCCGAGAGTGGGCATCGGATCCATGGCCAATATCCGCGATCAAAATGGGAGGTAAGTATCATTTATGATTAAGAGAAATCGGGTGACTTTTTCTCTTTCTTTAATCGCCTTGTATTGTGCTAATGTCGAATATGGCCCTTCAAGTTTTTCCTCGGCTGCCTCTAGCTCATTCTAGAGTGCCGAAAGCTTATTAAAGCACGCCGCGATTGACATATTTCCTTGCTTTAGTTCGGACATGGCCTGGGTTATAGAGAAAAGTTTTGCCTGATCTAGCTTCCCATACATTTCTTTTATGTTTTCCCACATAGTTCTTGAGTCCTCCGTTGGTGGTAGACTGGCCGCAACATTTGGAGATATGCAATTGCCTATACAAGTTCGAATGAGTTGATTACATTTTCTCCATATTCGAGCTAGCCATTCGTCAATCGGTTTGGGCACGATTCCGTCAAGGAAACCCTCCTTGTCCTTAGTGACAAGGGCTTGCCGGAATTCTTGTGACCATGCTGAGTAGTTTTCGGAGCTGATGAGTACGTTGGTGATGAGTTGAAGCTCGGGCCCATCGGCAGTGGACATGTAAAGGGGGTCTTCGATCTCCGGTCGGCTACCGGCGACTGGAAACGAATATGGCAAAAAACCAGGTTGGGGAGTCGGACCTGCAATGCCCGATTCGGTTGCTAAGCCCATTTGACCCATATGAATTCCTCCTGCCGATTTGGTTGGTGGGCCTCCATTGGGCTAATATTGCTCTCCTTGGCCTTGATTTTGTGGGCACGGAATATTTTGGGTTGGCCAATAGATCCATGGGCCGGGTGGTACCTGAATAGGCAGCCATTGGATGGATTGGCCCGAAACAGGTTGTCCCTAAGTCAACGGGGCTTGGAAAGGAACCCATTGGATTGGCTGGGCCTGGGATTGTTCCTGATTAACGGCTCCTCTAGCAGGTAAATTCTGTCTAGATGAAATTTCTTGCGTAGACAACTCCTCTGGAGTTCGCTCATCAGAGATGATGAATCCTCTTTTGTCATGGTATTGGTAGAGAATTGATTCCTACACCGTAATGCTGACCTTGTCTTGTAGGTTAGGTTTGTTTCTGCAACTGAAAAGGACGCAAAAGAAAACTTGAGGGCAATCAAAGAGATGCGGAAGCTAGGCCAAAAAATAGAGGCTCTGATACCATGACACAAATTGAAAGATCGAATATGGAGAGGAATATTTTGTATTCAGTCTATTGATTCTCATAGTACAATGCCCTATTTGTATTCACAATGTGAGAAATAAAAAAGGAAAGAATATTTTCTAAAAATCAGTTCTAATCCTAATTGATTTGTCTATCGATAACAATCTTAAATTGATACAATGAATTAATCATCCCTTCAAGAAATCTTTTAGGCATATCTTCCATCACTGATCCTAGAACTCACTCAATTTTTCTCCTTTTTCTCTCTCTAGCTCTCTCTCTCCTTCCACCCTTAGATCTCACTCTACCTAGACTTGCTTGATTGCTCGGAGGTTTGTCCTCCTTGGATACGAGAAGCCAGAATCTCTGAGCTCACTGATCTTCTGCCCCCTTGGTCTCAGATCTCCCCTTTATTTATATGCAAGGAGGGTCCAGTCGACAGAGGTTTTGGCTGCCGTTTCTTAGCATGCCGATCAGCCTTTGGCTTGGTTGAGCCAATGTCACCTTGGCAGCATTGAAGGCATGCCCCATCTGTGGCAAGCTCACCTTGCTTCTCCAGGCTATGGTGTCCTTATGCACGTCGTCGCTTGTTGTGCGTGAGGTGTAATGTCGAGGCAGAGGCGGAAGGGAGAAGGAAGGAGGAAGAAGAAGAAGGAGGGAGGGGGCTAAGCCGCGAATGGGCCAAATGAGTCAGATCCAAACTAAAGAAAAGGAAAAAGAAAAGGGAAGGCTGGGCATGAATGCCTTGCCCGCGTGGACCTCTCTCTCTCTCTTTTAAATAATAATTTTCCAAAAATAGTGTAAAATGAGAGAAAATAAAACTTAGTAAATGCAAATAATATTAATACTTAAGTGATGCAAAAATCCTTTTTGTTATGGTCAAATTAGTCCCAATTTTCTAGGCGATTTAAATTTAAATGCTTAGTCAAAATTAATGTGTCAACAGCTCCTCCTCTTTAAAGGTGAGTTCATAGAGGTTGCCTTCGTAGATGAACTAATACCTTAATTTTGTTGCATATAATATATTGTTTAATACTAGGTTTTCCATGCAAAAAGTACAATATGACATGATATGTGCTAGGACGAATAAGAAGATACCTGTGTTAATTACCGAGAATGAGTGGTTGGGGTGTCAACCCCAAGTTTTTTTTTGACAGCTATCAAGCTATCATCTTATCTTTCTCAAAAGCACCAGTTTATTTACCTAACCGTGGGTTATAGCAGTAAGCCGTTTCAATAAAGAGGGATTCCAGGCTACTGAAGCATGCCATGTCGATATAAGGGGACTTTGAGCTATTGAAGCATGCCGTGTCGATGTAGGTGGACTCCAAACTATGAAAGCATGTTGTGTCCATGTGGGAGACTTTAGGCTAGGAAACACGTCATGTCAATAAAAGCGACTTCAGGCTATGAAAGCATGCCATATTAATTAAGTGGGGACTCTAGGCTACTAAAGCGCGCTGTGTCAATAAGGGGGGATTCCAGGCTATTGAAGCACACCGTGTCAATGAGGTGACTCTAGATTGTTGAAGCACACTATGTTGATGAGGTGACCTTGGGCTATTAAAGCACACCATGTCGATATAGGGGGATTTCAGGCTACTTGGACATGGCCGATGATCAGCCACATGCAAGAGCCACAAGGGCATCATGATCCTTGCTTGAGCTACAAGAGTTGAGCCCTTGCCAAATAAGGCGAGGGTGGCCCTTACCCAAGCTACTAGGGTCCAACCCTTGCTAGACTTGGTGAGGGTGGACTTCGCCAAAAGTCGCAAGGATTGAGCCTTTGCCAACTCCAGCATGGGCTTTGACATCCTCGCCTGTACTAGGCTGTTGGCCATGGTCAAGTATCAACTACAGGACAAAGGAAAGTAAAGGAAGAGAAAAAGAAAAAAGAACAGATTTTTTCTTGAAAAAATTGTTTACGTTAGTGCTAGCTGTTGTGCCACATAAGAGTAGGAACGTTATGTCCACGTCAACAATTGCATGCCTCAATTGGTTAAATAGACTGAATTGGTACCAATATAAAAATATTTATGACTAAATTGATTCAATTAAAAAGCTTATGATTACATTAATAGCAATGCAATGGGTTTAAGACTTTTTCTGAACTTTTTCCTATGAAGAAGAGATCATGGCCTCTTATGGGAATTTGAATAGTGGTATAGCCTTTAGGCCATGTGATTTTATTGTAGCTCGTGAATTAATTAATCAGCCAGCAAAAAATAAAAAATAATTAATGTGCAAGAATAATTCATTGTCATTAGCTGATGCGACCAGAAGACGCAAGGCATTCTCTAATGAGAACCAGAAGACGGTGTGATTAACATAAGAACTAAAATAGAAAATCCACCATAGTTGCGTCGAAACATCAGCTCTTAATCGATCTTTCGTGGACATGATACCATCACCGACCATTTGTCTTCCTTTAGTCCAGGGATTGAAGGCACTCACTAATGTTATCATGACTTTGCATCAAATGTACTATAAGAAAAGCTTACATATTGTACGACAGTTTTGCTCGCTGCATATTCTCCACTATTTTAGCAATACAACTTCCGATATTGTTCATCTGAAATGAATTAGGATTTGATTATATCGATAAAAAAAATTAGGATTGAATTGCGTTCGTACATATAATCAGGAACTTAGGATGCATATGCCTCATTTATAAACTAAAAAGAGGGTCATGTACGTCTAATCAGCACTTTACACACAAGCAGTCTGAAAATTCCTAGGGGCTTCCTCATATTATGGAAGACCTCATTGATGGTCCATGTTCCTCGCGATTTAATGCACAAGATCAATCGGAGAAGGTGGAGGTGATTGATACTATTTAAGGCCTTTACACTTGCTCTTGCAATATATTTTTTTGGGTAATGTGGTACTCTGTTACCCTTTATACTTATATCCCCTGGACGCATCTCTAAAGTCAAGCAAATTCTTTTCTATATAATTTCCTCCTTTCAACCTTCAAATCTCCTATCATTCCAATCCTTCTCCTTCTATTGATGGCCAAACGCGACCTTAATATATTCAACTATCCAAATAGTTGTCATATTGAGATATGAGTAAATAAAATAATAATATAAGATATTGTGGCATGCAAAGCGAATAGAAAAATGCAAAATAACAAGTTTTAAGTAAAATTTTTGACCAAATGCAAAGATATTCTAATTTCAGAGGACATGTTAAAAATAAAACTAGATACGCATATACTTCAAAGCTATGACATTTAAAAATAAATATCTAGTTTATGTGCCATATCATTTATATTGGTATGACAATAACAATTTTTCATTTTTCTTGTTATGAAACTACAATAAGTATAACAAGCACCGTGATTAGTATAAAACCTGCTTTATTTGAGAGGTAAAATAAAACAACTTATGAAGATTCTCAATAGATATGAATCAAGTTTGTAGATTCGTGTAGAGATTCCATAGATACACATGATTCAATATTCTGTAAATTCACATAGATACGTAATATTTGTACATCAAATGGTTATCAAATAGTGAGATATAATCAATAATTGTACATCAAGCCGATTGGTGTCCACATCAGCAATCTCCGACTAAAATTATATGGAAGGACTGAATTGACACTATATTAAAAGGTTTAGGATAAAATTGGTATCATTTAAAGGTCTAGAATTAAATTAGCATCAATGTAATAAGTTTAAGACTTTTTTGAGACTTTTCCCTCAAAACTTGTGCTCGACACCGGACAATGATACTTCATAAATTGGTCTATATTGAAAGGTTGAGTCTCGCTCTGGTGTCTTAGTTGTAATTGAGGGATGATGATAGTATTGTTTGAGCATAATATTTGCCGGAGGTTCAAGATGGTATGGACTGTCCCCGAAGAAAATGATCCCTTGATCATTTCTTGAGCTCGAGAGGCAAAGGGAGAATTTCTTTGCGACGTCAAATAGAAAGAAGGGGTTACTTGATATGGTAGAGAGAGATTGGACCACGACAATGAAGCGAGACCGATTGCTTGTGCTGGAAGAGATTGCAAGAGAGACGACGGAGCACACAATGCGTACAGATCGTACTGCATTCCTAAATTGAGAGAGAGAGAGAGAGAGATCCACCGGCGGTCCAATATATCGTAAGAACATCGAGACTCCAATAAGATAAGGCACGTGACTCGGTGATTGGGTTCATAGGTGTGTCATAGCAATGGCACTGGCCACCATCATGAGTTATTCATCCTGGGGCATGGCGGAGAGGTGTAACTGTGAGCGTTCAAACACACAGGTTGGTCACAAGAGATCATAGGTTGCAGCGAATCTCATCCACTCCATGTGAAAGGAGCGTCGAGGTTGGCGAGATATTGCTTGGAAGGGTTCAGTGCGAGGGTGATGGTGTTGAGGGAAGTGTTGGGGTCCTTGCGAAGGGACGTAACTGGAGTGTAAAAAGGTTGAGCCGAGACTTTCAGAGACGAAAGACCCAACAAGAAGATGAACAAAGTATAAGATAGCACATTTTGTATCAACTTTGGTATGTCGATTCGATGGCACATGAGATTGACGATTGAGAAGGGGAGATTTATAGAAGAAAAGCATTGTCTTTCCAGCTTCAACAAGGGCTTCATAATGCTTAATTAGAAGGTAAATTAAGGATAAAGATATGCATTTACTAGATTTGAGCAAAGTTCAGACATCAAATAACAAGTGCAACAATAAAAATATGGCTTTCTCTCTGGGAGTCGCTCGTGCCCTGTTCTCCTCCGGCGGTTGAGCGCGGCCGCCCGACGGCGTGGGGTGCTTTTGGGGCTAGCCCGTGGTGGGTTGCTCTCGCCTCAAACCCCTCAATCCTCTCACTGATTTCTTCCTGGTGCAAGGCTTTCTGCCATCACTGCTGCTGAGGTTTCCCGGCTCATCCTCTCGCGCCGGTGGAGGAGCGATTCCGGTGGTGGTGGGCGGCCTCTTGGCCTGATCTTTGGTGGGTTTTCCTCACCATCCTCCCCTCTACCTGCCTACCGAAGCACTTCTCTGGATTGGTCTGGATTACCTGGTATGGCCTCTCTATTCTAGGGTTTTTGCTCTGCTCATCGGTCTGCTATGGAGGTTGGGAAGAATGCTGATTCTAAGGGGAAGGTAGTAGAAACTAGGGGACTCCTATCCATGCCTCCTAGTGCTCGTCGGGGGAGGCGAATTCGTAGTAGGAGTAGGTCCAAGATGGGTCGGGAAGAGGTAGATACGGGGTCTGTTCTGGTCGGGGGGGTGGCTGGTTCGAATTTTTTGACCAGTGGACGCCAAAGCCTGGCTGGTCCAGCGGCTCTAGGTGGTAGTGGCTATGGTGTGGCTGATCCAGCTATGTTGGGAGGTAGAGTGGCTGACTCGTGTTGCTCGGATAGATTGGGTGGTGGATTTGCTGCCCCGGGGATGGATGATCCGGCTGTTCTGACTAGGGGTGGTAAGGATTCGGCTAGTCCTAGAGCTCTAGGCGAGGGAGGCTCTGGAATGGCTGAGCTGAATGTGCAGGGCATTGGAGGAGCTGGTCCCTTTGCTGCAAATGTTCAATTGCCGGCTGCTTTTCCTATCTCGGGAGGGACGGTAAACTCTTCTCATATTGGTTTAAATAGGAGACAAGAGGATCAAGCGCAGATAGGAAGGATGAATGGAAGGATGGCCCAAGCTGTCCCGCAAGGAAAAGCTTTTGCTGTCC
Organism: Corymbia citriodora subsp. variegata; assembly: GCA_014858505.1. NCBI lineage: Eukaryota > Viridiplantae > Streptophyta > Magnoliopsida > Myrtales > Myrtaceae > Corymbia > Corymbia citriodora. Next base: position 24,214,702 of record CM026411.1, on the reverse strand, counting down.
CGCATCCCCCTGGTGACCGGTCTTGGGTTAAGGTGGCTCGTTCTGCCATGAAAGGATATAACCTATCCTATGTCAAGCCAATCCGTATTGATGATAAGCTTGTTGGTGAAGTAACTGATTAGGTTTTGGAGGCTTCGGACCCAATATGGTCTCAATGCATTGTAGGTTATCTTATAGGGAAGAAACTACCTTTTAGGTTGGTGGAGTCGGCCCTTAAACATGTTTGGGGTGAGAAGCTGGCGGAGGTTAAAGCTAATGACCAAGGCTTTTTCTTTTTTCATATCCCGGATCAGGAGTTTCGCAGGAGGGTGATAGAAGGGGGTCCCCTAACTGTCGCTCGTGTCCCTCTTATTCTCCACCAATGGGACCCACTCTTAGAACTCACCAAGGTTCAGCGATCCTCTGTGCCGGTGTGGGTTCGACTAAAAAATATTCCTTATGCTTTGTGGTCTGCTCCAGGTATCAGTGTGATAGCTAGTCTGCTTGGGAAACCTTTGTATGTTGACCACCGCACTGAACAAATGAAGCTGCTGTCCTTTGCCCGTGTATGCATAGAGATGTCAGCCATGGCAGACTTTCCACCCTCAGTTGAAGTACTTATTGGTGGCACCATCCGTAAGGTGGAAGTGGACTACGAGTGGAGGCCAATTTGCTGCAAATCTTGTGGCTTGTTTGGACATAAATGCCCGCCAAAGGTCACTAGTATAGACGACTCTGCTGCAATTCAGCCCCCTGCTGAAGCTGCACCCACTCCTGCAATAGGGCAACTTGTAGTAGATATAACAGTCCCCATCCAAAGCCGGAGTGAGCTGGGGAAGAGTGACCTAGCTGGTGTCGAGACTTTAGGCAGCAAGGAAGGGGGCCCAGGTGAAGTGGATCAAGACCAGAATGTTGAGACAGCTTGGCAAACCCAACGCCCCAGAAGGAAAGACAGAAGGAAGTCCTTTTCTCCCCCTAAAAAGCCTCTGACTTCCACAAGCGCTCTACAGGCCAACCTTCCTCCGGTAACTAGAATGGAAGACTCTTCATCCTCTTGCGGCTCCCTTTCATCTTTTGATGGGCTTGATGAAGGTGTAGACATGAGAAGCAATTCGGAGTACGACCCTTTGGATGATAGAGAGGATATGTCCCAACATGGCTGTCCCTCTGCTGTTGAAAAGGTGCCTAAAAAGACTGACCTGTCGTCTGGTGCTGATACTAGGCCCACGCCTTCTATGAAGACAGCTCGTTTGGCCATTCCGCCGAAGAGTTGTCGACAGAAAGGCTGGCGGTAGTAAGCTTTCCTCATCCTTCATGTATATTATACTATATGAATATAGGTTTTTGGAATATTAGAGGTATGGTAGACCCGGTACGCCAAGCTGAAGTCCGTATGCTGGTTAGAACTCACAATCTTTGTTGTATTGGTATCCTAGAAACTAAGGTTCCTGCTGGTCGTTTTGATTCCCTTTCCTCCAGCACTATCCCTGGATGGCGTTGGTCCTCTAACTATGCTTACTCTCCCAGGGGACGCATTTGGGTGGGATGGGATCCAAATAGAGTTATTTTTAATGCCGACCTAGCTCATGGTCAAGCTATTCATGGCACTTTATCTGATTTGAGCTCTGATAACTCCTTTTACTTGTCTGTAATATATAGAGAGCATACCTTTATGGCTCGCAGAATGCTATGGGCTGATTTGGTACAGTTGAGTTCATCCCTCAGTAATAGACCTTGGCTGGTGGCGGGAGACTTCAATGCTATTCGTGACCCATCGGATAGAGTGGGCAGCTCCACTCCATGGATCCCGGCTTTTGATGACCTTAAGGTTTGCCTCTCCCAAGCTCTTCTTGATGATCTTAGGTATGTAGGTTACCGCCACACCTGGTCGGTTTCTTCTGGTCCTTCTAGGAAACTTCGCAAGATTGATCGGGTGTTGGTAAATAGTAAGTGGTGCCAAGACTTTTCTTACTCTGAAGCTGCCTTTCTTGCTCCAGGCATTTCTGACCATACTCCTATGATTGTCAAAATTACTGATCCAGTGTCTAGGAGGAAACCCTTTAAATTTTACAACTTTTGGATGGATCACCCACATTTCCAGACTATCCTTTGCCAGGCCTGGGCAGTTCCAGTGACAGGTAACCCCATGTATCGTTTGGTCTCCAGATTAAAAGAGGTGAAAGCTAGCCTTAAACAGCTAAACAAGGTAGCCTTTTCCAATATCTCTTCACGAGTGGAGCATGCTAGGGGTGCCCTCCAAGCTACCCAGGATGCCTACCAGTTGGATCCACAGAATGACCAGTTGGCGATCCAAGAAAGAATCCATCTCAAGCTGCTGTACCAATTCTTATTCCAAGAGGAATCCCTTCTAAGGCAGAAATCTAGGATTCGCTGGCTGAAAGAAGGGGATCTTAATACTAGGTTTTTTCACCACTCGGTGAATAACCGACACCTTCGAAACAGAATCTTATCCATCCAGGATAATTTGGGACACCGCATCTCTGATTTGCAGGAAGTAAAAGACATCTTTATTCAGCACTTTCAGGAGCTGCTTGGTCCAGTGCACATGGAGGTGCGACCCTCTCTGTTGGAAGTTAAAGCGGTGCTCACAACCGGAGTTACGATTGACCATGTTTGTATGTTATCTAGTCCTGTTACTCCTTCAGAAATTCAGAATGCTATGTTCTCACTTGCGAGTAACAAAGCCCCGGGCCCGGATGGTTTTAACTCGGATTTCTTCAAGAAGAACTGGGAGGTGGTAGGTCAGTCAGTTGTTGATGCTGTAATGAATTTCTTTAACACTGGCAGGTTGTTAAGAGAGGTAAATAACACTATCCTCACTCTTATTCCTAAAGTTCCTAATGCTTCTGTTGTTGGGGACTTTAGGCCAATAGCGTGTTGCAATACTGTTTATAAATGTATTACTAAGATTATTGCGAACAGAGTTGCTGCAGTTACCCCCTCTCTAGTTGGCCCCTTCCAGAATGCATTTGTTAAAGGCCGACGTATCAGTGACAATATTTTATTAACTCAAGAGTTATTCATTGGGTTTCACTTGGAACCATACCTCCCTAAATGTGCAGTCAAGGTTGATTTTCAAAAAGCCTATGATACCTTGGACTGGGATTTCCTGGAACTAACCTTGGAAGCTTTTGGTTTTCCTCCTTGGTTAATAGAGCATATTATGATATGTGTGCGGACTCCTAGATTTTCTATTGCCATCAATGGTGAACTTCATGGGTTTTTTCCAAGTGGGAGGGGTCTAAGGCAAGGAGACCCCATGTCTCCTTATCTCTTTACCTTGGCCATGGAGGTCTTGTCCGGCATTATATCTAGGCAAGCTCTGGATCCTGCCTTTAAGTTTTTCTGGCGATGTAAAGCGATTAGGTTGTCCCATGTTTTCTTTGCAGATGATGTCTTCCTCTTCTGTGAAGGCTCCACGATCTCTTGCTCACTTCTAAAGGAGGGTCTCCTCCTATTTTCCTCCTGGAGTGGGCTTTGCCCAAACCTCAACAAGAGTGAGGTGTTTTTAGCAGGGGGTACGACAGAAGCTCGGGAACACATCATCCAAATGTGGGGATTTTGACTAGGCACCCTTCCAGTCAGATACCCGGGTGTTCCAATTATCACTAAAAGGATGGCCAAAGCAGATTGTGTGGCCCTGGTTAGTCTTCTTACTACTCGGGTCCAGTCATGGACCCATCGCTTCTTGTCTTTTGCTGGTCGGCTAGTTCTTATACGGTCGGTCCTTCATGCTATTCAAGTTTACTGGGCTAGTATTTTTATTTTGCCAAGCTCAGTCATTAAGAAAATTGAACAAATATGTCGGCAATTCCTATGGAAAGGCCCTTCACTAGGCTCTGGTGGAGCTAAGGTAGCTTGGGACCATGTGTGCTTGCCGAAAGCTGAAGGTGGACTTGGGGTGAGGAAGCTTCGAGAAAATAATAGAGCTGCCATGATGAAACATATTTGGATTTTGTTTACGGACAAGGAATCCCTCTGGTGTAAATGGATCCACGCTAATTATTTAAAAAACAAAAACTTTTGGACTACCTCCACACCTACTTGTTGCTCCTGGGCTTGGAGGAAAATTCTTAAGTTGAGATCTACCTTCCTGCCTCTTGTGAGATGGGAAGTTGGCAATGGAGGTACTGTCTCACTGTGGTTTGATCCTTGGCACCCCCGCGGTCCGTTAAATCGATTCTTCTCCAACTCTGACATCTATCGATCAAGCCTTCTTAGGGAAGCTTTGGTCTCGGATCTTTTCTCTCCAGTTGGAACCGCCTTTTTCCAACAATTACAAAGCTGGCCATGGCCGATCCCTACTCTAAACGAGAGGCCAGACATGCTTATTTGGTTACCGCATTCCTCGGGTGAGTTTTCTGTGGCTTCGGCTTGGAATAGTACTAGAAGTCGATCCGAGAGAGTAAAGTGGTCTTCTTTCTTGTGGAGCAAAGCAATGGTGCCTAGGCACCAATTCTTGCTATGGTTGATCACTAAACACCGCCTCCCAACTCAAATGCAATTATTATCTATTGGCAGGATTGTTGGCGCCGTTTGTCCTTTTTGTAAGAGTACACCAGACTCTATTGATCATTTATTTTTTGGATGTATGTTAACGCATGATATTGCTGTTTTTTGGGCGGGAAAGTGTAACTTGGCGTGGCCTAGAGGTTCATGGAACAATACCCTTGAGTGGGCTTGCAGTAACTTGACTGGCAGAGGTTTCCAGAAAGAGATACTTAGGTTCTCTTTTGGAGCCCTTTGTTATATTATATGGAGCTCTCGTAATGACGCCTTATTTAGGGGCAAAGTGGTGTCTCTTTCTTCTATGAAGCACCATATTATCAAATCTGTCAGGGACAAAGTGGCTGCAGGGCCGAAGGTTCAAGACAATATGGTCAATAGAAGACTACAAAGAATGTGGGGATTTGAAGCCTCTGTCTTTGATGATTAACATCTTGTGTGCTCCTTTGTGTAGTTTCTATGTATATTGCTTTGGATTAGGGCACCTTTCCACTCAGTAGCTTTGTTATTTGAGTGTAAATAGGTGCCATTATCCTTTAGATTGTACAGTATTTTCTGATTATATACAAGCTTACCTTACCAAAAAAAAAAAGACGACATAAAAAGTTATGTAATGAACTATCCCTGGGGTAGTTGCTCTCTTTACGGGTTCGCTCTTGCATCATCCAGAAGGATGCTACTTCCCCTGTATTTGTTTAGACAACAGCTACAAGCTAAATAGATACATAGGATAGAAAGTTTTCCCCAACAGCTCATTTCCATCTGCATGAAAGGCGCCCTGTTGTTGAACTTGATATGAAGCACATCAACCCGTGAGAATGACAGAGATGCTACTGAGGTCCAGTCTATTGATGACGAAGAAGCTTGGGTCTACCGATCATGGAGTGTCTTTAAGTAATACGCTGCTCAATGCTTAGGCCAAGCACCATATCCATTTTGATGTTCAAGTTCTATTAACAAAAACCAATCCATTTATAAGTCATAATTCATGAAGAATATGCATGTACAGAAAGCCTGGGTAAGAATCAACGAGGACACAAGACGCACAGGGGCAATGTAGGAGTATATGCAATGAAACTTGACGAAGCGCTTGAAGGCAACCTAGGCCTAGGACCCAACCAAAGAAGATCCCAAGCACACACTTTACAGATTTGAGTTTTAGTTGTTCTTGCTGGATTTGCTCTTCACTAATACCAAAGGCACTTGACATTTTGAGCACAGTGATAGCTCACACTTCCCAGAAAGGTCCTGCCACATTTCACCAATCGCTATTCGGTATCCACACAAATACTACAATCTGCCTGCCAAAACAAAAGAGAAATTTACAATTAAGACCAAACCTTATTACTTCCCCTCAATCTACTAATAGGAATAAATCATTGAATAGTCAATCAAATACTCAAAAGACTTTTCAATTGCCGGCATATAAGTGAGGAGAACCTTCAACCGGGGTGAGCAACTGGAGTGATTATTATTTGGTCTTTCTATTTTATTTGAAGAAATGTTAGATATGCATGAGATGGTTTTCAAACCCAAAAATTTAGGTAATCTATCGTTTCTTAACCACCATACCACAAATTATTTATATGATATGTTCTTCTAAAACAATAACGACAACATTTATAGTTAGGCCAGTTCTCGAATGCTGCTTCAAACAATAATTAAGAACCTACCCATCGTAAAACTGTTCGTCCATATTTGCAACGCCAGCATTTCTCAAGCTAAGGCTACATAATACGTCTTTCCTCTGAGCCAATGGTTATTAGAAGTACCTCTTGATAAGGCCATAATCATGGTTCTCATCACCAGAACATCAGACACCAACTTCTTCGCCATGCAGCAGATTGCATCCCTTGCATTCCCACTCTCCACTCTCATCTCCACCTCAACCTACCCCCCGACCCCCCAGCAGCAACCACACCTGGGTCAATAATCCCATTAATCCCTTAGATATATCGCTTATTGAAATTTAGCAATTTATGCCTTAATAATAGCTCACCTCACCAAAATCATTGCAGATCTTCTTAGCCTTAGGTATAACACAGTCGGCCATTTCATTGTTGTACCACTCCATGGTGGCCACTATGTCTGAAGAAAACAAGTACCCTGAAAAGAAAAGCCAAAAAATAAAATTAGAATTTTTGAAAACCACTGTATATTTTAAAGGGATGATCTTCGGAAGCAAAAGAAGAAGACCCATCTTGACCTCTGTTTTCTACCTGTGCCATCGAGGGCTGTATAGGCGAACGAAGGGGCTTTGCATAGAGGAGGACGAGGGTGTCTTTGCAGTTCTTAGAGTCGACGCTCTCGAGACACCACAACAGGGCGTACATGCTATCCTCGCTCTCGTCCACCGCCACCAGTATCTTCCTCTCTTTCGCTACCGTCTCGGCCATCCCCTCTCAACAAAGACGACAAGATAGAGACAAACAAACCAAAAACAAGAAGATGTTTTGTCCTTTTGTCTGTATGTTTTATGAACAGAACGAATGAGAACGATGGCTTGTTGGATTCAAGGTAAGATGTGGTGAAGTGGGTAATTTATAGGAGAGGGATAGATAGAGAGAGATGTTGTTTTCGTTGTGTGTTGGCGAGAATCAGAATCTATTAGCCTTGTGTTCTTGAGAGCGGATCGGGTTTGATGGTTTTCATTTCTGAAGACAGTGGGCTCCTGTTTTTCATTTTGAAGACTGAACAAGGAAAGAATCATCATTCAGAAGCTGACTTGGTTTTCTTTTTTTTTAACTCATTGTTTTTTCTTCTTTCTCGCTGCAAAGTTTGATGGATAAGCTCCCGCTTACTTGTCCTGAGGACGTTGGTCTTTTGTGCCGGTCAACGGGATGACATCATAATTTGGATTTGTTGGACCAATCTAGATTATCTTTTTTCTCTTTACCTATCGGAACCCATTCAGATGGGATTGCATTATGATTTCCTCCGGTTAATTTCAAATTTGGTAGTCTAGTGGACTTGTAAGGGAAAATTATTCAAAGACTCGTAAGCACTTTTGTCAATTTAGTTTTAAATAATTTTTCTGATTGAGATCTAAACTTTCTTATTTTTTATCAATTGAGTCCATTTAACCAATTTTAACTAGAAATCTTGACATAAAATCTTCGCCCATGGCAATTGCGATGATTAGCACATCTCAAAAAGTTTTGTTGCAACCAAGTCTAAGCAACGTCAAGATTTATCTAGGACATCAAGAAAAGTGACCAGTTGGGCTTTGGTTTGTGATGCAAATCATGCTTCAAAAAAGGCTATGTTTTCTTGGTCAAATTTAGAAATGTTATTTGAATTAAAAAAAGTTACTATATCAAATATTAATTTACATGTCAATATTTATATGTTCCAAAAAGTTTTAGACCCTAAACTCAAAATGCTTGTGCCAGATGATTTTGATTAAATTAAAAACAAAAAGTAAGAGTTAATTCGGATACCACATTTGACTAATTAATTAGTGTATCTTCTCTTATCCCTTTAACAGATTTATTCATTAGTTCCGAATAATGTGTATCCCAACCTATTTGTTTATTAGTCGGGACCTATCGGATTTGGTTGAGTAATATGATACTTCACACAAACCTATTGAGGAGATAATTAATAGATTATTTTAAGAAAGGTTTGATTCGATCTACCTCTTAGATCATGTCATGTATCATTCAAAACATATACAAATGAGTGGCTAATATCATGGCAAGGTAAAGTTGATACCCTATTTGTATGTTTCTTTAAAGCAATGCATTATGATCTTAATAGCTGATTCCATTCCTAATTATTTATAATTGTATCCACCACTTGAGTTAGACAAATCTAGAATGGTTCCTTGTGGATTCAACATAAAGAATGATAACAAGCAAAAGAGGGCTTAGAGATAACCTCAGATTAAAAATGAATTGCTTGCTGGTGCTCCTCTTAGGATGGGATAAGACGATTGATAACACAAGATAATTAAATTAAGCTTTGCTACTTCTACGTGGTAATTTCTCATTACAATAAATATATTCAGTTCTACGTTATTACTCTCTCATTGAAGCTTGAGCTTCAGCCTTGGAATCACAGGAAGCTTCAAGGAGAGCCAAGCATATCACCTTCACCGGTTGATGAAGATAAGAAAAATAAAATGGTGGATTAGACAAATTTGATCTTCCTCACTAGTAATAAGCACTTTCATTTGATTATATATGTCGTCTTCGGTACTTTGTTTTTTAAATCTTTGATCTTATGATAATGGAATCTTAAACTCTTGCTTTCTTTTCTAGGGAAGCAATCTCGCTTTTGAATAAATAGAAAGTAAAGAAGTAAAGAAATCAAGAAATATAGGGGAGTGATGAGAAGACAACTTTGTTTAACAATCTTATTATGTTATATTGAACAACTTCTTGTATTTGTACTATGATCTATATTTTGTTTCTTTATGAAGCGGGATTATCATAAAATGAGTTTCGATACAACATGCAGGCACATATTCAAACTTTCCATTGTAATGCAAAACATAATAAAATGACTCTTTATAATCAACCAAAATCTTTCATTGAGCCCCCGATAGGTCGTAAATGGGAAACTCATATATAAAAAAAAATGAAAGGAGGAAAAAAAAGAAATCTCTAACAAAATCTTAAACTAAGTACTTTGTTCAAAAGCTTACCGAAATTGGACAATGTTTTGGCATCATATAAGCGTGCCTCGTTCACATTCTTAGCTTTATAAACAACATTTGTCCAGGAGAAAACCTTCTTTAACAAACAAAAAAACAAAACGAAACCAAAAGAACAAGCAAAATAGCAACACCAAGCACAACAGCCAAGTCAAATTCCGACTTCCTTACCGGTTCAACATTCAAGTGTCCCCGTAATACTTGCCGGACTTCCATCGGGTTAGATTTCCATAACCCCTCGAAAAGCATCTCACAATAGCAACCCCTGCCACTTTTACAATAATTATGACCGTGGGGCAATCGCTTGCAACAGACAATTAGGAAACATTCTAAATCCAAATTCAAGGTGTTAGCCAAACTCTCCAATGACCCACAATCGTGAATCCACAAACACTTTAAAGATTCCAAGCAGTTCAAACCTTCCATGCTTCTTAGCTTCAAACACTTTCCTACTCGAATTCCCTTAGCTTCCTCGATTTCGATAGGTCTGACATCCTTTCAAGTGACCTGCAATACATGTCCGAGAGGAAGAAAAGGGATCCCAGTTCTTCAAGGCTGTGAATCTCAACTAACAGCTCGCTTTCACACAGATCTACCTCTTGCAGATTCTCCATATGCGATGGCTCAGATCTTTCGTGACGAACTCATGCCGAAGTGAGATGCGAATCTTTCCATTTTCGATTTAAACAGTTTGAGCCGTCTTGTAAATGTGTGATCCTGCATATGGAGTTTCTTCAACTCTGAATCAGTCGTACCAAGGAATATCGGCATCCAATAACCCGAACTATAGCAACTGAGGATATCTTGGGTACGTGTGGTTGTCAGTTCTCGAATTATTAACTCTCTTAAACTAGACGGGAGCTCAAGGAGGAACCGCATTTTTGGGGAGGCCAATATTAGTTCTTCCAGCTGAGATGGGGTACAGAGTTCATTGGGAAGAGTAATGACATTCTCCAGCTTACCAAGGGCAGTACACATCGGATCCCTCAACTGTCTGCTACCCCTTGCGGCTACCTCAAGCTTATGGATATTATAGAGGAGACTCCCCACGGTGGGTAATCCGGATATTTGGGTCCGTGAGAAGTCTGGCATTTTCAAACAGCACAGGAGCAAATGTTCTCCAAGGTACCAATGAGGATGAATTACTAACTGTACAAGCCAGATCGCACTAGGTAATTTTGTCATCCCTCCCTCAATATCCCTCATTCTAAGTGTTGTCAGTTGCTTTAGGTTGCCAAATGAATCTGGTAGGTGATCAATACCTGTTCCTATCAAATCCAACTCGATTAATGATTGTAATTTCCCAATCGAGTTTGGAAGTTCCTTTATCTTCTCACAGTCACATAATCTCAAAATCTCCAAGGACACCAACGTGGATAAATCAGGTGTTCTACTTAAGTTATAGCAGTAGCTGAGATCTAGGACTTTTAGTTTTCTTGCCGCCTGCAAAACAATTTGATAAAACATTTATTGAGAAATGACCTAAAAAAAGAAGATGAAAGAAATGATTTACGAATATAAGGAGTGGGACTCGTATCTTACTTTGATCCAATCAATACTTTCTTCTGAAATGCGGCTCCATGAAAGGTCAAGAATGACTAAGTTAGCCAAATAAAAGTTTTTTGCCTCAAACTTGGAAGGGCATTCATGGCAAGAAAGCCATTTTAAACTGGAGAGAAGATTATTGAAGCCTCCAACGAAGGACACCCGATACCCTTGAAAGAATCTCAGCTTTTTTAAATCAGCAAATTCATCATGCTTTAGAATAATGTCTTGAAGACATCCAGGTGTCAGTGCTTTAAATCCTCTACTCCCCCGAGTAGTGTTTTCGACACATCCAAGTGACAATGCTTTGGTTTTCCTACTTCCCTGACAATGGAAACACAAAGAAGTCCACATGTGAAGGTTAAAGGCAAACAATTTCAAGTGTTAATAGCGATTCATTTTTTTTTTACAAGAATAATTTATAAAGATTCCCGAGTAAATCAATTGTTGTTCCCCTTTCATACCTCTTTTTGCTTCAAAATGCTTAGTGCTTCCTCAGGATTCCACACTCTACTACGCTTGCAAGGATCATTGAGATTCTCTTGACGGACGATTTCCCTTCCGAGGTCCCGCACTTGGTCATGCATCCAAAAAGTATTGTTATCCTTGATTTTTATCAAGGACATGAGAAAAAGGACTTTAAGGGCATCGTGTGGGCAATATCCACAAGCATCCCACATGTAGGAAGGGTATGTTTTATCCTTATTAACAAAAAAACAAGCTATATCTAGAAATACTTGCTTTTGTACGTGATCTAACCTTTCATAAGTTATCATCAATTTTCTTTGGACTTCTGTGGGAGGAGCTTCTTTTAGCTTCTTCAATGAGTCTTCCCATAATGCTTCGGATTCACCATTAAGGGATGAACCTATAATCTCAAGAGCTAAAGGAAGATTTCCCAAAGTGTGGACAATTTTTTCGGAAAGGGAGATATAACGATCTAGTGGAGAGTCTCTTCTAAAGGCATGCCTACTAAAAAGCTTAAGAGCATGATCAAATTCCATCTCACATACTTCATAAGATGAAATATTTGTAGGGCCTTCACCTGTTGCTTCTCCCTCAATGGTTAGGACACTTTGGTCCCTAGTAGTTATGATAATCCTACTACCGGAACCAAACCAATTACCTTTTCCAGCTAGACTTTTGAGTTGCTCTTTCCCATCCACATCATCAAGAACAATGAGAACTTTCTTATTGCAAAGTACTCTCTTAATCATATTGATCCCATCATCTACGTCATGAATTTGGTTTACAAAACGAGAATCGGGGAACTTGGACAGCAACTGTTTTTGCAAATGTACCAGACCATGGCGTCGTGATGATTCTCCAACGTCCGAAAGGAAATTGCATCCATGAAAACTAGAAGACAGTTGATTGAAGATGACCTTGGCAAGTGTTGTTTTGCCAATCCCGCCCATTCCATGGATTCCAAGGAATTTTATACAACTGGATTCTACATGCAACATTTTATTTATAGCTTCTACACGATCATCGACTCCAACTAGATCTTCAGTCACATTTTTTTTAAATCCGATGTTCAGCTTTGTCAACACAGTTCGAGTTATAGATTGTATCAGATCTGCTTGGCTGCCAAAATGTAACAACCGGGTTAGGGGTAAATTTTTGCAGAAAAAACGTAAAATAATTTAGACTCCCATTCCATCTCCGCCGCCCCAATTTCAGTCACCACACCGTTGGCCCTTGGCACTGCCTCGCCGCCGTTGACATCACTCACCTCCTTGGGCCGTCACGGTCATGTTCCATCGTTATTGCCCATCGCACCCAGTCGACCTGCCCGTCTCGGCCTTGCCTCAATCCTCCACATAACGTGGGTCGTGGCCTTGTGACCGCCAGGGATGGCGTCACTGGCCTTGGGCAACACCAGATTTGGGTTTATCCAAGTTCAGAGACTCCAGATATGGGCTTGGTGATGTCAGAAATGACCTCTTGAGCCCGGATCTGTCTCGTCACAGCGAGTCAGAGGGAGAAATGGTGGGGGCCAGATGACTCAACGGCGGCTTCTGGCGGCTTGGTTCTGGCCAGTGACTAAGAAGGGGCGGTGAATGACGGTCGAGCTACTGCAGTGGCTGGCTAGTGGCTTGGTGGAACTGCTTAGAGATCTATTACTATTTGTAGCACCGCAATAACACCATTGAAGCTATCGCTGCGATAGAGTCGATTCCGATCACTGTGGCCGATACTAGGGGCGGCAACGACCACAACACAATTTACACTAGATAGGATTGGTGAGACGAATAAACTATATTTTCACCAACGATACCGCAATTAAACTGACTAGCGAGGAAAAGGAAATCGACAGATGACAAGTTAAAAAGTTTACGACTTTTACCTTTCATCTATCTTCCAGTTCCATCCCTTTATCTTGTTCACATCAAGAAGAGCCCTTTTCCATGATTCAACTTCACTGCAAAACTTTTTCTGATGCTTTGAAAGGGCTTTGCTGTATAAGTCTGTTTTGAGCTTGACATCATCAGGCTCTACATCCAAGAAAATGGGCAAAATCTCTTTATTCTCATTAGATTTGGAGGTGCACTCAACCATGCATGCAAGCTCTCGGAGGCACCAGTGACTCGACACATAATTCTTGGAGAATATAGGAATGTAGATCTTGGAGTTTTGGATTGCTTGTAGAAGTTCATCACCTATTCTTTGACCAACATGGAGGGATTCATTATCCCTAAAGATGAGGATCCCAGCATCAACCATGCCATGATAAAGGAAATCGGTGAATCCATGACGAGTGTCTAGTCCTCGAAAACTTAGAAAGACCTCATAGGAAGGTCCAATTGATGCCGGTGAATTCGTCCCTTTTGCTAGCACTTCGTGCTTGTTCGAGGTCCGGCTGAGACGGATGCAGAGGTATATGAGGAGAGCGATGAAGAGCACAGAGAGGCTGAGGATCCCGATGAGGAAGTAGAGCTTGAGGCTGGGGAAGGGAGTCTTGGAGGTGAGCTCGTGAGGGAGAGAGCAGTCGAGAGGTTGGTGTTCGCCAGAAACCGCCATGTTTTCCAGCGAAGCGAAGAGCGAGAGAGTTGAAGGCAAAGGGAGTACGTGAATGCGTGAGATTTGAAGAGTGAGAGCTTCGCACGGAGAGAGAGCACTACAGAACCTTTTAATGGATCCAAAGGAAACGGAAAGAGAGCCTCCTTGTCACTGGTAAGAGCATCGTTTAGCAATACAATTAAGAAAGTGCCATTGTGATGGACGAGTGGCTTTTGTTTACGTTGTATGAATAGTGGTAACAGAATGCAAAAAGTGAAGAGTGATGGGGTGCAGAATGCATTGCACACCACCAAAATACCTGCTTCCAAGTCAAACCTCAAGTGAAGAGTGATGGGTCCAGAATGCATTGCACACGGGAAGGAAAGGCAAGCCAAAAAGACTTCCCCCATCCTGCTCAGCTGCGAAAAAGCAAAAGCCGACTGGGAAAATCAATAATAATTTAATAATTATACTGAAATTTATGTTTAGCTATCGGATTCAGCATCGAGTCTACAAATTTTTTCTTAGGTATTTTAAGAAAATCTAGATGTCTGATAATGTTACGTAAGTTTTGTATGCATCGAACTTTTCCGTTTGTTTATTAACTCTAAATAACTCATATATATCAAATTGCATATGTGGTAATGTTATTGTTTTATAATTGTACTTTTTTTCTCATTTAATCGAAAAGAGTGAGTCGATGCATGTCATATAGTACATGAATGTGAACCAGTGAATATGTGATATACGTAACATTAGTCTCTCATCAAAGGTTTGAAGGGAGTTGAAATTGATATTTAGAAGCTGTCCGTTGCTTTAATTATACATTAGCATAGCCAAGATTGGCCATGTAAAAAAGTTTATCAAATTTTCATCTTTATCCTAATTCATTAAATCCATCTTCTACCCTACTTGCTTTGCTTATACTGATCATTAGTTTTATGAGATTTACATTAGATCCATCATTTTTATGGATCTGGATTCAATTCAACACATAATTAGATTCATAGCTTCAAAATTAGAGGATATAAAGTGAAATCAGGATAGAACAAGAAGATGAATTTTGAGTTTTCCTTTATTATAATCTAGAAATTTTCAAAAATCTCCTCAAACTTTATATCTATATCAAATATGTTTCCCAATTTTTGACATTTGCAACAGTGCACTATGCATGTCATCCTAATTGGCAATTACATATTGAAAATACTCACTTTTTTTGGCTTGTTGCACAATATATCACGGTTACGTGATACGACTGTCACATGATATATCTTCTATTTTACCACATATTTCTCTCTCCCTCACTCTCTCTTTGCCTTATAGTCAGTCAATGACACCACTGACAGTCCTTGACGGTCACCGCCACTCCCCAAGCCGACACGGCCTATGTCTTCATCTCTCTCTCTCTCACATCTTTGCCATTACCACACTCAAAAATAGAGCCGTCAAGCTCCAACCTGCAACGACGCTTGACAAGACCTAGCGTCCAGCTTGAGCAATTATGGCATGCGTCAAGCTAGACGGTGCGACGGATTTTGAGTGCTTCACTATACCCTACCTTTCTAGATAATTCTTTATAGTAGTGTTAGCAAGAGAAATGAAATGAATGCTTTTTTCTATATCGTTAATTGCATAGTACAAATATGCAAAGATATATGAAATCACAAATTTAAAATAACGACAACTATAAACAAAACATTAACAATATTTTGAATATGGGTGAGATTCGATAGATTGCAGAAAAATCAATCAAGACTACACAAAATCAAATCAAATGTAATAGCATATTACTCAAAATAAGATAATAGAAGTGAAACCGAGTTGATTGCAGAAATTAAACTGTAAAACAGCTAGATAATCAAATTTAGTAATGGAGTAAATTTAGATTGCCATAAACATTATGTTGTTGAATGAAGCAAAAATCATTTTCAACATACTTTGTTCATTTATGAAAAACATCAATATAAGCAACCTATATAGCAGTGCTAGAATCATAAAATAAAGTAGTGTTAAATTTCTACGATCTTCGAGATGCCACTGAAGCCATAAAACTTCAATAGCTAAATTAGCTAAAATACAATGATACGCTTTAGCACGGGAGCGACAATCTTGTTTTGTACTACAACATGAAATTAGAGTGTTTCCATGCAAAAAAAAAAAAAAAAAGCCGTGGAGATGATCAATGAGATGACCAGCATAATTAGCATCGGAGAAGCCATTCAATACACGACAGGATTTCACTTAAGTAGAGAAGAACTTGATGTAACAATAGTACATAGAATTGTAGCATAGCGACAAGTTCTAAAAGAGACGTGAATTACGCTGATGACAAAGCTGCATAAGCTATATCAAGACAAGTAAATATTTAGGTAAACTAAATTGCCCCACTAGCTGGCGACATGAGGTTGTGTCTTCCAATGCTTGACCGTCTTCAGTATTCAACCAGGCATTTGGCTCGAGATGCGTTAAAGTGACCTTCTTGGCATGAGAGTAAATCCCAGCATAAGACATATAAAGCCCTAAGAGATAACTTAGTTTTCTCTGATCTTTTATCTCAATATGTTGAATAAAAAATCCTTAACTAAGGTATGAAATACCATAAGCGTAATCGTAGTGATGATCGTGTCATTAACATAGATTTCCAGAAAGTTAATGCCTTGATCAGACTTTCACCAAACGAGGTAAAGGCTGGATAAAAAACCAGACTGTTCCACAATAGCACAAAAACCTTGACTACTAATACTGATCAGTAGGATCATCAAAGTGAGTCTTCACTTAATAACCCATTTGCTAACCTCTGGTAATTTTTTAGTGGAAGATCAACCAAATCCTACACACGGCTCCTTTCTAAAGCTTGAAATTCCAAACATTAGCTTTTGCCAATGAACCTTGAAATGGGCCTCTCGATATGATGGAGGTTCATGAATAGTAGCAAAATAACGATGATAATGAAGAAGAGGCGTTGAAGGTAGTCCTATCAAGAAGACCAGATTCTGTAGGGAGAGCTGATATGAGGAATTAGTGTGCATCAAGAAGAGACAAACCAGAGGTAGAGACGCAACCGACTTGACCGACTTGCATGTGAGAGCCATTTGTACTGCATACGTATACTCTGTGCAGTGGAAGCCAGCATTTTACTCAGAAAAAAAAAAAGGGTAAAATTCGAAGTCACATGTGGGAAGAATGCAGATCGAAGAACCATAAAGAATTACTTAAGAGGGACAGAAAAGGCAATAGATTGAACAGATCTAGGCAACACTTTTTCTCTTTTTTAACATTCTAGGGTCTGAAATAAGGTTTAAAATTAATGTCAAAAATCTAGAATTTTTAAAACTAGGAGAGGGAAATTCAAAGCTAGCGTTTTAACTTGGTTTATAGCAAGTAGAATTGATTGTGAATAACTTTGGTTGTTGAACGTGTGAAAATGAGCAAACATGGTCTTCATCTTCTGCAGTGCAGTATCGCTAGGTAAACAAACAATAATTGAATGAAAAAAGGGCATGCCGTTCACGAAACTGTCGGGAACTTCTTGTGCATTAGTCACATTTTAAAAAGATGAGCTAAAAAATAGAACACAATTTACGACAATTAGATGCTCAGGTTAAGACTAAATAGCACGCGTGCTTCCAGTTACCGAGGTCGGGTGATGGGCTGGCTTCTCATCTATCTATGTATTTATTTTGGCTTTATTGTTTTTTGACAAAAATAGTATCATGTGCTAAGTAGGACAAGGCGAGAACTCCGACATACTTCACATGACTAAATTGCATGTGAGAACCATTTGGAGTGCACATTTACTGGGTGTTGTGGAAGTAATTACTTTATTTTAAAATACTAAAATTCGGAGTCACATGATTGCATGCGGTTTACAAAAATTGTTCAATAAATTCTTGTCTATTAGTCATATTTATAAGGGGTTAATTCCCAAAAAAAAAACCCCAACTTTAGATCAAGTATCAAATCTAGTTTAAACTTATTTTTATCTTATAAAAAAGAACTAACTTTAGATCGAATGTCAAATCTGGCCAAACTTTTTTTTGTTTCATAAAAAACACCAACTTTAGGTCAAATGCCAAATTTGGCCCAAACTTTTTTTTTGTCTCGTAAAAAGCACCAATTTTAGGTTAAATGTCAAATTTGGCCCAAACTTTTTTTTGTCTCATAAAAAAGCATAAACTTTCATTTAAATCCCAAATTTGGCCTCCCTTAACTTAAATCCATTGATTATCATCAACATTAAATCCATGTGCACTTGCTGGCTTGATTCAAAGCACTATTCATTGTCTTATTGTTTGAGCCACAGCTTGGAGAATAATAGTAAAGATGTTCATCATCTCCTACATTAGCAAGTCAAAAAAATTTATAGATTGAATTTCTCTAGACAAATTTCGCTGTTTTGTTATAATATGAAGATGTAAAACATCACCTGTTGAGAGACACCATAGATGAGATCGACCAAGCTCATGACTAAAACATTGTTTCCCTGAAACAAGGTTGAGTTCAAATAGAGGGTTAACAATAAAGGTTAGATTTGAAATAAGGATAAAAGTTTGTGATTTTTTATGAGATAAAAAAATTGGGGCCAAAATTGTCACTCCACCTAAAATTGGTACTTTTTCATGAAACAAAAAAAAAAAATTGTGCTAGATTTGACATTCAATCTGAAAATTGGCACTTTTTTTTTTTGGGAATTAACCCCATTTATAAGATATTTACGAATCTTTGAACATCATATAAACAAGGTTTTCTAATTCAGAAATTAACAAGGAGATGCTAACCCCACGAACAATCACATGATTCTTGTCCAACTTCTTCTAAATCACATGAGAAACTCCAAATCTGCCAACAGTTGAAAAGTAAGATTCCACTAAAGATGAATCGATCACGTTGATGCTTGCGATCTTCTCGATTTCATTAATCAGTCAATGGGTAGTCATCCTAGAAGTTTCCTCCTCCCATATATCTAATAACAAATTTGAAATCTGAAGCCCATTAACAAAGCTACAAAAGGGACGGCACAGAATCAAAGATTAATAGCTTTAAAAATAAAGTATTTGGAGTGAAATCGAGATAGTTTTTCTTTATTTTTATCACATCAGAGAAAATTTTTAAAATCCCCTCAAACTTTGCATCTATATCAATTGTATTTCTCAGTTTTCGACATTTACAGTATCATTCATCTTTAGACAAAAACCATTCACTAAAAGCTTAAACTATCCTTCTATTAAGGAAATATATTTAATGTGCGGGTTATACAATTGATGCGGTATGATTGATCAATCTATATGACCTGTGCACTATATATGTCATCCTGATTGGCACTTAAATATTGGATTTAATTGCTTTTATTTTTATTTTTTTTGGTCGTAAAGAAATTTCATTACTAACTTCGCAGTTGATTACAACTAGAACCAAACTCAAGGCATAAAATAGATAAAAGGGCTTGCGGGGGTCGGGAGACCCAGTTCGGCGGGAGGGTACCATGGAGGTGTGCTTTTGCCACCCAATCAGCCACGGTATTATTGCTTCTAGGCTCAAACAGCAACTGGATACCTGACATCTGGCCCAGCAAATTGCGGCAGTCTTGGACTAGGGACTTCACGGCCCACGACGGCTCCTCCAAGCCCATGACCAACTGAATGACAGCTAAGTTATCAGCTGAGATGAGCACGTGCTGCATTGAACTGAAGACTCTTGCACCTCTTTTAGTTTCAGTTCTGTTGTCGGGAACCCACAGCAAAGCAGCCCTCAATGCTAGGGTTTCAGCGACAAGGGATGAGGGGGCGTGGATTGAGCTGGAGAAGCCGGCGATCAAGGTGTCTTCTTCGTCCCTGCAAACACCAGCAATCGCTCCCTCCGTCGAAGAGCTCCTCCAGGCAGCGTCTATGTTGACCTTTACGGAGCCCACTTCCAGCGGTGTCCAGATCTCCGGCTGAGGTAAGGGTGTTTTTGTGTTTTGTGTACCCCATTTCATGGTTAATTGATGCTGTAAGAAGGCTTCTTCGATGGTCTTCAGTGGGTTTGGTGGCTGATCAGCAAACGTTGCTCTGTTTCGAGACTTCCAAATGCACCATAGGAGAGTTGCGAAAAGGGTTTTGGACTTGGACGAGCTGTCTGAGGTGAGGATGTTGCTGATTTCTTTGTCTATTCTTGTTATTCTCGTCGGGTCAGTGTTGAAATCTAATCTCGAGGCTGTCCAAGCTTGTTCTGTCCAGGAGCACAGAAAGAATAGGTGTTCTGAGGATTCAGGGGCTGATCTACACACAAGGCATGTTGGCTCAGGTACTAATTTCCGTCGGTAGAGATTAATTTTTGTAGGAAGTGCTTCTTGACAAATGCTCCATAGAAAAAACCTGATTTTGGGGGATGCGCGTAAATTCCAGATTTCACTCCATAGGCGCTTCGGATTCTGATATGAAGTTGATGGTTGGGAAACAGGGTTTAATTTGTTTTGTGCTCTGAGTCTGTTGTATCCGCTCTTCACTTGGTAGGCGCCCGATTTATTGGCAATCCATAGTATTTTATCTGGGCCAGGAGTTAGACTGAGAGGCGTAGCAAGAATTTCTCGCACAAATTTTTCACAAAATGTTTCCTTCAGTAGGTCTATGTTCCACGCCCTAGTATCCTAGTGGATGAAATCAGCTACAAACTGTGGCTCATTTAGATTAGCCGAGCTGCCAATTTTTCCTGAAATCAGCCATCAATCTTATCTAACTCGAATGCTTTCCCCATTCCCCACTTCCCATTTTATCTCATTTTCAATCGCATCTCTTCCTACTAGAATACTTTGCCAACCCCAAGATGGTCGGAGGCCTCGTTTTGCATTTCAAAGATTACCACAAGGGAAGTAAAGACCTCGGAAAAGTCTACACCATAAAGTCTCTTTTGCTGAACTTAGTCTCCATGCTTGTTTCCCCAAAAGAGCTTTATTAAAATCCATTAAATCTCTGAAGCCCAGTCCTCCCTTGTCTTTTCTTTCCTTTAGCAGATCCCACTTCTTCCAATGTATTCCTCTTCTATGTGAATTCAGCTTCCACCAAAAAGTTGCTATTTTCTTTTCAATTGCTTTGCAGATGGAAACAGGGATTTTAAACATCGACATAGCATACTGTGAGAGTGCCTGAATAACTGATTTGAGTATGACCTCTTTCCCAGCTTTTGAGATAAGATTTTCTTTCCAACCTTCTAATTTTTTTCTCCACCTTTACTAGCACCCATGAGAACATTTCTTTTTTTGTGTTGCCCCAATCCGAGGGTATCCCCAGATATTTCCCTGTCTTCTCCATAATTGGCACCCGTAACTCAGCTACAAGGTTAGCTTGTAGGCCTTGTGGGCAGCCTTTCGCAAAGAAAATCCCTGATTTGTTTAGGTTTATGGCCTGTCCTGACGCGTAGCAATACTGATTTAGGACATTGGACAGGTTTTGTGCTTCTTTAATGCTGCCTTCTAGGAAGAAAATTGCATCATCCGCAAATAGAAGATGAGATAGAGTAGGACAGTGAGGGTTGAGCTTAATGCCTTTAAGAGAGCCTTCCGAAACAGCTTTTGTAATAAGGGTAGACAATGCATTCACTATAATGATAAACAAATAGGGGGATAAGGGGTCACCTTGTCTAATCCATCGGGATGGCTGAAATTGTTCTGTGGCTTCTCCATTGACTTTCACACTAAAAGATACAGAAGATATGCACCATTTAACGAGAGAGACCCATTTTTCACAAAACCCAATCCGGAGCATGTAATCCCCTAGGAAATCCCATTCCACTCTATCGTAAGCTTTTTGCATGTCTAATTTCAACACCGCTTGGAATCTCTTTTTCCTTTTTCGAACTCGTAGCTGGTGGAGTACCTCTTGCACGATGAAAATATTATCTTGAATTTGCCGACCACCTATGAAGGCACTTTGTTCTTGGAGAATAAGCTGTGGAAGCCAAGGTTTTAATCTGTTTGCCAACACTTTAGCAATGATTTTGTAATTAAAGTTAGACTAATGGGTCTAAACTGGGAGATATGTTCGGGATTAGGTACTTTGGGGATGAGGGTGAGCTGTGTTTGGTTAATCTCAGGGTTAAAGGTGCCTAAGTCAAAGAAAGACTGTACCATCTTAAAGATGTCCTCTTGAATTACTGGCCAATTGCTATAATAGAATAACCCATTTAGTCCATCCGGTCCGGGCGCCTTAGTAGGTCCCATTTGAAATACCGCACCTTGTACTTCTTCCATGGTTATGGGCCCCAACAAGGCTGCATTAATATCATCTGTGACAATCTGAGGACAGCATTCCAGAATTGGACCATAGTGTCTCTCCCCTACCGATGTGTATAAAGCCTTATAAAAGGCGGAGATGTGGTTTTTAAGAACAGTAGGATCTTGGCTCCAGTTCTGGTCGTCAATTCGTAAAATAGAGATTTTGTTCCATATTCGCCTCTGAATCGTAGTAGCGTGGAAGAATTTGGTATTCCTGTCCCCCCATTTCAACCAATTAACTCTAGACCTCATACTCCAATACATCTCCTCTTGTCTCCATAGGTCATCTATTTGCCCCACAAGTTGCTTATATTCCTCTCCCATTGATGCCCCATCATCAGTATTAGTCAGGACGATTAATTTCTTCTGTAAGGCATTTATTTGATGATAACCATGTTTAAAAGTCTTGCTGCTCCAACGCCTAAGCACCTGAACGACATTTTTAAGCTTGTCAAGAATATCCCCTGTATTTCCAGCACCATCTTCCCAGGCTTTTCTAACCACTGCCGAATATTCTGGCTTATCTAGCCAAAACGCTTCAAATTTAAACGGTTTATGACTGCAGGGGGCAGTAGGGAACATTGAGAGGAGGATCAGGCTATAATCTGACCCAATCGCCGAAAGAGCATATACTTCAGCATTAGGTAAAGCGGTTCTCCATTCCAGGTTACAAAATGCCCTATCTAGTCTTTTTTTAATAAGCTAATCCCCCACCCTTCTGTTTGTCCATGTATATGTATAGCCCTTACTCTCCATATCAATTAGAGCACACGTGTCCACAAACTCCCTGAAAGCTACCATCCTATACCGGTCAGTCTCTCTCATGCCGAATTTCTCCCAATGGTATAAAATTTCATTAAGGTCGCCAATGCATAGCCACAGGAAAGAATTAGGATGGTTATAGTGCCTCAACGTTTGCCAAAGGGCAAGTCTGTCTTGAAAGACAATGGGTGCGTGTAAAAAGGCTATTCGCATAATAAAGTTGCTGCCCTGTTCTCGACATCTCACTCCCATCCACACCTCTGAGCTGGCTTCTATTTCCACTGATACCTTCTCACTCCATAATAGTGCCAAACCACCCGCAATGCCAACTGGGTCAATAGTCTTGAAGTATTTGAGCTTAATACGCTTTGCTAAGCATTGAATGACCTCCTCTTTGTTTTTGGTTTCCATGAGGAAAACCAAACTGGGCCTTTCACGAGCCACTAAGGCTCGGAGGTTCTGGACTGTCAAGGGGTTACCCAGCCCTTGATAGTTTCAACTTATAATTTTCATGTCTTCCTTGGCGGCTTATTAGGGCTAGCCACCAAAGCCCGGGTATACTCCCTTTCCCACATCTGAATAGGCATTTCTAACAGGTGCCCTTCATCAATAAGACTATCTTGGTTGCCTCATATAACATAAGGATTGAACATTTTCTGTTTTTTAGTCACTGGTGATTTCATTGAAGCTTTGCCTTTTATACTAGAATTCAGGCTGTGTTGCTGTTCAGTATCTGATAACAGCAGCTTTTGAGTTTGCTGGTCTCTTTTTCCACTTACGGGGGAGGTAGAGGTCAAAATATTTCTTTCATGCGCTGCTGGATGGTAAAGTACCATTGCAGTTTCTGTTGGTGTCTCCTTGACTGTGTTTGTATTTGTTGCTGCCGTGTAGATTGGGGTCTCGGGTACCATTTCTTCATCGCCTTCAAGAGCCTCAATTTCCTCAAAAAAAATTTTCTAGCACGGACTTGATTCTTTCACCTCAGCTTTAAGCCATGAACCAAACTTAGGAGGAGAACCTGTGTCTTCATAAGGAATTGTAGGACATGAAGTTGCATAATGCCCCATACAGCCACAAGAATAGCAGTAATGAGGTAATCTTTCGTACTTGAAGTGAATCCACCATTTCATACCTCCCAAGTCAATAACCATTCCAGTTTTAAGGGGTTTGTGCAGGTTTAGAACCACTTTAGCTTTGCCCATTTTGCTAGAACTGTTATATTTTGCTTCAATTTTGACTTTCTCTACCGTACCAAGTTTCCCCGCAATTTTGCTAATAGCTTCTTTAGTTATTACAGCTCTAGGGAGACCAACTAAATGAACCCAGTAAGCATACTGGGAAAAATCATAGCGGTGTTCTGGTATGTTGGGGTCTCCCTCTTTCAGGATCAGCAAATTACTCGCGAAGGACCAAGGGCCTGTGTCTAGCACTCTCTCCTTTTCTTTAACAGAGTTGAAGGTAAATAGAAAGAACCCCTGCTCTATCATGTCCCATTTTACTGACTTAATCCTCCAAGCTCTCTTCATGGTACTCAAAAAAGCTGGGAAATTAATGTTAGGTTTAGAGAGTAGTTTACCATATAGAAGAAGCTTACTTTCCTGATGTATCGATTCAGGGATAATTGCATTTAGCTCCGTAATGTCATCTTCAACCCATAAATCCCCCATTCTTTTACATAGAGTGACCATACGCAGTTGATTTTCCTGTTCGTCCTCCATATTCTAAGCTTGGATGACTGGGTAATAAGGGTTTTCAGATGAGTTAATGTTCCTGTGGGTGGGTATGAGGTATTTGAGGGTTGGGAGTGAAGGGAGCTCGGCGGGGGTGGCTAATGGCGTGATTGCAGGTGCAGGGAATGCGGTTTGCGACTGGGAATGGGAAGATTAATCCGGTGGGTATTGTGGGGTGTTGGCCATGGTATCTCTCAAAATGTGAAAAGACCAGGGATCTGAAGAAGAAGATGAGGAAAGGAAGGGGGAGCAGCACCTGTTACTTCAGTTGCTGAGAAGAGTTGGCCATGAGAGATTGCTGAAATTTGCAAGGAAGGAGCATTAGGGTTTCAACTATCCCCAGCTGGGATAGGGAGAAAACTCACCCATGGTGAGAGTTGACTTGTCATACTATGTGTCACTGCCACATAGTCCAACTATTACATGAAATGCTTTTTCTTCCTCGCATCATTTCTCTCTCTCTTTCTCCCTACCATGTTGCCGATCAACATCACCATCCTTGTCCTTGATGAACATCGCCACTCCCCTAACTAGAACCATCGATGCCCTCCACAAGTTAGCCCCTACCATTGTCTACATCTCTCTCTCACGCGCGCGTCCTTGCCATCCCTTGACTCGAAAAATAGAGGCATTGAGTTGGAAACTAAAACAATGGTTGACCAAATCTAGTGTTGAGCCTGAGCAATTTTAGCTAGCATCGAGCTAGATGCTATGTCAAACTTTGATTGCTTAACCACTCGTAATCATTTTAGATTGTCATATAAAGTTGTGTTAACAAGAGACAAATAAGCTGAATGCTCGGATTCCCTAATCATCTCACAAGATTGATAATGGTATGTGTTCACACCCCTAAATTTTCCATCTCTATTAATGGAGAACTTCATGGCTTCTTTTCCAGTGGAAGAGGCATCCATCAAGGAGACCCTATGTCTCCATATCTATTCATCTTGGCAATGGAGGTATTCACAGGTATCATTGATGCTCAAACTCGGCACCTGGAATACCGATACTATTGGAGATGTGAGGCAATGCGACTATCTCATTTATTCTTTACAGATGATGTACTTATTTTTAGCCAAGCGAGCCTCGCTTCTATATCCTGCATCAAGAATGGGCTCACTTTATTTTCCTCATGGAGCGGCCTATGCCCAAACTCTAGCAAAAGCGAAGTATTCATTTCTGGAGGTTCTGTAGCACTCAGGGACCAAATTATACAAGCACTGGGCTTCACTCCGAGCTCATTTCCAATTCGTTACCTGGGTGTGCCTATCATTACCTCCTGGCTAAATAAAGTGGATTGTAATATCCTGGTAAGTCATCTTACTTCTAGAGTCCAATCATGGACACACCGGTTTCTCTCGTTTGCAGGCCAATTACAACTCATTAAGTCAGTTTTACACGCCATTCAAGCCTATTGGGCATCCATCTTTTGGATTCTTGCTTCGATTGTAGACAAGATAGAGCAAGTATGCAGATAATTCCTTTGGAGAGGTCCTATAATGGGACCAGGAGGAGCTAAAGTGTCTTGGGCTGATGTCTGTCTCCCCACTCCTAAAGGAGGACTTGGCTTGAGGAAAATTAGGAACAGTAACGAGGCAGCCATGGCTAAACACATCTGGCTGCTATTCGCTGACAAAGAATCTCTATGGTATAAATGGATACACGCTACATATCTCAAAAGGAAAAAATTTTGGATTTCCCCTACCCCAACGGTCTGCTCCTGGGCCTGGCGGAAAATACTTGCTTTAAGAGAAGTTTTCCAACCGCACTTCAGATGGAAGGTAGGGGATGGCGAACATACATCGTTGTTGTTCAATCCTTGGCTAGAGTGTGGCCCTCTATACTTGCTCTTTTCTGATAATTATATTTGCCAATCAGACCTTCTCAGGCAAGCTAAGGTTAAGGACATATACACTCTGGATGGACTCCAACTTATTCAAGACCTATCACTTTGGCAAATCTCGATTCCCCCACGATCTCAAGCCCCTGACACATTTAGCTGGGTGGAGCATACATCTAGGAAGTTCACGATGGCATCTGCATGGGCTACTATCCGCCGTAAAGCCAACCCGGTACCCTGGTCTTCTTTTGTTTGGGACAAGGCCCTCGCCCCTAGACACCAATTCCTCATGTGGCTCATCTCCAAAAACCGTCTCCCAACACAGGTACTCCTTATGCTCTATGGGAGAATACCTTCCACGGTATGTGCTTTTTGTAAGTCAAGGCCCAACTCAATCAATCGGTTATTTTTTGAATGATGCGTCCCCAACTCTCTTGCTAACTTCTGGGCCGCTAAATGCAATATCCCTTGGACCAATTCTACTTGGCCAGACAACCTCCTTTGGGTTAACAATATCTTGTCTGGCAATGGGTTTTACCAAGAGCTAGCTCAGTTTTCTTTTGGAGCACTTTGCTACATCATTTGGAAAACCAGGAATGATGTTATCTTTCGTGGCCAGAATCTATACATCCCATCCTTGGAGCTACAACTCACCAAGGCGGTAAAGGATAAGGCTCTGACCATCAAAAGGGTCGAAGACAACCCAAGGAATAGGAGAGTGCAGCGGAGTTGGGGCATAAGTCCCCGCATTTTTGAAGTGGATCGGACTTGGGCCTAATCCTGGGAATGATTGGGTCATCTTAGTCATTCTCTGTTACTTTATTGTACATGTTCTGTTTTCACTTGTGACCGAGGTAACCTGTCACTCCAAAGACCTATTGTCTAGATGAGTGCCTGCTGGTGCCACGCCTCACGTTTGCTGTACATCTTTGGTCGTGAATATATTAACTTACCTTACCAAAAAAAAAAAATAATAAGCTGAATGCTTTTTCTATATCACTAATTGCATTGTGGAAACATTGATGATCTTTATATTGATCTAGTTCCCAAACAAATATGGAAACATACATGATGTTGCAAATTTAACGTAACAACAAATTATATACAACTGAGATGTTCCTCAAACATTGGCTTCTGATAATGAGTGTTGGAACACGTTTCTTGATAGGATTGAAGTTAATGAAGAGTGGCAAAATCACAATGATAAACAAGAAGACGTATTGAAGGTAGTTTTATCATAGTGTTGCATATACGAGCAGATTCTGTAGAGAGAGCAAATATGAGAATTAAGTGTACATCAAGAAAAGACAAACTAGAGGTAGAGACACAACCGACATGACTGACTTGCATGTGAGAGCCACTCATGGATGCAGAATGCAGTGTTAAGGAACCACAAAGAATTACCTAGAGAGACAAACAAGGCAATAGATTAACCGGATGAAAGCAAAACACTTTCCTTTATTTTAACCTTTTAGGGTCTGAAATGAGGTTTTGAATTAATGTCGAACATCTCGAATTTTGAAAACTAGGAGACAGAAATTCAAAGCCACGTGCTTCCAATTAACGAGGTCGGGTGATGTGGTGGCCTCTCATCTTTTTTTTTTATTCATTTTGCGTTGTTTGCTTTTTCAAAAAGACGTGATCATGTGCTGAGCTAAGTAAGACAAAACGAGAACCACGAGATACTTCACATGGAATACGGCAACATATTTCTCACTAAAGTAATTAGTGGCACTACATTGAAATAATTTGGTTTAGGCCTATCTTGTACAGCCTACGGAAGCAGTTCTGAGCCCATCAGTCCAAGAAGCCTGCCAAGATCCTTGGACGCCCACGCCTAGCGGCCCAAGCTTCAATCTGTTTATCCCTTTCCAGGAAGCCGAGGATGAGCCAGTACATTCTGACGTAAGCCTTTTATACCCGCTCTTTAAAGATTCCTAATGTTGTTTATTTGGATGGCTCTAACCGTGCACATTGTTTTTCAGATTGAGGATGAAGATGATGATGCTGATGCTGATGCCGATGATGCTGAAGACGATACTGATTCTGAAATTAAAGCAGATGAGAAAGCTGAGTCCGCTGACTCCAAGGACGAAGTAAAGGCTGAATTCTTCAATTGACATGGTCATGAACTTCATATTGCTGCACTTTTTTCTGCGTTTGTTGCATTCATTGATCTTTCGTCGTTTTGTGCTGTTCGCAGGATGAGTTGTAGGGAGAGGCAGAGCAATAAAAGCTGACCGGTTGGCTTCGACATAAGCATGGTGCCTTCGAAATTTTTTTTTTTTCTATCTTTACCATATAGATGTAGGACATTTCTTTAGAGAGGGAGAGAGATGTAGGAAGGCTGATCCCAAGGCCCTTTGAGTGACTGATTGCGTCTATATCCATTTTGATTGATTTGAGTTTTCATAACGAAGGCAAATGTCCATTTTTAGATCAATCGCACTTGTTGAAGGGTTTGGATCTGCTGGGTGAGGTCTTAAGATAATGCCATCAATTTCTATCGGTCTTCTATCTTTGATTCGGTCCATCTCTATCGACAGCTGATAGAAACTTTCGATACGCCCATCCACATTTTTGTATGATTATACACTGCTTAATGATTAGATCAAGCACCATGTCTTTTTTGATAATCGGAATCTATTAATAACAATCAATCCATTTACAAGGCAGGACTCGAAGAATATGCATATTGTAGGAATATATTCAACGAAACTCGACAATGCACTCGAAGGCAACCTAGGGATAGGACACAACACGAGGTATAGATCGAGCTCTAGTTGTTCCGACTGGATTTGGGCCTCTTCACTACCAGCACAGGACACTTGACATTCTGTGCGCAGTGATAGCTCACACTCCCCAGAAAGGCCCTGCAACATTTGACCAAATCAAAACTAAGTACGGATACAAATGCCACAATCTGCCCACAAAACACAAAAGAAGGTTTACAATTAAGACTAAACCCCTCATTCTACTAATTAGAATAAATCTTTGAATAGTCAATCAGTCTAAGAGACTTCTCAATTGCCCCCCATGTAGGCAAGGACAACTTTCAACCGGAATGAGGTAGAAAAAAATATAGATACGTTAGAAATCGATTTCGATCTCAAAAGTTTAGGAAATCCATGGACACCTTAATTTATATACCACAAATAGTTCATATGACATGTTTTTTCGAATAATAGTTACAGTACTTAAAATTGACCATGTTCTCGAAAGTTGACAAGGCGGATTGTGGATTTTTGGTGTGGAATCTATCCATCATAGAATCAATTACCAACTCTTTCAACGTTAGTGCTATCTCGAGCTAAGGCTGCATAATACATGCCTTCCCTCCAAAGTGATTGATTATTAGAGTCAATATTAGGAATTTTCAAGTAGTTAATCAAAATGAGTATTTGAAGTACCTCCTGATAAGGCCATAGCCATGGCTTCCCATGACTAGAACATCAGGAACCAACTTCTGTGCCACGCAGCAGATCACGTCTCTTGCATCCCCATTCTCCACTCTCATCTCCACTGCTGCTACCTGTCCCCCAACAATAGCACTCAAACTTGAGTCACTCAATCCCATTAATTCTTAAGACAACTTCACTTATAAAAACTTAGAAATTTATGTCTTGATAAGAACTCACCTCGTGGAAATCATTGAGATCTTCTTAGCTTTGGCCATAACGCAATCAGCCATCTCGTTGTTGTGCCTCTCCATGGTGACCACTATGTCCGAAGAAAACAAGTACCCTTGCAAATAGAAACCCAAAAATAAAAAATTCAGAAATTTTCCAAAACCGCTCTATATTTTCGAGAGGTGGGTCTTCGAAAGCAAAAGAAGAAGGCCCATCTTGACCTCTGTTTTCTACCTGTGCCGTCGAGGGCTGTGTAGGCAGAACGAAGGGGCTTGGCGTAGAGGAGGACGAGGGTGTCTTTGGAGTTCTCGGAGACGACGTTCTTGAGACACCACGACAAGGCGTACATGCTCTCCTCGCTCTCGTCCACTGCCACCAGTATCTTCCTCTCTTTCACTACCATCGCAGCCATCCCACTATTAACAAAGACAAGACAAAGACAGACAGACCAAGAAAACAAGAAGATGTTCTGTCCTCTTTTTGTACGATTTAGGAACAGAATGACGAGTACGATGGCTTGTTGGATTCAAGGTAAGATGTGGTGAAGTGGGTAACTTATGGGGAGAGAGATATGATGTTTTTGTGTGTGTTGGTGGAATCAGAATCTATCAGCCTTGTGCTCTTTAGAGCAGATTGAGTTTGATGGTTTTCATTTCTGAAGACAGTGGGCTCTCCCGTTTTTCGTTTTGAAGACTGAACAAGGAAAGAATCATCATTCAGAAGCTGACTCGTTTTCCTCTGTTTTTTTGACCTTCTTTCTTGCTTGGGAACTTTGATGTATAAGCTCCCGCTTACGTGTCTTGAGGACGTTGACCTTTTGTGCCGGTCGACTTGGTGACATCATAACTTAGATTTAATGGACCAATCTGGATTGTCTTTTCTCTCCACCTATTGGAACCCATTGAGATGGGATTGTATAATGATTATGCTCCAGTTAATTTCGAATTTGATGGTCTAGTGTACTTGTAGGAAAAATTATTTAAAATCTTATAATTTTTCAATTCTGTTAATTGAATCATAAAACTTCTAACTTTTTACTAATTGAGTCAATTTGGCCAATCTTGACAAGAAATCATTGACAAGAAGTCCTTGTCTAGGGCAATCACAATGATTAGCACATCTCGAAAAGGTTTTACTAAAACCAAATGGTAAGCAAGAGTCAAGTCTTATCTGGGACATCAAGAAAAGTGACAAGTTAAGCTACGGTTGGCAATGCAAATCACCCTTCAAGAAGAAGCCGTGTTTCTCAGTCAAATTTGGAAATGCTATTTGAATTTCAAAAAATTACTCTATCAAATATTAATTTACTGTTAACATTTATATGTTGCAAAAGTTTTAGGTATAAAGTTGAAATGCTCAGGCCACATAATTTTGAGTAAGTAAAAAACAAAAAGTTAAAATCAATTCAGATATCATCTTAAGTAATTAATGCATCTTCTCTTTTCCCCCTCTCTGATTTATTCATTAGATCCAAATAATATATCGCAACCCCTTTGTTTATTATTAATTGGGGCCGATCAGATTTGGTTAATTTCATGTCATGTATTATCCAAAACATATACAAGTGAGTGGCTAATAACATAGGAGGGTAAATGTTGATCCCCCATTCGTATGTTTCATGAAAGCGATGCGCTATGATCTTAATAGCTGATTCCTTTCTAGATTATGTATAATTGTAGTATTCCATCACTTGAGCTGGACAAATCAAGAATGGTTCCTTGTGGATTTCAACATGAGGCATGATAAAAAGAAAAGGAGGGCTTAGAGATAACCTTGAATTAAGAATGAATTGCTTGATAGCTCTCATTTTAAGATGGGATAAGACGATTAATATTACACAACATAATTAAATTGAGCTTTTGCTACTTCTGCTTGGTGCTTTCTCAACTAATAAGGAAACTCATTGTAAGTTATTACTTTAATTGAAGCTTGAGTTTCAGCTTTGGAATCACAGGAAGCTTCATGGAGACCCAAGCATATCATCTTCACCGGTGGGTGATTATGAAAAAAGGTTAAGTAAACATAATTGATCTTCCTTACAAGTAATAAGCACTTTCATTTGATTATATATATATCATCTTCAGTACTTTTGCTTTTTTTAATCTCTGATCTTATCATAATGGAATCTTGAACTCTTGCCTTTCTTTTTTAGGGAAGCAAACTCACTTTTGAATAAAATAAAATAAAGTAAAGAGATCAAGAAATATAAGGAAGTGATGAGACGAGAAGCATCCTGGTCTGAAAATTGACTTTGTTTAACAATCTTATCATGATAATTGAACAACTTCTTGTATTTATATTATGATATATATTTTGTTTCTTTATGAAGTGGGTTTATTCATAAAATGAGTTCCGATCCAACATGTGGGCACATATTCAAACTTTCCGTCGTAATGCAAAACATATTGAGAAAATGACTCATTATAATCAACCAAAATCTATTATTATGCCTAAGAGAGGTCATGAATGGCAAACTCATATACAACGAAAACTAAAGGGGGAAAAAAAAGAAATCATGGACAGCAATCAATAAACTAAGCACTCTGTTCAAAAGCTGATTAAAATTGGACTATGTTTTGGCATCATATGAGCGTGCCTCGTTCACAATCTTAGCTTCATTACCAATTTCTGTCCGGGACACAACCTTCTTCAAAAAACAAAATAACAAAACAAGAACAAAAAAAAAACAAAATGGCTACACCAAGCACGACAATCAAGTCAAGTTCAAAATTCCTTACCGGCGCAACATTCGGGTGTCCTCGTAATACTTGCCAGACTTCCATCGGGTTGGATTTCTGTAAACCCTCAGAAAGCATGTCGCAGTAGCAACCCCTGTCACGTTTACAGCAACTCCGATAGTTGGGCAACTGCTTGCAACAGACAATCAAGCAACATTCTAAATCCAAATTTGAG
Organism: Corymbia citriodora subsp. variegata; assembly: GCA_014858505.1. NCBI lineage: Eukaryota > Viridiplantae > Streptophyta > Magnoliopsida > Myrtales > Myrtaceae > Corymbia > Corymbia citriodora. The sequence continues at coordinate 24,181,869 of CM026411.1, read as the reverse complement.
GTGTCCACCAAACTCTCCAATGACCCACAATCGTGAATTCGTAAATACTTTAGAGATTCCAAGTAGTCTAGACCATCCATGCTTTTTAGCTTTGGATATTTTCCTACTCAAAGCTCCCTTAGCTTCCTCGATTTCGATAGGTCTGGCATCCTTTCGATCAACTTGCAATACGCGACTGTGAGGGAGGAAAGGAATCTCAATTCTTCAAGGCCATGAATCTCGACTAATAGCTCACATTTGAACAAATCTACCTGTTGTAGATTCTTCATATGCAACAGCTCAAGTACTTTTGTGAGGAACTCATCCTCAGGCCACCATGTATATGTGAATTCTTTCATTTTCGACACAAACCATTTGAGCCGTCTTGAAAACGTGTAATCCTGCACAAGGAGTTTCTCCAACTCGGAGTCACATATACCAAGGAATATCGGCATCCAATAATCATAGGTACCGGGAAATGGCAAACCAAAGTTACGTAGCAATTGTGCTGTTTCTTGTAATACTAACTCTCTTAAACTAGACGGGAGCTGGAGGAGGAACCGCATGTTTGGGGAGGTGAATATTAGTTCTTTGAGCTGAGATTGGGTATGATGGATTCTAGCAGGAAAAACAACGACATTCTCCAGCTCATGAAGGGGGATCCACTTCGGATCCCACAACCGTCTGCTATCCCCTATAGCTAGCTCAAGTTTATGGATATTAAAGACAAGACTCGCCATGGTGGGTAATCCGTATATTTGGCTCCATGACAAGTCTGGCATTTTCAAACAGCACAGGTTCGCATCTCCTCTAGGATTCCGACGAAAAATATCTGATAATAGTACAAGCTAGACCGCACTAGGTGATTTTGTCATCCCTCCCTTCATTTCCCTCATCCTAAGGGTTGTTAGTTGCTTTAGATTGCCAAATGAATCGGGTAGGTGATCAATACCTGTTCCTATCAAATCCAACTCGATTAATGATTGTAACTTCCCAATTGATTCTGGAAGTTTCTTTATCATCGCACAAAAACATAATCTCAAAATCTCCAAAGACACCAACATAGATAAATCAGGTGTTCTCCTTAAGTTAAAGCAGTGGGTAAGATCTAGGACTTTTAGTTTCCGTGCCACCTGCGAAATAATTTGATAAAGTATTTTTTGAGAAACGACCTACAAATAAAAAAGAAGAAATGATTCACAAATACAAGGAGTGAGACTCATATCATACTTTGATCCAACCAATACTTTTTTCCGAAATTTTGCTCCATGAAAGGTCAAGAACGACTAAATTAGTAGGATGAAAGTTTTTTGCCTCAAACTTGGAAGGGAAACAACGACAAGAAAGCCATCTTAAACCAGATAGAAGATTATTGAAGTCTCCAACAAAGGACACCCCATGCCCTTGAACGAACCTCAGCTTTTCTAAATTACCAAATTCGTCAGCCTCCAATAAATCCCTATCTTTAAAAAATCCAACTGACAGTGCTTTAATTTTCCTGCCCCCTGACAATTGAGACACAAAGAAATCTACATGTGAAGGTCGAAAGCAAATAATTTTAAGTGTTAATAGCGATTAATTTTGCTTTTTACAAGAATAATTTACAACAATTCGCAAGAAAATAAATTGTTGTTCCCTTTTCATACCTCTTTCTGCTTCAAAATGCTTAGCGCTTCCTCAGGATTATGTACTCTGCTACGCTCACATGAATCATCGAAATTCTCTTTATGAACGATTTCCCTTCCGAGGTCCCGCACTTGGTCATGCATCCAGAAAGTATTGTCATCCTTGATTTTTATCAAGGACATGAGAAAGAGGACTTCAATGGATTCATGTGGGTAGTATCCACAAGCATCCCACATATAAGAAGGATATGTTTTATCCTTATTAACAAAAAAACAAGCTATATCCAGAAATACTTGTTTTTGCGCATCATCTAACCTTTCATAAGTTAACATCAATTTTCTTTGGACTTCCTTGGGAGGAACTTTTTCTAACTTCTTCAAAGTGTCTTCCCAGAATGTTTCGGACTTACCGAAAAGGAATGAACTTGTTACTTCAAGAGCTAAAGGAAGCTTTCCCAAAGTATAGACAATTTTTTCAGAAAGAGAGATATACCGATCCAATGGAGAGTCTCTTCTAAAGGCATGCCTACTGAAAAGCTTAAGAGCATGATCAAATTCCATTTCACATACTTCGTAAGCCAAAATAGTTGCAAGGCCTTCAACTGTTACTTCTCTCTCAATGGTAAGGACACTTTGGTCCCTAGTAGTTATGATAATCCTACTACCGAAACCAAACCAATTACCTTTTCCTGCTAGACTCTGGAGTTGTTCTTTCCCATCCATATCGTCAAGAATAATGAGAACTTTTTTATTGCAAAGTACTCTCTTAATCATGTTGATCCCATCATCCACGTCATGAATTTGGTCAAGGATAGAACGAGAATCCGGCAACTTGGATAGCAACTGTTTTTGCAAATGTACCAGACCATGGCATTGTGATGATTCTCCAACATCCGAAAGGAAATTGCATCCGTGAAAGCTAGAAGACAGTTGGTTGAAGATGACCTTGGCAAGTGTTGTTTTGCCAATCCCGCCCATTCCGTGGATCCCGAGGAATTGCACACTGTTGGATTCTACATGCAACATTTTGATTATAGCTTTCACACGATCATCGACTCCAACTAGATCTTCAGTCACATTTTTTTTAAATCCGATGTTCAGCTTTGTCAACACAGTTTGAATTATAGATCTTACCAGATCTGCTTGGCTGCCAAAATGTAACAACCGACTTAGGGATAAATTTTATATTTACAAGTTGCAGATAAAATGCAGAATAATTTAGACACCAAAACAATATGCATTTTTCCCATTCTATCTCTGATCCCCCAATTTCAGTCATCGCACCCTGTCGACCTGCCCGTCTCGGCCTTGCCTCAATCCTCCACATCATGTGGGTAGTGGCCTTGCGACCGCCAGGGATGGCGTCATCGTCCTCGGGCAACACCAGATATGGGCTTGCTGATGTCAAAAATGGCCTCTTGAGCCCGGATCTGTCTCGTCACAGTGAGTCAGAGGGACAAAAGGTGGGGCCAAATGGCTCAGCGATGGCTTCTGGCGGCTTGGTTCTGGCCGGCGACAAAGAAGTGGCGGCGAACGACAGTTGAACTGCCGCAGTGGCTGGCCCGATGACTTGGTGGAACTGCTTAGAGATCTATTACTATTTGTGGCACCGCAATAACACCATCGAAGTTGTCGCTGCGATAGAGCCGATACCGATCACTGTGGCCGATACTACGGCAACGACCACGACCACAATTTACACTAGATAGGATCGGGGAGATGAAAAAAACTAAATTTCACTAACAATACCGCAATTAAACTTACTAGCGAGGAGAAGGAAATCTACGGGTGACGAGTTGAAAAGTTTATGACATTTGCCTTTCATCGGTCTTCCAGTTCCATCCCTTTATCTCATCCACATCAACAAGAGCCCTTTTCCATGATTCAACTTCACTGCAAAACTTTTTCTGATGCTCTGAAAGGGCATTGCTGTATAAGTTTGTTTTGAGCTTGACGTCATTAGGCTCCACATCCAAGAAAATGGGCAAAATCTCTTTATTCTCATTAGATTTGGAGGCACACTCAACCATGCATGCAAGCTCTCGGAGGCACCAGTGACTCGACGCATAATTCTTAGAGAATATATGAATGTAAATCTTGGAGTTTTGAATTGCTTGTAGAAGTTCATCACCAATTCTTCGACCCACATGGAGGGATTCATTATCCCAAAGACAAGGATCCCGGCATCAACCATGCTATGATAAAGAAAATCGGTGAATCCATGACGGGTGTCTAGACCTCGAAAACTTAGAAAAACCTCGTAAGAAGGTCCAATTGATGCCCATGAATTCGTCCTCTTTGCTAGCACTTCACGCTTCTTCAAGGTCCGGCCGAGACGGACGCAGTGGTATATGAGGAGAGCGATGGAGAGGATGGAGAGGCTGAGGATTCCAAAGAGGAAGTAGAGCTTGAGGCTGTGGAAGGGAGTCTTGGAGGTGAGCTCGTGAGGGAGAGAGCAGTCGAGAGATCGGTGTTCGCGGGAAACCACCATGTTTCCAGCGGAGCGAAGAGCGAGAGAGTTGAAAAGCCTGAGGGAGTATGTAAATGCGTGAGAATTGAAGAATGAGAGCTCTGCGCAGAGAGAGAGAGAGGTGGGGATAAATTGATGATTGGTGTTGAGGGCATTTTTGATAGGGGTGTCAATGGGTCGGGTCGGGTCAGGTTTTGATGTTTCCCGACCCGACCCAAATCATAAAGGGTCATGCTCTGACCTGACCCAAACAAAAAAATCGGGTCTAGTCGGGTCAGGCCAGAGCATGACCCTTTACAAGTTTGGTTTCAATTTCCTGTTTAGCTCAAAAACTCTAGAGGGTTGAGCAACGGATGAGGGCCAAAACGTACGGAGAGAGGGGATTGCTTCTTTTGTTTTGTTTATTTTATCCTATTTTACCATTTTCTCTCAACGGATGAGGGCCAAAATGCACAAGCGGTACTGGTGTCAAAAAGGCCCGTGCCGACCCGTTTCGGCCTGGCCCGACCCGACCCTAAACTTAGGGTATTTTCAGGTTGAATCATAATCTTATCCGAGTATGGAGCCAGTATCAGAAAATACCATAAGTTTAGGATCGAGTTGGGTCGGCGCGGGCCTTTTTGACACCCCTAATTTTTGACATCCCTAATTTTTGACATTTGGAGATGGTTGTGTGGGTGAATGGAGACGAGTCAGTTTGTTTGAGCGTTGATTGACTAAACTGAAAGGAGGACACCAGAAGAAGGCGAGATTCGCTTGCTGTTAAATTGGAGCGTGGGCTCTCAATATAATAACCTCTGGGGATAAGTCGCCTCTTAGACGACGGGCCAATAGATTATGAATATATGATTAAACTATGACTCCGCAATGTCATTGAATCGTAATGGCGCTGTTTGTTGTCGAATCGGATGCACTCTCGTCTTTTGATTAATTTCATTTATATGATATCAAAATGGAAAAATCCAATAAGGTTGTCGTTTACATTTTACTTTTCGTTTTTTAAGGTCTTACCTCGTTCACAATTTGAATTTTACTTAATGCCGAACACTTAAAACATAAAATTATGAACATGCAAATTATATGTAAATATGTGAAGTTGACATAGTCCTTTTAGTTTAGTAAGTTTGTTTTTCCTTGAAGAAGCCAAAACAAACATGCCGGCACCTTGTTAAAAATAACAGGACGACAGTTGAACCTTGATTGTAGTTGTCATTTCGGTGGTTTGCCGGTTTAGCTTGGAAAAGGAGAAATCACCATCAAGACTATATGCCGTTCAAGGAAATTGGTCCAATTACATCATTTGTTATGAAAGATAATGGTATTTTGATTCGCTTTGATTTGAACTACTTAGTGATATGATTTTGTTTGTCCGCTATCATTAAAATGATTGCTCAAAATTTGAACATCTGAATCAATGTAATAATCATCTCTTCTTTTTTCTTGATGCACTTTTGCCTTTTGATTAATTTGTTCCGTGTTCATGCATATCTTGTTAATTTTGCATCGGTTTGGACACTGAATTTCCCAAAGTAAATATTAAAATGCCATTTTTATTTAAAAAAACCATTAGTGCAAAAGAATACATAAAAAGCGTTTAAAATGAAGAGACTTATTTGTCATTGGAATTAACGTAATTACTAAAATTGAAACTACTATATAAGTATAAATTTAACCTTAGATTTAGGACTTAATTTTGTGGCTAAATTTAAAATTATTAAATGTAGTTACATATATATCAAAATCTTAACCTCATTTTATGAAGTAATATATCACCGGCGTTTCCAAATGTGACATACTTAAAAAAAGTTTGGCTGAACTTTTATAGTTAAGTTACCAAGCAAATAAACTGAATGCTTTTGTTATATCAATAATTGTGTAGTACAAGCCATAACAACTTTTTTTCAACAAAAAAAAAAAGCAATAACATATTTTACAGAGATCTAGATAACAAACAAATGTGGAATGGCATATGATATCGCATTTTTAAACAAAACGATGAATATATACACTAAAATTTCGAATATTGACATATAATTTGATAAATCATGAAGCATATCAATCAAGATTACACAAACTCGAATTAAATGTATCTAGCATCCCACTCAAAATAAGATGACTGTAGTCAAATCAACTTGAGTTTAGGAATTAAGCTGTGAGATAGACTATATAATCAGATTTAGCAATGGAGCAGCAATGGAGCAAATATAGAGTAACACGAACATTGTTGATTTGCACAATGGATATACTTGCAAAATTCTCCATAGAAAAAATTTTGTTTGATTATGATATAACCGTGAGCAACTAGATTATTTTATTCCAAATTTTAAACTCACGACTTGCTTATCTAAAATCTTAAGAGAAGGTTATGAGTGGAGGCGATGAATATTTATATTTTAATTAATTCTGATTAATTAATTGTTTGGAAAAATCACAATCTTGCTTGCTTAGTTGCATTTGCCAATACTTTTCTTCCAACCCAACCCTGAAGTAGTAGAGTTGGGCAAAAGGGAACAAAAATTAGTCTCTGCTGTGAGTGTTCACTTCTTGTTATTCTTGTGAGTAGAAAATGTATAAATCTAATTGTATTTTTCAGTGCAAATCTGTGCAGTTGTAATCTGAAAAGAGAGTGGGCTATAATGTTGTGAGAGGTGCTTGAATTTATAGAATCATCTACTCAAGCTTCGCATAAAAGGAGCAATCTATGCAAACTATAAAATTTTCAGGCTTACATAGTAAATTCCGACTATGTTGTGCTTGTTAGAAGAGGAAGAGTGGAGTAAGCAAGTGGAAGATCAATCGACAAAAAATCGGTTTTCCTATCTTCTATGTCATTAATTTTTTTATTATCATTTTGATAGAATATACTGATTCAGCTTAACTATTTTCCAATATCACATTCTACATGTCCTTCACAGAAAAAAAATTTAGAATTTTTCCTAAAACAACCAATTCACCTTCTCTTAGCCGATGTGCTTATCCATTTATCAGAAAATATCTTTGGTTGTTTTTCTGAGAGACTATAGTCCTCGTCTGCTGCAGTAGTGCTAGGTAATTGGATTTGGTGGTTGATTGTGGAAGCGAAGAAATTATCTTCATCTTCAAACGCAGAAAAAACCAATAAAAAAGAGATTTAAATACAACATGGCACGCGATTTGAAATTGTTTAAGAAATTTCCGGTCAATTACTAAAAGATAAACCAAAAGAATGAACGTGGTTTGCCGTCCATTATTAAAAGATCTGATGTAATAGTATTTGTTCTTTTCGGCAAAGTTATTGTACTTAAATAAGATTGCAAACACGTCATCAAGGATTGATAATTTGTTGTAAGTAGGCTTCTTTATTTGATACGATACATCATCAAAAAAAGGTTAGAAGAATGCATGGCTACTACCCGGAACAAAAAAAAAAAAATTGCGTGGGATTTGTATGTAGCTAGGAAATTGTTACAAAAGGGCAAACAAGGAGAATAATTAAATAATTGCGTCCTAATGAATGTTTTATTGGTCGATATCCATTGACTTGGTCTTTCAAAGATTGTTGTGGGAAAATTTATTGGAGCCATCCGCTAATGAATTCCAAAGGACCATACGTGGTTTTTCTTCTTTAATTTTGCTAGCTGATCATTAATTCTATAGTGTTGGACTTTCACTTTGTTTCTATCCAGGGCAAGGGCAACTAATAAGTCTGACTTGACCCAAAAATAAAAATAAATGTCACTAATTATTTGTCTTGGTCTTTAATTATGGTGAAAGTCTTTTGTCTTTGATATATCTTCCAGGTAAGTAACAGAGATGGAACCTTAGGATTACGACGTTCTCCCTAAGGTCAAGAATCAACAATTGCCTTTTAAAAATAGGTTGTGGGTGATGGTAGAGAAATTGGCTCTTTAATTAAATCAACTCACGTATTGTGAAAGCACAACAACGACAATATTATTTTAAATTTAAACAACAGAATTAGGTAGGAAGACAACTTCTGTTTGTGGATGTGCTTGTACCATACCATCTGCAGATTATTATTGTTATTTGTAATCTTGCTAAGCCGTCAATATGTTTTCGGACGTTTCATGTGTTTCTTCCTGAATACACCCAACACTCAAAAAACCACGGGAACTACTTGCAATTGTGACAGGAAGGACAAACGAGAAGAATAAGAATATACTTACCGTCTAGGAAATGTTTTATTGATTGATAACATTAACTTTCCAACTTGGTCTCGGGAAGAAAATGACAAGTAGATGCTAATCTCCAAAATAGCCAAAGGATTTTGTCCATCTTTTTCTAAGTTACATCTAAAAACTTCATCAAATTCGCAAGTTTCTTTGAAGCAGTTGAGAGACCAATCAATCACCCTGATTCATGTAGTCTTCTCGATATCATTGGTCAATCAATTGGTTGTCGTCGTAGAAGTTTTCTTGTCCAATTATTTAATAACTAATTTAAAATCTGAAACCTAATAACAAAGCTACAAAAGTGGCAGCACAATAACATAGATAGATTCACAACTTTTAAAATAGAGAATTTTAAGTGAAATATGAATATTACACGAAGGTGGTATTTGAGCTTTTCTTGAATTTAATCATATTAGAGAAAAATTAAAACTCCTCTCAAAATTTTTGTCTACGTCAAGAAACGCTTATTAAGTTTTGACATTTACAGCGAAGTTCATCTTTAGACGAAAATCCTAAATTAAGAGTTTGAAAAACCCCTCTACCACATATATAAACTTCACGTGCCAATCACACGATTGATGCTGTGTAATTGGTCAATTCACATTACTCATGTAAAATTAAGAAAATTGTCCAAAAAATCCTAGACCTATTACATTTTCAACAATTTAGTTTGACAATTAAAAATTTTGCTAATTGAGTCATAAAGATTTTCATGTTTTGCCAATTAACTCCATCTAGTCAATTTTGACCTGAATTCATTAATATGAATGCTAGTCATATTATATGACATGGGTAGCACTGACATGAATAATTTTTAATAATATTTTTCGAATTATTATTATTATTATTATTATTATTATTATTATTATTATTATTATTATTAATATTATTATTATTATTATTATTATTATTATTATTTTCCTTTTTTCTTTGCTCTTTTTTTTTTTTTACTTGTGAGGGTCACTAGTGACGCTCACCGACCGTGAAACCCTTACCTAGATTTGGTGAGGGTCATGGCATCATGAGGTGAGCTCGAGCTCACGGGGCCATGAGCTTGAAGCTCAATTGCCCATCCACGAGCTCCAGATCTAGTGTCCGAGTGAGCCTTGAGCTCTTGCGGTCGCTGTCACAAGTTCGAAGCTCAAGCAGCCGGCGAGGGTTGCGGCATGAGAACTCGAGGTCAAGCGGTCATGGTCAGGAGGTCTAGGTCTGGCGGTCGAGTGGCCAGCCACAGTCGTCGTGGTCTCTAGCGTCACACCATCGCCATCAGAGATTTGCAGAAAACAAAGGCTTCAGAATGGAAAATTTTCCACTGGTTCGGTACTTTTGCCTTCACGGACTCCGAGTAACGTTCATGAGTTGAGGGATTTCGTTAGTGAAGCGAGCGATGGCGGAAGCAACGGGAACCTGTGTGATGACGGTAAAACAAACATCGCTTTCTCCATCTTGAATTGCTTCAGTCACGGGCGAGCTGCGAGCCCTGAGCTCTCATCGTCGCTGCCACAAGCTTGAAGTTCAAGGAGTGATTGTACTAACCATACCATATAATAATATAATCCATGTCCATGTTAGTGAATTCCAATTTAGTCGGATGAACACAATTGATAAAATTTAAAAAATTTAAACTAAAATGATGAAAACGCAATAAATTTAGGATTCTTTGGATAAATAAAATAGAAAATAAAAAAGGATAATAAAATAAAAACTTAATATCTGACCTAAAAATTCATAAATTGATAAAAAAATGGAAAAAAGTATTATTATAAATTATACATCAGCGCTGGTAGTCCTATGGCCAGCATTCAATTTTTGACTCAATTGAAAAAATATGAAAATATTTAGAAGTCAATTGGCAAAATTCAAAATTTTAGAATCGAATTATTAAAAATGCAATAGGTTTAAGACTTTTTTGACAATTTCTTCCGAAAAATATATGTCATCCTAATTGACATTTAAATGTTGAAAATATTCACTTTTCATTGGCTCGTCACACTATTGGTATAATTATCACATGAAATACATTCTCCTCTGCCACGTCTCTCTCTCTCTTTACGATGGCCCAACTTGAAAATAGAGGTGTCAAGCTCAAAGCTGCAAAGACGCTTGTCCAGATCTGGCGTCAAGCTTGAGCAATTCTGGCATGAATCGAGATAGACTTTGCGACAGAGCTTGATTAGATCCGATGTCAAACTCGACACCGCAGTGTGCCATCATTGAGGGCTCATAAGTTGACAACGAATATGTTGCAGTTAAGCACAACATGAAATTGGTTTGGTGGGACATTGTTAAAATATTTAATTATTAAATCATTTATTCATCTAACAATTTAAGTTTTTGAAATAATTACTAGTAGTTTTACAAAATTTTATATGGTATCAAAGAGACTAGGTTCAAGTTTTCTAGATCCCTATCTATTTCTCCTGTTATATACTTTCATGCTTTAATTTTAGGCTTCCAAATTTTCTAAATCCCTATTTATCTCTTGTATTATATACTTCGTCTTAGGCTAAAGATCAATTAACATTTAAGGAGGGCATTAAAATATTTAAATATTAAATTACATCTCCTTCTAACAATTTAAATTTTAAGAACAATTCATATTGACTCTATAAAATCTTATGATTTCTCCTTGAGATGGCATGCTAATAATGATATATGCATTTGTAGAAGGAAAATGATTAGAGGTGTGCAACCGGATCGAGTTTACCTAGAACTCAGACCGGACCGCCTAAACAATAGAGTCGGGAACCGATTCCCAGTTAAACCAGTCCAAGAACCAGTTCCAATTTTTGGGAACCAGTTGAAACCGGTCCAAAAACCGGGTCCAAGCAAAGATCCACCCGAAATTGGACCAGTTTTGGAACCGGTTTTTACCTTGTTAAAATAAAATAAAATCGTCTCTCTGTGTAGTACCTTTAAATCTCTCTGTCTTCGAAAAATTGTTAAACAATGAAAGCATATTTCCGAATCAAGTTAAAAGGAGCATTGTTTTTTAAGAATTGTTAAAAATAACTGTTCTCATGTATTATTTTTTACTTTTTTAATGGTCCCACCTTCAACTATAGTAATAGTCACGGGACAAATGCTATTAACTGTTGTGGTACTAATTAAAGCATTTTCAATCCAATTCAAGAAATATATCCTCTTAATAACAGCTTTATCACATACATATAAGCAGGTGTGTTAAATCACATCAGTAGTCTTTGTGAGAATGAGACTAATATTATACCCATATTTGTTGCTAATTTTTATGCAATGTTAGGATTTTTACTTTGTTATATAACATTATGGGAATTAGTTATTGGTTTTTCGCAAATTACTGTAAAATTTGAAGCCATATAGGATATTGGATGGTTGCAAAATAGGTTCCAATGAAAACAAGATAGACCATATTCCCAAACCGGAAAAACAAGGTGGGGTACAGGGTCTAAAAAGGGGAATTGATTATAACAGAGTCAAGTACAAGGTCTAGATGTGGACCCTATCCACCCTGAACCTAATCACCCCTAAAAATGATGACATTGAGCATGATACCCCCTAGGTATGAACTCAACAAAAGCCGTTCTCAGCTTTGATAAATGACTGTTTATTCCTTTTACCTTTTTTCAATGAGTCAAGGTTATATCATCCGTTTTACCTTTGAAAGTGTCCATTTATAGGGCCAAGGATCATCTCTTCCTACATGGTCTAAAAGAAAGCAAGGTTTCGATCAAATTTTTGTATTTGCACCAGTTTTTTTAAGCACGTAAATGCTGGTAATTTAGGACATCCGAACCCCTAGAATGCCAAAACTTGGCATGAAGGGGATACATAAGTGCCAAAAGTTCATAAATATATACTTAAGTGCTAAAATCGGGGCAAAAATGATCGATTAAGTGCCAATAACAAAAAAATCCGGCTAAACTGCACACGTGTCATTTTCTGGCAATTTTATTGTGCTGACGGAACAATTTTTTTCAAAATAAATATCCATGTGGCAATTTCTAAAAAAAGAAATTGTCCACGTGGCAAAAAAAAAGTCATACCAAAAAAAAATTAAAAATCAATTTTATTATTAAAAAAAAAGGTAGAGAGTTTGGGTGAGGGCAACCCTTGTTGCTGCCGTCGTTGCCATCCCATCATCGCCGAGAAAGGCCAGCAACGGTGGGGCAAGAGTCGACCGAGGTCGCCAGCCACTGGCCAAGGCCTAGTGACCCTAGCCAACCCTCGCCCCACCATCACCGACCCTTCCCAGTGATGATGGGGCGACAACAGCGGCTATGGCGAGGGCTGCACAGCCCTCACTTGATCCTCCCCTTCCTCTTTTTTTTTTAATAAATCAATTTTATAATATATTTTTAAAGTTTTTAAATATTTTTAATAATATATTTTTTAAATTTTTTTAATTAATATATGTTTTAAATGCCACGTCAACACAAAAATGATGTCGTTTTGGCTAAATTTTTGCTGACTCAGCTTCCGACAAGTCACGTAAGCTAGTTATATTATTAAAATAAATCACGTCGGATTTCCAGCAGCCTTCGCCGGAATTGACACTTAAGTGATTCAATTTTCAAAAAAAGTGATACTTAAGTGTACATTTCGTAACTTTAAACACTTGAGTATCCCATCGTGCCAAGTTTTGATATTTGAGCTTTTCTTTTCCCGATAATTTAGACCATCATTAAAACGAAATGATAATTTGAGGAGACAGTTAAACTTGACTAAAAAGAGTTTCCTTTTAGACATTATTAAATCTTTACTACTTATCGAGTGTGTGGGCGATTAAAGTTCCTGCTATATCATGTGACAGGATTGCAGATAGATTAGCTACATTTTTTTAGAATCACGTACACCTTGCTGTCGCATTTTCCAATTTCCTCAACAACCAAGAAAACAAATAATAGAGCTGTAAAAACCTTATTGTACCTCTATGGATTATTGAGATTTTGCCCGCTATATATAACTTTCCTAAGGAGACCAACATATAGTTATCATTTTTCACTCGCATTGCTAACCAATAATGGATTGATTTGCAAAATTCTGAATAGAAACTATTTCATTTGATTGTGATGTAACGGTGGGCAATTTCAAATAGGGCCCGTTTGGTTTGGCTTTGCGAAGGGATTTTGGGCGCCTAAAGGACCCTAGCCGAGGAAGGTAATCAAAAAAGAAAGAAGATGAGTTCTTCTTTCTTTTATCACTTAGGAGCCGTGCGAGGTGAAAGTCTCATGCATGGTTTTAAATGAGAGAAAAAAGTGAGGAATCCTCTTTTCGACTCTGACTCTCCCACTCTAGTCATTGCTTTTCTTTCTGTTACTTCGAAAGTAGCTGCTTATGTAGGTCTCTACGACCAAATTACGTAAACCTGGTATCCGATCTATTTTCTTTATCTTGTCAATTTTTTTTTGTTCAATCGCTCTCCCTTTCCACAACACTAACAATATAGTACCTGAGATGCCAAAAGGCCCTTCTCAAATTTCAGTTTGTATTTCAATCTACTTGATTAAGTATGCTCTTGACCACAATTAATGTAGCAAGACGGAGATTGAAAGTTCAACTAAGAAGTCAGGATGCTAGGGCTCTATTTGTTTTGCAGAAAATGTGATAATTCTATAAAATATTTTTCATGAAGTCATTTCTTAGGAAAATGACAATATGAACTTGAAAATATTTTCCATCGTATAGCATGAAAATTATAATTTTTTTCTTGAGGGAAATTACCATAAAATTCAAATTTTTAAATTATTTTTTTCTTTCTTTTTCTTTTTCCTTCTTCCTCAATCAGTCACCAGCCATGGCAATGTCCAGTGACCAGCCATAGACAAGAGATGAGCTCTAATATCACTCAGTTTGCATACATTAAAAACAAGAACAATTGCAAAATGGAGGTTTTTAGACCATAATCATTATTCTTTTGTGGGATTAGACTCTCTAATATCACTCAGTTTGCATACATTAAAGTAGGATGATCGTTCTTCCACGTGACCCAAGCTTCGAGGATATTTCGTTTCTGTTACTTTGAATTAATTACGTTGGGACGATGTAATTATCTTGCCATGTACTTTAGCCATGAATACCAACTTGTATATTTGTTTCCTAACACTTACTTGAATTTAGTTTGAATTAGCATAAATGCACAGGATTTAAAATAAGATTATCAGTGAGTCACTTTTGAACTGTTTTACATAAGGGTATAAAATTATCTACAGCGTAAGTTCATTGTTTAGGATCGAGCATATGTTGTCATTTGCCTTGACACCTGTACCGTACAACGATATATATGACCTTCTTGATAAGTTTTAAATTATTGATTTATAATCCATAAAGATCTTTCTTTTATCAAGTTTTTTTTATCGAGATCTTTTTTTTATCAAGTTTAAAAATTGAAAAAAAAAAGATAGAGAAAATTTTTTCAAATATTATCATAAATGATATGGCCTATTTGAAAACCTAGTGCGATAGTAGAAATTAATGAAATCCATTCAATGAACCGAAACGTTTTCAAATTGACTTCAATTATTTCATCACATCTAGTTTTCCAGAATCATAATCTTTCGCGTTGAATCTTTAGCAAATAAATTCTTCATATTTTCTTTCATTTTTTTTTTATATAAGAACCCCACACCAGAGTATCGTCCTTCTTCGGTCTCTCGTTAAGCCAAAAGAGAAGAAAAGTTAGAATGGGGAAGTTGAGTTTCAAGAGCTTCATCGCCGCATTTGCTGTTGCGTTTATCGTGTGGTGCGTAAGTTGTTGTGAGGTTTCCAGTGCTAGAGAGGTTACTGATCGGAGATCGAGTGCAGCCGCTGCCACCGCCACCGTCGACGATGATGATTCTACCGCGGACAGCCCTTTGTGGCTGTGGAGAGGACCCTGGTGGATTCCTCGCTTCCCTCTCCCCCCTTTCCCCTTCTACCGGCCGTGGCCTTACTTGCCCCGGCCCCGCCCTGTTGGCCCTCACCACCAGCCCCATCGCCAGCGCCCTCGCGATGGTCCCCCGAAGCAAACACCATCGCCAACTCCAACAGTGCACCCGACATTGCCGCCACCAGCACCAGCACCACCAGCAGAAGTGCCAACACCATCGCCACCCCAAGCACCAATAGCCAAACCCACACCTCCGGCTTCACCAACACCTCCGACATCACTGACACCACCGGCAGTGCCAACACCTCCGGCATCACCGACACCTCCGGCTTCACCGGCAGTGCCAACACCTCCAGCTTCACCAACACCTCCGGCATCACTGACACCATCAGTACCGAGCAGCTCTACCACCTTCAGTGTGCTAGATTTTGGCGCCAAGGGCGATGGGAACACTGATGATACAAAGGTCGATAGAGTCGTGCTCTATCTCCTTTTCTATACCTTATACTCTTTTTTTAAGTTGTTCCAGAAATGTC
Organism: Corymbia citriodora subsp. variegata; assembly: GCA_014858505.1. Lineage (NCBI taxonomy): Eukaryota > Viridiplantae > Streptophyta > Magnoliopsida > Myrtales > Myrtaceae > Corymbia > Corymbia citriodora. Next base: position 24,166,240 of record CM026411.1, on the reverse strand, counting down.
CTTATAGATATCATGCGATATTTGTTTAGGATGCATCGCTAAAACAAAAGAAGAAGACGATACCCTAATTGATGATGCAAACTAAGTGTCCCAGGTGGCACCTTGCTTCACGTCATTAAACTAAACACTAAAGCCTAGAGGGTTTCAAACTTTAAAAGTTTTGCATTATCTTGCCAAATCGCTCAAGTAGACGAGTTTAGGAGAACAAGACCTAATCCCTAGCCTTGCTCAAACTGAGAAGGCTCTGATCAACAGAAGTCTAACCACTAATAAAAACCCTAATTGGTCCATGATCTCCTGTTAACGTTAAGATTTAACTAGATAAGCAAGTAAAGTTTGTTTTTTTTTTTTCCTGTTGTGTCTCACAGGCATTCCAAGATGCATGGGCAGCTTCATGCAATGTGGAGGCATCAACAATGGTGGTTCCTGCAAACCATGTCTTCCTCGTTGGGCCCATCGAGTTCGTGGGTGAACACTGTCGAGAAAACATTATTCTCCAGGTACAGATTTAGCCCAAAAAATGAAGGGAAACGTATAAGGACTGTGCATTCATTTTATAAATCAGTTCAGATAACACGCCTGCAATGTATCTAACTCCCCAAAGACGATAATTTTTTGCTGTAATCCGTTCTGATCCAATGCTAACCCCGTTCGGTTTGGACATTGTTTCAGCTAGACGGGACGATAGTTGCTCCAACGGATCCCCAGGTTTGGGGTGTCGAGCATTGGCTCCACTTCGACAAGCTGAGTAGCTTCACATTGCAAGGAAGCGGAACTGTAGATGGCCAAGGCTCTGTCTGGTGGCACCGCTCGCAGTCTGAGAGTCTCAACGATGATCTCCTCAATGTCAAGGACGATGATGCTGGTGATGAAACAGACTATGAGGCTGCCGATAGACAGGTGACAAGCGCCTTCGGCGGTGGCGGCTCTCCTTTCCTAATTAAGGATGTTTCAATTTGACCACACTATTTTTTATTTTTATTTTTGTGTTTGGACGCCATTGGATTCTTTAAATCGTCAGCAAGATGCTAATTAGTCTTAAAAAGGCCATGTTAATTACAAAAGATAAAATTTCCAAATTATGAACAAACGCAAATTCTTCAGATGCGAGAATTTTCAGATGCCTATAGTCCATGACTTCTTTTAAAAAAAAAAAGTAATATTTTAGTATTACTTTTCAAGTTTTTTTTGTGCGTAATTACCTTATGATTCAATTGCAAAAATTGTGACTTGAACTCTCACTTGATTTTGATTTCCTTGAACTTATTAGTATTAAAATTGGGAAGTAATCACTACACTGCATCTGTGTTGTTGGGCAGACACCATATGCCTTTTCTTGCAAAATCATTGCTTGTGAATCCGATTAATCATGTTTCCATGCCTACTCTTTTGTTGAACTTGTGGCAGGCCAAACATGAGTTGAGTTCAATGCCCAGGAAAAAACCGACCGTAAGAACCATGAACCGATCATCCCTAGCTGTAATCGCCCGAGTTTTCCGAAATATGTGATCATGCATAAGATTGATATGGATCTCTTCTTCTTTTTTTCATGGCTTTGGTTGCTCAGGCAATGAAATTCGATCACTGTCTTAACGTCACGTTCAGCGGCATCAAGATTCAGAACAGCCCCAACTTCCACCTCACGTTCAGCCACTGCACCGGCGTCCTCGTGCGCGACATGAGCATTTCATCCCCCGGCGACAGCCCCAACACCGACGGGATCCACCTCGGCAACTCCCAAGACGTGACCATCCACGACGCTACTCTTGCCTGCGGTAATCACAGTTTCTGCTCGCCGTAATTCCTCAAGAATTTCCATTACGTTTCTTCGATTAGTAGAATGTTCGATGTGGATCTCATTACCATGTTTCGTACAGGCGACGACTGTATTTCGATCGTCAGCGGATGTTCCAACATTCACATCCACGAGGTACGCTGCGGTCCGGGGCACGGGATCAGCATCGGAAGCCTAGGAAAAGACCACTCTAGAGCATGTGTGCACAACGTTACTGTTCAAGACGTCGATCTGCACGGGACGACGAACGGCGTAAGGATAAAGTCATGGCAGGTAACAAAAGATTGAACACCCTTGAAAATTATAAAGAACATTGACAGCTTATAACGTCCTACCTTTCTTAATATGTTTTTACGAATGCATTGTGTCCGACGCAGGGCGGGTCGGGATCCGTGTACGGAGTGAAGTTCTCGAACATTCGGGTCTCTGAAGTCCGGTGGCCGATCATCATCGACCAGTACTACTGCGACCACGCGACGTGCACGAACCAGTCGTCGGCCGTGGCGGTGCGGGACGTTGCCTACGAGGACGTCTCGGGGACGTACACGGAGAGGCCGGTGGACTTGGCCTGCAGCGACAGCGTGCCCTGCGAGGACATCAGCCTTTCGGGGATAGACCTGAGGCCGTCGACGCAGAAGCCCCCCTCTCACGACGACCGCCCCTTCTGCTGGCAGACCTACGGGCGGCTGACCATGCCGATCGACCCGCCGATCGACTGCGTGCAGATCGGGAGGCGGTCGAGCAATGGGATCGGGTCGGGTCAATACTCATGTTAGAGATTTTATCTATATATATAGTCCTTTCGGAGTCTCCTTTGATTGCTGACTCCGTTTACATGTGGTAGGAGTTCTGTTTAGGGACATCAACGCTTTCATATAATGGAAATTTCTATAGGTTTGGTTCATACTCTTGTTTCACCCACTGACTCTACCGGTGTTAGATTATATTAATTACGGCTAAAGTTTCTATTAATCATATTACAAATATTTTGGCATAATCACATATTATAACAAATAATATGCTAACAAGAAATTTTGTTTATGTTGGTGATGTAAAGAGAATTATGTTATTATTATTACGTTAAGAAGTATTCAAAAGTAATAATAGGCATATATTAGCTCCTTAGTATTAGGTATGATTATCTTAATTTTGCGGTAAATCTTATATTACTCATAGTGTAATGATAATCTTAATTACTAGTTATATGAACTAGTATTCAAATAGTTATATATTTGTTAATTCAGGCCTACTACTAATAACATTAGAATCTTCATTTTAATGTAACTATATTGTATGAGTGATCCTAATGCTAAATTGATTGTCAATTAATGAATAAAAAGTTATATATTAAATTGTGATTTCTTGACAATGTATATGGGTTTTACACTCATGATTGCCCTATTAAAGTGATTATTCCAATATTTTAATACATAATCACATGCTATGTGCTTATCTTTTCGTTATAATCATAGATATATTGTTAACTGGAAATTAAATTACATTATCTTATAATATATGTACGGAATGATGGGAATAATGATGCTATTGGCTTCTTCTTATATATGTTGTTAATGAATACTAACCTATTACATTACTCAAACCAAACAGCATAATAATTATTATAATTGCATTACATTACGGCATAGTGGAGTAGATATTGCTATACAGTCTTTTTCCATTATTGCACGCTATCAAAAATGCGACTTGTCATACCCTAAAGTACCAAATCAGCTTGCCATACCGAGTTATGCCGTCTTAGATATAATTTAAGTAAAAAAGAAAATTGTACTTTCATTGCCATTATTTCAATTAAAGGTGGTGCAATTTTAAACTTATAGCAAGAAATATGAAATTTCGTCACCTTAGGTTAGAACTAAAACGACAAAATCTTGGGTCAAGCTTAAGTGACAAATTTCGTACTTCGTCGCCATCGAGGATAAAAACTTTCTGACCTGCAGAAACGAAATAAAACTCCATTGTCTTAGGTCGGACCCAAAGCGACAAAGTTGTGATTTTGTTGCTCTTAGCTCAAACAATTTTTAAGAAAATGACTTTGTGATAAAAAGATGTTCAAAAATGAAAAAGAGAAAAACCTAAGGCGATGAACTAGTTAGTTTTCTTGCCCACTGGGTACGATTTAAAAAAAAAAAAAAAAGAAGGCCAAGGGAAAGACCCATAGGCAATAGGAAAAACTTCAAATAAAGATCCAAAATGCCCTCGATTTCTTAAACAATGGTCTGAAGTAAACATTATTTCAAATTAAGGCTTAAAGTGCCTTTATTTTCTTAAATAAGGTAAAAGGCTTGAAGTGTACATTATTTCAAATAAAAATCTAAAGTTATCATATTAATCTCAAAAAAAAGCATTTACCTCCCTAGTTGTTTCAGGGCATTTCATTTAGCACATCTGTTTATTTTCTTTCTTTTTTCCCTTTTTATGTTATTTCCATAAAAAGAAAAAAGAAAAAAATACTAAAATTTAAGGAAAAATAAAAGAAAACACAAATAAATAAAAAGAACCAAGCGGAAGGGCTAGCCTGAGCCCTCTTGCTTATGACCATTGCCCCATCACTGGTGGGGCATCGGTCATGACCGACATGGTTGCCAATGTGGTTGTCGGCAACCCTTGCCCAAATCTAGGAGGGTCACGGCCCTCTCTTGATTCTAGCAAGGGTGAGGCTCCAAGCAACCTTGCTAGTCATGGCCGACGCCCGCAATGATGGGGCTATGACCATAAGTTCGGAGGAATACTAGCCTTCCTACTTGTATTTTTTTTTTTTCGAGATTGTTTGTTTTTGGAAAAAAATAAATACTTTAAATTAAAAGTAAATATCTTTAGCCATAAGATATTTTAGTGGGATTTATTACTATAATTATTTTACTAACATGCACTTATTAGTTTTTTTTAAAAAAATTTACACATGGACCTTCTTCAACTCTCTATATTGGTCACCCAACCATGAAAATATCTCTCTATGCGGCCCGAATCATGGATCATTCTCACCCCTTGCGGCCCTCAAACCCAATTAGCGACTAGATAGGAGCCATCCTACTTCACAAATAGATTTTTGTGAAAATATTTTTTTAATTTAAAGCACTTACTAAGACTAATTTGCTCATATTGTTTTAGTTAAGTATGGGTTATTTTAAATTATACTATTATGTGATAATCAAGAGCCAATTTAGTTCTTAGCAATATATTGCATATAAAAACATAGAAAAGGAAAAGAAAATAGAAGGTAAACCAAAGACAATAAATTCCATCTTGATATTCCGCATGAAAAGTAAAACTTGCACAATTAAATACATTCACTTATGAAACGAGCCCTCTCTTTTCCAAATTAAAGCTTAAATTTTCATGAAGAAATGTAAAAGCTTAGAGAAAAATATCATTGTAATAATGAGACAATTTGACATTTTAGGAATAAGAAAATTCTTTTCTTTTTTTTAAATATCAAGAGAAACCTTTTTTTTCAATAAACATAGTTATGGATATCAAAATAATTGAGTAATAAGCAATGGACATAATTCGATGAAAATATGAAAGTCATTGCATATATAATGGCACGTAAAAATTCATATTACTTATGATGTAGTATCTCCACGAGAGAAATCTACTATAAAATAATCTAAAGAGAAAATTTGACTATTGCATCTAAATGCCAAATTTCAATATTTACTATTTCAACTTAAAACTTTCATAAAAAAATAATTAGTTATAATAATCAGTCCGCTCTTGAATTTTTTTTTCTTTTTTGGGATTGGTAGTTCGTTCTTGATTCATATAATGCGATTCACTTCAAGTTCAGTGGGTGGGATCTCAGCATGCCACGTCAGCAGAATCGGTTCTGTCCATTAACCCGATCGCACTAAACTTTAAAATGTTTAAACTTTATATATTTTCAATCATATAGACATCGACGGCCGGTATAATTTTTTATGATAAAATGAAACTCAAATTACAGGAATGATCCAACGAAATTAACCGTATGATCTAGCGGGAGCCCCAGCCCGGTGTCTCTCCGGCGCCGCCGTTGCCCGGCCGGAACTTCCCCTGTCTTAACCGAAGCGAACTACCCAGGAGGCGAATCTCAGTGGTCGGGCTTTCTCCGATGGCGGCCCTTTGCGACTAGGAGGATTCGCGTGCTCTGTCTGACCCCGGCGACGTCGACGAAGATGAGCGGCGGCAACGAGTTCCGGTTCTTCCTATCGCGCGACATAAACCTCCCCGTTACCTTCCGGGTCAAGAACTTGGAAGGCGCTCTGCCTCCCAAGCACTCTCCAAACCCAGGTAACCCTTTTTGAGTTTTGGCTGGAAGAGGAACAAAAGAAGGAAGAATTCGAGAAATGGGGTGAATTGTGGATGGGTAAACTGCTTGATGGTGCAAGGAGAGTTCTATCGTGGTGTGTTTTCAGGGAAAGGTGGGATCTTGGTAGGTATTGTGCTGAGTTATTTCGCTTTCTCATCTTATGAATGGAGACGTGTACTTTTTGTTGTTGGTTAATGGTTAAGCGGGCTGAGTCTTTAGATTCTGGTATGGCTTTTGTGCTTTCAGCTGTCATGTAACGTCTCCATTGAATTCCTTGTGCAGAGATCAATCATGCCGCAGAGGAGAGAAAGGCGGAGCTCTACGTCAAGTGCTCTCTATACATTGATGGTGCCCCATTTGGCCTTCCCACTAGAACGAGGTGCCCGCCTAATTTAATCCAGTCCTCATGTGCCAATCCTTTTTCCCGTGCATGATCCTTTTGTTGTCCACCGTGCCAAGTTCTACTTCCCAGTGACATTCTCTTCCATTATATCTTGGTTCACCATATGTAGAGACACTTGAAAAGAGTTTTTTGGTTTAAGGAAACATGAAGGACAACGTTGAGATATCTGGATAAACTTTAAAATGTCTATTCACTTCACAAGAGAACATATGTTATGTAACATAGATCTGGGGGAGGACGTTGCTGATTTTGTAGTTTAGTTGGTTGAAACTAAGAAGACAATGGATCTCTTTTGTGGCTTCATGCTGAAGTGGCTGTTTAGAGGAGCAAGAGAGATGAGCATGACTGAATCTGGTAACATCAGCGTGGCCTATGTTGATGGTTGGGAATGTGGGATGTACTTCATCATATCGATCGTTTTAGGGCGTTAGTTGATGTTGCATGTTTTTCTGGCTTAATCTGTCTTTTGCATAAGGTAGCCTTGTAATGGGACAGACTCTGATCTTTCCTGTGGGAGTGGCAATCAAAAGTTTAAATGTAACCCTAGACATAGTTTTGATTTGTATGCCTGGCCTCAATAGTCATAACTGCAAACTCTGCAGTTTATTGGTGTTTAAATCAATTAGCAGTTTCTGACCAAAAAAAATAATCCATTGGCAGTTTGTTTGTCTTTGCTTTTTATCTGTTGGAAGCTCTGTGTTCAAATTAGTCTATTGGAATAATTATTTTGGATTCCTGTTGACTGAATGATACATTTATCTGGAGGTTAATTTGGCACCTTTCTGGCTCATTTTTGTTAGAAGGTATGGGAGTCTGTTGCTTTCAAGGTTGCCTATATCAAAGGCCAGACATTGTTGGAATTTTGAAAATAGTTCGTTGGGGGTATATGTTTTAGATGATGCTTATCAGTTTCTTAGATTTTATCCTAGGAGATGGAAAATGAACAAAATAACATGGCCCTACGTCAATGGCCATCAATGGACGAAATATTGAAACAAAAAATTCTACGGTCTTTATTGACAGCTAGTTGCCATGAGAAGATTTTGTTCTTTCGTCTTCATTTTTCAGAAGAAAAAATCATGCAATTGGTTTTGCTTTTCTGTTATTTATCTACTGAACTCTGTTCATGGTTGTGCAAGAAACATGCTGACTAAAGAAACCGTGTAACTCTTTTTATTCTGTCACTAAGAGTATCTGACATGGGTAGTGGGAGATTTAGATCCTGTTGAACATCAATCCAAATCTTAGCTACTCAATTCAATGCCAGGTTGGAATCTGTGGGGCCACCATATTTTTGGAATGAACTCATCACCCTCAGTACTAAATATCGAGACTTAACTGCTCACTCACAACTTGCTTTAACGGTGAGTCTGGAATATTCCTTCGCTTGCGTATTTTAGATATATCTGAGCTGACTTTGTATCTGTACCAAAATGCTGCCGCTTACTTGAAGTAGACCTCTTATTACATACATTAGTATCTCTTCTTTATTACTTGTTGGGTGTACTCAGATCGTAACATGGCATTGCTACACGTAAGCCTGATTATCCTTTGACAAAGTTGATCCCTAGTGACATGCTGTTTGCTCAGAGCTAATTCTTGGACCATATGTTCCCTACTGTATACTTTATTGTCCCTCATCAACTACCGTGAAATTACCTAAGCATGTCTTTTCATGAGTACTTAGCTTCTGTCGAGAGGCACGGTCTGTGAACTTATGCTGGTTCTCAATATGTTTACTGAGGGAATATCATCACATTTGTCTTCTAAGTGATGAGGCAATGGTTTCGTCTACAGATGCAATGGTTCATTACTTTTATTCCTCAAATGTGGTTCAGAAAGAATTTGATGCTTGGACTTTTGGTGTTGATCATGGTACATCTAATTGAATTCTACATCTAATTGATAGCAAAAAATCCTCTTTTGACATAAAAATTTTAGGTCTGGGATGTCTCTTGTGGAAAAGAGGAGGGGTTGATTGGTGGTGCTACGATTCTTCTATTTAGCAGCAAAAAGCAGCTCAAAACAGGGAAGCAGAAGCTTAGACTTTGGCAAGGAAAGGAAGCTGATGGCTCATTTCCAACAAATACTCCTGGAAAGGTTTCTGCTTGTTACATTATTGCTGGTGATTAGAACTTTCAGATTGGGCATGAAAGCAATGATGATTTTTGGCACTTGCAATATGTTTTTAGGTCCCTAAGCATGAGCGGGGCGAGTTGGAGCGCTTGGAAAAGCTTATGAATAAATATGAAAGAGGACAGATTCAACGAATTGATTGGCTAGACCGCCTTGCATTTAAAGCTATGGACAAAGTCAAGGAACGGGAGAGCAATAAAACTGGAAATTCCCATCTATACCTGGTTGTTGACTTTTGTAGCTTTGAACATCAAGTTGTTTTCCAGGTAAATATTCAGGAAGAGTGCTATAAAGGTGGTTGTTATCTCTTAAAAGGTTTATTTGTTTTTTGTTCAACTTGTGCACATTGCCTCGAAAACTTGTCCATTAGACCAGACAGTGAGCCTATTGAAAGCACAATTTATCATTGTCTCATTGTCATGACTTTCTCTTGTCCATCTATTTTCTTCGTTCCTTATCAGGTAAGTGTTTTTATATTGCATAAAGTTATAGCCCTCTCATTCTGTGTGAATGTGTTTGTTGTGAAAATGTTTAGAGACTAGATATCGGGTTTAGTTATCAGACATTATTGTTGGGTGTAGTATCTTCACCATAATATAAGCAAATGAAAATTAAGTATGTTGCTGGTGCATATCTTCTATTCCTGGGTTAACACATGCTTTGTTGACGAAAGATAATTTGAAGTGGAATTTCGTCTCATTTTCCACGGTTTATTATCTCGTTCGTCATAGAAAACTTCATGCTTTTGTAATTTCAGTTAGTGCTGGTTTTTCTCGTCTTGTCTAAGCTTCTTCTCTAGGCCAACAGTAGGAAATCCAAGAGGCATGCCATATGCTTAATGTAACAACTATCTTGCTTGTATTGGTAATATCATTAGCAAAGCTGATATCATTGGTAATTCCCTCTAGGACAATACTATAGGAAGGAAATGCACCCAGGCACTGTTCCATTTGTTTGAATTGTGAACAACTCAAAGGTCACTTAGGTCAATTATCTAACTTCATTATCGTTTTTGTATTTCTCCTTAAATATGCTTGTGGAAGGAAACTACAATATTTTTAATTGTTTTCCTTCAATTTCCTTTCTCTACTTCTCTCTTAATTCCCTTCTAACTTTAATTATGAAACACAATGTAAGAAATGAGGTTGTATTCATCTACACTGAACAAATTTTTATGGATCTGTCTTATTGTGAATGCGCATGCAGAGTGACTGGAGTTTAGTGCTGTAACTCTCTGTGTACTCAATCTCCATATTTTCTTAGAGTAGGAATTTCTTTGTCCAGGAGAAAATCTCTTTGATGTTGTTTTTTAAGGACTATATCCTTATTCCTAAGAAGAGTTTCCCTTTTACTACATGTGATTAGATATTTAATGTACTTTTGTAACCCTAGCCCTACTTACTACAAAGTTTCTGCACCGTAGTGTTAATTTTAGCCTCTTGCACTGTTAGCGTATCCCATGGAAAAATTTTACTGCTGAGATGAGACGGTAGAAGGCATCTATGGTTTGTTCAACGTTCTCCCACATAGATTGATGTATGATGGCTGTTGCTGACTTAATGCATATTGGAAAGTCTTTAATGCTCAATTCATTTACTTTGGTTGTTTTATCTATTCTGTTGAATGTTGCAGAGTACATGCCCTTTTAGAATCCTATAAAAGTGATGCTTGATTATTGCTAGTTTGTCTTTATCAGTTTCTGGGCTTAGTGGCTCATGTGGCTACATTTTTTGGCAAGACGCTATTTTTCCCATGTATCGGTTAGCAAGTTGACCTTCCATGAAACATTTCATCCTCCCTTTGTAAAAAAAGTGTATTATGTTTAATTTGTAGGAATCCGGGGCAAATTTCTTACCTCCACCAATGGTTTCCACAAATGAACTTGTTATAGTATGGGACCCTGAAGTGGGAAGGATAAATCCATCTGAGCACAAGCAACTAAAGCTAGCAAGGAGTTTAACCCGCGGTATCATTGACAAGGATCTTAAACCAAACTCTGCCCAAAGGAAGTAAGTCTGACTTTTTTTATGTGATAGAAACTTGTGATACAACTTACAGTATTTGCAGTATAAGGGCAAATTAGTCTGTTCTTTTCTTCTTCAAGCATTTGTAGTCATCACTACATCCGGAAGAACGATACATTGCAATAACAATTGCATGAATTGATAGACCTATTATGTATAAACCTCCTGTAGATAAAGGATCTATATGTTTTCAACTATTCTGTGTTTGAGCAAATGCTTCTAGGCGTATTTGTAGCTATGCAAGTTTATATACGTATAAAGTGGCATTGATTCTAAAATTGGCCAGAACACAAGTTAATTTCTCAATGGGATAATTATGGTAATGATGTTGGCATCAGTTATCTCTAAATTAATTGGCCATGTTTTGGCTCTCTTTTAATTCCTCTTCAGTTTGGCCCACAAGTAAAAACCTCCTCAATTCAGATATTATGTACTGGACAGTGTAGCTTTGCACTTTGAATGGGACACTGATTTACATAAAGATCATTATTTCTTTATTCCACTCTTTTTCTTACATTAAAGAAGTTGGGTGAAGCCGAAGTAGGTGTAAAGGTGTGAAACACTTGTATGTTCACATAGATTTTGCTATATATTCTTGTCTCAAAAAACAAATTTGTGTAAGTTTGTTCGCTACTGCCTGCCAGATCAAACTGTCACCAACTGAAACATCATAATCAGCTACTTCAGTTTGTGCTATTCATGAGTTCTAAGTAATTATTCATCTAATGAAGCAATCACATGCTTTAGTCACAACCTTGATGGTGAGGTCTCTCTTATTGAATTATTTTCTTAAAGCCATTTTTTAAGATTTCCTTAGCTTGCTTGAAGAAACTTCTATCCTTAAAACATTAACCTGCTGCAGAATATGCATGAACTAAGAGAAAGAATATTGAGGTGTTTGAGATTGTGTTGACCTCGTTAAAGTACAGTTAAATTGAGCTTTATGTGATACTTACATGCCCAGATCCACCTCTCTTTGGCAAACAGTTAGATTGAATGATGTTGCACCTCTGATTGCCTACTTCACCGTGCCTTAAATTGAGTTAACTATTGGACACTCCATAGACAGAATTAAGTTGAGTTGAGTTTCCTTGTCTAAGTTTTTGCAGTTAAATGATGCTATAAATCTTATGAAGTCATTTTTTTATTTGTCTATGTTAGCCATCATATGATTCCTGATAACTTCGATGTCCCTCTGCTAATATTGTACTTCTCCTCCACCTTTCACCTTCCATGCTAGTAATACCTGCTCAATCTTTTAATTGTAAGGTCGATACAAAAATTACTTAAATATCCTCCTACAAGGACTTTAAGTGGAGATGAGAGGCAGCTCCTTTGGAAATTTCGCTTTTCCTTGATGTCGGAGAAGAGAGCTCTCACAAAGTTCCTTCGTTGTGTTGAATGGAGTGATGTTCAGGTCAGCACTATTCTGATGTGTCTCTTATAATTTTGGGTATTCCCACTAATGCCTGTTGGCAGGCACATCATTTCCTGTCCTTATGCTCTGAGTATCTCCTATAGTTTGGCTCCTACCTACCTGTATATCAGAATATTAAGTTCTCTTGCATATGCCGTGTGTAAGTGTGCATTACGCAGTCAAATTATGCACAGACATAATAGAGCATTTAACACGCTTTAGGATTGCATAGTATTTGAGTTAAGAAGAATTGCAACATGGTAATTTGCAAAGTGTTTCTCGGGCCTAGTTAAGCACCTCTTCCAAGGAAGTATGCAGGTAAAACCTCTATTTAGAGTATCCAAATGATCTCTGATATGTATTACCTAATCATAATCCTTGTTCTTAACATTTTTTCCCTTTCTTGCAGGAAGCTAAGCAGGCATTGGAATTAATGGGAAGGTGGGAAACAATTGATGTATGCGATGCTCTAGAACTATTATCTCCTGTATTTAAAAGTGAGGAGGTAAGAGTTTTGTAAGAGGTTTGTTTATTGTGTTGCTAGTATAATCTTATTCTCTATACGTGCTAGCAGAAAAATTTTGTATTGTTGCTTTATCACATAGAATACAGGATGCGACCTAATGATTGAAATATCTCTTTGAATACTCTGCTCTAAATTATTCAGCGATTTTCATTAGATTCTTTCGGTTACAAAGAACTAAAAGGAAAAAAAAAATTGAGAAGGAGTTATCAGTTGGAAGACTTAAGATGATTTGGCAAATTGAGCATTCCATGCTTGTACCTCCTCCAACCAGAGAGATGGTTTGGTTGTTGATTGTAGTTCATTAGCATCATGGAGTTTAGTGCACCAACTATATGCATCTCAAAGAGATGTTCAGAGTTTTCAATGTCATTGGAAATGAAAGGGTCTTATGCTGTTATGCTTCTGGGTGCCTCCATTGCAGGTTCGTGCATATGCCGTCAGTGTGCTCGAGAGAGCTGACGATGAAGAGCTGCAGTGCTACTTGCTTCAGTTGGTTCAGGCTCTTCGCTTTGAACGATCTGATAAATCTCGCCTTTCTCAGTTTCTTGTGCAACGCTGTATGCCTTATCTTCTTTGGATAACAGTAGTGTCTTATCTTTTTCTTGCTAACGAAAGAAAATTTTTGTGACAGCATTGCGTAATATTGAGCTGGCCAGCTTTCTCCGGTGGTATGTTGCTGTGGAACTTCATGATTGTGCTTTTGCTAAACGATACTACTATACTTACGAGATCTTGGAAGAGCATATGATGAAGGTTTGAGTTATTCAAGGTTCCAGCTTTGCTGTTTTATCTTTCCTCTTATGGTGGTTCTGTACCAAATGCTAAAAGGTTGTCTTGTTTGGTTGAGATCCTTTAGTTAAATTCTTTTAGAGCAAAGTGTCAGGCAATAAAATTTAGGAGCAATTATGGGGGTTTCACTCTGAATGAATTGGGCTATGGTTATTTGGTTTTTTCTTCTATTTATCTAGGAAAAGACAAATGAGTCTCTGTTATGTAGTACTAGAGGGGCTATTTGTGATTGAGCATGTATGCTTCTTGAATGTGTCAACATGTGGATGATCAGCCAAATGTAGAAAAGTATGAAAAATGCTGTCCGATTTGTTTGATGGTTTTTTTAGACTTTTGATTATGAAATCACTGGAAGTTCATTGTAATTTCTTGAGTTCCTTTTTCTTGGGATGGCTCTGTTGACTGGAATCACCATCTATCAGTACAGTGGCCACAAGCTGTGTCTATTTCATGAAAGACTAAGCTAGAGATCTTATTAAATCCAGTTCTGCACAGCATTTATTAGATTGTAATTTATGCAGTCGGCATCTGTTGTCAATGGAAATGAAGATGGATTCAAACTCTGGCAAAGTTTGGTGCGTCAGACAGAGTTGACTGCCCAGTTGTGTTCGATAACAAGGGATGTTAGAAACGTACGTGGCAATACCCAGAAAAAGATCGAGAAGCTCAGACAGCTTCTTTCTGGTCTTCTAAGTGAGCTCACATATTTTGAGGAGGTATCTCTAATTTCTGTCAAACTGTCTTTTCCACTCTGTGACTTTAACTCGGTTCAGACAACATGCTTCTACTTCTCAGCCAATACGATCACCACTCACTCCTGGTGTCCTCATCACTGGTATTGATCCTTCAGAGTCATCAATATTCAAAAGTGCACTGCATCCTCTTCGTCTTACTTTCAGAACAGCAAGTGGTGGAAGTTGCAAGATAATATTCAAGAAAGGAGATGATATTCGACAAGACCAATTGGTAACCAGCCTCTATTATTGCATTAAAAATTTGTTCCATAGCTTTAACTTCCTGGCTCGCAGAATTTTTTTCTTGTTTCTAACTCCATTGTTCTCAGTCTGTTTTTGCTATTGTGAGTAAGTGAAGCAGTTGGAAATCGACAATGTTCTGTTTTCTGTAGGTTATCCAGATGGTCTCTCTTATGGATCAATTACTAAAGTCGGAGAACCTGGATTTATGCCTGACTCCGTACAAGGTACTAGCCACGGGACAAGATGAAGGCATGTCGGAATTTATACCTTCCCGGACTTTGGCACAGGTAACTTATCCTCCAAAGACTATTTGTTAACTGTTTAAGGTCCTTTTTACTGAAGTTGAGCTAGATGACTTCGGATGATTGGTAGTTTAGGTTAAATCTTTTTCATATTAGGCATAAGATATGAATTCCTGGGGAATAGAGTGTGCTGCATTATAAAAAATTAAGGGAAAGATGCAAATTTGGTACTGATAGTACTCACATGATACCTTTATCTTTCAGTCACTTGACTTTCAGATGATGTCTTTCAGTTGCCTGACTTAAAGCAAAGTGCAATTTAGTTAGGTGCAAGTGCTAGTAGAGGTGTTGCTCCTTTTTTTTACCTCTACTATAAAATATCTAACAGGACAACGGACATCACTTTTATTTCTGGAGATAGTGTTGATACAGGCTAATGACGCTTTTCTTAATGCAATTTGAATAATTAATACTTGATATATTTTGACCTTTGAATTTATTAGACATCTCTATTTACATGCAGATTCTCTCAGAGCACCGAAGCATTATCAGTTATCTACAGAAGTTTCATCCTGATGAGCACGGACCATTTGGAATCACAGCTACATGCCTTGATACGTTCATAAAAAGCTGTGCTGGGTACTCTGTTATTACATATATACTTGGCATTGGAGACAGGTGATCACTGAATGCAATGATTATGTTAAAGCATTAAGATTATTTTTTTCTCTCTCTTGTTATATCTTACTTCTTGATTTATATAGTGTAGGAGCTGGAACTATTATTTCAGATAATGTTATTTTGCACTGTTTTGCTTTGTTTGGTAAAAATCTCTTAACTATGTGCTTGTCAAAAACATAACCTCACATTTGAATTCGACTAGTTGGTTAAAGAATGAACTTCTATCTTAGTCTTCTCCTCTGTCAATATCCTTTGGTGTCGTATGTGATGATAAATAGTCCTGATAGGATTCGTTCCAGAGGTAGTTCTGGTTTTTATTTTTTTGATGAAATGTGCGGAAACTTTCTTCTTAACGGTCTTAGAAAATATGTATACATTAGTTTTATTTGATTAGGCATGATGATTGAAGATTATTACACATCCTCTTCAGAAAGCTTATCCTCTGTATATTACAGAAGTAGTTTGTTGAGTGCCATGTTGTCTGCTTTATGCTTTCTTGGTTTATTTAGTTGTTTTTAATTATTAAAGCAATAATATTCTAATGCTGATCTTTCTGGTCCTTTAGACACCTGGACAACCTTCTTCTCAGGGACGATGGACGTCTTTTCCATGTTGATTTTGGTTTTATTCTTGGCCGGGATCCTAAGCCATTTCCACCCCCAATGAAACTTTGCAAAGAAATGGTAGAAGCTATGGGTGGAACTGAAAGGTAGCTCACTATTCTAATGCTCTTTAAGATTAAAGAATGGCCTTGATGTATAGATAGGCATTTTCGTCATGTATGACAAGAATACTTGCAGTGATTGTTATTGTTCTTTATGTGGTGATGGGCGACATTTTCCTTCCTCAGCCAGTACTACACAAGATTCAAGACATATTGTTGTGAAGCATACAACATTCTTCGGAAATCAAGTAACCTTATCTTGAACCTTTTCCATCTGATGGCGGGTTCTAACATCCCTGACATTGCTTCTGATCCTGAAAAAGGAATGCTTAAGGTTAGAACCCATTTCTGTGCATCGTCTTTTCGTTTCTGTCCAGAGGTGAAGTATGCCTTCGGTCATGACTGAGACTGTCTATGGCTACAGCTTCAGGAGAAGTTCAACTTGGACCTGGATGATGAAGCCTGCATACATTTCTTTCAGGGTCTTATCACTGATAGTGTTAATGCATTGTTCCCTCAAATGGTGGAAACCATCCATCGGTGGGCTCAATATTGGCGATGATTCAGAATATACTTGGAGTTGTGAATCCGAAGATTCAGGTGACCTGTGATTGCCATTGCTCTTTTGCTTCATTCTATTTGGATGGGGGTTTCTTACTGACTTGTTTGTGTAGACCAGAGCAGGTGTCTATCTAGTTTCGAAGCCAAAAGTTGAAGGCCATTCAAGCCAACAATATAATTTACACCATCATTTCGAAGCCAAAAGTTTTTTCTGAATTTGGGGATACGAGTTTGATCTCTGATAATAAAGGTCCCTTGAGAGCAATGGCTGCCTTCTGTTGCTGCAGAAACTGAACGTGCTTGAGGAAACAGGCAGTGGAAAATACCTTTATCCCCCTACTTTTTCTAAGATATGATTTATATGTAACTAGGATCTTGTCTTCTGCCTGGCTCTCTCCCCTTGCTCTTCTCCTGCTTGGATATGCATGTCCTTTGCTCGGGGGCTTTGAAATAATTATTATCTGTACATATTTGCCATGCACTAATAAAGGTAATCGAAATCAAGTTACTCTGTAGTTATGTACCTGTACTTCTTGAGTTTTGTTGACACATTCAATTACGGTACTTCTCAAGTTTCGTTCCATGTCGACTTTTGTGCATTTGAGAGAATCAGGTGCAGATCCTTCGTTCTGCACCGGACCATTCTGCTGTTGTGGCATTTGCAGGTTTTTACCTTTTGGAGTTTTTGTTGCCTGTAAGAGAGCTTTGGTTTTGTTTTTGGAGTTTGAACAGAGGTCACGTCCCTTAATTCATCCCGTTATCTTTGTTCATGAGTAACTGCTGTCTGAATTCTTATGTTCTCATATCTTCATTTAGATTTCTACCATTGTATACTTTTTTCCAAGCATAAGGTCGTCATGGAAATCTTGCTTGCTACAAAAGGAATGTTCCCCTAACACTCATCGCCACTCGGCGGTTGGTCACATAAACCAGAACTCGATTTGCAAGTTGGAAGTTACGGGTTCCCCGCTTGTATCATGAAGAAAGAGTGGTGGAGGAATCGCACATAACTAAGAGTGTATTTCATGTGACGGTGACATATGATGTTTAAGCCAATCGAAAGTGACATGTAAATCGCACGTGGCACCAAGCAGAGGATGAGGTGCATATCATTTGGATAATGCGATTGGTCTACTACGCCATATCAGCATTGCCACCTGGCATAACCATCACGTAAAATACTTTTCCCAACTGAATTGGTGCACAAACTAATCTGCAACTTTAAACTCTACATTGTTCTGCAGGATCTAGCTGCAAATGTTGAACACCTTTTTAAAAAGTTCTCCATTCGTTTTATTGTAAAATAGACCATTAAAAAAAAAATGCAGCGGCACATAGACATTTTTGTCTTGGTACTCTCTAAGGGTGTGTTTGGCAACTTGCCAAACAGTGAAAATGGGTCCGATGGCAAGGCGAAGTCCGGATTATGTTGGCCTAACTGGACACAATTGTTGTTGTTGCTCTCCATTGCTATAGGTTGAACACGATTAAATCTTTATAAGAAGAAAAGAAAATAAATGAAATTGACGATCAATTTTAGAGAGCAAGTGCGTTTGGGAGTGTTATGTGAGTGAAGATTTAAAAATGGTGAAAAATGAGAGGAATAGGATCAAATTTGCAAAGGAGAGGAATGTTTCATTTTACTAGTAATGAGTGAGCATTGGGCATGGACCGTCCCATTAGGCCCAAGGGCCTGACCCAAGGATTTTCTGAAAATCGCAACTGGTGACTACCAAGAAATTTCTATCTCCCAATGCTTCTTGACCTTCCTTGAGACCAGGGAAATGGGATTACGCATTAAATTACATTAAATTAATAGTGACTATCCCTAGAATTCAATATAAAATAAATGATTATAAATTATTGTAAGGTCCACTCCTTCATGAATTTATAACTCATAATAAACTATTATTCTTACGATAATCCAAAGACTATTATGCTAGTAAAACATATTCTAAAAATGACTGAAAGTTGATGATTCCCGGTGAAAGCAAGAAACGAAAGGGAGGAAGATGGAGAGGAGAAGCTGCTGCTCCCAGCTTGAAGGAAGAGGCCGTCAAGACCGACGTTAACGCCGTTGCGAAGGCGGTGGGAACCTGCTAAGGTCGAAGACGAGGTCGCCAGTAAAGGAGGGAGGGAGAGCGAGTTGAGGTGAAAGTTGGATGCAATGCTTCGGTTTGCAAGCAACAAGTTCTATGATAGCAAAAGGCCTTCCTAACTCGTTCCGAACAAAAGCAATCTACACAGCAGTATACATATCTTATCACGGTATTAGTGACATGAGCATTATTTGGGGGCTCTGTTTTGTATCCACAACACTTACAGTATGATTAAATGTTGTCATCCCACTTTACAAATCGACTTAGTTTGCTTCGCAAGCAATATTAAGGTTTCGACCCATATTTGAATTATGTTGCATTCAGATGAGTAGGTACAGAAGTGATGTGAAGTAAAAATTTTAAAATCCTCTTGAGACGTGAACGAGCCAAAAGGCACAAAGAATTAAAGCCAGATTTTGCTATCATGTTTGAAATTTTAATTGAGAAATTTAAACTTTTAGATCAAGAGAGAGTATGCTTATAGACATGTACCTTGAGAGAAAGAGGACCTACAATGAAGAGAGGGACTAATACACCCTCATCGTGTCAGACCGAATTAGACTGGGCCGGACCGTCATCACTTCACCGATTTGTCTTTACCCAATTTATTATTGTCATTTAAGATACATAAATTCTTTATTATTGAAAACTGAAAATTGAAAGGCTTGTTTTTATTGCTATTAAATTGCCTTTTATTGCCACTGGAGTTCACTATAATTTCCAAAACTGACAAATAATTGACTCGAATGCATGACATTCATTTCCTCTGGCACGTTGTGGTGGAACGGCTTCTTGGGAACTGATGAGTAGAACGTCCAATCATGATTTTCACATTAAATTGCCATTGATTAATTTTACATGCGCATTTATATCACAAGAAATAAATAACTTAAAACTATTTTAACTAAAAAATAAATCAATATAAAATATTTTTATCCACGAAAATATTTAGACAGATTATTATCGATGATGAAAATATACTTTATTGACTAATTATTTTACATAATACAAACGATCATTTTTCAAAAAATACTTTTTAAATCATTAATTTTTCATAAAACAAATAGAATACTCATCATAACATTCATTCTTAGCGAAATCAAGAAACGAAAAGAAATGACACAGAGAGGAGAAGTGGCTGAAGCATAGTTTGAGAAGAGTCCAAAGCGTTGTCGGCATGGTACAGTACTTAGAAACGCGGAATGCGCATAGGGATCACAGGTCGTGGTCGCCTTGCCAAGAGTACTCGATCGAATTCGAAGCATAAATAGCATAAGATGTATGGAAAACGTGAGTGAAGATGCTCCAGACATCCATAATAGAGTAGGTCGGTATCTTGTCGCTATATCGATTTTCCTTTGATATGACATCATTGGATGCTATGTTTTGTGTCTGCAACACTTTAACATGATTGAACATTATCGTGCCACTTTGCAAACCAACTTATTTCACATGACAAGCAATATTATGATTTCGACACATACTTGAAATTCGATATCAAATTATGGAAAAGTATCATAATTTAAGCTCGAAATCTCTAACATAGATGTCTTTAGTATCACGTAGGACGGTTGCACCGACATGGACAACTTTTTATAATTTTATAAAAAATATTTTCTTTTCTTTTCTTTTCTTTTCTTTTCCTTTTGTTTCTACCGGTTTGCCAAAGGTGACCAGTCACAAGCCAAGCTAGAAAGTAAAATAAAATATTCAAAATATCTTTAAAATTTATAGAAATAATATCAATATCAATGTTAATCGAGAAGGTCAACGTCAATAATTTCTAACATAAATCGATAATAATGTGAAAATATTTAGAATTAAATTCATCTAATTAAAAAATTTAAAATTAAATCGGTGTCTATATGATAGATTTAAACTTTTTTGATCCTTTTTCTGATAAAATTTCAACACGTTCTCTCAAGCACAAACAATCAATGGCGTGAATCATTAAAAAGTTTAACTTTTCATATGAAGCGACCATACGAACGTGAGGCTCGTCAAATCCTAGATCAGCGCACGTGGGATAACACCGACCCGTGCGGAAAAGACAAGATACGTTAAGGAAAAAAGGCGAAATAGACGGGTGGAAAAGAGTGCATCGAGAAATAGAAAATAATTGACTGATGACTACAGCAATAATACTTTTAAAGTCAAAAAATTCATGCCCTGCTTTGTCCAAGTCCAGAGTGAGGACATTATTAAAGGAGCATCTGCCATGATGAGCGGGGCTAATACATCAACGGTGTCCGGAAAATTATCAAAAAAGCTAAATTTTATTTTTTTTATAATTCTAAATCTTATATATATAAATTTAATTTATCTAGCTAATTTTGACATCAAATGGCAATTTTCAGACGTGATACTACTTATGCTGATATAAAAAAAATTTGAATTTTTTATTTCTTATGCATATTCTTTTTCTTTCTTTCTTTTTTTCTCTCTCTTTTTACTTCATTTTCTTCTTACCCCAAATGTGAGGGCTAATAAAGTCAACCTTGCTAGCCTCAAGCAAGCCTCACCCGCCCTTGGCGAGGCTCACCCTTACTAGCGATAGCGAGGGCATGCCTCGCCCAATCCCTAGGGAGGCTCAATCCCTTGTTCTGCCTCACCCAACCATGGCAAGGCTCATTGGCCATGCCTTTGGTTTGGCGACTAGCTAGAGGAAGAAGAAAGGGGGAAAAATGAAAAATAAATTAATAAATGAATAAAAAAATATCAAAATATCATTAAGAATCGTTCCTGTCGGCTAACATCCACGTTGGCAATTTCCGAACAAAATTAGTCGGATGAATTAAATTGACACGATGCAAAACACAATCGACAAAAAAAAAGTTTAGAAATAAATTTGCACAATTACAACAGATTTGAAACTTTTTTTGTAATATTCCCTAATATCATTGGACTAGACAACCACCATCGCTTCACTGATTGTCTTTACTGGGACATGGTTAAGGCTAGGATCCTCGCCTTCTAGGAGATGAGTTGCCTCATCAATGAGCGAAAGAATCGCTCTTGAGTTTATGAAAAATCCCAAGATCTACGTTGTTCTTATGCATGATCTAGCTACCAACACTAAACACCTTTTAAAATATTAATAAAAAAAATGTCAATATCAACGCCAGACGTTCAACGTCCACATAAGCAATTTATAATATAAATTTGCTGGATAAATTGAATCCGTAGCAATGTAAAAAGATTTAGAACCAATTTAGGACTAAATTAGTATTGATGTAATAGATTTAGAACTATCTTTTACTTTTTCCTATGAAATTTTAACATTTTCTTCCGGACAGAAACAAACCAAAGACAACAAGAATTGCTAAACTCAAACTTCTAAACCGTATTTGAAAATTCAATAGAAAAGTTTAGACTTTTACGTGAGGCTCATTAAATCCTTAGATCAACGCACGTGGGATAACACTTCAACATTTGGTAGTGATTTTAGCGGGGACAGTGGTTACCAACCCATGCAGAATAGACAAGATATGCGAAGGAAAAGGCAAAATAGGCGTCTGGAAAAGTGGGCATCGAGAAATTAAAAAATAACTGACTAATGACTCGGGCAATAATGCTTCGAAGTCAAGAACTTCACATGCTGCTCTGTCCAAATTCAGTGAATTTTATTCAAAAAATTCTAAATCTATTATATTTTTATTAATTTAGTCATGAACTCTTCAATTTTACTAATTAAATCATAATAGTTTTTATATTTTACTAATTAAGTCCATCCGATCATTTTTTGGTAGAATTCATTGACATTGAGATCAACCTTCCTATTGGCACAACTAACATTAACATGGACAATTTTTATTATTTTTTTAACAAATTCCAATTTTTTTAATTATCTTTTATATTTTTTATTTCTTTTTGTCTTTTCTTTTGTTTTCCTCTTCTTCCTCTGCTAGTCAGTTTGCCTCCGGCAA
Organism: Corymbia citriodora subsp. variegata; assembly: GCA_014858505.1. NCBI lineage: Eukaryota > Viridiplantae > Streptophyta > Magnoliopsida > Myrtales > Myrtaceae > Corymbia > Corymbia citriodora. The sequence goes on along the minus strand of CM026411.1, from coordinate 24,143,691 downwards.
TTGACCAAAGTCTGTGACTAGCAAAGATCACCCTCACTGACCTCAGGCAAGGCTCACCGTCACTAGTCAACCATGATAGGATCTAGCCAGTGACGACCTCACCTTTGCTCAAAGTGGGCGAGAGGCAACCTTGTCGATCACAAGCAAGGGTCACCCTTGCCACATTCGACAAGGGCGAGCCTTGCCCAAGGCCAGTGAGATCATCCCTCACCAAATCCAAGCGAAAGAAAAAGAAAAGAAAATAGGGAAAATATATATAATTCAAAAATAATTTAAAAATTATTAAAAATTATCCACATTACCATAACTGATGATAGGTAGGATGATTAGCATCCAATTTTCTGCTAGAATTAGCCGAATTGACTGAATTATTGTGAATATAAAAGGTTTAGAACTCAATTAATAAAAAAAAAAATGTTTGGAACTGAAATAGTACAATCACGATAAATTTAGGATTTTTTTTATAATTTTCTCTAATTTAGTCGGACTAGACAACTATCATCACCTCACCGATTGCCTTTATAGAGACATGATTAAGGCTGGGATCCTCGCCTCCTAGGGCAACTACTCGAACTCCTCGTCGGCGAGCGAAAGAATCGATCGAGAGTTTCCAAGAGCAAATTCAAAACTCCCAAGCTCTGCGTTCCCATCCTCCTCAAAAACCAAGGCTTCTCGTCAGTGTCGCTTTCCACTCGAATTTTGCCTTTTATGTTTGAATGACCTTTCAGGCCTTTTGCTGTTTTTCCACCACTCGTATGAAACTCGTATCGTTCGAGGCATGAGAAATGCCACCAAGCACCATGCCTGGCAAACAAGACAAAAGCAGATGCTTCTCATTTTCTCGTTCATGCAATACTCGTTGGATTTGCCAAGAGGCCATTGCCCGCAAAGAATATGTTCCATATGTTAGAAAAAACTCTTAATTGATTTTGAAGTTGACAAGACTATTTAGTCCTTTATTTGTCTTGAAGAATACTAAGAGAGGAACTTAGTCCAAGAAATTGAAAATTTTCTTCAAATATTCATTCAAACACATGTGATATCCCACTGTTAATACAACAGAGAAGAGAATACTCATCCTAACATGCCCAGACCAAAGCCAATTGAATCTAGATAGTTCAAAACTAAACTAGACCCTATCATATATCAATCAAAAGCTAACTTGTCCAAAATGAATTTAATATTCTATAATAGTTAGTGATCTTGGTCGGATTTTACACTTAGACAAATTTGATTAATTCAATCAAACTAATTGATAATCAAATACTGTAGATAAGTTCTTTCTAAATCGAAGAAGCTCTATTTATGGAAACTTATAATCTAATTATATAGGCAACTAGATTCGAGGAGAAGATTCAGTCTATGTCACTCAATGACTACCAAATCTCCTTGATTTAATTTGTTTAGCAGATGAGTTGAAGGACTATCCTCTAAAGATCTCCAACGACTAGTGTAGAAGTGGAGGAGCATTTAAGGAGACCAAGGTATTGAGGAGCAAAATGAGAGATGAGACCCAAAATCTATACTTCCGAAATCTAAGCAATATTCAAACACATACTTGTCTTTTTGGAACATCAATTTTGTAATCATGAGAAAAGTACAGAATTAGTAACTAAGTGGAACAATGTGATCTTTTACTGAGTGTGTACACTCAAAGTTATAATCTCTTATTAAAAATATAATGAAATCCGACCAATAAAGAGAGTGAATATAGGCTTGATTTAATCCGAACCATTATAAACCTTGTATGCAAATTCTCTCATCCCTAAACTCTTATAGTTGATTTATATTGTCTATTGCACACTTGCTGGGAGCTTCTAAAGTCTTTTTACTGCATAAGAGATTCTAAACCAAGTTCTAGAATCTGATTCTCATTGAGACTCTAATCTTAATTTATTATGTTCCGCATTGGTTTGTCAAATTTTATTTATTTACTTATTCACCTCCTCTAGATGATCCTTGCTAGCTTTATCACTATACTTATATACGAAGGGAGAGTTCTTCGAAAGCATGGTGCATATAGTTTAAGAGCGTCGAAATATCTAATTTCATGAGAAAATTAATCACATGCAATTTTTAAGTTTGGCGTAGTTTATTCAACGAACTAAAACTCACGTTCTAGACTTGGCATCACTCTCAAATTGAGTAGCTATAATTTGTCAAAAAAATAAAAGGTGGTCCGAATGGTTTTCACCAATGGTAGGCTCTAAAATAAAGGTAGGCCAACAACACTAGACTAAAAGATAAGAGTCCTTGATTAATGAGAATTTCAAATTATTCATCCATATAATTATGACAACATAAGAAAATTAAACAAGATAAAATTTCCGGTCGTCCTATCAATAATATATGAGGAAGGCTTGGATAATTGATTTTGAGACTACCCAATTTAACAAGTTCCATGACTTTAAATTTGATGCATATCCATTTAGAGAATATCAATACTGAAATCCACTTTTCTTATTTTAATCAAATGGCTAGATATACATAAATTCAAATTTCGAGTTAATCATGCACCGCAATTATTGGGAAATGAGGTGATTTCTAATTTATTTGGAAAGCAACCAAACCAAAAAAAAAAAAATTGAGTTGTGTTCTTAAAATAATATTTTTCATAAAAAATTTCGACACTGTTCCATTTTTCTCCTTAGTGCTCGACCTATTTCCAAATAGTATGATGCATACTTCATTTCCATATTATTGACATGTCGATTTTACTATTGGTTCCTCCCTACCACATTTGTCCTTTACCTCTCTAATTTTTCTAAAAATACCTTGATAAGTCTTTATCTTCTTTTTGACAAAATCTCTATTTTCTTTTGTTTTGTTTATTCCCAGTAAGGTACAATTTTTCACACCCCCACGTTGCATCATTACCCAAAAACATTGACTCTGCAAAGCGATGACACCTTAGCATGTCGGACGGGACAACCCATCTCATGCCCCCATGAAAGGTTAAAATCATAAGCTGCTCTCAGCACATATGAACCCGATCAATCCTGCCCATCTAATTATTCAAGCTCCATGCGGTACCCATTTAATCTAACGGATGAGATTAACCAAGCCCGTGCTCATCGGGATCAAGGTTCTAAGAGGGAGATCAATTAGCAAAAATCTTTCGGAATTAGATTGGGAAGCCGATACGAAAAGATGTTTTGCTGCAAGAAAGCGAGACAAAAAGGCAGGTCTCTCTCCTTCATCGCCCGAGTGCAACATGCTTTCGATTTCTCCCAAAGTTTATATAATCTGTAAATCATCCAAAATCATCATCATATATTAATTAATACTTATATTGATTACGGGAGTCCATGTGATTAACCATTGAAAATGGATTCACATTCGCGTAATTATTGTCGCTATCATTGATTATCATGTCATGTGACGAAAAGTCTTGAATTACAATAATTTAAGGTACTTGACCATCCTAAAAACAATCTACTTTGGAATGCACTATAATAGATAAATGGTCCCGTGTGAATTTAAATTCGAGAAACATTATATGAATTTCATAAGTCATGTGAGACACACAAGTCAAAAACCTAAACGGCCTAGTCATGAATTTTATAAAAGTACTTTAAATTGGTTAATTTCTCTAAATTTCTTAGATAGAATAAATACGTGAAACTCACTAGTTGATGTGCAATTTATCTTAATCATTAAAATAGTCTTGACCCACGTAATTATTGTCTCAATCATTCATTATCATGTGATGTGACGACAAGTCTTAGATTACAATAATTTCACAAGCTTAGCCATAGTGGAAACGGTCTACTTTGTACTATGCTAGAATAGATGAATAGTCCACGTAAATTTTAAAGAAGAGAAAATATCTTGCGACTCTCATGAATTAAATAAGATGCGAGTCAACTGGTTTGATCATGAAATTGACAAAAAGTACCTAGTTGCTTAATTTCTCTGGGTTTTCTATATAAAATAGATGCAAGAAACTCCCTGCTTGGTGTGCCAAGAGAAAAAAACAGTGAGCTTATCTCCTCTCCCTGTCCCTCCAACAGTAAACTCAAGTCATTCTTTGCGCTCTGCAGCTGCATATCCCATCCTTCCTCCTGCTGTCAAAAGCACACTCTCAGAAGACCTTGATTCTTTCCCAAGCCTCGAAGACAATCTTGTGAGTAGTGAGGCACAGAATTGAACAGTTATCTCCTCTCCCCTCCCTCCCTTCCTCCCTCCATTTCACTTGCTTTAAAAAAAGTATCAATCCTGGAAATTGACCGATCTTCCAAATGCTTCTCGACCTTCCTTGTGACCGGGGAAATGGGATTAAGCAAGTAAAAAGAGAGATCGACAGTAAAAACAATGAGAAATTAACGGGCGTGATCGGGAGAGACTTGACTTAGTTCGCTTCACAAGCAATATTATGATTTCGACCCTATTTGAATTATGTTGGATTCACATGAGTAAGTACAGAAGTAATGTGAAATAAAAATTTTAACATCCCCCTTCAATTGTGAACAAGCCAAAAAGCGTAAAGGATTGTGAAACTTGAATTTTGTTATCATGTTTGAAAATTCATTTGAGAAATTTGAACTTTTAGATCAAGAGAGTATGCGTACATATGGCTCAATAAAACCTTGATAAACGACCGAATTAGACTTGACCGGACCGCAGGCCATCACTTCACCGATTTGTCTTTACCCAATTTATTATCGTCATTTAAGATACACAAATTCTCTATTATTGAAAACTGAAAATAAAAGGCGTGTTTTTATTGCTATTAAATTACCTTTTACTGCCACTGAAGTTCACTGTAATTTCCAAAACTGACAAATCATCGACCCGAATGCATGACACTCATTTCCTATGGCACACAGTGGTGGAACTAGGGGTGTGCATGGTCCGGGTGGGCGGTTCCCACCCCGGAACCGGGAACCGCCCGCTCAGGACCGGTTCCAAATTTTTGGAACCTGGAACCGCCCACTGATTCTATGGATCCACTCGGGAACCAGACCATCGGTCCGGTCCGGTTCCCGGGTGGATCCTCGGAACCGGCCAAGAGATGAAGCGGAAGGGAGGGTCGGAGTTGGTTCCTCATTTTGGGAACTGAGGACCGAACCGACCCGATAGAGGGTGGATTCGGACCCCAAACTCCGAACAAACACTCCAAAAACAGCCCCATTTAGAGATTAATATTAATCTCAACCCCAAGGCCACTCTAGACACAAGGTTTGTGATCTCCTTGGCTGGATTTTATATGCAATCTCTCAAATGCTCTTTGAGTAATTCTTCAATGTGGGACATTTGGAAACTTGTTGGAGTAACTTACATGCAAGGGGCAACGAGAGAGAAGAGAAGGGAGAGGGAGTAGGAGTAGGAGGCTCAATCCCACATTGATTATTTAGGAGAGACAACAAGCCCTTGGTCTCTATAAATAGGAGAAAGAGAACCCTCTATTTTGTTGGTCATGTTCTATTGGCAAGGGAAGAATGAAGGTGATGAGGAAAGTTTGGATTATTATTCTGAATATTTTTAATATTATTACATTTTGAATATAAAAATCTTAATTTTGACTTAAAAAAAATTGGTCCGGTCCGGGCGGGTGGATCCGCCTATGGAACCGGACCGGTACCCTTAAGAACCACCGGTTCTAGTCTGGTCCGGTCCGGTTTTGGGCGGTCCGGGCGATTCCCGGTTCTTTTGCACACCCCTAGGTGGAAGAGCTTCTCGAGAACTGATGAGTAGAACGTCCAATCATGATTTTCACATTAAATTGCCATTGATTAATTTTAAATATACATTTATTTAACGTAAAATAACTAATTTAAAAATATTTTGACTAAAAAGTAAATTAAAAATATTTTAACATAAATTATAACAACAATGAAAACACACTTTATTGACTAATTATTTAAATAATATAAACGATAATTTTAAATTATTTATTTTTTAAATTATTTATTTTTCGTAAAATAAATAAAATACTCTCCATGACATTCACTCTCAGCAAAATCAGGAAATAAAAGTACAGGAGATGGAGAGGAGAAGCAGCTGAAAAGGCCGCGCATGCGGAGTTGCCCCCAAAGCCCGAACCGAGCTTGAAGAGGCCACCAAGACCAATGCACACCCCACTGCGAAGGTGGTGGAAGCGACTAAGGTCAAAGACGAGGTCACTGATAAGGGGGGAGGAGAAGTCGAGGTGAAAGCTGGATACAGTGCGATGCTGCGATTTGCAAGAGACAAGTTCTATGGGGTGGAGCAATACGTGGTATGTAAGGATGTAGGCAACTAAAGTGCAAACCACGAAAAAACAACGAAAGCTGAGAGCTCGAGGAATATGATAAATCCAGGAAGGAGCTAAAGCACAATTTGAGAAGAGTCCAAAGCATTGTCGGCACGGTACATTACCTAGAAATGCGGAATGTGCATAGGGATCACAGGTCGTGGTCGCCTTGCCAGGAGTACTCGATTGAATTCGAAGTATAAATAGCATAAGATGCATCTAAATTAGGGTACGTGCAAGTGAGCTCTAAAAAATGAAACATTTTTATGATTGTTTGAAAAGTTCCCTAATGTTGAGTCTTCCTTTTTCCAAGTAATGGAAAATGTGAGCGAAGATGCTCTAGGGGTCCATAATAGAGTAGGTCGGTATTTTGTCGCTATATCGATTTTGCTTTGATATGAGCATCATTGGGTGCTATGTTTTTTTGTCTGCAACACTTGAACATGATTGAACATTGTCATGCCACTTTGCAAACCAACTTATTTCACATGACAAGCAATATTATGATTTTGACACATACTTGAACTCTAAGATAAAATTTAGGAAAAGTATTATAAAATTCATAAACTTATTGTGTTGGTGCTAATTCAATTATAAACATTTTAATTGGACCATTTTAGTCGGCATAAATATAGCGAGAGTACCAAAAGTTGGCACGAATGGACACTTAAGTGCCAAAAGTTACAAAAAGTACACTTAAGTGCCACTTAAAAAAAAAAATGGATCACTTAAGTGCCAAGTCGCCGGAACCCTACTGGAAATCTTACGTGGCAATTTTTTTATTAATTTTCTTGCCTATGTGGCTCGCCGGAAATTGAATCGGCCAAAAATTAGCCAAAACAACATCGTTTTGGTTGACTTGGATTTAAAAATTATTAATTAAATAATATTAAATAATTAAAAATATATTATTATAAATCAATTTTATTTAAAAAAAAGGGGAGGAGGGGATCAGCGAGGGCTCGATTTTAATTTTTTAAAAATCTGACGTGGACAATTTAAAAAAATATTGCCACGTGGATTTTTTATTTTGAAAAAAATGCTTCATCAGCAAATGAAATTGCCGGAAAATGGACACATGGCAATTTGGTCTGAATTTTTCGCCATTGGCACTTAAGTGATCCATTTTGCTCCGATTTTGGCACTTAAGTGTACCTTTTGTAACTTTTGGCATTTAAGTATCACTCCGTGCCAATTTTTGGCACTCTAGAGATCCGTACCTCCATTTTAGTCCTATACGTTTTCATATTGATATTAATCGAGTCCGGCCAATTAATTTAAATTCAAAATCGCAGACATAAACGTCATTAGTATCACAGAGAATGATTGCATCAACATGGACAACTTTTTATAATTTTATAAAAATTTTCTTTTTTCTTTTTCTTTTTATTTCTTTCTTTTCCTTTTGTTTCTACCAGTTTGCCGAAGGTCACCAGTCACGAGCTAAGCTAGAAAATAAAACAAAATAAAATATTTTGAATACATTTAAAAATTATAAAAAGAACGTCGATATTAGCATCAATCGGTAAGGTCGACGTTTACATTAGCGATTTTTAACATAAATTGATAATATGTAAAAAAAATTTAAAACTAAGTTCATCTAATTAAAAAATTTAAAATTGAATCCAACGATAAATTTAAACTTTTTTGGTACTTTTTCTGATAAAATTTTGACACATCCTCTCGGACACAAACAGACCGATGGCATGAATCATTAAAAAGTTTAAACTTTCATATGAAGCGACTCTACGTACGTAAGGCTCGTCAAATCCAAAATCAGTGCACGTGGGATAACACCGACCCGTGCGGAAAAGACAAGATACGTTAAGGAAAAAAGGCCAAATAGACGGGTGGAAAAGAGTGCATCGAGAAATAAAAAATAATTGACTGATGACTACAGCAATAATACTTTTAAAGTCAAAAAATTCATGCCCTGCTTTGTCCAAGTCCAGAGTTAGGACATTATTAAAGGAGCATCTGCCGTGATGAGCGGGGCTAATACATCGACGGTGTCCGGAAAATTATCAAAAAAGCTAAACTTATTTTGTTTATAATTCTAAATCTTATATATACAAATTTAATTTATCTAGCTAATTTTGATATCAAATGACAATTTTCAAACTTGATATTACCGATGTTGACATAAAAAAAATTGAATTTTTTATTTCTTATGCATATTCTTTCTCTTTCTTTCTTTTTCTCTCTCTTTTTTTACTTCACTTTCTTCTTACCCCAAAGGTGAGGGCTAATAAGGTCAACCTTGCTAGTCTCAAGCAAGCCTCACCTGCCCTTGGCGAGGCTCACCCTTACTAGCAATAGCGAGGGCATGCCTCGCCCAATCCCTAGGGAGGCTCGAGCCCTTGCTCTACCTCAGGGCAAGGCTCATTGGCCATGCCTTTGGCTTAGCGACTCGCTAGAGGAAGAAGAAAGGGGGAAAAAGGAAAAATAAATTAATAATTGAATCAAAGAATATCAAAATATTATTAAGAATCGTTCATGTCGGCTGACATCCACGTTGGCAATTTCCAAACAAAATTAGTCGGATGAATTAAATTGACACAACGCAAAACTCAATCAACAAAAAAAAAAATTAGAAATAAATTGGCACAATTACAACAGATTTGAAACTTTTTTTGTAATATTCCCTAATATCGTTGGACTAGACAACCACCATAGCTTCGTTGATTGTCTTTACTAGGACATGGTTAAGGCTAGGATCCTCGCCTTCTAGGAGATGAGTTGCCTCATCAATGAGCGAAAGAATTGCTCTTGAGTTTCTGAAAAATCCCAAGATCTACGTTCTTTTGCATGATCTAGCTACCAACCATGTAAGACGTTCAACGTCTACATCAGCAATTTCTAATATAAATTTGCTGGATAAATTGAATCCATAGTAATGTAAAAAGATTTAGAACTAAATTGTTAAATTGAAATATTTATGACTAAATTAGTATTGATATAATAGATTTAAACTATCTTTTACTTTTCCCTATGAAATTTTAACATTTTCTTCCAGACACAAACAAACCAAAGGCAACAAGAATTGCTAAACTCAAACTTCTAAACCGTATTTGAAAATTCAAAAGAAAAGTTTAGACTTTTACGTGAGGCTCATTAAATCCTTAGATCAACGCACGTGGGATAACACTTCAAAATATTAGAAATTGACATGGTTACCAACCCATGCAGAATAGACAAAATATGCGAAGGAAAAGGCAAAATAGACATGTGGAAAAGAGGGCATCGAGAAATTAAAAAATAACTGACTAATGACTCGGGCAATAATGTTTCGAAGTCAAGAACTTCACATGCTGCTTTGTCCAAATTCAGTGAATTTTATTGAAAAAATTATAAATTTATTATATTTTTATTAATTTAGTCACAAACTCTTCAATTTTATTAATTAAATCATAATTTTTTTTACATTTTACCAATTGAGTCCATCCGATCATTTTTTGGTAGAATTCATTGACATGGAGATCAACCTTACTATTGGCACAACTAACATTAACATGGACAAATTTTATTATTTTTTTAATTATCTTTTATATTTTTAATTTCTTTTTGTTTTTTCTTTTGCTTTCCTCTTCTTTCTCTGCTAGTTAGTTTGCCTCCGGCAATTGACCAAAGGCTACGACTAGCAAAGATCACCCTCACCGACCTTAGGCAAGGCTTGCCGTCACTAGTCAACCATGCTAAAATCTAGCGAGTGACGACCTCACGCTTGCTCAAAGTGGGTGAGAGGTGACCTCGTCAACTGCGAGCAAGGCTCACCCTCGCCACATCCGACAAGGGCAAGCTTTGCCCAAGGCGAACGAGATCATCCCTCACCAAATCCAAGCGAAAGAAAAAGAAAAGAAAACAGGAAAAATATATATAATTCGAAAATAATTTAAATATTACTAAAAAGTATCCACATTACTATAACTGATGATAGGTAGGATGATTGGCATCCAATTTTCTACTAAAATTAACTGAATTAATTGAATTAATATAAATGCAAAAGGTTTAAAACTCAATTAATTAAAAAAAAAAGTTTGGAATTGAAATAGCACAATGATATTTTTTTATAATTTTCTCCAATTTAGTTGGACTAGACAACTATCGTCACTTCACCGATTGCCTTTATAGACATAGTTAAGGCTGGGATCCTTGCCTTCTAGGGCAACTTCTCGAACTCCTCGTCCGCGAGCGAAAGAATCGATCGAGAGTTTCCAAGAGCAAATTCAAAACTCCCAAGGTCTGCGTTCCCATCCTCCTCGAAAACCAAGGCTTCTCGTCACTGTCGCTTTCCACTCGAATTTTGCCTTTTATGTTTGAATGACCTTTCGGGCCTTTTGCTGTTTTTCCGCCATTCGGATGAAACTCGTATCGTTCGAGGCATGAGAAATGCCACCAAGCATCATGCCTGGCGACCGAGACAAAAACAGATGCTTCTCATTTTCTCGTTCGTGTAATACTCGTTGGACTTGCCAAGAGGCCATTGCCCGCAAAGAATATGTTCTATATGTTAGAAAAAACTCTTGATTGATTTAGAAGTTGACAAGACTATTTAGTCCTTTATTTGTCTTGAAGAATACTGTGACAGGTACTTAGTCTAAGAAATTGAAATATATCTTCAAATAGTATTCATTCAAACACATATGCGATATCCCACTATTAATACAAATAGAGAAGAGAATCATCATCCTAACATGCCCAGACCAAAGCCAATCGAATCTAGATAGTTCAAAACTAAATTGGACCATATCATATATCAATCAAAAGCTAACTTGTCCAGAATGAATTTAATATTCTATAATAGCTAGTGATCTTGGTCAGATTTTACTCTTAGATAAATTTGATTAATTCAATCAAACTAATTGATAATCAAATATTGTAGATAAGTTCTTTCTAAATCGAAGAAGCTTTACTTATGGAAACTAAGAATCTAATTGTATGGGCAACTAGATTCAATGAGGAGATTCAGTCTATGTCACTTAATGGCTACCAAATCTCCTTGATATAATCTGTTCAGCGGATGGGTCGAAAGACTATCCTTTGAAGATCTTCAACCGCTAGTTTGAAATTGGAAGAGCATTTAAGGAGACCAATGTGTCAAGGAGCAAAATGAGAGATGAGGCCCAGAATTTATAATTCCAAAGTTTAAGCATTATTCGAACACATACTTGTTTTTCTTGAGAATCGATTTTGTGATTGTGAGAGAAGTACAGAAATAGTAACTAAGTGAAACAATATGATCTTTCACTACTGTTTCACTTAGTTTTTACACTCAAATTTTTAATATCTTATTAATCATATAATGAAATCCTACCAATAAGGAGGTGACATAGATTTGATTTAAGCCGAACCACTATAAACCTTATGTACAATTCTCTCATCCCTAAACTCTTATAGGTAATTTATATTGTCTATTGCACACTTATTGAGAGCTTCTAAAGTCTTTCTATTGCATAACAGATTTTGAACCAAGTTCTGGAATCTAATTCATTGAGACTCTAATCTTAATTTATTATGTTCCGCGTTGGTTTGTCAAATATTATTTATTTACTTATTCACCTCCTCTAGATGATCCTTACTAGCTTTATCACTATACTTATATACGAAGGGAGAGTTCTTCGAAAGCATGGCGCACATAGTTTAAGAGTGTCAAAATATCTAATTTCACGATAAAATTAATCACAAGCAATTTTTAAGTTTGGCGTAGTTTACTCAACAAACTAAAAATCACATCCTTCTAGACTTGGCGTCACTCTCAAAATGAGTAGCTATAATTTGTCAAAAAAATAAAAGATGGTCCGCGTAGTTTTCACCAATGGTGGGCTCTAAAATAAAGGTAGGCCAACAACACTGGACTAAAAGAAAAGAGTCCTTGATTAATGAGAATTTCAAATTATTCATCCATATAATTATGACAACATAAGAAAATTAGACGAGATAAAATTTTCGGTCGTCCTATCAATAATATATGAGGAAGGCTTGGATAATTGATTTTGAGACTACCCAATTTAACAAGTTCCATGACTTTAAATTTGATGCATATCCATTTAGAGAATATCAATATTGAAATCCACTTTTCTTATTTTAATCAAATGGCTAGATATACATAAATTCAATTTTCGAGTTGATCATGCACCGCAATTATTAGGAAATGAGGTGATTTCTAATTTATTTGGAAGGCAACCAAACCAAAAAAGAAAATAATTGAGTTGTGTTCTTAAAATAATATTTTTCATAAAAAATTTCGACACTGTTCCATTTTTCTCCTTAGTGCTCGACCTATTTCCAAATAGTATGATGCACGCTGCATTTCCATATTATTGACATGTCGATTTTACTATTGGTTCCTCCCTACCACATTTGTCCTTTCCCTCTCTAATTTTTCTAAAAATACCTTGATAAGTCCTTATCTTCTTTTTGACGAACTCTCTACTTTCTTTTGTTTTTTTATTCCCAGTAAGGTACAATTTTTCACACCCCCACGTTGCATCAATACCCAAAAACTTTGACTCTGCAAAGCGATGACACCTTAGCATGTCGGACGGGACAACCCATCTAATCTCATGTCCCAATGAAAGGGTGAATCATAAGCTGCTCTCAGCATATATGAACCCGATCAATCCTGCCCATCTAATTATTCAAGCTCCATGCGGTACCCATTTAATCTAACGGATGAGACTAACCAAGCCCGTGCTCCTCGGGATCAAGGTTCTAAGAGGGAGATCAATTAGCAAAAGTCTTTCGGAATTAGATTGGGAAGCCGATACGAAAAGATGTTTTGCTGCAAGAAAGCGAGACAAAAAGGCAGGTCTCTCTCCTTCATCGCCCGAAGTGCAACATGCTTTCGATTTCTCCCGAAGTTTATATAATCTGTAAATCATCCAAAATCATCATCATATATTAATTAATACTTATATCGATCACGGGAGTCCATGGGATCAACCATTGAAAATGGATTCACACCTGCATAATTATCGTATCTATTATTAATTATCATGTCATATGGCGAAAAGTCTTGAATTACGATAATTTCACATACTTAACTATTCTAAAAACGATCTACTTTATATTGCGCTATGATAGAGAAATGGTCCTGTGTGAATTTAAACTCGAGAAATATTTTATGAATTTCATAAGTCATGTGAGATGCACAAGTCAAAAACCTAAAAGGCCTAGCAATGAATATTATAAAAATGCTTCAAATTGGTTAGTTTTTCTGAACTTCATAGATAGAATAAATGTGTGAAACTCACTAGTTGATGTGTAATTTATCTCAATCATTAAAATAGTCTTGACCTATGTAATTATCGTCTCAATCATTCATTATCATGTGATGTGATGAAAGTCTTATATTACAATAATTACACAAACTTGGTCATAGTGGAAACAGTATACTTTATACTATGCTAGAATAGACTAATAGTCCCACACAAATTTTAAACTCGAGAAATATTATAAGACGCGAGTCAACTGGTTTGATCATGAAATTGACAAAAAGTACCTAGTTGCTTAATTTCTCTGGGTTTTCTAATAAAAATAGATGCAAGAAACTCATTGCTTGGTGTGCCAAGAGAAAAGAACAGTGAGCTTATCTCCTCTCCCCATCTCTCCAACAGTAAACTCAAGTCATTCTCTGCGCTATGCTGTTGCATATCCCATCCTTCCTCCTGCTGTCAAAAGCACACTCTCAGAAGACCTTGATTCTTTCCCAAGCCTCAAAGACAATCTTGTGAGTAGTGAAGCACAGAATTGAACACTTATCTCTCTCTCTCTCTCTCTCTCTCTCTCTCTCTCTCTCTCTCTCTCTTCATTTCACTTGCTTTAAAAAAAGTATCAATCCTAGGAATTGACCGATCTTCCAAATGCTTCTCAACCTTCCTTGTGACCGGGGAAATGGGATTACGCAGGTAAAATGAGAGAGATCGACAGCAAAAACAATGAGAAATTAACGGGCGTGATCGGGAGATCAGGAGAGACCTGACTTAGTTCGCTTCACGAGCAATATTATGATTTCGACCATATTTGAATTATGTCGGATTCACATAAGTATGTATAGAAGTAATGTGAAATAAAAAATTTAACATCCCCCTTCAATTGTGAACAAGCCAAAAAGCGTAAAGTACTGTGAAACTTGACTTTTGTTATCATGTTTGAAAATTCATTTGAGAAATTTCAACTTTTAGATCAAGAGAGTATGCGTACATATGGCTCAATAAAACCTTGATAAACGACCGAATTAGACTTGACCGGACCGCAGGCCATCACTTCACCGATTTGTCTTTACCCAATTTATTATTGTCATTTAAGATACACAAATTCTCTATTATTGAAAACTGAAAATAAAAGGCGTGTTTTTATTGCTATTAAATTACCTTTTACCGCCACTGAAGTTCACTGTAATTTTCAAAACTGACAAATCATCGACCCGAATGCATGACGCTCATTTCCTATGGCACACGGTGGTGGAACAGCCTCTCGGGAACTGATGAGTAGAACGTCCAATCATGATTTTCACATTAAAATGCCATTGATTAATTTTAAATATACATTTATTTAACGTAAAATAAATAATTTAAAAATATTTTGACTAAAAAATAAATTAAAAATATTTTAACGTAAATTATTACAACAATGAAAACACACTTTATTGACTAATTATTTAAATAATAACATAAGATGCATCTAAATTAGGGCATGTGCAAATGAGCTCTAAAAGATGAAACCTTTTTATGATGTTGAGTCTTCTTTTTTTCAAGTATGGAAGATGTGAGCGAAGATACTCTAGATGTCCATAATAGAGTAGGCTAGTATCTTGTCATTATATCGATTTTGCTTTGATATGAGCATCATTGGGTGCTATGTTTTTTTTTTTTTCTGCAACACTTGAACATGATTGAACATTGTCATGCCACTTTAAAAACCAACTTATTTCACTTGACAAGTAATATTATGATTTTGACAGATACTTGATCTCCGAGGTAAAATTTAAGAAAAATATCATAAAAGTCGTAAAATTATCGCATTGGTTAAACATTTTAATTGAATCAATTTAATCCTGACCATTTTCATATTAGTATTAATTGGGTCCATCCAACAAATTTAAGCTCGAAATCATCGACATAAACGTCATTAGTATCATGTAGGACAGTCGTATCGACATGGACAATTTTTTATAATTTTATAAAAAATAATATTTTTATTTCTTTTTATTTCTTTCTTTCCCTTTTGTTTCTACCAGTTTGGCCAAGGTTACCAATTACAAGCCAAGTTAGAAAATAAAATAAAATATCCAAAATATCTTTAAAAATTATATAAATAATGTTGATATCAACGTCAATAAAAAATGTTAACATTCACGTCAGTAATTTCTAACATAAATTGACAAAAACGTGAAAATATTTAAAATTAAGTTCATCTAATTAAAATATTTAAGATTCAATCATACACAATAGATTTAAACTTTTTTATACTTTTTCTGATAAATTTTCGTCACATCCTCTTACGCACAATCAAACCAATGGCATGAATCATTAAAAAGTTTGAACTTTCATATGAAGCGACTCTACGTACTTGAGGCTCGTCAAATCCTAGATCAGCGCACGTGGGATAACACCGACCCGTGCGGAAAAGGCAAGATACGCTAAGGAAAAAAGGCAAAATAGACGGGTGGAAAAGAGGGCATCGAGAAATAGAAAATAATTGACTGATGACTCCAGCAATAATACTTTTAAAGTCAAAAAATTCGTGGCCTGCTTTGTCCAAGTCCAGAGCGAGGACATTATGAAAAGAGCATCTGCCATGATGAGCGGGGCTACTATACCAACAATGTCCGGAAAATTATCAAAAGAGTCAAATTTATTTATTTTTATCAATTAAATTCTAAATATTTTATATATATGAGCATCATTGGGTGGTCTCTTTTATATATATATATATATCAACTGAATTCTAAATCTTTTAAATATATGAGCATTGGGTGTTCTCTTTTATATATATGTATATATTTATATCAATTTATATATCCAGCTAATTCTGACATCAAATGGCAATCTTCAAACGTGATACTACCAACGCTGACATAGATAATTTTTAATTTTTTAATTTTTTTTTTAATTTTGTATTTCTTATGTATATTCTATTTCTTTCTTTCTTTCTCTCTCTCTATTTTTTTTTTTTTTGAACTTTACTTTCTTTTACCCCAAAGATGAGGGCTAATAAGGTCAACTGCCTCAAGCAAGCCTCACCCACCCTTGACAAGGGTCACCCTTACTAGCGATAGCAAGGGCATGCCTTTGCCCAATCCCTAGGGAGGCTCAAGCCCTTGCTCTGCCTCACCCAACCATGGCAAGACTCATTGGCCATGCCTTTGGCTTGACAACTAGCTAGAGGAAGAAGAAAGGGGGAAAAAGAAAAAGAAAAAATAAATTAATCGAAAAATATCAAAATATTATTAAGAATTGTTCTTGTCGGCTGACATTTACATTGGCAATTTCCAAGAAAAATTAGTTGGATGAATTAAATTGACACAAATGCAAAACTCAATCGACAAAAAAAAAGGTTTAAAAATAAATTGACACGATTGCAACAAATTTGAAACTTTTTTTGTGATATTCCCTAATATCGTTGAACTAGACAACCACCATTGCTTCACAGATTGTCTTTATTGGGACATGGTTAATTATGCACCGTGATTATTGGGAAATGAGGTGATTTCTAATTTATTTGAAAGGCAACCAAACCAAAAAAAAAAAAATTGAATTGTGTTCTTTAAATAATATTTTTCATAGAAAATTTCGACACTATTCAATTTTTCTCCTTAGTGCTCGACCTATTTCTAAATAGTATGATGCACACTTCATTTCCATATTATTGACATGTCGATTTTACTATTGGTTCCTCCCTACCACATTTGTCCTTTCCCTCTCTAATTTTTCTAAAAATACCTTGATAAGTCTTTATCTTCTTTTTGACAAACTCTCTACTTTCTTTTGTTTTTTTATTCCCAGTAAGGTACAATTTTTCATACCCCCACGTTGCATCAATACCCAAAAAATTGACTCTGCAAAGCGATGACACCTTAGCATGTCGGATGGGACAACCCATCTCATGCCCCCATGAAAGGGTAAAATCATAAGCTGCTCTCAGCACATATGAACCCGATCAATCCTACCCATCTAATTATTCAATATCCATGCGGTACCCATTTAATATAACGGATGAGATTAACCAAGCCCGTGTTCATCGGGATCCAGGTTCTAATAGGGAGATCAATTAGCAAAAGTCTTTCGGAATTAGATTGGGAAGCCGACACGAAAAGATGGTTGTGGATGGCCAAAACCCGAAAGGAATCCCCACAATCCAAGGAAGAAAAAGGGGCAAAAGGTGAAGCCAATCTTTAGCCTCGAGCGTCAGCAGAAGTGCAACATGCTTTCGATTTCTCCCAAAGTTTATATAATCTGTAAATTATCCAAAATCATCATCATATATTAATTAATACTTATATTGATCACGGGAGTCCATGTGATTAACTATTGAAAATGGATTCACATCCACATAATTATTGTCTCTATCATTGATTATCATGTCATGTGACGAAAAGTCTTGAACTATAATAATTTCATCTACTTGGCCATCCTAAAAACAATCTATTTTGGAATGCACTATAATAGATAAATGGTCCTGTGTGAATTTAAACTCGAGAAACATTTTATGAATTTAATAAATCATGCGAGACACACAAGCCAAAAACCTAAACGGTCTAGCCATGAATTTTATAAAAGTACTTTAAATTGGTTAGTTTCTCTGAATTTCTTAGATAGAATGAATGTGCGAAACTCACTAGTTGATATGTAATTTATCTCAATCATTAAAATAGTCTTGACCTACGTGATTATCGTCTCAATCATTCATTATCATGTGATGTGACGAAAAGTGTTAGATTACAATAATTTCACATGCTTGGCCATAGTGGAAACAGTCTACTTTGTACTATGCTAGAATAGACAAATAGTCCCACACAAATTTTAAACTCGAGAAATATCTTGCGAATCTCATAAATCAAATAAGGCGCAAGTCAACTGGTTTGATCATGAAGTTGACAAAAAGTACCTAGTTGCTTAATTTCTCTGGGTTTTCTATATAGAATAGATGCAAGAAACTCACTGCTTGGTGTGCCAAGAGAAAAAAAGTCTCTCTCCCCATCCCTCCAACAGTAAACTCAAGTCATTCTCTGCGCTCTGCAGCTGCATATCCCATCCTTCCTCCTGTTGTCAAAAGCACACTCTCAGAAGACCCCGATTCTTTCCCAAGCCTCAAAGACAATCTTGTGAGCAGTGAGGCACAGAATTGAATAGTTATCTCCTCTCCTCTCCCCCCCTCTCTCTCTCTCTTCATTTCACTTGCTCTAAAAAAAGTATCAATCCTAGGAATTGACCAATCTTCCAAATGCTTCTCGACCTTCCTTGTGACGGGCGAAATGGGATTACGCTGGTAAAACGAGAAAGATCGACGGCAAAAACAATGAGAAATTAACGGGCGTGATCGGGAGAGACCTGATGGAAGTGGCAGAGAATCATGGTTTGGATTTGCAAAGGAGGCGGCTCCAACATAGAAAGACCATAGTATCATTTAGAGTTAATAATAGCTGTTTAAGACACAGAAATAACTTAGCTCTACCATGTTTGAAATCGATAAGGTAATGACACGAATAGTTCTTGAGTTTTGGCTCAACATGCAATGTAGTTCCTGAATTTAATTCGATATGCGATGTCATTCCAGAACTTTTAATTTTTTCAATGTAGTCATTGGACTTTTAGTATATGTTCAATTTAGTCCCTAAGCTATATAAAGATGTACAATATTTTCCTTCCATTAATTCAAGCTCATAGACAACATTAAACATTCTCACATAGTCCATTAACTAAATTGAATATTTATTAAAATCAATCTAACAAATTAAAAGTTCAGGGATAATATTATACATTAAACTAAAGTTTATGGGCTACATTGAACAAATTTGAAAATCATGGACCCCATTATATATTTAGTTAAAGTTTAAGGATCATTTGCATCATTTGCCCAAACCGATAACATGAAAAGGGACAACTATGTTTCCTATTAAATTAGCATTCACAAACCTTGCAATTCACTGTAGTTTCCAAAGCTATCGACATGAGAGCATGACATTCGTTTCCTTTAACAACACTTTGGAAACTGATGATGTGGATGTGGGATCATGATTTCACATTAAATTATCACTGACTATCCCTAGAATTCTCCATAAAATAAAAAATTAAAAATTAATGTGGAGTCCACTCATTCATGAATTTATATCTCACAATGATTTCACATTGAATTATCATTGACTATCCCTATAATTCTCCATAAAATAAAAAATTATAAATTATCGTGGAATCCACTCATGAATTTATATCTCACAACAAATCATTATTATCAAAGTAACCTAAAGACTGTTATGCTAGCAAAGCTCTTATTAAAAATGATTGAACATTGACACAAATGCGTGATTGTTCTTTCCTTTTGTATTTGGTGGAGCAGCTTCATCTGTTGCCTAGGACACTCGCTTGTTTTGCATCTGTATAAAGATGCTCGTTTTTGTTTGCATTCCTCCAAAAGCACACGCCATGGCATACACTCTCCTAGTGAAAGCAAGAGACCAAAGGGAGGAAGATGGAGAGGAGAAGCTGCTTCTCCGGCCACGGATGCGGAATTGCCCCCAAAGCCCGAGCCGAGCTTGAAGGAAGAGACCGTCAAGACCGATGCGGACGCTGCTGTGAAGGTGGTGGGAACCTACTTAGGTTGAAGACGGGATCGCCAGTAAGGGAGGGAGAGCAAGTTGAGGTAGAAGCTCGATGCAATGCTTCGATTTGCAAGCAACAAGTTCTATGATAGCAAAAGGCCCTCCTAACTTGTTCTAGGCAAAAGCAATGTACAAGGCAATGTACCTTGTTGTAGTATCAGTGATACGGGCATTACTTGGGATCTATGTTTTGTATGTGCAACACTTAGAACATGATTAAATATCATCATGCTATTTTGCAAATCAACTTAGTTTGTTTCGCAAACAATATTATAGTTTCGACACATATTTGAGTTTTGTCACATTTAGATGAGTAAGTATGCAAGTGGCGTGAAATAAAAATTTTAGACATCCCCCTCTAGGTGCGAACAGACCAAGAGGAGCAAAATAGACATGTACCTCGAGAGAAAGAGGACATGCAATGAAGAGAGGGACTAATACACCCTCACCGTGTCAGACCGAATTAAAATTGGACACCGTCGTCACTTCACCGATTTGTCTTTACCCAATTTACCTTGAGAGAGAGGACATGCAATGAAGAGAGGGACTAATACACCCTCACCGTGTCAGACCGAATTAAAACCGGACCGTCGTCACTTCGCCGATTTGTCTTTACCCAATTTATTATTGTCATTTAAGATACAGAAATTCTTTGTTATTGGCAACTGAAAATACAAGGCGTGTTTTTATTGCTATTAAATTACCTTTTACTGCCACTGGAATTCACTGTTATTGCCAAAACTGACAAATCATTGACTCGAATGCATGTCATTTCCTTCGGTACGCGGCGGTAGAACAGCTTCTTGGGAACTGATGAGTAGAACGTCCAATCATGATTTTCACATTAAATTGCCACTCATTATTTTTAGATATATTTAGCAAAAATTAAATCATTTTAAAAAATTTATAAAAAATAAACGAATGTAAAATATTTTTATCTTTCACGAGAATATGTAAACATAAATTATTATCACTGATAAAAACATATTTTATTAATTAATTATTCTAAATAATACAAACGATTAATTTTTAAGAAATTTTTTTTAAATTTTTTATTTTTTATGAAACAAACAAAACACTTTCTATGACAAACACTCAATGAAATCGAGGCTACTCCTCAGGCCGCGCATGTGAAATTGGCCCTGAAGTCTAAACCAAGCTTGAAGGAAGAGGCTGTCAAGACCAATGTGGACGCAGATGCTAAGGTCGAAGACAAGGGCGCCGGCAAGGGAGGAGAAGTCGAGGCCAAAGCGGGATGCGATCCTTCGACTCGCAAGTGACAAGTTCTAGACGGTGGAGCAATAAGTACTATGTAAGGATGTAGGAAACTAGAGCACCGACCATGAAAAAGAACGAAAGCTGAGAGCTCGAGGATTATGATAAACCTGAGAAGGAGCTTAAGCCCAATTTGAGGAAAGTCCGAAGCGTCGGCAGCACGGTACACTCTCCACAGACGTGGAACGCGCATGGGGATCGTGGGTCATGGTTGCCTTGCCGAGGATAGTCAATGTATGAATAGCATAAGATGCACCTAAACTAGGGTATACGTGCAAATCAGCTTTGAAAGATGAAACCTTTTTATGATTGTTTAAAAAGTTTCCTTATGTTGAGTCTGCCATTTTCAAGTATGGAAAATGTGGATGGAGATACTCTAGACAAGAATGGCTTTACTGGTATAACAGTTTCGAAACTACTTTTAGAATAATAATATATTGTGAACCACAAATTCTTTAAAAAATAAACCCTATAATAATTTATGATTATTTATTATTTAGTTTTTGTAATCCAAAATAGACTATAATTTTCATAGTAAATTAAAAACCATTGTCTAATTTTTTCTCTTAAAAAAAATTGGTATATCAATTTCACTGTGATATGAGCATCATTGGGTGCTACGTTTGGTATCTGTAACAATAAAACATGATTGAACATTGTCATGCCACTTTCCAAATCAACTTTTAAGTTGACAAGCAATATGATGATTTGGACACATACTTGAATTCAGAGATAAAATTTGGAAAAAGTAGCAAGAAAATTTTAAACCTATTATATTTATATTAATTAAATTATAAATATTTTAATTGGACCAATTTAGTAGGAATGATTGATTATTGATCTAATCCATTTGAGCCAATCAAGATGAAAGTGAAAAAGAAAGAGGGCAAGAAATTTCGGCTTTTCTTCGACAAAAAGAAAAAGGTCCAATCAATCAATAAGATAAATCTTTTATGCTTTTCTCCAACAAATTTCAACCAGCATGATCTAAGGAATTAATTCCTCCCTACATAAGAAGGGGCAACAAATGTGGCTGTGATTGAAGAGTAAAGCAAAGGAGATTGTCTACATTTATTTTGGCAACAAATTGGCAAGGAATCTAGTCATGAGGGAAAGAGCATACAGAGAGATATTCTTTTGCAAGATAATGGAAAGGACTTCCAACAAGGGATTAATAAAAGGAAAATATAAATGAAACAAAAGAAGGTGAGAAATTTAAGCATTAATGGGAGCAAAGCAAATTGGGCTCCATTCGTCTGCTAAAAAGATTATGATTTGGCAAAATGTTTTCTAGGAAATCATTTTCTAGAAAAATAATGATATTTTTCAAAATTCAGTTGAAACATAAAAATGAAGTGAAAAATATTTTCTCCCATTCAATATCTAATTTAATTTTCTAGGAAAAATTACCAAGTAATTTTAATTTTTATAAAAATTGAATTTTTAATTATTTTAAAATTTTTCCTTTTCTTTTTCTTTTCCTTCCTCATTCTTCTTCGTGCTCCTTCCTCCGCAACTTCCCCCTCTTCTTCTTCCTACTCATTGTCGTGATGTGCCTCAATGATGGCGAGCTATCTGGTGACTGACCTAGACATGGGTTGGCGAGCTCGAGGCTCAGCCAATCCAGGTGAGCCCAAGCTCTGCCATGGCCAACGAGCTCGACACTCACCAAATCAACCAACCAATAGCAAGCACAAGCCTCTAGCGAGGTTGGAGACTAACGTCGGCGAACCTCAAGCTCACGTGGTTTGGCGAGGCCCAAGGTCGTTGTTAGTGAGCTCAGGGTGATGGCCAATGACTAGCCGAAGAAGAAGGTGGAAAAAGTAAAAGGAAAAAAATAATTAAAATTTCGAATTTAAAGAAAGAAAGAATAGAAGAGAAGCCAGTAGAGTATGAGATAAGGAATAGTGAGTGAGGAAAATGTTTTCCCCAACTTGAAAAACGCAGAAAACATCTTCCCCTGTTTCAGAAGGCTTTATTCGTTTAATGGAAAATGCTTTCCCTAACTAGTTAATTTTCCATGAAATGAACATTGGAAAATCTAAAAAAATGTTTTTCTAGAAGTTGTTTTCTGTAAAATGAATGAAGCTTCAGTGAGACCATTCATGTTGCTCTCTTTTCTTAATTTTTTGCACACACAGTATGTTCAATCTAACTGGTTCGGTTCTCTCTTGAAACTGGAAACCTAATTGCATCGACACCAGTTCCCTTTTTAAGAATTGAGAACAAGACCGACACTTTTGGGAACTAGACAAAATGGCCGATTCAATCTAGTCCAATTGGTCCATCTTGCTCAACCCTACAATTTTATCTTAAATCTTTCTATATTATCAGTAATTCGGTCATAAACCTTGTGATTGGACTAATTTAATTATAAATATTTTCATATTGATACCAATTGAATCCATTCGAGTAAGCAAGGGTCATCAATCACAAGCAAGGGTCGGCCAAGGACCGCAACCCTCCTCAAGCTAGGAAAGGAAATAAAAAAGAAAAGAATAATTATAAAATTATAAAATAATGTCAATATCAACATCAATTATGCTACGTAAAACAGTCAATATCCATGTCAACAATTAATGACATAAATTCGCTCGATAAACTAAATTGGTAGTAATGTGAAAAAAATTTAGAACTAAATTTGTCTAATTGAAAATTTTATAACTAAATTTATATCAACACAATAAGTTTAGAATTTTGTCAATACTTTTTCCGATAAAAAAACACGAGCAAACCAAAGGCATAAAGGATTGCAAAACTCAGCTCTAAAATCATGTTCAAAAATTCAATCAAAAAGTTTCAACTTTCAGATGAAAAAACCACGTACGCACAGCTCGATCGATCTACCGGGGGTAACCTTGGATTCTAGCGGGGCCAATGGTCACCGACCCATCATGCAGAATAGACAAAGATGGATCCCCGAATGAAAAAGCCAAGATAGACGGGTGGAAAAGAGGGCATCAAGAGATAAAAAGTAATTGACTAATGACCCGGCGATATTCCAAGTCCGGACTGGGGGAGTTATATTGGAAGCCTGCGCTCTGATCCAAGCACACGCCCAAACCAAAAATAGGACATACCTCGAGAGAAAGAGAGCCTGCAACGAAGAGATGGATTCATAAGCCGACATCGTCGGACCGGACCGGACAACCGTCATTGCTTCACCGGTTTGTCTTCACCGGGACATGGTTAAGGCCGGGATCCTCGCCTTCTAGGATGGCCAGTGGCTCTCCTCATCGGCGAGCAAAAGAATCGATTGAGAATTCTAAGAGTAAATTGAGAACTCCCAAGATCCAGGCCTTTTGCAATTTTTCCTCCGCCCGGATGAAACTCGTGCTGTTTGAGGCATGAGAAATGCCGCCAAGCGCATGTCTGGCGACAAAAGAGAAGAACACATGCTTCTCATTCTCTCGTTCATGTAAATACTTAGGCCTGCCAAGAGGCCATCGTGTCGGTAGCCGCCTTTAAACCTAATTTGCCCACAAAGCATATGTTCTATACTTATATACGAATGGAGAGTTCTTCAAAAAAGTGTTGGACTATCTAATTTCGCACGAAAACAATTTATAAGTTTAGTGTAGTTTATTCAACGAACTAAAAATTAAACATTGTTCTAGGCTTGGAATCGCTTTTGAAATTAGTAGTTATAATTTATCAATAAAGCAAATCACGTTAAGTTTGTCAAAAAAACAAAAATAAGAGAAAAAAGGTGGCCCGCATACTTTTTGCCATTGGTTGAATTTAAAATAAAGGTAGGCCAACAACATTGGACTAAAAGAAAAGAGTTCTTGATTAATGAGAATTTGAAATCATTCATCCATATAATTATGAATACACAAGAAAATTTGCCAAGATAAAATTATCCATTGTCCTATCAATAATATTGGAAGAAGGCTTGGATGATTGATTTCGAGACTACTTAATTTAACAAGTTCCATGATTTCAAATCCGACACATATCCATTTAGAGGATTACGAATAATGAGAATCACTTTTTCTTATTATAAACAAATGGCTGATATACATAAATTCGATTTAATTATGCAACACAATTATTGGTAGATAAGTGCCAGTCTTTTCATCGAAAAGTCCAGGAGACCAAATCAAAAACATTGAATCGTGTTCCTAAAGTAATATTTTTGATAAAATTTTCACATTGTTCCATTTTTCACGAAACATATGAATCCTTAGTGCTCGGCCTATTTTCAAATAGTATGATGCATACTTCTTTTCCATATTATTGATACGTCGATTTTACTATTGGTTCCTCACGTCCACATCTGTCCTTTCCCTCTCTAATTTTTCCAAAAAAAGACCTTGGTAATCTAATCTTTCTTTTTGAAAACCTATCTACTTTCCTATTTTCTTCTCACGCCAAGTACCAATATTCCACGCCCGGGCGTTGCGTCAATACCAAAAAAAATTGACTTTGCAAAGCGGTGACACCTTAGCATGTCGGACGTGGGACAACCCATCTCATGCCTCTAGGAAAGGGCGAAAATCATAAGCTGCTCCAAGCTCATATGAACCCCATCAATCCGACCCGCCTTATCATTCGGGCTCCACGCGAAACCCATTTAATCTAACGGCTAAGATCAACTAAGCCCGTGTTCATCATGCAAGATCGCGCAAGAATTCAAGGTTTTTAGAATTAGATTGGGAAGATGATACATATGAATCCGATTAATCCGACCCACCTAATCATTTAGGCTCGAGGCAAGACCCATTTAATCTGACGGTGGAGATCAACCGAGCTCATGTTTATCGGGACCATGGAAGTATTGCTCCGCTGAGATTCTAATTGGGGGAGATTAATCAGCAAACGACTTTTAGACTTAGATTGGAAAGATGATACGAAAAGATGGTCACGCCAAAGCCCGAGAAGAATCCCCACAATCCGAGGAGGAAAAAGAGGGCAAAAGGCGAAGCCGATCTGTAGCCCTTCCCCCCAGCGTCAGCAGAAAAACCTCTGTTTTTTTCCCTCCCGAGACACGTGAAAACGTTGTTGGACAAGACGACCGTCGTGCGAGATCATTATCACTTTTTAATCGAAAATTTGTATTGATCGCGGGAAAATTTGTATTGATCGCGGGAGTTTATGTGATCATCATTTCATGTCACTTGGCCATTACAGAAACGATCTACTGAATGGTCTTGCACAAATTTAAACTCGAGATACATTATGAATTTTATAAGTCAAATGAAGCAAAAGTCAAAAACCTAAATGGACTAGCCATAAATCTTATAAGAGTACTAAGTTGGTTAGTTTCTCTGGATTTCCTAAATAAAATAAATATAAGAAACTCACTGCTTGATGTTTAGTTTATGTTAATCATTGAAACAGTCTTGATCCACATAAGTATCGTCTCAATCATTCGTCATCATGTCATGTGACGAAAAAGTCCTTAATTACGTTAATTTCGCAAGCTTGGCCATAAGAGAAACAATCTACTTTACACTATACTAGAATAAATGCATGGTCCCAATAAATTCTAAACTCGAGAAATATCTTACAAATCTCAACGATCTACTTTACACTATGCTAGAATGGATAAATGGTCTCAATAAATTCTAATCTCGAGAAATATCTTATGAATCTCAACAATCTACTTTACACTAAGCAACAATAAATGAATGGTCCTAATAAATTCTAAACTCAAGAAACATCTTACGAATCTCATAAATCAAATAAGACAAATGAGTCCAAAGCATCAACGGTTTGATCATTAAATTTACAGAAAGTACCAAGTTGTTTAATTTCTCTGGGTTTTGTAGATAGAATAGATGCAAGAAACTCTCTGCTTGATGTGCCAATAGAAAAAACAGTGAGCTTATCTCCTCTCCCCATCGCTCCAACAGTAAACTCAAGTCATTCTCTGCACTCTGCAGCTGCATAATCCATCCTTCCTCTTGCTGTCAAAAGCACACTCTCAGAAGACCCTGATTCTTTCCAAAGCTTCAAAGACAATCTTATGAGCAGTGAGCACAGAATTGAACAGTTATCTCTTCTCTCTCTGTCTCTGTCTCTGTCTCTGTCTCTGTCTCTCTCTCTCTCTCTCTCTCTCTCTCTCTTCATTTCACTTGTTCTAAGAACAGTATTAATCCTAGGTTGATCTTGACTGAACATTTGAAACAGTATCATCTGTTTGTGAAATCCCCAGGTTGGCCTCTCCCATCCGGATGGCGTAGGTTTTGGACACAAGCCCTAGGAACAATAATTCATGGCTTGAGGATGGGAGGGGAGAGGGGCCCGGTGTTGATGTGATTTGGCTGCAATTTTCTTGCTCAGTCTCACAGGCTAAAATTCAAAAAACCTCTCAGAAAGTTTATCCAACCCGGTGGGTTTCTGACAGTTTGCATATGGCCTGCAACTGATGATAATAATTTCCCATCTTTTTTCTAGTACTTGTACAGTTGTACCTGGTAGGGAAACCGATGGCTCATAAAAGACTTTCCTTTATGGGGAGGGTAAAAAGTAAGAAGAAATTCGCAACTATTACAATTTATGGTCCTCTATTCTTTTTTTGTTATTAATCTTGAAATGTTGCATTGAATTTAGGGTATTTTGATTGTCTGATTTTTTAAAAATTTGTGATTAAGTCGGCCAATAATAGATAGAAGGCCTAATTTGATGTAAGAGTCCTTTTGAAAAAATTCGAACAACCATTTCCTAATATAACTTACTAGGCAAAATACATTTAGCCAAAGCTATAGTACAAAGTATTTCGACATCAAAACTCGAAAAATATTCTAATGAACTATTGAAATCGATTTTGATGATCCAACCGTATCAACATTGAGATCTATACTCCACAACTTCCCTTATTCATATTGATTTTAGGCCACTCATAACGTGGTATGAAATAGTACAGCAACTTCTCCTTTTGAATGTTTTCAAAATTTTGCTCTTAAATATGAAAAGCACAGGACTTCTCATAGAAAGGTCATGTTAACAAATTATTTCAAGATATTTGTTAAAATATATTTTCCCTTGAATGATTTTGTTAAAAAATTTCTCAAAACACTTGTTAAATATACTCAATATAGAACATTCCAATTTCCAAAATGTTGACTGCGAATAAAATCGAGTCAAGCTGCTTGACAGTAACTTAGGCTCAACTTGCTGACTATTTAAGATCGGCTTGCTTAATTTCGAGTCAAGCTCAAGTTCAAGTTCAAACTACTCCACTATTTTATTGAGTTTGAACTTGAGTTTGTCAAACTTGCGAACCTAACTGAGTTTTTATTATTTTAAAAATATATATTTAATAATTCTAAGAATAGCAGAGTGTACTTAAAAGCTTAAAAATTGAGCTTATAAAGCTCAAGCGCTCGAGCTTCACATATAAGTTAATTGTAACAGAGTCGAACTTAAAAAATTTGATTTCCTAATCGAGACGGGCTCAACCGTGAAAATTAATGCTTGATCGAGCTGGCGTTGAATTTTGAGCGCTAAGCATGCGAATCAAGTCGACCTCAAGCTTGATTGCGTATCGATTCAACTCACTAGGCTCGATTACACCCTTACATTGATTCCATGTAACATGACAACAATAGCATACGAGAAATTGCAAACTCGCTTTAAAATGCTTCCGAACAAAAATTTGAGGGACTTTTTTAACAAAATATAATGCAAAATACATAAGATGAGAACAATCGACGGCGTATGAGAAATTGCAAACTTACTTAAATTGCGTCTGAACAAAAATTTAGAGGACACTTTTAAATAAAATATAATATAAAATACATAAGACAGAACAATCGATTACCTAAGACAGACAATCATTTGCTTTTAACTAGTGTCTGGTTCACAAAGTCCTTCCTACAGTCTTGGTGAAAAGTTTGTGTTGGCTTTTTTGATGGCTAGCTCAGTGTCTCAACTGGAAAGAAAATTTATGATTTCTATTTTAACCACAAACGATGATGTTCCCAAATGGGGTGGGAGTCATGATACCAATCAAAACAAAACCCCCAAAAACAAAGCTCAAAAGGAGAGCAAAAAGGAGGCTATCAAAAGCCCAGGAGGAAGGAGTCTCTCTCTCTCTATTTGTTCTTTTGTTCTTGCTTTCTGCCAAAGAGAAAAATTGAGTGAAGCTCAAAGAGAGAAAGAGCCAAAAAAACACTAACAAATGATGTACCCACAAAGGTATCACTTTCAAGTTCCCTATCTAATGTACTGTCAACTTCTCTGTGTCAATGTCCAGGGGACATCATGACCCAAGAGCTTTATATTATGATTTCCAGATTGTATGGCCAACCCAAACCTCCATCTATAGATCTTGGATGGATTCTCTTGCTTAAAAAAAGAAAAAATCCCCAGTAATATTTGCCCCGAAATAAGCCCCCAAAACACACCTCCATTTGCCTTAAAAAAGACAGCTGGTGATGTGTGTGGGCCTGTCAGTCATTTCATCTTCTTTCTCCTTCTTTTTGTACTTTCCCATATACCTTAGATTCTAACCACCATTTATTTAAACACCAGCACAGAGCATCATCAACATGGGCCATGTGAATAAAACTACATCTCCAAGACGTCCCCCACTCTTGTGAATTTGCAGGTTGGTGCGCAGCATCCTTGTGCAAATTCTGGCAATGGGTCCTCCGTGGGGGGCCTCTCCCCTCCCTACAGCTACAGCTAAACATCAGACATTCATGTGCCTCTTTCCTTGAGCACTGAACAGCCATGTGATCATGTCTACATGGATCTTTTATGATTTGCACATAAACACATACTGTTTCTGCTCAGACAGAAAAGATCAGCATGTACAAATGAACTGAAACCCATGAAAAAGGAAGAGCAAAAGTTGGTGGATCCATGATGAAATGAGGAAGAAGAGGAAATCTACCCCTGATCCACCAGCTTATGTAAGGTAACTGGGAGGACACAAATCATCATATTAATAGAATATAAACCCCAAATAATAATCTGAGGACATATCTTCTTCTCTAGTAAACAGGAAGAGAAGGCTCATCAACAGGAGAGGGTCACCATAAGTATACTAATGACCCATCAAATCTTGATCCAAAAAAACTAAACAAAAAGAACCAAAGTGGAAAAAAAGGAAAAAAGCCCAGATCTATACAGTTTATTATGAGAAAACCCTAAGGGAACAATCTCCTTTTGTTTTCCCCTCTTTTTTTTCCCTTTTTTTCTTTTTTTTTTTACCTGGAAGAAACAGGGTTTAGAGCTCTAGCAAATCCATTCATGGCACCATAGCCCTTTGAGCTAAACCCCAAGCAGCCCAGCAGGCCTTGCCTGTAAGGCAAGAACGTCTTCTTCCTCATCTCTTCGCTCTGGGCCCTGTTCGCCGTGTAATGCAGCTCGTGCGGCGACGGCGGGACCCTCCTCTTCCCAGCCGACGACCCGTTCACCGGCCTCTTCCCACCTGACTTCTTCCCGGAACCGCCGCTACCACCACCTTTCTTGATTTTCTCGGCGTCGAGTAAACTCCCAGCGACCCTGAATGCCGAAGAAAAGTTCGAGACTTTACACTCTTTAGAGGTCGAAGATGCGGCGGAGCTGGCGGGTCTCTCCTTGTCTCTCTTCTCTTTGACCGGCGAGAACGAGAGCGTGTTCCAGAACTTGTTGTTGCTACTCCCTTCGCTCTTGCTCCTCAGGAAATCTTTCAGGAACACCCACCTCTTCGAGCTCCGGCCCGCTGACGAAGACCGCGAGGACGAAGCCGAGACCGACGGCGTCGTTTCGGACAGAGAGTCCACCTTCGAAGCATCGCCTTGCTCTCCGTCGAGATTCTCCGCTTTCTCCCCTGTTTTGCCGCCGAACTTGCTTCCCCTGCTGCCGCCTTCTTCTTCTTCTTCTTCTTCTTCTTCGTCGTTCCACTCGAACGGCATCTTCCTGATCGTCCTCCGGCGGACCGACTTGTCCCTCAGCCTCAGATCCCTGCCCCGGAAACCCCCGCCATTCTCGCCCTCCTCCCGCTCCCGCTCCTCCTCGTCCAGATCCAGCAGCGGGGCGAGCACCTGGGGCCGCTCCAGGTGGGTCGACAGCTTCATGGGACGGATCTGGCCGTTCAGGAACAGCTCGTCCGCCGAGCTCATCGGCCCAGTATGGCCCGACCCGGGAGACCCGAACCGGGACGAGAACTCGAACTCGAACGACACGGAGCTCTCGGAGGCGCGGGGCTGCGCGAGCATCGCCGACGAGGAGGACGACAGCATGAAGTGCATGGGGCTGGCGGGCGCGCTGTAGAAGTAGCCGGCGACGTGCCCGGAGCCGGAGCCCCGCCCGGGGCTCGACGGGGCGCTGACGTAAGGGGTCGAGCAGTTGCTGTCGTCGCCGTCGTCGAAGAAGAGCAGCTGCCGGGCGTCGTCCCCGCGGCCGCCGCCAGCATTGTCGGGCGCCGGCGAGGGGTTCGGATCCGGGTCGCCGCTCGGGTCCTCGTGGGCTTCGGTTTCCAGATTCATTCTCTCTCTAAAACTCTCTCTCTAGGGAAGGTGATGATGATGACGGTGGGGAGAGTTTCTGAAAATGGTGCAGAGGAGGCGTTTCCGTCGGGGAAAAGCCCCCAAAAAATAGAGGGAAGCCGCGGCACTTGACACTATGCCCTCCGGATTGGCCAATAATTACGGAACCTGCCACTCTCCCCCTCGGTTCATGTCCGTACGAGGCGCCTCCGTTTGTTTATTGGGAATTACCGGAATGCCCCCCTCTTGCTAGTTGGTGGCGTTCCGTCTTTCTTTCTTTTTTGTTTCTCTCTTGTATTTATTTATTTGTTTATTTTTGGGGAGGCTCTATAGTTTTGGGAAATATTTATTGCGGCCAGAAAATAAATATTCGGGGGTTTGACTTTCATCATGTGAGGGACGAAAAAATGAAAATAAATTATGAGAAAATTTTTGGCAATCCATGTTCTGGTTTTGCAAAGCGTTCATACATTGTGTTGGTTGGGAAGGAGCATATGCACATTTGTTGATAATATCATACTTTTATTCACGGCACTGTGGACCGACAAAACTGTTCTCTAGTAAGAATAATCATTAATGTGCATTTTGTATAGATAAAGTTGATCGATTTGTTCCAATGATTACCATTTTACAGATGCATCATTAAGGTTGTTGTTTCTAGTGACTAAACACCATCTAATACTAGTTACAACGTTTCTTTGGCAATGATTCAATATCATCTTAATCATTTATGCTATTCTTATTAAAAAAATTGATATATACATTAGAAGTCCTAAAATTTATCACGAAATTGCAACTGAATTCTAAAATTTTGAAAAGATGCAATCAAATCCTAAAATTTATAACCAAAGTATAATCAAGTTCTAAAATTTTCAAAAAATGTAATTAAGTCGTATCAAATCATAAAACATTCAAAAATGTTATCAACGAAATTACTTTTTAAAAATTTTAGAACTCGATTGTATAGCATTTTTTGAAATTTTTAGGATATAATTATACTTTCACAATCAACTTTAAGACTTAAATGCAAATTTGAAATTTTTATGATTAAATTACACTTTTTGATAAATTTTAGGACTTTTAATGTACTTTTTGACAAGTTTATGACTTCTAACACATATACGAAGTACCCAAATTGAGCTTACTCTTTTTTTGGGGACAAATGAACATAATTTTATTTCAATAAGTGGTCAATATACATATAATAAAAAAACAAAGGAACATCCACGAGCACGTGAAATTAAACTTTTTGCACAAGACGTGATGTGTGATGAGCAAGTTTCGGAATCGCCCCCCCAATAAATTACGAAATTTCACCCGCGACCCCCTCTTTCGGTGGGGAATAAACAATTACGCCCTTTTTATCTTTAACCAAAAGAATTTATAATATTTGACTTCTAAAAATTCCAAAAATCGCATCCCCATTTACCTTCCCTCTCCTAGAAAGCGACGTGTGTATCGTTTTCATCAGATGCTCTGACGCATCTCAGGGGGTTGTGGGGAAAATACTATTTTATTGGTTTGGATGGAATGGTCCCTCAAATTGTGGGTAATTTAATTTATCACCCGCGGTGCCCACTCGCATTTACGAAAAGGCCCTCCACCTTACCCCAAAATGGTCCTATTGGCAATTTTTCTTGTGCTAAGCTAGTTAGTCAACAAATGACAATTCTAGCTAAAGTCCAAATGCAAAGCAAGGTAGGCAAGTACAAAGCCACCGCTCCTGACTCCATTGTCAAGGCCGTTTTGGAAATTAGAGGAGTTTGAAATGGTTTTGTTAACAAATGTTTTCGAAATATTAAATAGATATATTTTTTATTTTCGATAATTTTGACGAAGATATTTAGTACATTGGAAACTATAAATTTTCTTTCATTGGCTGCTTGATAAGTGATTCTGAAGGATTTGTTGACATAATTTAGGAATTCATTATAATAAACAAAAGGGTTTTGTGGCATGAAAATAATTCTGAAAAAATTTATTAAATTTTCTTTCTTTCTTTTTAAGAGAAAAAGAAAAAAGAAAAGAAGCATGGAGAGAGAGAGAGAGAGAGAGAGAGAGAGAGAAGGTGGGGAAACGGGAAAGGGCGATGGACGCAGAGACATACAAACCGGCACAGACAGTGAGGAGGAGGACCGCACGTTACTGGGTTCTGCTCCCGTGTAGCGTCGCCCCACGGTGCTTTCCCTGCACCGCCCCGCTCGGTCGCCGACACGTGTCCTGACTCCCCAGGGGAGGGAAATGGGAGTATCCAAGGAGAATATTCTTTTGGCATTAGGCAGTAATTTCTCTCTTTTGCTCTGGAATAGAAAGTACTTACTCGAGCTTCTGTACTTGTCTGTGTATAACATCCATGGCAATGATTAAAGGAAGTGACTTTCTTAAGAATGTGTTGGGAAATTAATTGCTCGATTGTCAGCAAATTACTTTAAGTTTGATCAAAGGAAGCAACTTTCTTTAGAATGTGCATGTTACGATAAGATGATAAATATTAACAATGTGTAGACACCAAACCCTAATTTAAAAGAACGGGAAACAAAAGTTGCATGACTCGATGGTTTAGGATGTTTATTCAAATTGCATCTTAAAGAGAATGACCAAATGCTACCATTCTCTCTATCTTAGACAAAAAGGTCAGTCATACTATCTTTTATGTTAATGTCCATGTAGATGTGATTAATTTCAAGAAGGAAAAAGATAAAGAGCTGCTCATACTATGAATAGAATTATTGAATAGTGAATGATGAATCTCCCTAAACATCGTGGTGCCCTCCTATACTTTAATTTTGATAATTTAAGGTTCAATGTATCAAAGTTCAAATATGTGTATGTATACGAGCACAATACCCTATAGTCTAATCAATGAATATTGACATTAATAATTAGCTAGGTCTCGTAACGCAAGCTAAAGTACTAGAATTCTTATGTGGTCCCGCATGCATATACATGTACCTGTACATTATAATGTCTACCGGAATGTGTGCAACTCACAATTATTCAAAAGGGGAGGGGTTTATCTTTGGAATCGAGCACTCCAATTAATTAATTAGAAAAAAATCGACACAAGATTATCTTTAAATTTTGGCCAAATGTGCAATACGGTCTGTTCTTGAACTTTAATCAATCATACAATATAATTTTTGAATTTTGTTCGATTTAATCTCTGAACTATACAATAATTTCAACGTTATTCACGAAATTAAATTAATGGAAGGAAAATATTAGATATTTTCATATAATTCAATGAATTAAATCGAACATTTATCAACAATTTATGAAATACAGTGAAAAAAAATTAAAAAAATTTGGAGATCACATTATACATTGATAAAATTCGGGATCATATTAAAAAAAATAAAAGTTGAGGGATCACGACACTATACATATAGAAAGTTCAAGGGACCATTTGCATAATTATTCAATTAATTAAGGGCCACTGAATTTTAGGGCAATAGGGATCACCTAGCATCGGACGCACCCAATCATAGACACCCTCTTCATAGGATCCTAGCTTTTGGGCAAGCAGCTGCAGGTGACGTGGGGCTCTGCAAATCTCCACTTTGATTAATCAAAATTAAAATAAACTAATCCCATTTTATCAGCAAGTGTGCCGAACGCTGTAAATTCTAAAACACAAAATTATATAATAAATTAAAATCATCTTCGAGAAGAAGATAATAAGAAAAAATATTATTTCCTGTAAAGTTCGCGAATAATTTCCTCAATTAATATTAATCTATCTTTTTCTGTATCATTAAAATACGCTAAAATCCTCTGACGTCTGTATCATTAAAATACGCTAAAATCCTCTGACGAATGCGCGATTAAAATATGAATTAATTCAGATTTCCTGATTCCGAGAAAGCTGATTGTCTAGAGAGCAAACCCTACTCTACTTTGCTTGCCACAGGGAGAAACTCCTGCTTCGCCAATTGGGTCCTGACACGTGGCGATTTGCCCTCATGTTTTTTTTGGATATTTTTCGGTAAGTCTATATGTTGAAGCCGAAAGTGAAACGTAGTAGCATGTTTATAAGATAAATCTTGTGTTAGAAAGGATGGAATTATTGTGGATTTTGATGAGATTCGAATGTGTGTTTTCGTCGCTATGTAGGCTAACATGTTCGGCTAACAAGTTGCTCAATCCCATATCAAGAAATAATGGGATTTCTTGGAAGTTTCGCTCAAAAATTAGATCTCGAATTAATTTTATTATATTGATTGACTTATATATCATATCATCCACATATCGGGTCTATTTGGCATGTACTTCAAATCGATCTATTTGTGTGTGGATCTTGTGATGCGAGGCCATGCGAATTCTTATCTGAACTTGGAATCATATTCTTGGTTGATGTCATCGTGTGTGTTCTATTTGATTGTCTGGACTAGGGTCGGTCCATACAAAACATCTGGAGGGGGCCATGGACCCAACCCATATGTGGGGGTCATGGAAGAGAGAGAGAGGAGACAGACGACCCGAGACGAGTGAAAGGGAAGTGAGGAAGCGAGAGGAGTGGCCACTCACATGCGATGTTTTATATCGATTTGTGATGTTTTGGTATGTCATTGAGAATGAAATTGAATGAGGGGGGGGGGGGGTGCTGGGTTTTGACTATTGTGGTCACAGGAGCCACTCAGCCCCTCCTCCTCCTGCTGCTCTCCACCTAAACATTCACATGCCAATTTGTATGCTGTGTAGCAATTGAAACAAGGGCGTCTCTTCCATATCATTATGTTGCATGTGATCCGTTTTGTTTTCCTCATTATGCATTGCATTGGTCTATTCTAATGTCTAATCAAAAAGGATTCCGAAAAGTTATGTTGGAGTGAAACTCGAAATTCAATCAGGAAAGGAAGGTCTTTTTGGTGGGGGAGGGGCGGAATAAAGTTCATTTGATTCGACTAAACACTAAAGGCCTGTAAAAGAATTGGTACATTTAGATCCAACGGGCTTGGGAGGGGAAACAAACATAGTTGAAGGTAGCAATTATCCATATTCACAGGGATGCCACTTGTCGATAGTAGGATTGGAGTGCGATCCTTCGATATCTTGCACTATATATTTGATATTCACCTTTTTTTTTTAAATTTGTTTTATCATAACAGTGGTTGTATAAGAATCTTTTGAAGAGCTAATTATTTTATCGGCTTGGCTATAACTTTTCATGATGCATTTCTAAGAAATATCATGACACGTCTTGAGCAGTCTAAGGAGGAAGCAAGAGTGATATATATTTTATGCCACACGAGTGATACCTTGCATTGTAACTTCTTCCTAGATCCAGAAGACCAGGGGATGGTCATTTTTTTTTTTTTAACGATGCTATGAGGAGAGAATTACAGTACTGGCGTTGCCATTCATCGTAAAAGCCTTGTCTTTATATTGTCCTAAATAAGGGAAGGTCGCTCAAGGTAGAGTTAGTCCGACATCATAAGATGTCTTTGCCCCCTTCCCGGCAGTCGCTTTTGAAGACCCGTGGTGACTAATTCTTTTCTTTTGTAATAAAGAAAAAAAAAATACTGCAGTCCTTATATTAAAATGTCTTAATGACCCGCTAATATTCTTTAATTTCACATTATTCACCCGCTAAAGAATGCGCCTAACCCAATTCTTCGTACACTCTGGCCCTTTGCTATCGCCCTCATTGATTAATCTCCTCTCCTATCCGGCGCAACTCAATTCGTTTTGGTTGTTACTTCTAAAATTTTATAATTTTCAATATATTTATTGTCCTCAAATTATATATCACCTTTATTTTGAAAGTTGAATGATTTCAAATCAAATAGACCTAATGGGACCCTTTTAATAAAACTACAGTTGACCCATAAGCAGCTACAAGGATGAGGGTAGGCTTTTCATGATTTCATCCACCTATGCGAGTAGGCTCTTTTTTAGGCCTGGCATGTGTAGCTTAGAATCTACACAAATGTTCGGTCTTTTAGTAGCTACAGAAGCCCACTTTGGTCCACCCTAAGATCTTGGGGGGCCCCAAAAAATTTAAACATGGATACTATTTGAATTATTATGAACATATCATTGTGGTAATAATTCTTGTGAATATGGTAATTTAATGTTAATGAACCTTTTCCAAATGGATATAGTAAAAAAAGGAAAAAAGAAACATTGTTAGCTGACGTCATGGCGCAAAGTAGAGGTGGCTGAAGACAAGAATCTGATTAGTTGGCAAATGGGAAATAAGGGTTGTCAAGGGTTCCGGCAGTAGTGACTTGCTCTGGTGCTTATAAACCCAGACACAATCCATTCTCAGCTTGATGGCCTGTTTCTGTACCGTCACAAAGCAACCACTGCAACCCAATTTCTTCCACGGATATGGAGCTTTCGGTGACCTATTGCACTGAGCAAATGAAGATTATGTTGATGACCAAATTGAGTAGGATGAGCTAGCTCGACCGAAGATTAGTCAATGGCTTCTAGTATATGCACATAATTGTAGAGGATGGCGAGTGATACTCCATAGCGAAAGTTATGCTTTAAATCTCTGAAGTTCGTGTTATCTATCTTTCTATGACTTGCATTTTATCCTTGTAAACTTGCCTATGTGCTTTTGTGCCTTGTGTCAATTTGCCCAGTTCCTTATGGTGAATGCAGCTTTAGCATAAATTCAATCTCTTTCAAATCCCACGCTGCACAATTGATTGAATAAGTAAACTATAACTAAACAAACAAATCCCTTTGAATCAACATTTGCCCTCCTATTACCATGCAAGTGCTTCGGGTACTGACGGTCATGTCACGGATTGGAGCTTTTCAAGGCCGAGGGGTTTAGAAAATGACCGAGATGACCAAACAAGTCTTGAAACTTCTAAAGGTTTAGAGTTTTTATGCATACTCCGGAATGTCTTAGGGACGAGATTGCGATTGTAAACTTATATTCAAGAAATTCCTTGCATTTAACGAGCTAGATGATGGTCAGGGAGATTGGATTTCCATCGTTAGATCAAAAAGAAAATCTATCCCTCTCTTCATTTGTATCAACCCACAAATAGTAAAAACCATTCTCTTTCAGAACTTTTCCGTGCGAATATAGTAATTACCAATCAGAACTTTTCCATGCGAATATAGTAATTACCAATCAATAACTATAGTACCCCTGCGTGATTTTCTTTTTCACATGTAATCCTATTCTTCTCTCCCAAGCAAAACCAAATTGCATAATTCAACGTAATTCAACGGGAACCCGAATTTCGACCAATATGGTTTAGGAGAGCTTGTGCTAATTGTGAGTGCCATTTCGTGAAAGGGACCATTTGCGCCCGTTCAAGAGGAAAGTTGTGCTTCCGTGACTCAAATAAGGCCGAACCAGTCACTTGAATCGGAGCCTAAATGCCGCACGGTTGCGATCGCAAGTGTCAGCCATGACAGGTGCATGCTTCCACAGCATTACTGATAACAAATTCTGCGCATTAAGACTAGTGAAAAGGACTTGCTGCCTAAACAGTAAGGTGAATCTGACTAACGATGGAGATGCATTAGGAGGAGCACTCCAACAAAATCCAACAAAGATATTAAGATTTGGGCCAAAGTGATGTATGATGTGAAAGCATTAAGGGAATAGCGCATCGTAAGTCCAGGAAGGAAAACTGAGACAGAGATGCTAAGGGTACGTAGACTACACAGTATTTTACTCACAGCATCAGAATGAACTGTGCATACAAGAAGCTTGCAGTAAAATAAGAAGCTTTTGCCTGTTTGTGAATTTTTAAATGAGACATCTTCACATGATACAACACGGAATATCATTAACCTTAAGAAGCTC
Organism: Corymbia citriodora subsp. variegata; assembly: GCA_014858505.1. Classification (NCBI taxonomy): domain Eukaryota; kingdom Viridiplantae; phylum Streptophyta; class Magnoliopsida; order Myrtales; family Myrtaceae; genus Corymbia; species Corymbia citriodora. The sequence goes on along the minus strand of CM026411.1, from coordinate 24,104,158 downwards.
CTCATAGTGAAATTATTTATATAGAATCTACCCTCCTAACTTTCCCCTTTCCACCTACACAGGTTTTAAGTACAGAACTAGAGAATGAGGTCAATTGATGCTCGGTATAACTTAATCTCTTGCTGGTTGCATCAAAATTCGGCAACCAATTCATCAATCAACATGGTTAGTATCCTATTTCCAATCTCGACACCACCTTCAGAAGCTTCAACATTGAACTCGACCCATTTCCCCTGCCGAGTGCTCATGTCCTGGTTCACAAGCTCATCCACCATCGTACCTCCAATGGTTTTCTGCCCTGATATTTCCTTGTAGATATCCTCTGCTAACCAGCGCTTTCTTTGGAACAATGCATGCCACTTAGCCCATGCTTCACAGGTTCCATTGACCATATTGCGACATCGTGCCTCCAGACATTCGCATGCACGATCAAACAAAAGTTTGCGCCTCAGCCTCGAGTGCTCCTCATATCTATCCATGCTGTCTGCTCGGTTCTCCAATTTATCAAAGAGACCATTGCTTATGAACTTGGGCTCGCTCTCCCCAAAATCTTCCAACCTCAGCTTTACATTCCCAATTATTTCTTCCACATATGTAAGTTCCCAACTTCTCGAACCATCGGCATACAATGAATGGGATTCTTTTCTTGTTGCCCACTTCGTCCTGGCATCTGCTGTCATAGAAGAAGAGGTCAAACAGGAAAGTTCATCCTCACATCCCATAGCTGGAAATTTTCTTCGGGAAAGCCAGTCCAACACCTCAGGGGCTTGACTCGATGAGTAATCTTTGTTGCCTGAGATTTAGAAAAGGATGCTTTAGCTGTCACTCTTACTGCAAATATTCATTCATGAAAGGAAGGCATGGCAAATTGCTGATAATTGCATATGCTCTAGTCTCATATCAACTGTCAAGTTACTACATTTTACCCTCTCATCAGTTTAGTGAATAGAACAAACCAAAATCTACTGTATCGGGACTTCAACATACCCTGTTATTTTGCAACCTGTTCCAGTTCTTTTTCTGCACTTGGCAACCCCCAATTAATTTCTGAAGCATGCATCCGAATGGCTTTCTAAATCATGTAATGCGCGTGTTCATACAAAAGAAGGAAGTACTCTTACCACTATAAGTGATCATGCTGCTGCACTCTTCTATTTCACTCACATATGAGGATTCAAGAGTCGAAATTGGGCTTGGATGTTCATTGTCAGTTTCTTTTCCAGCACCATAGCTAGTGGCACTACTGCTGCACTCTTCTATTTCTTCTGAATCCACAACCTTTATGATATGAAGATAATTTAAACACACCAGTAAGTGTTCCCAACAATAACTATCCATCTGAAGTACAAGAATAAAATGATACTACTGCAGTTTCTTATTTTAGGCTCATCCATGATATTGCCTCTTTCAAACTGTAACAAGGGCATATCCAGATTAACAGCATATCCAGAATAACAGAAGGTAGTTTTAGACCAATAGGCAATGACTGAAATCTATACTTCTTTGCGGATTGAAGACTAATACATTGGATTTAACAGAAGAAAAGACTGAGATGACTAGGCATGAGCCAGATTTGCAGATGAATAACTCCAAAAACTTTAAGATTTAGTCAAAAGTAAAACATAAACTGAGGATTTGATATGACACAGTCAAGGTTTCAAAGTTCTATTTGGTTTGACATGGCTGGGTAACAAACACAGAAGATAAATCTGAGACCGCATCTAAGAGTTCTCAAAAATTGGCAGAGGGAAGAGGGTCAATTTCCAACGCTTTCCAACTTAGAAAGAATTAATCATATTTAAACACATAAACTCATGATTCAATATGACACAGTTGAGGTTTATTTGCTTTTGCTTCATGCCACATTGATCATGAGCAGCACGTCAAAGTTTCAATACAAGAATGTAGAAAGATTCCGGAAATGGAGTGAAAGAAAACTCCCCTGACTACATACTCCTGGGTCATTAAATTCCATCATAGTCATCAAGACTCTATTTGTTGAAGGCCCAGATATAGTTTTTTTCGCAATCCTCAAAGTATTAAAAATGTGCCTAGAGTTAAAGCACTGGAATATTTCGTCCTTTTCTCAAGTGGAAGTTACTTAAAGAAACGAGAGGCTAAAGAACGACAGAGCACAACTGAACCTAGTAAGGACTTTAGCAAAAGCAACATACCTGGCACTCTTGCTTTGAGCTGATTGTGGGACCATCAGATGAAGTACAGCCAGAGGCAACTGGACTGCTCACAGCCTCATCTAACCCTTGTCGAAAGCTTTCCTCACTTTCTGTTACCACAGGGCTTACACTGTTGAGTGTGCCAACTGATTCTTGATTGCTAATTTTAGGCATAGACAAACTCTTTTCCCTGGAAATGTCGCAATTGGACAAGTCTATTCTGTCAGTTAGTTCTCTGAGCTTCTGTTCCAAGAGAACACTCAAAAAATTTCCCTCAGATATACTTCCAATTGGAGATGATGAACTGGAATCTTTACAATTTAATGGTCCATCATCGCCATTAAAACAATGATCAAAGTCACCATTCTCGTGCATTTCGGTGTAGGCACGAGCTTCTTGAGAGCATCTCTTTATGGGAGAAGAGAATGTAAATGAAATGACATCCAGGCTGTTTTTGTTGCTATCCACACCTCGATTAATGCGTCCATCAATGACAGTATTTCGCTTGACAGACATTCCATCACTCTCGATGAGGACATTGGTGGTGACACTTCGATTTGAATTGACATCTAGATTTGCAGAATTTATTTTGTGGGTGGGAGTCTTGAATCTAGATGATTTGAGCTCCTTGCAAATATTTGTAGCGGATGTTGTTGGGGAACCAGTTTTGGCCTTTGGCGCAATCTTGCTCGCAGTCTTAGATGGTCTGATTGAACCATTGACAGGCTGAGTTCTTCCTGCTGGTTGTTTGGAGTGGGAAGCCCTCGACACTGGACCCTGTCTGTCATTCAGGGAATTCTGCTTCTGGTTATTTTGCTTGAGCGCAATGTTTGTCCGGTTTGTAGAAGTTTTTCTTTGTGAACTCTTCTGCAACCGTGGCAGCCCATTGGAAATTTGGCTTGAGTCCCCACTCTGCTCTTTCTCAACTACTAGATTTTTCTTATTGAGCTGATTTTTTGCCTCTCTTGTTTGAACATTGACTTTCCCTTGCTCAGCAAGGGAAGATGATTTACCCTTCGATCTCCAATTTCCAGAACTAACCTTTCCTGATACCATGGCAGTCCTGGACAGCTGTGTATCTTGCGGTACTCTGTAGCTCTTCTCATTTGACTTTCCTTTTGCATTCTTGACACTGCCAGAACTACTGGCTTTCTGCTGCCTTGATGCCTCATAGGAAGATTCTAATTTCATTTTCAGATCCTGTATTCTTAAAGGAACTGATGCTGAAACAGTCGATGATGCTTTGCCTCTGACAACTTGGGGACTAGCTTCAATAATCTTCGAAGCTGCCTCCATAACATAGGCAGCATTCTTGGCCGGAATGAATCCAGGACCTTTAATTGGAGATAAAAGCCTATGATGGGTAATGGAAATAGGTTTAGCTGACTTTGGAGGTAGCATTTCTGTCTGAAATCTCTCTATTGGTCGGTTCTGCACCTTTAAGAGCTTTGCTTCTGCAGGGTGTGAGGAGAACCTACCCAGTCCACTAGAACTGCTGACATAATCAATCGGATCACATCTACTTCGCAAATCATGGTTGCCATCACTGTAAGGAGAAGCTTTGACTTGATGAAATTCAGAGAATGATGTGGAGGACTCGGGACCATTTGACTTTGGCAAAGAATCCAAACCCATCAGTCGAGCCACTACTCCAGGGGCTCTGTTTTCACATCCTTCATTGCTGGTCTCTGAAGCAGCACAACTCCACTCACTACTTCCGTTTTTACTTGAACTAACTCCATTGTCATCAATAACATTCTGCAGTAAGGCAAGAAATGGTGCAAGTCAAATAGGCCGGACTCATACACCACTAAAAAAGATTTGGACAACAGTAGGGCCAAAAGAACTCCCACCATCTGAAACCTTGACTTCGCCGAGATCTCTGCATCATCTGTTCCTTGCTTAACTCCATCTATAACAAGAAACAAAGCATGTTAATAGCACTATAAGAGCTATCGCCTCCAGAAAACTTTCATATGCTAGCAACATGCGCACGTGACTAACAAAATTCATAAAAAGACAATACGGGTCGTACCAGGACCAGGTATATCAGGACCATTTGAGAACAGCTTCTTTCTGGACTTGCTATTCCAGTCGAAAATATGTAGAAAACCTCCCTTTGACCGTCTTTTCTCCACCTCCATCTCTCAACTACAGGTATCTAAAAAGAACAGAAAGAAAATTACTGACATAAAGAGGAGATAGGAAGATCCAGAACAACAACATCCAGAGTAAATTTGTAACTTCAACAGGTGTATTCAATTATTTCTCAGACAAAATTACGCGAGAACGCATGAATAATAGAGACCCAGTTTATATTATTTCAGGACTCGCTGCTCGGATAATCCTAATTTCACATTTGCCAAGAACCGACCCAACAACCACTTTGGTGCATTATCCAGACCAACGCCGAGCATCCCCCATAACTCAATGAAACACGATTCATTCACACAGAATTTCCCAAACTCCCGAATCCCCATTGCTTGTAAAGCACGACCTCACTACCTCGCCTGCTAAGTCCAGACTCTAAACTGAACTGGAGATTCGCACATAAACGGAACAGTAGCGCACACCAAAAGATCACAAATTTTCACGCGAACCCAAGATTCACACTTACCTCCTGCCGAATGTGGTGAGGATTACGAAGAGCACGCCGAGTATCGCATCAAGTGAACGACAGCAGATCTGAGCCGGCATTGCCGGCGAGATGCGCGTGGAACGGGAAAACGCCGGGAGCCGCCGCCAGCTCAGGCTATGGAATTGCCCGGCGGACTTGACGCCAACGACGGAGGGAGAGATCTGGCGAGATGGAGAAGAAGATGAGGAGGAGGAAGGAGGAGGAGGAGGAGGAGGAGAAAGGAGAGAGAATGCGAGGAGTTCGAGAGTTTAAAAATGGTGAAAAAATAAAAAAATGAAGGGTAAAATGGAATTTGTGTCTTAAGGAAGAAGGAGAAGAGAGAGAGAGAGAGAGAGAGAGAGAGAGACTGACTGGTTTTTGAGCATTAAAATCTGACAGGGAAGAGACGGCAAAGGATTTTTTTTTATTTTCTCTTTTTATTTTTTTCGGAGAGTCATGGTGCCGTGTCCGGCCGCCACGTGTCAGTCTTGTGGATTAAGCCTTTTTTTTTTTTGGAAGATTAGCCAGTTCAAATTGGAGAAAAGTTGCTACTTACCTTTTGGCTTTGCTGTCTGTTGGTGTCTTTTTGTTGCCCATGTTAGAAAGTGTCCACAGAAGTTTCTTGCTTTACAAAATCCAAATGGGATTGATTTTTCGGTTATTATTGTTACTTTGCATATTTGGTAGATTGCATATTAACAATTTGTTGGAATGTTGTGTTGGAGCTGATAACATTTTGTGGGAATGAGGCACACAAGATGATTTTTTTAGCTATATAATAATAAAAATTTAAGAGCATAAAGTCCATTTTGATGGTGTCAATCACTGAAAAATATTTAAATATTAGATTGCACATTGGGTAATATAATTCAGAAACTTGTGATGACTTTCTCCTTTTTTTTAATAAAAAGAAACATTTATGTTAAATATTTTTAGGAATAGTTCAAAAACTAAATTAAGAGTCCAACGTGACATTGCGCAATTAGTTGAAATTTAGGAGTCATTAGTGCCATTTTTCTGAAACGAAAATGACGCTTTTCTCTTGTTGGGAAAATACAGAACAAGACAGATTGTTTGACTTCGGTGCGCATCTTCAAAGATGTCAAGCATTATTCACGTGTTTCCTTTTTCATTTTTTCTTACCTAGTCTACCCATCACACGATGCTACATGGTCTTTGGTTTAGGATCAAACACTGCCACAGGACATGCATAAAACGTAGACCCCCTCCGTTGACCGGAAACGAAGCCAATTTGGGTCTTGGTAGTCAAGTGTGATAACAAGACAACGTGAGACTTAGACATTAATCAAACTCGACATGGGATCGTTAGGTACTAGAGATGTCAAGACGGATCATAGACCTATTTTGTAAGTTATGTTGTTGAAAATGGGTCTAAATGTGTGATGCATTTTCTATTTATTTTTGACTTGATTATATAACGTATGAGTTATTTTCGACTCATTTTGACTCATTTTTAATCCAATTGTAAAACATGTTTTTTTCTTTGAGTCATCCTCAAGCTCAGTAAGTGACAGTGACCTATTAGTGACTACGATACTTCACCGCTCGCCTCCACCTTATCTCAATTTATAGATTTTTTACATTATTTTATTTTATTTACTATTTTTTTATTTTTTAAATTTGATTTGAATGTTTACTCATTTAGTATAGAGCTTATAGTGAGTTTAGGTTTTTCTACAATAATAATGACTTTTAATAATATGAATCGGATCATTTTCAACTCGATCCACCAATTTGATGGGTCTATTAGGTACCTCTTATCTGCTAAGCCCATGTCCCTTTTTTTGAATGTTGGATGCATATTCAAATGAATTCTTTGCAGTCCCGATTCGGAAATGGGGTTGTCATACAAACTTTCCTCGGCAAGCTGTAGTCCAATTGCCTTTTGGAGGAGCCCGATATTGAAGATTCTCAGAAATTTCCTTACATATAATGTCAATATAGAGTCAACAATATGAGTATATGAGTACGACCGCCATAAGATTTTAGGATAAAAAAAATACTTAAACAGATATATGACACAAGCCTAGCAAAATGTACCAATGATGAATACCCCATGACGAGCAGTTTGATTAGAACTGGTGTTTATCGTTGCATCAAAGTCACGTTAACTTTTTCTTTTCTTTTCCCTTTTTGGGACCTAAGTCACCTCATCCAATTTGATCTCTCTTACAATGTGCAATCATGTGCATGTACCACACAGAAGCATGTGGCATGGTCCATGACTTAGAGTCACAACAAAAAAGTCATTTGGTGTTATAGCCACCAGGGTCCTCTTTGGAAGGATAAGGGGACCATCTCATATTCCTAAACAAGGACAATCACCTTCCCATCCTTTAATAAATATTAAAGGGCTAAGACAATCGATTTGCATCGCTCACTTATCCTTGATTGTAACTATAGAATTTTCCCGTTCGTTACAAAGTGTTTGATTTAAGTCATGACCATCAAATATCGCCCATAATCTAACTTTCAACAATGACAAACCCATCACCATAACTAAACCGTATGTTATTAATTCAATACTCAACAGGATCAAAAAGCACAAATCAATCAATTTCAATCACGACACAACTCAAACTTGTAATTTTAATGCTTACGTGACCATAAAGCCAATCAAGCTTGATGATAATCAACCAGTTAGCACTTTTGTAAAACAGGAGATTTCCATATGTTGATATTGAGAATCTATAGAACTATTTGTTTATATCTCATTTACTTATTTCGATCCATGTAACAGCAGCTCTTTCTCTAAAATCCCGTGCAATCCGAGCTGCAGTTACTACTCTCTTACAAGCTTCCAAATTTATTTGCCCTCACTTGGAGATTTCCTGCAGTACAGGCTGTCTTCCGTAGTCTTCAGAGGATAACGAGGATACCCCAATCTTTTCTTCTTTTTCCTAGGCTTAAGGGAATCCCCTGATCCAATATATTTCCAAAACAATCTTTTTCAAATGGGTCATGCACGTACTAACATTCATAGGAACAACTTTGTCCTCACTTCTAACGGCAATAAATGAAAGACCTTCCGGGCCAATACTGTCAATTTCCCTCACCTTGTGCGATGCTGTGCCGTCATCAAAACTGTGCTGATCCCAACTACCCTTCTGAGTGCAAGGCGTTGGCTGCAATCCTCATGAATATATATGCAATCATTACCGCGAGTAGTTATGCAAATACAACAAAGAAGCAACTGATAAGTGCCGGGTGAGAGCATTATTGGGCAGTTGACACGTCCAAGTCAAAATGAATCTAACGTTGTGCCTGACCCAGGAATATTAAAACCATGTTAAACCCCTAGGTATCGAATTATAGGTGCATTGCCATGTGCTCTCTGAAAAAACTACTGCATAATGGGGATCTAAGATCCCAGCCTCCTAATGACTTGAATAATCAAGTCCAACGATGCAACGCTTGCTGACCAGAAAGCCGGCAGTGTTCAATAGTTGAATAACTGATGATTGTACCCTAATAAAGGTTTTCAACCGATCGATTGTATCTTAAGATATGCTAATTGAAAAATTGAATCTGCAAGTAAACTAACTTCAGATGCAGTCATGATATGCATTCATCACTAGTTCAAAACAGGAAAGAAGAAGAAAGGCAACTTGTGCTTGTATAATTGGATTTCATCATTAATCTTCGCCGAACTGAATCAAGTAACTTTTCTTCTGCAGTCAAGACAGGAGAATGTATTTCCATAAGCCTCTCCGGTTTATATGTTGACCCACGTTTTCTTTCCCCTCAGGAAAATAATTAGTCCCAGACAAGGAACATGGCATCAGACCAAAGGAAAAGACAAACATGAGATGACAAGGCCATCACAACTGAAGAATTCAGTGTCCATAGCTAAGGACCTTTGCCCCTCCATTACCACGTGGTCTTCCAATAACAGCGAATGATGGAACCGGAAGAACTGTGCAGCTGAAGATCATGCGTAAGTCGGTACTTGTCGCCCATCAAGAGAGCTGACACCTGAAGAGTTTACCTTGATGAAGAGGCTTTGACACAATTGTCACAAGGACTAGAACCGTATTACAGTCTTTCCGATTCAAAGACTCGCCAAAGTGTGCAAGTAAGGCTTGCCGCCGACACTCATCCTGAAAAGTTTGCAAATTAGAGAGGAAACACACATTTATCAATAGACTTTGCTCCAATTAGGTGCGTAGAATATGAGTTTACCCTAAAGGTTCATTATTATTTGAATATGCTCCCAACAGACCCATCTAATGATCCAGCACCCAGACGAGTTAATGCCAGACTAACACTAACAACAACCAATAGAACAAAGTAGAAAGGGTAGACACAAAATAGAAGCATCACTTAGTTGAGATCATCAGAGAGAAGTTGAGAAACAAATTGGATTACCTTGAGTTCACAATATTGCTGCATTTTCCTAGCTTGAGCCATTGCACTTTTAAAGATTTCGGTTTTACGTCCTTGACCACTCCTTAACATGCACACAACCCGGCTGAAATCCTTTTTGGCATAAAGAGCAATGCACACTGCTGGTAGATTGTCTCTTCCTGCCCTCCCTGATTCTTGGTAATAGCTTTCGATTGACTTGGACATTGTGTTGTGGCAGACAAAACGCTGACCACATGCCATAAAAAAGTAATTACTGACCAACAAAAATAAGTTGAAATATGTCAAAAACATTACAACAGAAAGTCAAGTTAGATCATATTCATTTGCCATGTATACGGTTAAAAAAAGAACTTTATCCTAGTTTAACTTATTTTCAGCACACCAAAGCCCCATACATGGAAGAAAGAATTTGACTTGAAAAAAACACATAATTCGCTAGTTCCTGCAATCAATAGACAAGAATGACAATTTAGCAGGGCACTGGACCATGGAAACAGCAAAGTTTACTTCCAAGCATGCTAACAAACTGATCAGTGAAACTAGAACATCAGAAAGAAAGTGAGTTAATTGGTATTTGCTGGCATGTCAACTTGATTCTAACACTAAAAATAGGCAATGGCTTGGAGTCCAATTCAACTCACAACATCAGGTTTGTCTATTCCCATCCCAAAAGCAATGGTTGCACATACAACCTGGACCTCTCCAGTATGCCATTTCTTTTGAACAGCTACTCTTTGACGGGCTGCCAATCCAGCATGATAGTACACCGTCTTTATACCACACTTATCATTCAAGTATTTTGCAACATCAACACATTCACTCTTTGAGAGGCAATACACTATGCCACACAAATTAGCAAAACGATTCTTCAGCAGCTCTCCAAGCTGCTTCAGTGGTTCCTTGGTCTTAGCTATGACCTCATATTTCAGGTTTGGTCTGTCAAAGCTTGTCTCGAGAACAAGAGCATGGGGGATCCTGAGAGCTTTTAGGATATCCTGCAATGGATGTACATTTTGATCAGACCCAAATGATTTTTTCAACATAATCTGGAGGATACTGTGCAAGTTTTATACCTCGCGAACTGGCCGAGTGGCAGTTGCAGTTAAGGCCATCACTGGGATGTATGGAAAGTTTTGCTTGAGACATCCCAGTCCCCTATAATCTGGACGAAAATCATGTCCCCATTGACTGCAATAATGACAACCAAAGAAAGTAACGATCAATAAGCTTTACTCGTTTACAATCATTCAAATATTTGAGAAAAGCTCAACACAGCAATATGTTCCTTTCATGTGATTGCACTGGCAGAGCAAATCCGATGAAGATCTTATAAGAAACACAATCCATGATCACATGCGTGAACTTTTGCCTCATATCTCAAGTTGTTAATACATAGCATAAAGGTTAAAGGAATAAGTAGGGACGCAAGAACCAGCTTAGGGTGCGCATGGTAACGATTCTGTGTCCGAGAACAATTTCTATTCAGAAATGATTATTTTTGATTTTGCTCCCGGGAACAATTTCTAAGCATTTAAAAGCGTTTGGTAACTGTCCAAAATTTTTATTCCCGGGATAGAAATGCATTTGGTAAAACCTGAAAATTTCTAGTCCAAAATAATTTCTTTTAATGATTTAAATACAATTTTCTTTTTTTTTCCTTTCCATTTTCATCTTCTTTTTCCTTAATAGATCGCCAGTGGCCGGCCAAACGAGGGCCAGCGACACCAAGTCACGGCGAGGCTGGGCTGCGAGCCGGCAAGGCTTGGCCTTGCCTTGGCTGGGTGACGCCAACTTGGCGGTGGACCGGCGAGGCTCGGCCTCGCCAATGGCTGGGCGAGTTGGCCTCGGCCAGATCTGGTGAGGCTCTGGCCAAGGCCGAGCTCGCCCAGCCACTGGCGAGGCCAAGCCTCGCCGGCCCACAGCCAGGCCGGTGTCGCCCAACCAAGCTGACGCCGCCCTGGCGAAGGGCCGGCGAGGCTCGGCCTCGCCGGTGGCTGGGCGAGGCTCGCGCCGCACCGTGCTCAGCATCGCCAGGGCCCGGCGAGGGCGCTGGCCCCCGTTTGGCCGGTCGCCGGCCATGGCCAAGGCTGGCGACCGGTCAAAAGGAAGAAGAAGAAAAAGAAAAGAAAGAAGAGAGAAATTAAAAAATTTAGCTAATTCTAGAATTATTCCCGGGAACAAAGAAGTAACTTTTTTTTGATTCCGTTCCAAATCTATTCCTGGGAACAAAAATTTTAACAAACGGATTTATGTTCCAAATCTACTCTTGGGAACAAAAGAACAAAAATTTTCACTGTTTGGCCAGTTACCAAACATGCCCTTAAAAGACCTGACTATCTTGCCAATCACGGACGCTTTCAATCACTTCCACAAGGAATTTCAGTGGAGTTCAAATTTAGTTGTGTGCATTTTGCTTACTATGATTAATGATGTACCACTGACTTTTCGCAAAAGAAGGAACTAGCTCATTTCCATAATTAGTTATTTCAACATTGCATTCTGTTATCCTAGAACTCCACAGTAAGTCTAGGTTTCAGAAGGTTCAGCATAACACCGACAATGTAATTAGAACAGAAACACAGAAGATGCAAAAAAGTTCAAAGAAAAGAGCTTGAGTGAGCAAGGACAGTAGTTTTGCAGTGGCAAAATCGTAAGTACTTATTCCTTTTGAAGTAGCTCTAGCATGATCTTTGCTTCAGATACAAGAATGCCAAAGAGCATACCTCACACAATGTGCCTCATCAACAACAAAACCAGCTATTTGTGCCTGCAATGCGTGATGGCTGAGTCTCAAAAAGTTAAAAAGAAACTTTCAGAAAAAGTGACAGTGAATCAGAAATTGTACCTTTCTATGCAAGCATTTCAATATCTCGAGAAATGATGGATTTCCCACAATCCTTTCAGGAGTTACATACAATAACTTGCATGATGGTTTATCTTTCCTGAAAAGGCAGGCAAAGCAGTGGAGATTGATGACTTGACAATCACAACACTCAGCCAAAAAAAAAAAAAAGTTTTATAAGTCCGATAGAAATTCTGTTGCAACATATGGAGCATAGCCCAGCATTTTATGGCAGGACAAAGATTGCATGGTATGATACACTTCTCTCGGAAGGCTAAGATGCTAAAATTTATCTTTAAGGGAAACATCTTAGGCATGTATCTTTTCATTAACTACATAAAATTGTACGACTGTATGGTAGGATATACTTCACAGAGAGAGAGAGAGAGAGAGAGAGAGAGCGCTAAACCTTGCCTTAGTTCTTGGAGGACAGCTGTTGCTTGGGCAGCAGTCTGCTGAGAGTTCAAGAAAGTAGATGGTATTCCATACTTGAGGGTCAGAGTAATTATCTGATCCTGGATGAGAGATAGCAGAGGAGATATAACAACTGTGACACCTGGTTTAAGAGTTGCTGGCAGCTGAAACCAAGAGTAAAAACATCAGAAGACCACGTGAAGAAAGTAAAGGATGAGGGAATTACTCTTTCATTCATCTTCAGCTGATCAGAAAAAGCACCAGTTGTCACTATCTGTCTTATAATTACTTCAGCTGGAAACATACATCAACTACTTCAAGACTGAACTGAAAACACTTCAGGATAATTCAACTTAATAAATCTAGATTAAAATCTTCCTTTCGGAATCAGTAGATCCAATATTTTGCATGCTACCAAGATCCATCTTATATGAAAGGACATCAATTTCAAACCAATTATGGGAAATGATCATCCCTAGTTGAGATGATGACATAGCATATACCTGCATAGGAAATATAGACATCTACAATCTGTATTTGGTTCAAGTAATTTGAACATTTATTCCTCTTTGACTTAATAACCCTTTTGAATTGGACCTGAACTATGACTGACAACAATACCTACATGCAAAAACAAGATGAATTTTCCAGTAAGTAATTAGAAGGTCCTGGAAGCATAGCACAAACCTCAAATTCTAGATATTACAGAATAGATAGAGATGTGCGAAGGCAGAATGAGAATGTCCTGTATTTCCTTCTTTTCCAACTTAGTCCGATCCTGTGCATTGGAACCCATGGGTATGTACCTGAATCACTTCCTATTGCTTAATTTGCATTTGGAAAACGTTTTCTTCCTAAAATTTAAAACTGCTCAACAGTGCTAACAAAGCAGATTAACAAGATCATTTTGAAGCTTAAATTTCGATATACAGGTCTACCCGTCTAGTATTTAATTGGTGGAACCATTAAGCAAAGCCCACAGGGCTTGTGCTCTAAACATCTCCACATACTTTGACATATGATCATTACAAAAAATGAAATAATGTTAACATTCACCAACCTGGTAACATAAACTTTTACCACCTCCAGTGGGCATGAGAATGAAGCAATCTTGCATGGCTACAGAAGCTTTACAAGCCTGATGCTGCATTGGTCGAAATGCCTTGTTTCCGAATATTACAACATTTGCCAATTCTATGTCATCCAAGGCTTGCAATTCCTCATAACTCAGAGTTCCTTGCTTGCTAGTCGAAATCAGAGAGCAATGTCTTTTATTTGAAACTGATGATATCGAACCTTGAGTGACAGTGCTCTTACAGTCCTTCAACACAAAAAAGCCTCTTCAGCACCATAATTAGTTTCTGACATGAAGTGATGGAAAATGAAAATTGTGCACAAAGAAATCCCAAGCTTCATTTCACACAAAACTCCTATCAAAGATGCTGGATGCTAAGTTCAAAACTTGGATGATGTACTATACTCTCAGAGTACTACAGAAATATAGCTATTGGTACATCATCCAAAACAAAAATCAACTGTTTTTATTGAGCAAACAGTTCTAATACAAGTCATTTTAGATCTTAAAGATTGTGGCAGCAACTGGCAAGTTAGGAGTGTCTGTTGTACATTTGATTGGATGAGAGCCCTCATAAGCAATTTACTAAATGCTTTTGTATAGGTACCCCACATAAGGTCCTTTGCTGTGTGCAGAATTACAAGCAAACAGGAAATGATCAAGGAAAGACATAATTTTAAAAGCAAAGAACAATGACACACTAATTTAAGGGATGGGCAGTTTCATCTACATCAACGGGAGGAGTTGTTTCACAGTGACCGAGAGGAAATTACAATAAGAAATAATGATTTTCTCACTAACCAAATCCCCAATTACAAGAGTCAATCAAAAACTAATGAGACGAGTGGAAAGCGTTTCCCAAGAGTTTGATGAGATGGACACTCTAATCTCTCCTGATGAAAAACCAAGACAATTTTCTCAATTCTTCTCATTTTCCTTGTTGACCCCAATATACCTCAGCAACAAAAATATATAAAAGTATAGGGTTGCAGAATCGTTGTTAAAAGAATAAAAGGTCGTGCCAAGATCTGCCAACTTTTTGTTGACCTTCTAAACAACTGGACCATTGTGGCCAGACTCATAGGATTTGCACGGTAACTATTGTGGCTTCTTCTTGTGTCCACAGTTACTTCGCCAAACGGCCAACCCTTTACAATACCGAGACATTCTTCAAGCCACATATTTGGTCCATGCAATTACCTGGGCCAATCCCAAGCCAAATCTAGGTCCATGAATCAAAAACTCAAGCCACAAACTTAACAACTATCAACCAAATTAGTTTTGGGCATGGAAAAAACCATGCCAAGCCATCCTGCTTTCCTTTCTTTTTCTTAATCCCTTCAAACTGGCGGGGGCAGAAAGGAGTGAAACAACTTCACAGTTTTCAGAAGCATACCGTGGATTCTAAAGATCGTCTGGCCAAAAGTTGAGTGGATGAATTGCTCGGAGTACTGCTTTGACCAGGAATATAGCATGTGGGTTTCCTGCCCATTTTACTGCCATCTATATAACCTTCATCTTCACTGTCAGTAGAGGAATCCACCTCAAGAAAAGTTTGATCTTTCACAGGTCGTGGAGAATCTTCTATAATATTAACATCGTGCACAACATTGCATTCGCTGCCATTAGGGATATCTTGCCCAAACATGTCTGTCAAAACTCCACAAGCTTCTGATTCCGCAGCTTGCAAATCATCCCAATCCTCAGTATCTTGCATAGTTTCGGCAAGTTCTACTAGAAAATCATCGCCACAGTGCTCCACAGTGATAAACTCTCGACCTTCGTCACCTTAAGAAAAACAAATGAAGAAAGAGATGATTTTGCAAGTTCCATGACAAAAAAAAAAAAGAGTTCAAATAAATACAATCTACAATATGTAATCTGCAGATAGTTCAGAAATAAGTCAGACATTTCCTTAGTCAAGAAGACTACTACGCAAAACCCACAGAGAAATGGGGATGGGATTTAACCAGCTCCTCCAGTCCATTCAAATCCAAAAGATAGACTATTCCATAGCCATCGTCAGAATGATGACCTAATCGCAATAAATCTCCTTATTTAGGACTGCACAATCGATCAGTTCACAGATTATCCACGCAACACAAGCAGCTACGACATTGCCTAATCACCAGATACCACGCAATTCGGCTAATAACCCAGAAAAGCCAACATCCAAAGCAACCTCAACACATCGAACCAGAACCGCGCCAGACATTTCGCTCGTCAGCAAGACTACTACGCTAAACCAAACTCCGATCTATTCAAACCTAAAGCAGACTACGAGAAGGACCTACACGAACTCTGAAAACGCTAATCAGCATAAAAAGATGGGCGACGAAGTAACGATTCGAGTTACCGTAGAGCGAAACGAGGCGGTCCAAGCACTTGGTGGCGGACTGCTCGTCGAAGCCGAAATCGAGAGCCAAGCTCAGCAACCGAGCTTTCTCCACCTCCTCCGAGCCCCGATCCCCCATGGAATCTCAACCTGCTCAAGCCGATTCGATCGGTTGACCGATGCACGAGTCGGAATCGAATCGAATCCGTCCGTACTCTCTCTCTCGAGCGCGCGCTCGAAGTGTTCTGTTCGGAAATCCTTAAGACGGCGATGGCGGGACTGATGTTTGTTTTCCCTTTCCCATTTTCATATGCTGGAGAATTGGAGACTAGGAGCCATATTTCGTCAATTCTTTCGAAAATTCCGTTTTTGCACCTGGAGTTTGTTGAAGTCCCTATTTTTGAACCCCCATAAGTTTTTCTAGTTTCATTTGACACCCTTGGGGGTTCGGTCTGTTTGCCGGCCGCCCCCGGGGCGGCGGGGGGGGGGGGCGCTTTCTTTTCACTTTATTCTTTTCTGGGCTTGAGTCATTCTTGAACTTGGTAGATAGGAATATGGGTAAAGCCTTCTTTGCATACATAAGACCATGCGAAATAGCTCAAATTTCTTTTCTTGTTGCTGTGCCTCGGCAAAACAAAAAAATTAACAAAGTAATACTTCTTTTAATTTACATTTTTACCTATTATCTAGTAGAACGAACTTCAAATAATTTGGAAAGATAGGTTTCCAACACTACTTTACTGTTCGACAAAAAACAAAATACTATTTTGTTGCGCCTGAAACGTCATGATCGCAACATAAACTCCATGAGTCGAATCTCTCTTTTATGGACCGGTTCAACGTGGACTGCTGGATAAGAAAGGGAAAAAACGGCTCTGTCAAATTTGTTTTGCAAAATTAACTTTTTGTCATAATTTAAATTCACAAATGTTAAAGGAAAGTTACTAATGCAAAGGTGATCAAGCTTTTCTTTGATTAAAAAAAATTAAGATAAGTAAGGAAAATTACCAACATATAAGACTCAAAACATTAGAAAGTGTAAAGAAAGTTAATATTAATTTAGTTATTTCATTAAACATTCAAAAAACAAATATACCATTAACCGAATAAATAACCGTTTTTATGAAATATTACAAAGCACAAATTCCAAAGATTTATGCCCTCCAAACAAAAATACATCCTCCATAAGAAAAAATAAAAAGGATATTTTATAGATAAATTATTATTAGTGAGGATAATTATGTAAGCTGAACGAAAGTAAGGATCCATTAGGTAATTTTCCAATAATAAGAAAAGAAATTTACTACAAACTTAGGCAGATTACAATTTTTAATGGAATATTACAAACTATAGGACCTACGGAACTTATGACTACAAAAAGGAAATTACGTCCTGTCCCAGAAGTTTTAAGGTGATATGTTACTTGGATATTACTATTAATGAGGAAGATGACGGATACCAAAGAAAAACCACCATTAATTAGATAGGATCCGGTCCGTTTTCCCTTCTCATCTGGTCATGGTTGATTGTTAGATTGATCCTCGCCAATTTTTAGGTGGCTTTGAGTTGCAAAGAATAGGAGGAATTTGTTCAACTCAAAATGGTGTGCCGTAGCTTTGTATAGGTTTGCATATTCCACCTGGGTAGTTTTGGGATTTTCATCTTCCATTTAGCTGCTTATGTTCTCGTGCAAGCGTTTAATTATAATGCTTACTCCGCCCAGAAGCTTTCTGATTCTGCTGAGATTTAGTGACTTTCTTAGGGGATTCCTTGCCATTCGAAAATCTTTGACTAGTTTTTTATGCATCAAATTTAACTAATAGCAGAAATCATGCTTGAAACAATCACATTCCAATTTTCTGATATGATAATTCCAGCTCTTGTTTTGCATCAAGGTGGATTTGTTCCATTGATACTCATCTTGGACCTTGGAATGCGAGAATGAACTCACAAACCACATGAAAAACCGAGAATTTATTGAGATTGAAGTCCGAAGGTTTGGATTAGCGGTCAAGCAATTGAGTCCTTCCATTTCTCTACCTAATATCAATTGAATTAATGAACAAGAAGATGAATCCCTTCTTCAACGAAATACAACGGCGAAATTCTTTAAAGAAGATGAATCCCTTCTTCCATTTCTATACCTAATGTCAATTGAATTAATGAACAAGAAGATGAATCCCTTCTTCAACGAATTAGTAGTGTCGTAAAGGCAAAATTCCTTAAATATTACAAAAACGTCCTACCTTTTTTTATTTTTTGGTAGCCACTCTCTTAGATCCAAGGTTCAAGTTGGAGGGGCTCAAAATGCTTCTTATTCCATATTAAAATATTTGAGACTGAGTCAAAAATTCCAAATGGAACGCATATTGGTGAATTCATAGAATTTACATATATTTCCTTTTTTTATTGTTGGGCTATATGCATAACATGTTCCCGTTCCTTTTATTATTCTATGCGGAGTTATATCTCTAGAGATTATTGTACCAAATGTCATATTTCAATGGTGGAATTATTCTCGATGATACTGCTTGTAAGTCTCAAATAATTCATCTTATTTTTTTATCATTTTTTAATAGATTTCCCATGATTCTTAATTTTTCATATTATCTAATACTTTTCCAACAAGGAAAAGGGCAAAGCTAGAGCAAGGGAAACCAAAGGGAAGCACCACTTTGTTTTGCATAGTTCCTTTGCAAGTGCTTGCTATGCCAATTCTTCCCTCTATCCTTCGATTCAATTGTCACATGAAGAAGAAATAAGAGCACCGCGGGAGAGAGCACCGAGGAGGCATCCGCTCTTCCTCTGATATCATCTAACAAATTATAGCTCTATGTACCGATCAATTATTTGAAATTTCTAAGTTTCAAGAGAATAACTCGAGGATATCACATCATTTCGCATTGGATTCAGATGAAATCATTAGCATGTGAAGCTAGCATAAAATAAGTACAACACAAGGTTAAAGTCCATTTGTTTATCTCTACCCCACGTTCCCAACTCCATTTAGGGTTTTATGGGCCTTGGACATACATTTGAAAATTAGCCGACTTTGGCTTGGACGTCCAAGACAAAGTGCCTCCGCCTAACCGTGGCACGTGATCATGTTTTCGCGCGGAGAGACAGAGAGAGGGTCAACACGGAACCGCGTTGCCCGACTCCCGAGTACAAGTTCTCTCTCCTTCCAGATCTGAATCCAGATCTGAAGCTCATCGAAGTCTCTACTTCTAAAGCGAGAACTTCGGCTTGAATCGGCAGAGCTAGCAGGGATCTTCTTTCTCGCGAATCCATCGAGCATTACGCCTGAGTCCGTCGCGAAGAACGCCTGCAATCGCTCCTTCCGAACCACCGGCTTCAAAGGACCGACCCGTCGGTAGTTTTCTCGACGGACTGGTTTTTCGGCGGGCACCTATCAGCAGGTAAAATCAACTCGAATCGTGTCGAGTTTCGAACTTTCAGTGTTCCGCTTGCTATGATATCTGATCATGGACTACGCTGAGGCAGTTAGGGCTCCTGGGTTTGGGAGGTGTCCTCGTCGGAACGCGAGGGTCGTTTCTGGGATTTCCAGATATACCAGAGACAAGCTGCGATTTTATTGAAAGATAGTAAGTTCCCTGTCTGTCGTTGGTGATTTCGTAGCCACTACTCATCGCATAAGGCCTGACATCCTTTAAGGCATACAGAATAACACTTGTAAAATTCCCCCACTTTTTTAAAATCATCATCACATATATGCTGCTAATTTTTCTTATTACAATCTTCTCATTTAAACTAATCGGTTATGGATGGTTAGACCGGTCGAATCTGGTGGAATCGCATCCTGGCCCTTATCCTGATGTTGTTTTCAAAATATTAATAGTTGACTGAACTCCTTCGGGACAAGAAGCCCGGTCAATGAAAATTATGAAGTGCCAGTCATAAAGTGCGGTTTTCATGCAATTTAACTGCTGACAGCAAAGATGTGACTTTTGCGTATGTATTGCACAGAAAGTTACTCACCTAGATAGATTTGACAATATGATATATGGATGTTTAGGGTGGGAGAGAATGTAGCATTTACAGGAGGAAGAATGTCTTTGATAATACGATAATGAAAATTTAGCAAGAGCCACATTTATCTGTTTGACAAAATGGTCTATAAGTAGATGCGAACAGAATCGGTCATTCTGTACTCTGGTCTCTCTGTCTCTCTGTCTCTCTCTCTCATGTTCGGCCTCTCTCTTGCAGAACAATTCGAAATATCGTCCTCACTCATCTTTTCCCTCTTTAAAGTCCCTGCCCGGGCTTGTTTAGGTTCTCCTCTGTTTGATCTCGCACCTCTCTTCGCATCTCAACTTGTAGGAGGTAATCACTTTTTAATTTTTTATTAGTGTGTCATTTCTATTGATTCGTCATTTTGTTATTGGAATAATAGGCTGAACTAAGTGTGTTCTCGGCCCCTTTTTTTCGACTGGGGATGTGTGGTGGCTGCTGAATAGCAGAGGAGGGTCTTTTATTTTGTTACCTGTACACAAGGTATGTCCCCAGCTCAGATTTGACTTAGGTGAAAAAAGAATGGATTTGTTTTTGACTTTAGACTTGGCGAATCCTATGAATGGCCTTGCTGTCTGATTGTTAGTTGCATCGCAATTCAGTATTGGTATTTTGTTGAACTAGAATGAGTAGGTCTGCAAGCGCACTAGATTCTTGTGCACAAAATTGCCATATTTTGCTTGAATCCGGAGCCATTTCTTTTTATGCATTAAAATCCTCCTAGCCATTATTCTATTGCAATAATTCTTGCTAAGAAGAATGCTCACTGGTGAGGCCTTTCTCTGTTTGAAGGTCCTAGATCAATTTATAGAAAAATAAATCAGCAAAATAAATGTAGGCTGGTTCTCAGTTACAAAAACGGAGAACCAATTATTACATAAGAAGTTCATGATTCTTAGTTTAGAACGTACTTATCCTAAAACCAGTTATCCTAAGTGTATGTCTTCTCTTAAGGAGATTTCATTCAACAATTTTACCTTCTTGTAGAACATTCCAAATGAGTAATATTCTGTTTTCCTCGAATTGTTGGACCATTAATCCTAGAAAGTATATTCCCATCCACCTCTAACTCATTTTCTCCCTTCTTTAGCGAGAAACAAAAAGAAAGAAAAATTCATTTTCTCCCTTTAAAGCTAAAAAAATTACTTGAAAAAAAGAAACTAAATGAGGAATAAAAAAGTACGGTGAAAGTTTGAGCATTTTAACTATATTGCTACTTTTTACCTGCTCTCAACTCATGACTCATGATAGTTTCAATCATCACAATATAAAACATACAAAAATCCGTAGCATGATACTTCTTAAGATCTTTTACATGATATCCAATAGTAAGGGGAAAAAAAAACCTAGTTAATCTTATGACACTAACATAAAAACAATAAAAAAAATTGAGCCATGTGTGCATATTAGGAGATTCACCTAGCTCTATGTCACTCATTTCTTACACCTCTTTTGTTACACCTCTATGTCACTTAAGGTGGGCCTTTCAAAAAAAAAATGGGGACAAGCACTCAACGCCATTGTTTGAGACCTTGGTCATCTTTGCATTTGCTCAGCATCTTTCTTTTGCTTCCTTTCTTATCTTCTTCTCCTTCTTCTCCTTCTTCCATTGAATCAGTACCTAATTTCTTATCATTTCAGGTCTGTTCCTTTGTGGTGCTTCTTGTGTCTCTATGCTTGTATACAAAAATTTTCAATAAGAAGAAAAAGAGTGCATGGAAAGAGAGCACTAAGGGAGCATCTGCTCCACCATTTGGTGCCATCTAACAAATTATAGCTCTATTTACAGACAAGACATCAATCAACATTTTAGATTTGAAATTTTGAAATGAAAGGCTCAGTGATAACATACCAATTCAAAATAAATTTATTTTACATGGATCGCAGCATGTCGTGCCTGCGTGGAATAGATAAAAGATAAATAGTCATGAGCATTTGTTTATCTCTACATCATGTTTGCAACTTCATTAAGAATATGACAATTTTAAACAAAATTAAAATATAAAATCACATCCACAATTACTAGCTCAGTTCTTTCTCGACGTCTTTCACGGATTTCTAATTCCATTGCAACTCAATTATTATCTTTTAAATGGTTTATCAAATTCTGTTTTTCAATAACCAAATAAAAACTGAACTTATGCTTATATTTTTGATTGAATACAATATGCTCACAGATTCTAGTTCTTTATAGCCCAATTGAAAAATTAACATTTGTATTACTCGTGAGTGGATCAAGCCAACAAGTTTGACTTGAATAAGGTGAGGTCCAAAAGAAGATAAGACGAGGGCTAAAAGCATTTGCAACTGCCCCTAGTCAATTAATTACCAATTAATGAAAGATTTCATGTTTGTTTTTTCTTGCGTGGTAACAGAGTTATGTTCATCCTTGTTGTAGAGATTAGTTCATTGAACCTTTTATGCAGCAGAAAAGCATCTTTTGTTCCAACTTTCGCCCATTGCCATGCATCTTTCATTCCCTTTTTTACTTTTAATTTGTGTTCATGAAGGTTTCTATGTGTCATGAATTCATAATTCAAAAGCTTTTTGGATGTTACCTCTAAATATCGCTGCCACATTCTAAAAGGAAGACCAGATACCTCATTCCCTTCTTTCCTATGCTTTTTCCTAAATTATCTTTTATCTTTTGAATATTTCGCATACTTCTTTTTTCATTGGTTTATTGACTTTTCAAGAGCTGAATGAGACGCCAACAAGATGACCCGGAAAAGAACTCAAGGACAGTGTACGAGTATTTTCATATATAATTAGTAACTTGATACTAACGTGTTATGCTCATTTGGTGTCATTTAACAATTTATAGCTCTATTTTGCAGACAATATATCAATCGATAATTTTAATTTGAAAGTTTGAGGTGAATAGCTCGGTAGCGTCATATCATAGATTCGTCTTACATAACATTATTGGCATGTGGGGCCAGCATGAAATAAGAAAGAGAGAAATGACAATGAGCATTTGTTCATCTCTACCTCATATTTTCAACTTCATCAAGAATACTACAATTTTAAATAAAATTAAAATATGAAATCACTGAACTTGAACCTAAAACGTAAAAGAAGTGAAGGAACCGACCCAAAACGAATAGAGAAGCAACATTCACACAAAAAGAGAAAAGAACATGGGGTGGGGGGGGGGGAGAGGGAGAGGCTAGAACAAAGACGGTCTAAGATTGATTAAAGTTAAGCAAGAGGGAAAGTACCGTGTTCCATGCCATTGGAAGAGAGAGGAACATATCAGCTTATGACGGAACGTTGAGTTTTTTTGGAGCAGTAAGGCCAAGAGACTTGTATACTTTTAGCATTCTTTTATTTTTTTGCTCGGAAAAAAAATCAAGTGAAAGTATCGTCTAGCGGTCCTTAAAGACCATGAAAATTCAGAGACTTCGGACATTCTTTTTTTTTTTCATTGTTGTTGTGAGCGATCGTGTTACTGAAGATAAAACTGATGATTCATGTTGTGTCATATAAATTGTGTCATGTCGAGATAGGATATAACATGAATATGGCAAAATCTGAACAAGACATGTTTACAAGGAAGCAAGAACAAAGACGGTCTAAGATTGATTGAAGTTGAGCTAGAGGGAGAGTACCATGTTCCGTGCCAATGGAAGAGAGAGGAACATATCAGCTTGTCAGGGAAGGTTGAGTTTTCTTTGAATCAATAAGGCCGAGAGACTTGTACACTCTTAGCAATTGTTTTGTTTTGTTTTTTTTTTTTTTTTTTCGTTTGGAAAAAAAATCAAGTGAAAGTTTCCTAACAGTCCTTAAAGATCGCAAAAATTCATAGACTTTGCATTTTTTTTTCATTGTTTTGTGAGCGATCATGTTACTAAAGATACAACTGATGATTCATGTTGTGTCATATTAATTGTGTTATGTCGAATTAGGATATAAAACAAATATGGCAAAATCCAAACAAGACATGTTTAGAATGCGTTGAAATGCCAAAATCCGACGCAACACTTTTAATAAAGCAGGTCAAACGAAACGACATGACAAGTGAGATTGTTAAATGTGCCACCATATGAAATGTCAACATGACACCATGCAATGTGCTGACTTGTATACATGCAAAAAGATGCAACACATTGCATTACATCTAAAGCAAAGAGCAAAATTGCTTCCTGTGATATTCTAATTACAAGTGAGACGCAGCCTTTGATATTAATATCAATTCTATTTGACAGCCATAAAAATTTTTCACACATAAAGCCTTAAATTTTGAACATACTAAAGCCGTAAAATTCAAAATCTAAACATTAGGAACAAAAGAACAAGCAGACCATGAAAGAAGAGAGGAAAAGTTAAAATTCCTCGAAATATGTTTGGATGCATGTTGGGTGGAAATGGTGTAAATGGAATTTAATTTCATTGATAGACTTAATTATCATTCATGCTATTCATCCTTTAGAAGGAAGTAAGGCCAATTTTGGAAGAAAAGTGCAATTTTTGCATTTCCTTATTTCTATGCACTTTTAGAAAGATATAAAATGTGTGCCCAAAAAGAAGTATCTGCCTTTCATTTAGAATCATTTTCATCGACTTCCGTCATAAATTAAATAGTTGAGCAACTGAAAATTTTTTCTCGGTCACTTTAGCTTTAGTTAATTTTACATATGAGCGATTCCTCTGACTTGAAAGCCCCCAAGATGGAAATTTTCTCCAATTAGGAAAGTGCACGCATTTAAAGGATGAGGTTTATTGGACAACAATTACATGACACTTCATTAGTTTGGCCAATGGAAATGGGATTGGACAGAAGGGGTTGTGAAAATGAGGTGGCGGAGATAGTTAGGGTTGTTTATTATTAGGCCAAAAATAATAAGAGTAAGGTCGAAGATGATGATAAGGATTAGGCATTGTTTGAGCTTTATATTTAGATGAAGATGCTTCCATGGAGTTTCCTACATAATTTCAATATATCAGGTGTGAACTAAAAGAATCCATTTTTAATAACATAGATTTGCGTGAAGTTGTGTAGTTGTTTGAATGTGTTTTAAGGAAGTCGAATAATTACACTTCAATATGTCTGACTGTGCGTTTAAATATTTATATGTGGTTCAAACATGTGTTTCTGAGCAAGTAAATGGTGTAGGTTTTTTGGGGGCCCTCTCTAGGACCACCTAATCTTCCATGGTGAAACGACGTCAGCTAACTTAACTAAAGGCCGTGTCATCATTACCCATCTCTTTCTCAAGAGCGCGAAACTTCTTCAGCATTGCCTAGGGGAGAAATTAACGTACACGTTATTTGAAGTGGACCATGCCAACAAGCATTTGCAGAAAAGCATCATAACATTTTTCGTTGTTCAACTGTCCTTGGAAAGCATCTTTCATTTCAACTTTCCCCCTTAGACCAAAGCTAGTAAAGGGATGCACTGTTTTGTTTCCGGAGGTTCTTTTGCCATTGTTTTTGCAACAATCCTTTCCAGTATGGTTGCATTCAATCTTTTTAAGAAGAAGAAGAAGAAGAGTGCAGAAGTAGGAGTAGGTAGTAGTCGATACGACGTGTTCTTGAGCTACAGGGGCTCGGATACCTGCAAGGCTTTCGTTGATCACCTCTACAGCAGTCTGATTAAGGCAGGGACTACACCGATTTCCGTGTTCAGGGATGATGACAGCATACTAATTGGTGAGGAATTTGGTTCACAGATTTTTGATGGCATTGCACGGTCTAGGATTTCAATCCCTGTCATCTCTGAAAATTATGCTTCGAGCAAATGGTGCCTCCGCAAGCTCTTTCATATCATGGACCACAAGAAGAGCACGTCACACATAGTGTTACCTATTTTTTACAAAGTTGCCCCATTGGACGTGCGTTATCTGCAAGGAAATTTTGGAAACACCTTCCATCTGAGTAAAAAGCATTTTGAGGAGAAGGATATCCGGGAAGGGCAATGGGCACTTAATGAAGTCAGTTACTTAAATGGATGGGAATCTGAGAAATTTGCTAACGGGTACTTTACTGAATTTTTCCTTCTTTGATAAGTATTCTTCTTCACGCAGATCCGATGAAATGTAGATGAATTACTTTCACTACAAGCTCAGAAAATATCCCCAAAATATTACAATAAAAAACCATAATGTTTAGAAGACAACAAACACAAGTACTCCCCAAGATTTCCCTGAAAACTAAACCAACGACAATTAAAATCAAAGCATCCCATAGTCCCTAGAAATTTTACATTTTCCTCCGGTCCAAAGAAAAAAGAATAAGAAATGAAAATGCCTCCTGTTATTATGATCAATCACTAAACAATAGGCCTACAAAGGGACTCCAATGCTTGGTCTTCCAAAGCATGATTACCACTAGATAAAATTGACCTATAGCCAACAAGGGTTAGCTCAATAGACAAGGATCGAATACTTTGCATAGACTATGTCTAGGTTCATAATCTCTCATTGTTTTTGTTGTTTGATAGGCACGAAGGAGAATTAATGGAGCGTGTGGTCGAAACTGTTTTAAGCAAGTTACAGGAAGATTTTCAGCTGGATGTGCCCGAGCAACCAGTTGGACTTGATGATTGTATGAAGGAAATTATGAATTGGATCAACAATCCTCCCAACAATCCTCCCATCACTGCTCGAATGATTGGAATTTTTGGCATGGGTGGGATAGGCAAGACAACTCTTGCCAAGTGCATCTACAATGAACTCTCAAATAAATTTGTGCATGCTAGCTTCCTTTCGGATGTTCGAGAAACTACCAGATGCCATGGTATTACATATCTACAGAGTCAACTTATATCGGATATACTAAATAGAAAAATTGAAGTGTCTAGAATTGATGAAGGAATAAATATAATCAAATCTAGATTCAGAGGAAAAAAGGTTCTCATTCTTCTGGATGATATAAATGACAAGAATCAACTAGGTGCGTTGGCTAGGGAACATCACTGGTTTATGGCAGGAAGTTTGATCATTGTTACAACTAGAATTGAAGCCATTCTCGATCAATCTGAATTCGAGGTAGACTATAAGTATGAATTGAATGAATTGGATGGGGTGCAGTCTTTGCTTTTGTTCAATAGACATGCATTTCGTATGGACCATTCTCCGAGGGACTTTGAGGGTATATCTCATGATATTGTATCCATGATCGGTGGGCTTCCCTTGGTACTTCGGGTCATAGGTTCATACTTGTATGTAAAAACGAATCTAAAAGTATGGGAAGACGTGCGGAAGAAATTAAAATCTCAACCATTTTATGATGTCCAAAAGATATTGCGAATAAGTTATGATGCATTAGAATATGGACATAAGCAGATTTTTCTTGATATTGCTCGTCTCTTTATTGGTGAAAATAGCAAATTCGCCATGTACATGTGGGAGGACTATGGATATCCACATCAAGGAATTAAAGAGTTGAAGTTAAGGTGCTTAATTAAAATTAGAGATGATGGCACGTTTGAGATGCATGATCAATTGAGAGATCTTGGAAGGAGCATTTTTAGCCAAGAACATTCGTTTGAGAGACGTACTAGACAATGGGAGCCCGACTATGACGGAGTCCTAAGAGTACTAAGACATCGAGAGGTAAATTATGGCACCCCTTTCTTTTTCTCTCCCTCTTAATTTAATAAATTTATTTTGATATATTCTATTATTTTGTGTAGCATGAACAGATGCTTTTGCTTTCTTGGAAAAAAGAACCGATTTAAACATCCATTTATATGAATTACAAGTATCTCAAGGATGAAAAAGTTATGTCATTTGATTCGATTTCATTGATATGAATTACATCTGTAAAAATTTGGTCGACAATCAATTTAAGATCCTTTAACTACAATTTTACACTATAAAACTCATTTACTAAAAGCATGCAATTGTCATATCTAGTTGAATTTATTGATAAACTAAAGGACTATAAGAATGAATAAAGATGAAGTATAAACATTATAGATCAAATTAATGAACATTTTTTGGTTAAAAAAATGATGGTATGTGTCAATTATAATAACTGATAATTAATTCAAAACAATAAGATTGTAAAATATTCACACTTGTGACGTGTGCTTGCTTTCTGGTACGGCCGAATGTACTGTGGTGCTCGTATGATTTAGGAATTGAATGTTCAATATTTTTTCTCCATTTTGATTTTGAAGATATCTGTCCCTCTACTAGTTTTATCTATCTCTTTTCTTCTTATTTCCTCTTAATGGATAAGATAGTGAAAATCTCCTGAAAAATATCTTTTGGAAAATCTTAGTGTTTTTAAGGTTTTATCTTGTTGACCTTGCTCAATGTATGGATTAAGTTTTTTTTTTTTTGGGTCGGTAATGTATGGATTAAGATAGGTGTATGATAAAGAGTGGATTTTTTTATAACAAACATTTCTATCTGCTATAAGTTGTGTTGTATTATATATATATATATTTTTGGGGGCAATGCCTCTTGTGCTAGAAACCGCTAGATTGACTTGACTATTAATATAAAAAAATTGACTAATTAGAGGAAATGCCGTGCTTATTATTATATCCATACCTTTGTATTCATTATATATGATTTTCAGCATGAAGCCAATTTTTTCAACTATGTTTTATCTTTTACTTAAACTATCAATGTTCATGTCATTTTATTATTATATATTGTCCATTTGGGATGCCTCATAGGCTGATCAATGGTGAGGAATTAACCCTAGCAATTATCCATGAGATGTCGGGCAAACAAAAAAGCTTTATATTCTTGATATAATTTGAAATATCTCGTTCCTACGATTCAATATCACACCCTTTTGTTCATCCAA
Organism: Corymbia citriodora subsp. variegata; assembly: GCA_014858505.1. Taxonomy (NCBI): domain Eukaryota; kingdom Viridiplantae; phylum Streptophyta; class Magnoliopsida; order Myrtales; family Myrtaceae; genus Corymbia; species Corymbia citriodora. The sequence continues at coordinate 24,075,514 of CM026411.1, read as the reverse complement.
TAACTTCTCAACATTAGCAAAAAGAGCACACCATAAGTGTTTCTGAAAAATGAAAAAAAAAAATTCAAATCTGTTTTAAATAGACCAAATTGCTGAAAGATGGTAATTAGTGTGGAAAAAAAAAATTAAGTGATTGTATGATTTGAGAGATTTTGATTTAACTTTGGAAAATGAAATACTTTTGGGACTAATTTCTAATTGTCTTGACCATTTCAAATTTGGTTGCCTATTTTGTTATATCTTATTTCTTCAGTTCATTTTGGTGAAATATATGCAAATTGCACTAAAACTTTCGGCGAAAGTTTGAGGTTTGAAATCCCCTTTTCATATGGTAGATTTTTTAATGTAATATACAAGATAGATTGATGTACAAGTGAAAATTATGAAAGTGCGGGATGATGATTACAACAATTTAGCGGCTTTTGCAATGAACAGACTTAAGAGAAATTACTATAAAAGTCAAAGTGTAAAAAGTGAATTGACAACCAATTGAACTTTTGGGGAAAAAATGGGTATTATTATAAAGGTCAATCAAAGCCATAAGGCAATTTTTTTCACCATCTTCAACTAATTAAATGATCTGTTTTAGCAGGAAAGTTAAACAGCATGTTTTGATTTATGAGATGCAAAAAGAAACAATGTCATTCTTATGGAAACGGACATATGATTAAACAATGTCACCACGTCACTTTTTAGTTAATCGGTTCATTTTTTCAGTTATTCTGAAAGAGACTATCTTTTTTCAATCCTTGTCAAACTAACCAATATCACCATGTCACTTTTTAAAAAAAAGAAAAATAACTTTTCAAGGAAATGATTGACCACCTCATAAAAATAGTTATTGGTGTAAATGATATTTAGATATCTTCTAGAGATATTTAGGATATTTTCCTGATTTTCTATATTTGTTTTAATTATGCATATCTGATTTGATTTCCTTATATAGTCCTGTAATAAAGTGTATAAATAGTCTCTTCATGTAATCTTTTCTATATATCGAATTATATTAAAATTCCTCACTTTTTCTCTTCCACATTATTGCATTTAACTAATAAAATGAAATTCGGGTGCTTCCTTAGCTACTTTCAGGTGGCCCACCGGCACGCTTTAACGATTATTTTGAAAATTTATACATAAGTCATATGGAAATTTACCAGTAAACATATGTATGTTGTAAAATGGTTTCACGTACTTATGCACTACAAAATTTGAAAGAAAAAAGCAAAAGATAAAACGTTGAGATGCATTTGCCTTTGTTGTTTCAAAGCAATGGCTATTTTTTCTTTATTTTCACGTCACTTGTTTAATTTTCGAAAGGTCGCCAAATTTTTTTTTCAAATGTGAGTTCCCGTGTCCATATCCATATTTATATAAGGGAAGGATAGAAAGGTGACAGATCGTGCAAACCCAAGATTTAAAAAGAGGAAAAACTAAAAAGTTAGAAGTTTAAAGCATTTAGTCATTTTTGCCCCCTCGAGTTCCTTCTGCCATATCCAGATATACACAGATGAACAGTTCAAAAAACTTGCAGGGACCCCGTTGGTTCCGTGACTCGATCCGGGCAGGTTCAAGTAGAGACTCTAAGCAATTCCTTTTTGAAGTACGATGGCTTCAGTGGAGTGTTGATGGAAGCGATTTGTCTCTTCCGACAACCAATTTGCATCTACCGAAATTATTGATACTGGATTTATCACACAGCAAGATGACAGAGGATTGGGAAGGATGGAGTTCATTCATGGTAAGATTGGGAAAAAAGCTGTCCTCTCTACAATTTTAGGTTTTGTTTTTTGTTTAGCCGATCAACTCATTTTTTGACAGCTTATTCTTCTTTTGTTTAGGCGGCAAAGCAGCTAAAAGTTCTTGACCTTGAAGGTTGCCCTAAGTTAAGATGTACGCCTGATCTCTCAGCTTTCACACAATTGAAGATTCTCATCTTGAGGGATTCTGGTGGACTGGAGCATCTCCATCCTTCTATTGGCAAACTCACAAGCCTTGTTTCCTTGGACTTGAGTTTGTGTTATAGTCTCAAGGAGCTACCAGAGGAAGTGGGTGAATCAAAAGATTTAGAAGAACTTATATTAGATTTTGCTGGTATTATAGAGATTCCTATGTCTATTGCTTCTCTGTGGAAGCTGAAGAAATTGAGTGCTGCCAATTGCAAGTCATTGAGAGTAATTCCTAGCTCAATTGGTGATTTACAGAATTTGCAACATCTTGACTTGAGTTTTTCTGGGATTGAAAAGCTTCCTAGTGCTATTGAAAGGTTGAAAAATCTGCGGATTCTAAACCTCCAATCATGCCGTAGTCTGAAAGGTGCAATTCCAAGTGAAATTGGTCACTTGTCTTCGCTTGAAATTCTCGATATGAGTTGGGCATTGATATCCGACCTGCCAAAAAGCATCCAGAATCTTTCTTCTCTCCAACGCCTTAGCCTATGGGGCTGTGTCAAGCTTCAGTCGCTGCCAGAACTTCCCTCGGGCTTAATATATCTGTCTGTCTCTTGTCAAAGTCCCACGTTGCCACAGCTTTCTAGCCTAATCCACCTAGAAGAACTCCATGTTCAGGCAGGCCTTATACTTGAAGAAGACATCCCGAGCTTTCCCCGAGACCCTTGAAACTCTGTGTTGAGAGGAGTGTGATAAGCTGATGCTTAAGGTTGATGGATTAAAGAACTTGGAAGAGTTCTCAATGGAAAAGTGCAGTTCCATTGAAAGATTGGACTAACGATTGCGTGCCAAGCATTGCATTAACCTAGTTGAAATTCAGGGCCATGATGATTTGGAGTTCTTGGAGAGCATATTGATATATGACTGCACTTCCATTGAAAGGCTTCTCTCTCCGGAATCAGTGTTTGGAGAAATTACAGGCTGTCGGGTGCAACAATTTAGTGAAAGTTCTGGTCTTGACAGTGCAAAGTTCTTAGAGACTTTACCATATTTGGCGGGATGTGAGAAGTTAAGAATCCTAGAAAGTTGAAGACTGCAAGAAAGTTAGTCAGATTCGGGAACTTGACTACTTGGATTTAATTTTCTTAGATATTTGTGGTTTTGACTCATTGGAAATGATACCGAATTATCTAGAACATACATCTAAGGAAATTATGGAAGAGATCTGTCTCAATCTCTCTGTTGAAATACTATATTGCGGTGTAATGATGTGATGAATCTTATAGCCATCTTACAACAGTGAAACGAGGCATGTTTCCTTGACAAAGGTAAATAAGCAGTAACTGTCATTTTTCTTCTAATATTCATGACCTACTTTTCATCACTCTCTTCTTTTGACAACAAGGTTTTCCATGGCAGGGTTCTGCACTTTCCTAAATTGCTAGTCTTACAAAATTGAAGGAGGGTAGTTGGTCATAGAAAGTGACATTATGCATCGGCCAAGATCAAAATATAGACCCTTATGTCATTAGAAGGCATTGGTCATCTAGTAAGATTCTTCATCCTTCATCGGCCAGCCGAGTGAATACAGTAGTACTTTTGGAAGCTATATTTTTTAGGAATGATTTGCTCCACACCGGGTAGCTATTTGATTGATTTTGGAACTCTCGATTTGCCTCTGTATAATTGTTGTTGATTACGTTATAGCAATGGTTTTCATTTATCCTTCCATTGGCAACTTCTATAGGCTGCAAACAAATTAGCGGCTTGCGAGGCAAGAATGAAAATACCAACAATGGTAAACAAGAATTACATTGTGATTAATGGTTCCCCTCTCACTAAAACCCAGAATTTGAAATTTTCATCTAGAGGCCAATGATCTTCTGCTACTAAATATCGTGAACTACGCCTAGCATTTCCGTGTCCAATATTCATATTTTCTTGGAAAAATCCTTGGTCAATTTGGGTTCCTTTGTGAGTTCTTTTGTGCGTCAAATTTGACAAATGGCAGATGTCCTGTTCAGGACAAATGCCTTTCGATTTTTCATAATGAATGAAAACCATGTCAAGTTGCTTATAGTTCCCTTGATGTTTCTCTTGAACCTTCTAAGACAAGCATCAATTCCTAGTAAGTATGATGAATTGAGCTAAAATAAACTTCAAGGTTCAAGTGTTCTGGTTGGTGATAAAAAATAAAAAAAGTTCAAGTAGTTTTGGCTAGTCTATCATATGTGAATGTGGCCTACCTTAACATTACCAGTATTAAAAAAAAAAAAAAAAGACCAGGTAAACTGGTGTTGCTTCTATGACATGTTTGTTGGTCTATGTAAGGATCAAGGCTTACTTTGGGACTTCAGTTCAGTCAACTGTGTCGATGACCTTTTGCATAGTTAGACAATTTTTGTCCGTTTGTGAAACAAGCTGGGATGAGGAGCTTAAGAATTTGCTAATTAGTTTGTGTCACATTTGATCCCATTGATCTCACGGAATTGTTTTATCACATGACTGATTTGGGTGTGGCTAACTTGACTGAGGAACTTCGAATTCCATACTTGAGACCAATCAAAATGAAGAAAAGGGATTTTGTGAAGGAAGCATCAGCAACAGCTGAGGACCATCTTGTGTGCCAACCTTGAAAATGCTTAGGGGCCAACTGGAGTGTCCCAAGGAAGTTTTGATGCTTGTGAATATTTAAACACTCAATCTTGTCTTAACAACACATACCTGATTAATTGTGACTGTACTTTTTTCAATTAAATAGGCTCTCTGTATGGTTGTTAGGTTCTACCTTTCTGTTAATCAAACACATGGCTGCTGACTTTTCGTATGTTACCCTGACGCAGAAGTGTTTGATACGGTTACATTGTAATGATATCACTCCTGAACTCAATGAGGCTCTGAAAGGGGAACTGCTAGTCGCACCATGAAAGACTGACTTGTGTGCTTATACTATATGAGCTGTGGAATTTCACTTGAAATTAGTAGGCAAGAATGCATGATGACAGCCTCCTCCATTTCTATCAGTTTATTAGTGTTATAATATCCTCTAAATGTTCTCATATAGGTTTTTGATTTAATAGGCTCAGCTCTCATGTATGTGGCATTGGATTTGTAAAGTTGAAATTGACTTCCTCACAAACTATCCTGTATTGCTGATTTTGCTAATTGGATCTTGTAAAATAACCAAGTAGCAAATACATCCTTTTGTTTTGTAGTTTAGACACTTCACCTTTTCAGCATAATTTCATTAACTTCAATTCAATTCCTAAACACAAATAGGGAAAGTGTTGCTAATTGCATACTTCTTTTGGGCCTGTCGGTTTCTTTTTCGCCGGCCAACTAATGAAGTCTCTGTTCATTTTGGTCCAAGTGTGGTTGTTGTCAATAATGTTTACCATTTGTACCTCATCTCTCATGGGGTAAAATGTGAAGGTAGGATCTTGGATACCTTCATTTATTGATAATTAGTTAGTGCTATCTTCCTTGTGCAGATTGAAGTTGCCTTTCATGAAACTCGGAGAAAATCCCCAAACATCGTGGGATGCAGATACAGGCAAGAATGTCCTATGTCATCATGGAAAGGCTTTCCAAATTTCCTTACCTTTGGCATTTATTATGTGCTTCATGTTGTTAATGCTCTTCAAAGGATTCTTGATATAAAGTGACTTCTTATGTGGGGTCTTAGTCTTTCTTTTTTGGTCGCAAGGGGTTTTAGTCCTTTGCAAGCTTTGAAATTGTGTTATTCTTTTAGCAAATGCTGAATCACCATTCGCTTGCAGGAAGACCGCACAGGCAGGTGGTTCTATATGTGAAAGTTAAGCATATAATGAGATTTGTTAACAAGATTACCAGATAGATGTCCACTTCAAGCTACAGTTTTGTCACTCAAAAGAAACTTTTTTCGTGGAAAAAGCAAATACCGTGGAATCAGTAAATAATCTGTCAGTTGTAGTCAAGAATTTCAATGAAAAGTTTTCCAAGAAGATAGTACTCTCTGAGTTGAAAAATTTTGAACAGAAAATAGAAGTGTTTATTAGTGTAAAATCATCTCTTTGGTCTGGTTACTCTGGTTACATTGGAAAATTCATACATAGGCATTTTGCAATCACTTTGATCATATAATCTGAAACTTGTTTTTATTAAGCATGACTCTATAAGCAGAAGAGATGCAGCCGCGTACATTTTCATATCTGAAACCATTTTTGCTGTGGCGTGTTTACAATTTTAAGACCGATAAAAAAGATGTGGACAAAATTTTTGAAAGGGTGAAAAAGGCCCATCCCAAAACTTATACTCATTTGGTTTGAACAAAAATCTTTAAAGGGTCATAATATTTGGTCAATAATCAAACCCTACTTCACCAATTTGCGGTTAGCGGTCGCGCATTCAAGTTTCAATCAAAGCAATGTCTTTGAGGCCACTCTCATATGTTCTTGAACTCTGTACTAGATTACAATGGGAATTTTAATAGTTAAAAGCTACTAGTAGGTACTCAATAGTCTGATTTGCTACTTGTCCACTCGAACTTCGACTCGATTTTGCCAGAGCTCCAGAGGCTAAGTAGCTTGTAAGCCAAGTTCAAATCTATAAGTACTAACACATATTATGCGGGTGTTAAAACGCACTCAACATGAAATAAATTAATTTTCAGAATATTGGTTGAACATTACACGAGAAAAGTCGAAAATAAAGTTAATGTATCGACTCTACACTTTATTTACTTAATTCTTAACGAGTTTCTTGGCAAATTAATCCACAGAGCAATAGCTTAATTTTTGACTGCTTATAGAAGAGTGACAACCTTACCAGCCGAATTGATTCAAAGTTGGAAAACTGTGAATCATCCGGATAACTGGATGAACATGTTTAACCAAATGAACCGATTTGGTTCGATTCATGGGTTTTGATACTTTTCTTTCTTCGGCTTCAATTTCATGCCAGAGATTGCTTTGAGCTTAGTTTTTGAAGTTTCTATCACATTTAAATCAAGGTGCTATAAATTACAGCTTTTTGAACAATAACTATGTAAGTTTTGATAGGATTAAAGGCGATTCATTTCAAGCTTTTTGATTTTCCTCAGTTTTGTAACTCCAAGCTCGACAGGACCATACCAGAAAACTGAAAACTCTCCTCACATCAAAATAGAACAATGGAAAGATCGGTTTATTTAACATGCACACGGCATTTTAGATTATATAACTTCAGTAGTCTACATTGCCATATGATGAATCAAGCAATGAAGAGGATTCAAAATAAATAAATTGAGGAAATTAGGGGTTTAAAGAACCCCAAAACGGAGGGTTAAACAACATTTGGCCAAAAGAAAGTAATAAACAATGAAATTGACCAGAAAGTAGATCTCAACATCATATTCTACAAATGAAAGCAGTCTTCTTATATTGCAATCAGCATCATGTTTAATCATCATGCCATAAAAAAATAATTACTGAACCAACAAAAATAAGTTGAAATATGACAAACATTATAGCTGAAGGTCAAACTGAACATCAAGTTAGATCAGTCATTTGCCACTTTTAGAGTAAAGAAAAGAACTTTAACCAAATCTAAATTAATTACAGCACAGCAAATTTCCACTGCATGGAAAAAAGAATTTGACTTGAACCAATACATAATTTGCTAGTTTCCGCAATTAATAGCTAAGAATGACAAAATTTAGTAGGTCACACCATGGAACCAGCAAAGTGTACCTTCAAGCACACATTGGATCCCGTCAGTGAAACTAAAACATTAGAAGAAAAGTTGATCAGCCGAGTATTTGTCAGCATGTCAGCTCGATTCTAAGACATAGGAAATAAGCATTAGGCAGAATCCATTTCGACTTACCACATCAGGTTTGCCCCATCCCAAAGGCAATGGTAACACATACAATCTGCACCTCTCCAGTATGCCATTTCTTTTGAACAGCCACTCTTGGATAGGCTACTAATCCAGCATGATATTACACTGTCTTCACACGGCACTTCTCATTCAAGTATTTTGCGACATCAACGCATTCACTCTTTGAAAGGCAATATGCTATGCCACAGGAATTAGCAAATCGATTCTTTAGCCACTCTCCAAGCCGCTTCAGCGGTTCCTTGGTCTTAGCTATGACCTCATGTTTTAGATTTGGTCTGTCAAAGCTTTTCTCGAGAACAAAAGCATGGGGAAACCTAAGAGCTTTTAGGATATTCTGCAGTGATGTATAATTCAATCAGAACAAACAGATTATTTGAACATAATCAGGAGGTTATTGTGTAAGTTTAGTACCTCATGAACTAACTAAGTGGTGGTTGCAGTTGAGGCCATCACTGGGACATACGGAAAGTTTTGCTTGACACGTCCCGGTCCCCTATAATCTGCATGAAAATCATGTCCCCATTGACTACAATAATGACAACCAACGTGACAATCAATGAGCTTTACTTGTTAATTAGTCAAATGTACAAGAAAAGCTCAAACCAGTAGTATTTCCCTTCATTAGATCACACTGGCAGAGCAAATCCAGTCAAGGAATTGTGAGAAACACAATCAATGACCAAATGGATAAATCTTTTTCTTTCTCAAGTTGTTGATATGTAGTTAGCCGTTTATAGAATAAATAGGGACTCAAGAACCAGCTTAAAGAACTGAGTATCATGCCAAACAAAGACAGGAGATGGGATCCTTATCCAAGCTTATGCCAGTTCCAATTACTTAAGAAAATAATCTCCACTGGAGCTTATCTAAGTTATGTGCTCTTTACCTACTATAATGAATGATGTGCCACTAAGTGTTCCCAAATGACGGAGCCTAGATCCTTTCCATAGTTCAAACAAGGAACACTGTATTCGGTTATATTAGAACTTCCCATGGGTCTGGGCTTCAGAAGGTCTAGTGTCACACAGACAATTTAATTAGGCTAGAAACACAGAAAGTCCAAAAAATTTTGGAAAAAGAGTTTAAGTTGGCATAAATAAAAGCTAACTTGCTTATGTTTATCAGGAACAATGACAATAATTGTGCAGTGGCAACATAAAAAATAATTTTCCTTTTGAAGTAACTCTAGCATGATCTTTCTTGATGTACGAGGCATGCCAAAGATTATGCATGTCTCACACAATGTGTCTCATCAACAACAAAACCAGCTAGTCGTGCCGGCAACGCATGATGGTTGAATATAAAAAATTTATAAAGAACCTTTTCGAAAAAGTTACGGTGCATCAGTAACAATACCTTTCTATGCAAGCATTTTAATATCTCAAGAAATGATGGGTTTCCCACAATCCTTTCAGGAGTTACATACAATAGCTTGCATGATGGTTTACCTTTTCTGAAAAGGCACGCAAAGCAGAAGTGGAGATTAATAATTTAACAGTCACAACGGTTCAGCATAAAAGTTTTAGAAGTCCAATATAGCTAAACGTTGCCTTAGTTCTTGGAAGACAGCTGCTACTTGGGTAGCAGTTTGTTGAGAGTTCCAAGAAAGTAGATGGTATTCTGTACTTGAGGGTTAGAGTAATTATATGATCTTGTACGAGAGATAGCAATGGAGTTATAACAACTGTGATACCTGGTTTAAGAGTTGCTAGCAGCTGAAATGAAGGGTGAAAACATGAGAAGAGCACATGAAGAAAGGAAGGGACAAGGGAATTATTATTTCTTTCAACATCAGCTGATTAGGACGGACTAGTAGTCACTAATTGTCTTACAATTACTTTCAGCTAGAGACATATATGGACTACTTAATAAATCCAGATTAATATCTTTGTCCTTAATTCAGTAAACAAATTTTTGCAAGCTACAAGATCCATAGACATATTAAAGGACATTAATTTCAAACCAATTATGGGAAAAAGAAGTCATAGATGGTCAACCCTTGTGAGATAATGGCATAGCCAACAACTGCAAGGAAAAATAGAAATCTAGAACAATATTTGGTGGAAGTACTATGAAAACTTATTCCTCTTTGACTTGGTAACCCATTTGAATTGGACCTATAGCATGACTGACAACAACACTTGCATAAACAAGATGAATTTTCTGGCAAGTGATTAGAAGGCCCCAGAAGCATGGTACAAACTTTAAATTCTAGAAATTACAAAACAGATAGAGATGTGCGAAGGCAGAATGAGAATGTGCTGTATTTCGTTCTTTTCTAATTTTGTCTGATGCCATACATTGGAACCCATGGTTATGTACCTGAATCACTTCCTATCGCTTAATTTTCATTTTAAAACATTTTCTTCCTTAAGTTCACAACCTTCTCAACAGTGCTAAACAAAGCAGATTAGAAGATCATGTTAAAGCTTAACAGGTCTACCCTTTTATATTTAATTGGTGGAACCATTAAGCAAAGTGCACAGGGCCTGTGCTCTAGACATTGTCTCCACACTCTTCTACTTACAATCATTACACAGTCAAGACAATGTTAATATTCACTGACATTGTAACATAAACTTTTACCACCTCCAGTGGGCAGGAGAATAAAGCAATCTTGCTTGGCTACGGAAGCTTTACAAGCCTGATGCTGCATTGGTTGAAATGCCTCGTTTCTGAATATGACAACATTTGCCAATTCTATGTCATTCAAGGCCTGGAATTCTGCATAACTCAGTACCTTGTTTGGATGTCAAAATCCAAGAGCAATGTCTCTTATTTGAAACTAAGGATTTTGAACCTTGAGTGACAGTGCTGTTACAGTCCTTCAATAGAAGTAAGCCTCTTAAGCACCATCATAGTTTCTGACATGGATTGTCATGGAAAGTGAAAAATGTGCACAAAGAAATCACAAGCCTTCATTTACACAAAACATTCCTATCAAAGACGTTGGATTGCCAAGTTCCATACTTTGATGATCTGCTCTACTCTCAAAGTATTTGAGAAATACAGGTATTTGTACATCATCCAAAACTAGAATCAACTTCTTTATTGACCAAAGAATTCTAATATGTCATTTTGGATCTTGAAGATTGTGGAAGTAATTGGCAAAATTTAGAAGTGTCTATTGGACATTTGATTCAATGAGAGGCCACATAAGAAATTTACTAAATGCTTTTGTAGCGTACATTGTGTAGGTAAGCAAATTGGAAATGATCACAGTGATTTTAGTGGTTCGGCAGTATTGTCTATGTCCATGGTAGAAGCATACCATGGATTCTAAAGATTGTCTAGCCAGATGTTGAGTGGATGAATTGCTGGGAGTACTGCTTCGGTCAGCAATATAGCATGTGGATTTTTAACTCATTTTACTGCCAAATATATTGTCTTCATCTTCACTATCAGCAGAGAAATCCAACTCAAAAAAGGTTTGGCTTTTCTTAGGTTGCAGAGAATCTTCTATAATATTGACTTCATGCATAACATTGCATTCACCGTCATTACGGATATCTTGGCCAAACATATCAGTCAAAACTCCACAAGCTTCTGATTCTGCAGCTTGCAAATCATCCCAATCCTCAGAATCTTGCATGGTTTCAGCAAGTTCTGCTAGGAAGTCATTGCCACAGTGCTCCACAGTGATAAATTCTCGACCTTTGTCGCCTTAAGAAAACCAAAAGAAGAAAGAGATGATTTGGCAAGTTCCATGGCAAACAAGAGATCAAATAAATACAATCTACAATATGAAATTTGCACTTAGTTCAGTGAGACATGATATTAATATTAATGCCAAACACCATAAGTAATTTGCAGTGAGTTCAGAAATAAGCCGGACGATTCACTAGTCAATAGAACTACTCCGCCAAACCCACAAAGCAACAGGGATGAGATTAACGCTCATTGAACTAAGTTTATTCAGCTCCAGTCCATTCAAATCCAAATTAAACTATTCTATTGCCATCATCAGAATAGCGACTAACCACAATAAAATCTCCTTAATTAGAATGCACAATCAATCACTTCACAAATTATCCATGCAACACAAGAAATTATGTTATTCCCAAATGACCATATATCACGCAATAAGCAACTAAAACCATCATCCAAAGCAGCCTATACGCATCAAACTGGAACAGTACCACGCATTTTGCCTGTCAGTAAGACTACTTCACTAAACCCGCTAATCTATACAGCAGGCTATTCCAAGGGTATCATCATCTTGGTGGACGAGAAATACCTGCAAAACCTCTGCAAAGACTAATCATCAATAAAATTTTACAATATGGCAACAAATAATGCAAGTAAAATAAATGGAACTCATACACGACTAAAAAAGATTTTGAACAGTAAGCTCAAAAGAACTCCCACCATCTGAAACCTTGCCTTCGACAAGATCTCTGCATCATCAGTTCATTCCTTAACTCCATCTAAAATCAGAAACAAAGCACGTTAATAGCACAATTTGAGCCATGCCACCAGAAAGCTTTCATAAGCTGGCAATGTGTGGGCGTTTGATGAAAAGACAAAGCAGGTAGTACCAGAACTAGGTATATCAGGAATATTTGAGAAAAGCTTCTTCCTGGACTTGCTATTCCAGCTGAAAAACTGTAGAAAGCCTCCATTTGACCATCTTTTCTCCACCTCCATCTCTCAATTACAGGTATCTACAATAGAAACAAAATTACATGCATAAGGAGGAGAAAGGAAGACCCAGAACAACCACATCCAGAGAAAATTTGTAACTTCGACAAAAGTTCACATAGCTGAGTGGACGATGAAAATGCTAGACTAGTGTATTTTACTAGTCAGACAAAATTACGCGAGAACATATGAATGACACAGAGCGAGTGTGTATTATCCAATTTTTATTAACCCGACATTCCAATCCGCAAGCATTTGAGGACTCACTGCTCGGATAATTCTAATCTTTACATTTGCCAAGAATCGACCCAACAACCACTTTCGTGCATTACCCAAACCAACATCAAGCATCCCACATAACTCAAATGAAACACGATTCATTCACACAGCATTTCCCAAACTCCTAAAGCCCCATTGCTTGTAAAGCACGAACTCACTACATGGCCTGCTAGGTCCAGACTCTAAACTGAACTGGAGAATCACACATAAACAGAGCAGTTGCGTACACCAAAAATCACAAATTTTCGCGCGAACCCAATATTCACACTTACCATCCGCCGAACATGGGGTGAGGATAACAAGAAGCACACTGAGTTACGCATCAAGTTAACGACAGTAGATCTGAGCCGGCATTGCCGGCGAGATGCGCGTGGAACGTAAAAACGCGGGAGCCGCCATCTCAGCCTCTGGAATTGCCCGGCGAACTTGACGCCAATGGCAGAGAGAGATCTGGAGAGATGAAGAAGATGAGGAAGAAGAAGAGGAGGAGGAAAAGACACAGAATGCGAGGAGTTCTGAGTGTTAAAAATGGTAATAAAAAAAATGAAAAGTAAAATGGAATTGGTGTCCAAAGGAAGGAGGAGGGGAGGGAGATACTGGCTAGTTTTTTAGCGTTAAAATCAGACAAGGAAGAGACAGCGCTCTTGCTTGCTGTTTCTTTTTTTTTTTGGTCAGTATCTTGCTTGCTGTTAAAAAGGATTTTTTTCTCTTTTTTTTCCCAAAGAGCCAGGGTGCCATGTCCGACCGCCACGTGTCAATCTTGTGGGTTTAAGCCAGTTTAAGGGTCTGTTTGTTCATTTTTCCCATGGAGCTAAAATGTTGAAGCATTTGAAAAATATTTTGAAATACCTTGCGGTCAAATATCGGTATTTGGAATGCTAAAAACCCAATATTATTTTCATGCAACCTTCTGAAGTAGCATTTGTGGAATGAAGAAACTAAGATTAAAATATTTTTTTCTTTTCAAAACTACCCTCAATAATTCTTTAATTTTTTGATTTTGACCCTTCTTGTAATTATTCATCTTTTTTTGTGCAAGGACGGCCAACCGGGCCACATTTAGTTGGCGAAGGGTCGGCGAGTGGCTAGCGTAGATAAAATACATTCAAAATCCACTACAATTTTTTTTTTTGCCAAAACATTATCTAAACTCAAAGTCCATTTGCAAAAAGTTTTTATCAAATGTAATTTACATTTTCCCAAATGATTTTGGCTTTTAGCATTTGTAACCATTTGCAAAGTTGAATCAAACTGGTTTTCCAAGCTTTTTTTTTTCCTTTACTTGGAATGATTGTATTAAAAGTCCTATAAGTTGTTACAAAAATGTAACTAAGTTTGGAAAATTTCAAAAAGTACAATTAATTCCAGAATTTTATCAAGTTGGTACAATCAAATCTTATAGAAGCTCGCCTCTGTTGGTCACTAGCAAGGGTGACCTCACCCTGTCCCTAGCAAGGGCAAGCCTTGCCTTGCTATAGGTGAGGCTTACTATGGTCGGCCCTAGGCGAAGCTTGTTGCAGTTGGCTATTAGCAAGGGTGACCTTACCATGCCATGAGCAAGGGTAAGCCTTGCCTTGCCATAGGTGATGGCGAGGCTCATCAGCTGTCGATGAGGCCCAACAACTAACTAGAGGAAGAAGTGAAGGAAAAAAAAGAATAAAAATTTAGAAAATTATAAAAATTTTCGAACTTGTCCACATTAGAGCTACCATGTAAAAGGATGTGCATTAATTAGACTATCACGTCGGCGATTTTGGTCAAAATTGACAAATTATTAAAATATTTAGATTTAAATAATAAATCATCAAAATATTTAGGATTAAATTAACATAATTGAAAGGTTTAAGACTAAATTGATAAATTGTCAAAAAGTTTAAGACTGAATTAGTATAATTGAAATATTTATAATTGAATTGACATAAATATAATAGGTTCGAGACTTTAAAAGTAATTTTTTCGCTGGAACTTCATTGGGATCACTTAAAAGACCTGCAAGAAAATCAAGGAATGTTTGGCGATGTCCGATGACGGCATTGCGAACGGCAAGACAGTGGGAAAAGATTGGGCACGTGGGAAGTGGGCAGTAACAGCAGACGACGGACTCGGACGACTTCACGAAGGGAAGTCCGGACTTCGTTGGAGAAGAGGCTCGCCACAAGAGAACTACTTCAGATCTTCGCCTTGAAAGACTTTTACCACGAACGAATTTATGGCGTGAGAGAATCTCACGATGAGTGGGTGAGAATCTTGAAGCGGGTGATGAGTTCTTCTCATTATTGAAGCGGTGCGCTCTCAAGTCTGTAAAAAGTGATTGTAAGAAAGAACGACATTATTCTTTCTCTGAAAATGTCCCCTGTGCGTCCCCCGTCCTCTATGTGTAGTCAATGTCCTTCCTTTTTAAGTGTCGAAGTAAATCTCTTTTATTATAAGAAAGCCCTCCTCCAAAAGTATTTCGGGAAAATTGTCCCAAAAATTCTGATTTTATTGCACTTTTACCAGTTAAGTTCATAAACCTTTCAAAATTGTCAATTTAATTCTAAATCATTTCATTTTTGTTAATTGAGTTTATCCGGTCAATTTTGGCTAAAATTTACTGATGTGGACACTAGCGATGTTTATGGTATGGTTAGTGTTGACATGAACAATTCTTTATAATATTTTAATATTTTATGAAATTTTTTATACATTTTTTTATTTGTTCTATTTTTTTGTTTTTTCCCCATTCTTCTTCCTTTGAAGTTAGCCCGCCACCGGTCATAGGCGAGGCCCAACTAGGCAAGGTGGAGCCCCAGTGAAGTTCAACCTTGCCTTGCATTGCCACCGACAAAAAGAAGAAGAAAAAAAGGAAACAAAAATATGAAATATTCTATAAAATATTAAAATATTATTAAAATTGTCCATATCAGCACTATATATCCTACATGGCATTGTTGGCATCCACGTCAGTGAATGCTAATCAAATTTGGTCAGATAAATTCAATTGGCAAGAAGTGAAGAGATTTATGACTAAATTGGTAAAAGTGCAATAATATTATAATTTTTTAAATAATTTTTTTCCAAAGAAACTCATCATGGTTCTCTATGATGCTAATTTCCTTTCTTGAAAATCACTTGCTGGAACTTTGACCGAGAATTCTACTTTTTGGCCCATAATTATGTATCATATATTTGGCCAAAATACCCTCTATACTTACGTGGATACGTGCCCTGTGGCCGAGATTCACTTGCTTTAGCCATGTACATTGCCCAATATTCCTTTGCGAACATTGACTGGATTCCCTATCTTTTAATCTCTTTTTCTTTTCTTTCTTATTTATATTTTTTATTCTTTCCTGCTCTACACATAGCCTGATATCCTGTCAAGATTTGCCGACTCATTCGCACCCTCCCATATCGTTAATTGCGAGCCTAACACTCACGGGAAAATCTTACCTCCTCCTCCTCCTCCAGGTCATCCATGATTTCTTGCTATTTCTTTTCTTCTATTTCGAAATAAAGCTGCATTTCATTCAACCAGGAAAGCCGAAGCGCCCGTTAAATGGGCTTCAGTACACACAAAAGGTCCAAAAGAATTTCAAGGGGCGAAACAACCCAATTCGAAGTTAGAGAATTGTATCCTTGGCTTTAGCGGCCTAATCTGCAACTAAATTGGCCAACCTTCCACAATGCTAGATTCGAACCCATGGAAAACACGCTAGAGGCTAGAGAGCAATACACTTGGACAAAAGAGCTCTCACTAGGGGTGATTGATTCCCAATCCTATTCGGTTCCACCCAAGAACTGAAACCAGACCAAGAGGACCGGTTCCCATTTTTTGGCCCTGTGGACTAGACCAATTGGTCCCGGTCCAATTCCAATGCACAAAAGTGCATTACCATGCCATTGGCATAGTCCAAATTGAGCAAACTGTGAGGCAAGAGGGAAAGGTCAATGAGCAAGGCGGGAAGTGAGGCTATGAGAGGGAGAGGTGTCAATGTCAAGCGAGGTGGAAGGCGAGATTGGGAGAGGGAAAGGAGCTTGAAGCAAGGCCCCAAGAGGATGTCAAGTGAGGCAAGAGGTGAGGCTACGAGAGTCAAGCGACTCACTCAGAGCAAGGCGTGAAATGGGTGTCACAGGCCAATTAATCTAGCATTCCTTTGACCCGTGCAGCCTTAGGATTTCTCCCAAGCAGCTTTACTCATAATCGACTCTAAATGATCTTAGAGAGAGAAACTCTAGAAAGAGAAGCTCTGGATTTGTATTTTACTTGTGAATGGTTGATACAACGAAGGGGAGGAGACCTTTTTTATATACAAGTACAGGGCAAACTTTATCCTTAGATCTCTCCTCAATCATTCGATGGAGATTGTATCTCTCCAACTATCACCTATTTGCATTCATTATACACTTGTACATTTATGGTATTGCCTATCTCTAGAGTCTTCGAGAACACTCGAGAAAACCCTAGAACTTAAGAATACTGGTTGAGGATTTGCTCGTTTCAAGGATTGGTCACGGCCTTCGTACAAAACTCTCTTGGGTTGTTCATTCCTTTGGGCCGTGACATTCTCCCCCACCTATTCGGGCGATGTCCTCGTCGTGTCTTCGGCATGGGAGGCATCAATTTGCTTCGCAGATTCCCAACTAGCTTCACTCTCTAGAAAACCCTTCCATTTGACCAAATATTCTCACTTCGACACACAATACCACTTCCATATGACTTGATTCGCTATGATGCATTCGACTTCTCGATCATACGAGGTTTTTGCTCCAAGTGGTGTTTGTTGTGATTCATCTCGATCCATATCTCTCTTGTCTACATGGAATGGCTTAAGCATACTCACATGGAAAACCGAATATACCTTTAACTTTGGTGGTAACTCCAGCTTGTACGCAACCTTCCCAACCAGTTTATCACACGAAATGGCCCTATGTAGCGACTGATCAACCCCTTGTGCACGTCTTTGTATCGAAGGACCACTACTGACGTGTCAACTAAAAATCAGGTGTTAACATATTTCCGCACAACCTATCTCATCCTGCTTGCACTGATGAGCATGCTTCGTGGCCATACAACTGTTGATGGTGGTCTGGTTGGCTTGGAAGGATTCAAGGTCATGGTCGAAAGTGCTCATGAACTCCTCGTACCTACATAAGAAGGGATGGCCGTCATACACATGGCTAGGCTTGCACTGCGCTGCCAGCCTCCGAATGGCCTTGATCATCTTTGGCTGTTCGAGATCACGGCCAAAGTCAATACCAATTGTGAAAGTAAGTCCCTCCACAGAATGAGGAAATTATTACTAGAAGAAGCGTGGAGGAGCAAGGGGAATGGCCCGCCATGACCTCAAAGTAATTTTGAAATGGAAACATCTTGTATGCGGCCCTTCATATAGAGATGGATAAATAAGGATCGAAGAGCCACAAATTTGAAATGAATCGATGCAACAGATTTCTGGGGAAGATTTATTGCTTATTGATTAAGCTGGGGAAAATAGAAGCGTCACAAATATTGGGCTTTGATACGGTTTGGTGTTATGAAGTTATTCAAAAGGCGCAAACATTCATTATGAAGTATTTCTCCATTTGAATAAGCCTATAAACCCCGTGTGTTTATCTTTTAGCATATTTGCAAGGCACGGAATATGAAGGACCAAATTTTCATTCATTAGCTACCACGTTTACAAGAAAATAGTACAAACCACGGTTTATCTATCTAAACCAACATGATGCCTATATTTGGGGACAAATTCAGCAAGGCGTCTCTCGGTCTGCCCATTTTCTTTGATAGCTTGGTGGTAGGTGAGATGCTTTCCCTCCATTATTGAGAGTGTCCTGGCGCATATCTCCTCCATGTCATCGAGGGCTTCTTGACAGGCTTTGATCCTGTCCTCAAAAATTTTCACCGTCTGTTCACAGAGGGTGATTTACCCCTCGGTCATACTCAGCAGACTGAATAGACCATCAAGGTCAATCCTATCTCTCTTTAGTCACAAAAGAATTGCGATCAGGACAACACTCTCCAACTGTTGCCAATTTCCTGACCAGTTCATCTCTGGAGTCGATCGTTTCCTTCAGCATTTTTTTTGAGTCACTTTTGATCTTGCACCATCCGTCGTAGGTCCTTTGGACCGTTGGCTCAGGCCCTTCTTATGTTCTCCTTCTAGCTTAAGGAAGGAGTTTATGGACCTCCAGTTTTTTATAAACGAGTCCAATGCCTTGTAGAAAAAGAGACAGAACTCATTATAATCCTCCCTGAAGCGATGTGTGGGAGGCAGGTGGGTCGGCTCGCCATTAAAGACGAGGTTGATGACATTCGCAAGATTTTCCGGATGTTCAAGCAGGAATGCAAAAGTCAGGCGAGTTTCGCAATCAGCCTCCTCCACAGGTTGGAGAAGGCACTCATGGAAGACGTAGAGCTGGAGGTCAAGGCTGGCTGGCCATTATTGTTGAAGCTTGGACAGTGTAAACTGAAGCAAGTGCTTAATGAATCCTTAGTTGATGAAGCTTCGATTGAGCGACGAATGCAAGCACAAACCAAGGTTTATATAATGGAGGAAGAATTTCAAAAGTCGAAATTGATGCATCGATATGATAAAAATGAGGTGAACAAGCAATAGAGATTGGGCAGGTACAACATAGTCAGGGTGGAAGCAGAAACATTGCGAGTAATGGGCAGTTATTGCGAGATTATTGGGAGCAAGATGACGTCATCACCGACAATGCGAGGGGATATCTACTTAGTAAACCCGTCAAATGGGTGAGTTGGGTCGGGTCAAAAATGGTCCAACCATATTAACCCAATCAACCCGTTTTAACCCATATTCATATAATGTAGATCTAGTGATCCATACCCGACCCATATTGCTAAAAACCATTATTATTGTAGAGAAACCCAAATTCATTCTAAGTTTTATGCTAAATGAATAAAAATTCAAATCAAATTAAAAAAAATTTAAAAATAGTAAATAAAATAAAAAATGTAAAAATCCTATAAATTGAAATATTTTTAAAGAATTTCACCAATTTTATATATCTTTGTAAAAAACCTATAAATTGAGATAGAGTGGAGTGAGTGGCGGAGGCGAGCAGTGGAGTGTCGCGGTCATTGATAAGTCACCATCACTCACTGAACTTGAGGATGATTCAAAGAAGAAAAATAGATTTTACAGTTTGGTTAAAAATTGGTCATATTGGGTCAAAAATGACTCATACATTCTATAGTTGGGTCGAAAATGAGTCAAAATGGGGTCATACATTCTGACCCATTTTCGATCCATTAAGATAGAACATGACTCACAAAATGGGTCCATGACCTATCTTGATGCCCTAGTTAAAAATGGGTTGAAAATGACTCATACATTCTATAATTAGATCAAAAATGGGTCACACATTTCGACTCATTAAAATAGAACATGACTCACAAAATGGGTTTATGACCCATATCGACGCCCTTACCACTTAGCCCTCTATACATGTCCTAAAATCTTTATTATGATGAAAAGTACCAAAGCATGATGCAATTCAAAGTATCGATATAGGATTGAGTTTCAATTCATCATGAGTATTCCCAGATACGGTGAAGATCATAAATTGGGGGCATCACAGCTGTGGATAAGGAGTGTAATAGGCACGTGCTATGAGTGACATCAGTAAGTAACATATTAAAAGGGGAAATTTCTGAAGGCACTTTCTTAGGTAAACTATTCAAGAGTCGATAACCTAAAGGATGCCTTTCAGATGCAACATTTGGCATGGGATAGTAAGGAAGATTATGAGAATTGATGTTGAAAAGGAATTCAAGATATTGAGCCATCCATGCTTGCAAAATCCAAAAGGGACTAGAAATAATATCATTCTCTTTAGCCTTCATTGACAGCGAAGCATGGGTGAATCCTCTATATAATGAAGCTAGAACAATTGGCATAAGAGCAATGAGCTTGCCATGCACAAGATTGGTGGCCATTTGGAGATAATCCTTGCTGACCTTAAGTTATGGCTGAAAAACACATATTTTGACAACTAATACAACAAGAAACTAATGTGTTCTCCATCGTCGACAGGCCTAGTCTTCTAGCCGAATCATTTAAGAAACTCGTTGTATGCAAGGACTCCATTTGAGATAAAAAGGGTTTCAAATTCCAGCAATTCCCCAACAGAACAACCAAACAGTTGGAAACCCACTATGGTATATATAGGGTAATAGTGATGGGACCCTAGGGAAAGAAGAAATAGTTAGTTGAGGGGGACCAAAATCTTATAGCAGACCCTACTAATTCTCGGATTATATAATGAGAAAACATGATGATCTCAAGTGCCTTCTCAATTCCTGCACTCATCCAAGCAAGTCGGGTGGTGTCATCTTCTCTTAGGCGAAGATACTAATTATGGAAATCAGCCTCAAACAAGACAAACCCATGAAATCGAGAAGAAGCTGAAGACCAAAATCCCAAAAGGATTGGTGTTGGAACCTTACTTGGTAGGAAAGCAAGCTTTGAGGGAAGGATGAATCTCGTTGTGGTCTTTAAGGCTAGGACCCAGAAGAAAGCCACCCATCACATCTTAGATAGCATCCAACGGACCAAAGCGACAGTCTTTAGCATATTATCCTATTTGGAGAGTGACAAAGTTGTCAATAGGTGGTTGAGTCGCATTCAGAGGTTTCCTTCGGTGCCATGGCAGATGATGAAGTAAAGATGAAAAGGAATCACAAAAGGGGATTTGGAATTTGGGAAGGAGACGAAATGTGTTTGAATCCCTAAGGAGATACTAATAGAAGACGATGGTTTGGAGGGAAAAAGGAGATAATTGTCTATGAGAATTAGAAGAGATGTGTTGAGATGATACAGGGAAAAGAAATCCGTATAAGAGAAAAGATGTGAGAAGACAAAAAGGCATGATCACCTCGGAGTATGGCACAAAGGATGAGATATTCCTTTAAAAGAAATAATTCAAATTTATTCCTTCTAAAAGGGGCATATATTAATACCCAAAATTACCCCTATAATCACGTCTTAGCCATAAGGGTAGTAGTAAGAGCAATGCGCCCTATTTTGCTTGTTAAGCTAAGAACAACCATCATTCTCAAAGGTATTTTGGGGCTAAGTGTCGACAGGATTCTAGACGAATATACCTAAGTCAATGGCAAGATAATTAAGTGCCACATGTCAAGCTATGGGAATAACGCAATAGATTTGGAATTTGAGCAAAATTGGTATTGAATCCCAAGCAAGAATAACTGATGCATGGCAGGCGCGTGAAAATAGGGAAGTAGTCATTTGCTTAATGGGCAAGTCATGCAAGTGTCATGGATAAGTTAGGGAACGGTCAAATATAGATAAGGCAGTCAAGAAGAGAAGAAAATGAGGGAAAAACCAAGAGTGATGTCCATGGAAAGCAACCAACTAAGGGTTACCGGATTACACTATAAATACTATAAGTCGTACAACTGAGAGCCCCTTGAACATCACAATAACTATATTTACTTTTATTTTATTTTATTGTATCTTAACTATAGCTTTCAAGATTCCCATCATGTGATGAAATTTTAATGTGTATCTATATACGATTCATCATCGTTGATTAAATTTCGGTATTGTTCCACAAGCTTCATGCTGTTGATTAAATTTCAACGCCGAGTTTCCTATATAGAGGTATTGCTGTCGATTAAATTTCAGATGTACGCCTAAACAAATTATGATGTTGATTAAATTTCAACATAGTTTAAGTTAGAAAATATAGGTTATACAATTAGATGTGGTCAAATTACATCATTGATTAGATTCTAGTGTAGTATGTTCATAGAGGTTGTTAGTTATCGAGTCATTTCGATGTTGGTTGTCAGAGTTATAATATATATGTTGGAATAAAATTCGCATTTGTATCTAACATTCTCTATCCGGATTTAATACATAACCTAAGTCTCCAAAAAATGTCTAAATTAGTGCTGCCGCCTAAAAGGGCCCAACACTAAACTAGATTGTCGCATGTCAATGATTTATGGTCAAAATTGGCCAAAAGAACTAATTGGCAAATCATTAAAATATTTAAAATTAAATGATAAATCGTTAAAAAGTTTATAACTAAATTAACATAATTAAAATGTTTAAAATTAAATTGGCAAGTTGACAAAAAGTTTAAAACTGAATTGATATAATTAAAAGATTTGTAATTGAATTGGCACAAATATAATATTTTATGGATAATTTTCTCACCGGAAATTTATGGGGATCACTTAAAAGACCTGCAAAAAAATCAAGGAAGGTTTGGTTCAAGACGTTGAGAAAAGATTGGGCACGTGGGAAGTAGGCAGTAACAGCAATGGACGGCAGATGGCCACTCAAAACGTTGATTAACGTTTGTCGAAGGAATGCCGGACTCGGACGACTTCACGAAGGGAAGTCAGGACTTCGCTGGAGAAGAGGCTCGCCCCAAGAAAACAACTTAGATCTTCGCCTTAAAAGACATTTGCCACGAACGAATTTATGGCGTAAGAGAATCTTACGTATTCGTTGGTGAACGCCAGTATGAGTGGGTTAGAATCTTGAAGTGGATGATGGGTAGGGGTGTGAGAACCGAACTGAAATATGATTTCGTGCAATTTTTTGTTTAGTTCGATTTTGGATAACCGAAAAATAAATGTCATTTTTTCCAATTTGGCTCGGTTTTCTATTTAGGTAATTGAGCTGAACTGAAATATCAATAAAAATTAAACAACCAACTTAAAATCTTTCTTCTTTCTCACCCCTTATTCAATTCGGTTCTAATAGGCAAGGTAAAAATAAGAAAACTGAAAAACCAAACCAAACCAAACGATTTGAGTCAGAATCACACCCTATCGGTTCAATTAAGTTCGTGTCGATTCAGATTTCCTCAAAACCCAAACTGAATTGAACCATTGACACTTCTAATGGGTTCTTCTCAATATAGAAGCAGTGTGCTCTCGAGTATGCAAAAAGTGATAGTAAGAAAGAACAACTTTTTTCCCTCTGGAAATGTCCCCTGTGCGTCCCCCGTCCTCCAGGTGAAGTCGATGTCCTCCCTTTTTAAGTGTTGAAGTAAATCTCTTTTATAATAACAAAGCCTACCTCCAAAAACATCTCGGGAAAATTGTCTAAAAAAATTTCTAATTTTATTGCACTTTTACCCATTTAGTCCTAAATCTTTTAATTTTGCCAATTCAGTTCTAAATCATTTACCTTCTTACCAATTAAGTCAATCCAGCCAATTTTGGCTAGAATTTACTGATATAACTTTGACATAAATAATTTTTTATAATTTTTTGAAATTTTTATACATTTTTTATTTGTTCTATTTTTTTTTTCATTTTTTCCCCTTTTTTTCTTCCTTTGAAGTTGGCCAGCCACCAGCCAAAGGCGAGACTAGGCTGGGCAAGGGGGAGCCTTGGCGAGGGACAACCTTGCCTTGCATTGCCACTAGCAAAAAGAAGAAGAAAGAAAAAAAGAAAAAAAAAGAAATCAGAATTTTTTTTTTATAGAATATTAAAAGTATTATTAAAAACTGTTTATGCATTACTCGTCCTGCGTGACACTGCTGGCTTCCATGTCAATGAATTTTAGCCAAATTTGGCCATATGGATTCAATTGGCAAAAGGTAAAAAGTTTTATGACTGAATTGATAAAAGTGCAATAATAATAATATAACTTTTTGGACAATTTTTCCCAAAGAAACCCCTCATGGTATTATGAGGTGCTATTTTCCTTTCTTGAAAATCACTTGTTGGAAACTTTGATTGAGAATTCTAATTTTTGGCCCATAATCATATATCATATATTTGGCCAAATAACCTCTGACTACGTTTAGTTGTCCATATTAGAATTGGATAGGATAGGGTATGAAATTCATGAGATTTTGTTATATTATATCTATTATTTTGTGATTGTAATAATAAAGTCGGATATATTCACATCACATCATATTTATTATTTGGTGTAAATGACATATTAATAATGAACCGCAAATTTTATAATATGGTAAAAATTTCTCATGACACTATTGTCTACTTTATTTTTATTTATTTATTTTACTCTCATTTTTAATTATTATTTTTTTTAAATTTCTTCCTCCCTTTCCATCATTCTCTAATAACATTTTATTAAATAGAAAACTATACTAATATACCTAAAATATTAAAAAACTAAAATATGTAACAAATATATATTTTATATTGAATTTATTTTATAATATTAAATTCAAATATATAAATAAACATAAGATTAAATTAAAAATAAACTGTTTTTTTGTTATTTTGAATTTCTTATATTATAATTCAAATATTATTTAAATTGAAATATAATTTTAGATTTGTTAATTTAATAAATTTTGACTTTCTTATTATGAAATTAAAAATCTCATCTACCTTTATCTCACATTCTCCGTGGGATAATTTTATCCGGTTTATATTCTCTTTATATTCGACTTTATACTATTTTGAGTAAGCACTAAACGTATGACACGATACATTATCATATCATAAATTTTATCCTAACCGGTAAATGCAATCTCTGTACTTAAACGTGGATACATGCCCAGTTGCTGAGATTCGCTTGCTTTAGCCAATTATATTGCCCAATATTCCTCTGCGAATATTGATTGGATTCCTTTTATTCAATCTCCTTTTCTTTTCTTTCTTATTTATATTTCTTTATTCTTTTCCGCTCCATGCATAGTCAATATCCTGTCAAGATTTGCCGGCTCATTCGCACACTCCCTTATTCAAAATTGCGAGCCTAACACTCATGGGAAAACCTTACCTCCTGCTCCCCCCCGCCATCCATGATTTCTTACAAATTCCTTTTCTTCTATTTCGAAATAAAGCTGCATTTCATTCAACCAGGAAAAGCCGAAAGCGGCCGTTAAATGGGCTTCAGCACACACAAAAGGTCCAGAAGAATTTCAAGAGGCCAAACGACCCTATTCCTAATCGCGTCCGGGCCTCCATTACGCAACAAAATTGGCCTACCTTATACGGTTGCGGATTCCAACGCGTGGAAAACACACTAGAGACGAGAGCAACTCATTCTTATAAAGAGAGCTCTGACCCTCCCAGGACGTCGGGTGGGACTGGCTAAGATGAGACTATCCTGACTCCAACCCTACATTCTCCTTTTCTCTTAACGCTAAAGCAGAAACTTTAGGGTTTGTGGGAGGGCGTG
Organism: Corymbia citriodora subsp. variegata; assembly: GCA_014858505.1. Lineage (NCBI taxonomy): Eukaryota > Viridiplantae > Streptophyta > Magnoliopsida > Myrtales > Myrtaceae > Corymbia > Corymbia citriodora. Next base: position 24,049,695 of record CM026411.1, on the reverse strand, counting down.
TATTTCCACTGCCGAACGGACTTGAACAGGAGAATCCATCAACGAGCCTTCTTCCTCGGAGATCTTGGCACGCGCAGGCCACTGCTCCTTCTTCTCTTCCCGGTATGTAAGCTCCATCTACATTTATTTCTAGATAACTAAAAGTCCGTGGACACCTCGGGTTTAGATGGGTGTACGCGTTGTGCAGGCCCCGAGTGCCAGTGGTTCTCGAGCTTGCGAGAGGGTGTCCCCAGTAAATGCCAGATCTGGGTGCCGGTTTCTGAATACAAATTGGTTCCGCGCCTTCCAAATCTGCCAAGGACGAGGCTACGACTTCCAGATCGGGTGAGTTATCCCGGTTCGCTGTCCGATCTGCTAATCAAGCTTCGATTCTAGACAATCCTTGTGATGGAATATGTATTTCGACCTGTGGGTGCGACCAAAACTCCGTTTGTCCATGGGCATAACGGGAAAAGGTGTTCGGTTGTCTCTGAGGCTTCTTGATTGCACAGTACACAGTACGGATCGGGTATATCCTCCTTAGATACAGATTTTCCTTCATTGGTAAAGCATTTCAGCAAAGGGACCACATAAAATTTCTGATTTTAGGAGCACTTTTCAAATTCAAGACCTTCTCTATAGGCTGCAGGGCGCTTGATAGGAAGACGATGCTAAGTCCTGGCTTTTGTTGTGTTCGGCTGCTCTTATGCCGTTGAATCCATTCTTCCTTGAATACTTGCCTGTCTGAGTCTCTATCCATATAAGCTGGTCGGTTGCTAGCTAGGGTTTCGCTGGAATCCATAGGATTTCATCAACTGTTTGAGTATCAAAGCTATCCTTAAGTCTCTGAGTCTTCCATGTATTCTTCTCTGAATTAATGAAATCAGCCACCAAGGCAGGTTCACCTCTAGGCACAGGTCCTCCAATTAACCCCTTTCTCAACCGTTTATCTTCTCTAATTCTTATTTTCCTTCCATCCCCCACTGACCACTGCACTTGATGAGCAATTGACTCTCTTTCCATTAGTAAGCTTTTCCACCCCCACGAAGGACATGTGCCTTTCTCCATATGCCAAAAGTTCCTATGTGGAAAATAAGTTACTTTTATTATCTAGCTCCAAAGAGATGATGGGCTCTGAAAAAGTCACCAGGCTTGCTTACCATTGCTTTTTTCAATGCAATTTAGTCTCTGAAGACTAGCCCTCCCATGTCTTTCCTGGTTTTGAGAATTTCCCTTTTTTTTCCATTGCATGCCCAGTTTAGTTACAGCGTTCTTCCTCCAAAAGGCTGCAATTTTCTTTGCAATTGTCTTACAAATGGAAACTGGGACTTTAAAAATAGACCTGGCATACTGTGGAAGTGCTTGGACCATTGCTTTGATAAGGATTTCTTTTCTCGCTTTGGACATTAATTTCTCCTTCCATCCTTCCAGCTTAGTATTCACTCTCCCCAAAATCCATCCGAACGTTTCTTCTTCTTCTTCTTCTTTTTTTAAAGAACATCCCAATCTGACGGAATACCTAAATATTTGCCTGTTTTTATCAATCATAGAAACTCTCAGCTCTCTAGCCAGATTTACTTTTAGGCTTTGAGGACAATCTCTAATGAAAAATATTCCAGATTTGTTTAGATTAATCACCTATCCCAAAGCTACACAATACTGGCTTAGAACATTAGCCAGATTCTGGCATTCCCGTAACATCCCATTCAAGGAAATAATAGAATTATTTGCAAAGAATAAGTGGGAGAGAGTGGGACACCACTTGTTTAGTTGGATTCTCTGATGTTGCCAATCCCCACAGCTTTCTTGATAAGCATAGATCGAACATTTGCCACTAAGATAAAGAGATAAAGAGGATAGCGGGTCTCCTTGTCTAATTATGCTTGTGTGCTTGTGTGTTTGGTTTAAATCCATTCCGCATTAATTCAATTAAAATGCGATTTATATGGGCCTAATGTTATCAAATGAAAATAATGCTAATATCTATATGCAAGTTGATTAATATTTTTGTTTAAGGCCGGGGTCGACCCCCTTAATATCTATACAATAAATGACTAAATGGATCACCAAGATTTGGATATAAACAAAAGGCTAGGCAAACAATGTTTTTGGCAGTTTTGTCTGACAGGGACTGATCTAGAGCAAGGATGTTGGGCGGGCCAAATATTGTCAACTAATAAATAAGTTTTTAAGCAAATGTGTAATAGAGAATGTTGTTAAGAAAATTGAAGCTCATTGATCTCTATCATTAACTAATATCATCTTTGAATTATTATTTTTTTCTCATTTTAGAAAGATGATGTATTTGACAACATAAGTAGCAAAAAGAAATCGACTTTTTTAATAGATTTATGACTGACTAAATAATCTCTAAAATAGGACAATACATCTTGGATTTTTTTTTACTACATTACTAGTTCTTGACTTTTTAGATCATTATCACATTTAAATTCTAAAGAATCTCTCATGATGTGTCAATAGCCTGTATGTTTTCAATGGATAGTTAATATTACGAAAATAGACCTAATAGGCAAATTCAATCATTCCATCTAAATAATTACTTGTCATTGATCATACTCTACAATTGGAAGCATGATTGTTGCAAAATATAGATCATAAATTTGGAAGACCTTTTTGCTAAAAGTTTCTAAGAATGATTTCTTCCACTGTCGAATGTAAAGAAATTGGAAAAGTCTGGTAGAGTCAAGATTTATGGATGAATATGTAAATTCTTTTAAGTACTTAGGCCTAAGTGTAATTTTCTCCTATTAGGAAAGTGCGCAACTAGAGCGCAAGGTCCATTGGAAAGAGAAGATGGGCACTGGCTCCTGGTCAATAACTCTTAATATTGGTTTAATCAATAGACACCTGCCTAGAAAGACTTGTAATTTTGTATTCGGAATCGTTTATGCTCTCCAGCCGGCCTTTTCATTTGTTTATTTACATCCTTTTGTGCAGCAGGAAGGCATCCTTTCTTCAGTTTTGCCTATCAAACTTCCATGGAGAAAGGGCAAAGTCTGAGCAAGGCAAACAAAGGGATGCAACGTTTTATTTCAGGTCGTTCCTTTGCTGTGCTTGTTGCGCCTATTCTTCTATCTATGCTTTTAGTCAATCATCTCAAGAAGAAGAAAAAGGGTACAGAAAAGTTGAGCACTTCGTATTTATCTTCGATACCCACTGGAGGTAGCAACCAATACGACGTGTTCTTGAGCTTTAGAGGCTCAGATACCCGCAAGGGATTCACTGATCACCTCTACCGCAGTTTGATCAACGCAGGGACTGTACCAATCTACGTGTTCAGGGACGATAACAGCCTCCCAATTGGTGAAGAATTTGGTTCACAGCTTCTTGATGCCATCACACAGTCTAAGATTTTGATCCCCATCATCTCTGAAAATTATGCTTCAAGCAAATGGTGCATCCGCGAACTTATTCGTATCATGGAGTGCAAGAATAGGATGTCACACATTGTGTTGCCCATATTTTACAAACTGGACCCATCTAATGTGCGGCATCTAAGTGGAAATTTTGCGAAGGCCTTCCATTCACGTAAGAAGTATTTAGGTGCGGAGGATATCCTAGAAGGGCAACGAGCACTTACAGAAGTGACTCTCTTAAATGGAATTGAATCTGAGAAAACTGCTAATGGGTACTTCACTTACTCGAACTTTTTTTATTATTATATAGGTAATTTATCTTATTCATGCAAGATCGATGAAATGTGGATGATCTACTTCCACTACCAGCTCACAAAATATCCCCAAAATGCATCAATGAACAGCTATAATGCCCCAAAGACAACAAACACTAGTACTCGCCAAGACTTTCCTTCAAAACTATACCAATAACAACTAAAACCAAAGAGAAGAAAAGTAGGCCTGTGGGATGCCCTAGCCTTAAAGGAGGGTAATCTTCTATCCTAATTTTTTATTTTTACCTAAAAAAACAATGAACCTCCTATCCTTCAATTAGGGGAAACCTTAAACCTTAGAGCCAACGTTATGCTTTTAAATACTCTGAATGAGCCAAGGGCACCACTTTATTTTGTTTGAACAAGACCTACTTATTGTCAAGAGGGAAAAAAATGACTACTACACCACCATCATTCATTCTAATTTGTGAAACCAAAACATCTTGGATGTTAATTAGCCTCTTCCCTCCTTCACATATATGTGGGTATCTTTTGATGAGATTAAGTATACCAAATCGTGAGCTTTGTTGTTTGACAGGCATGAAGGAGAATTAGTGGAAAAAGTCACCAAAATTGTTCTCAGCAAGTTGCGACGTGCTTTTTGTCTTGATGTTACTAAGCACTTAATTGGAATCGATGGTCACGTGAAAAAAATTAAGAATTGGGTAGACACTCCTACCAGTGATGCTCGAATGATTGGAATTTTTGGCATGGGCGGGGTCGGTAAGACGACTCTTGCCAAGGTCATCTACAACGAGCTTTCGAATGACTTTGTGCATCGAAGCTTTCTTCCAGATATTAGAGATACAGCTCGCCGCAAAGGTATTCTTTATCTACAAAATCAACTTATTGAGGAAATACAGCCAATCGAACGTAAAGTTTGCACAATTGATGATGGAGTTAGTTTGATCAAATCCAGATTCAAAGGAAAGAAGGTTCTCATTCTTCTAGATGATATAGATCACAAAAGTCACCTGCATTATATGGCTAGAGAATGTAACTGGTTTGCTTCAGGAAGTATTATCATTGTTACAACTAGATATAAAGCCATTCTTGATCAATCTGAATTCAAGGTAGACTTCCTGTATGAATTGAGTGAGATAGATAAGGATCATTCTTTGACTTTATTTAATAGACATGCATTTGGTATGGACCATTCTCGGAGGGACTTTGAGGATCTCTCTCGTAATATTATATCCATCCTTAGCGGGCTTCCCTTGGCTCTTGAAGTTTTAGGTTCATACTTGTATGAAAAAGAAGATCAAAAATTATGGCATGATGTGCTGAACCATTTAAAAGAAGAACCACATGCACAAGTGCGAGAGATATTGAAGATAAGTTATGATGCATTAGATGATGGACATAAGCAGATTTTTCTCGAAATTGCTTGTTTCTTTATTGGCAAAGAGAGCACATTTGCCATTTGCATGTGGGACAACTGTCAATTTCGTGCTAGTCAAGCAATTGAAGAGTTGAAGCTGAGGTGCTTAATAAAAATTGGAGATGATGGTAAGATAATGATGCATGATCAACTTAGAGATCTTGGAAGGAGCATAATTCGCGAAGGACAACTACCTAAGAAATATAGCAAACTATGGGCTTGCAAGGAACCCTCCAAAATAGCAAAAAAGGTAAAATATGGCACCGCTTTTCTTTCCCCCTCTCATATTTTCATATATTTAATCTAATCTATTCTCATCTTTTATCTAGTATAAACAGATGCTCCTACTTTTTAAGAAATAATTTATTTAAACATCCATTCATGTCCATCATAGATTAATTGTGACAACTAATTGGATTATAAGTATCCCAAGGATGTCAAAGTCATTTTATTTAATTCAAATTCATTGATAGGAAGTAAAATTTTCAAATACTTAAGATACAATGAATTTAAGATCTTTCACTACAATTCCACACAAAAAATCTCGTTTACGAAAAGCATGTAATTTTCGTATCTAATTGAAAATATTGATAATCAGAAAGACTACAATATCAAATAAGATGAAGTATAAACATCATAGATGAAATAAATAAAGATTTCTTGGTTAAAAAAAGTAATAGATGATATGTGCCAATTATACATTGGTTTCCTAAATCATAGGAGCACGATGCAGTCATGTTGACCCTACTAGAAAGCAATCACACGTGATTTTGAAGATAGCGGTCCCTCTACTAGTCATATCTATCTCTTCTCATTCTTCTTTCCTCTTAACAGATAAAAATCCACTTAAGACTTATCTTAGTAAAATCTTACTATTTGTTTAAGTTTGTATCACGTTGACCTTGTTCATCTCATGGATTAGATTACATGTACAATAAAGAGTGGATTTTCTTATTTTTCTTTCTTCCTTTATTTCATTGCTGATTGTTCGTGATTTGAACTCGCTCTCTTGCCGCGCTCAGTGGAACTAAAAGAGTTTGAGCTCTTTTGGCTTACTTTTAGTCACGCGGGACGGCTATCCGCATGTGTCCCAAAGTGACGTCCATTTTTTTTTAGTTCTAAGCGCATCTAGGTCCATTACTTTCTCACTTTTCTTAATGAAATATGTCTTTCCTCTCCAATTTGTTTTGTACTATTAATTTTTTTGGATAACGCCTGCCAAAACCGCCAGACAAACTAGACTATTTAGAGGAAATGTCATGCTTATTATTATATTGATATCTTTATATTTATTATATATTATTTTCAGCATGAAGCCAAGTTTTTAACTAGGTTTATGTTTTACTTAAATTGTCAATGTTCTTACATTTCAATATTTCATGTTGTTCATTTGGGGAAGCCTTAAGAGGTTCACGGCTGATTGATGGCGGCGAATTAACTGTAGCAATAACCAAGCGATGTTGGGCAAAGGAAAAAGTGCTATATTCTTGATTTAATTTGAATACTTAACAAGATTCAATATCACACTTTGATGATTCAATAGCTGTTCTTGGCATTAGCAAAAAGTATACACCATCATAAAATGAAAGAAGTCAAATATGTTTGAACATAGATAAATGTTGAAAGATGCAAATCAGTTTAAGAAAAACTTAAACGGTTGTAAGATGTGAGAGATTTAATTTTATTTTAGAAAATGAAATACTCATAGGACTAACTTCCTATTATCGTGGCTCTTTGCATTATGATTTTGTATATTCTATTATATCTTATTTCTACAATTCATATAGGTAATATATGTGCATCGCATAAAAACTTTTGAGGTTTGAAATTCCCTTTCAACATAGTGAAGTTTTTTTTTTTTTAGGTAATATATAGTAGAGATCAATGTTTTGCGAGTGGAAATTATGAAAGATATTTTGAGAGCAAGATTTAGTGACTCACGCAGTAAAGGGGGACAAGCAATGGATAATCGCATTAATTAGACAAAAAGGGAGAAGTAGGCAAAAATACAACAGATATTAGAATTTAATTTGTCTCTTAGATTTTTTAAAGCAAGAAGTTTTTTTTGTTTTATTTAAAATATTGTTCAGTTTCAAAAGATTATTAAAAAATTAGTGTGAGCATTTATTTACGACGACGGTACAAAGATGACAAATTGTGTGAGTTCAAGATTTAAGAAAACGAAAATTAAAAATATGCGAAGTCAATCGAAACACTCATATGATTGATTTAATATACAGGGAACTGAAAAAATCGAGGAAATTTGTCTCGAGGAATCCTATGACGACTGTCCCCAAACATCCATAAATGAGCTATTTCAAAACCTACAGAGCTCAAGGTTCCATCAATTGAGGTGGACAGATTTAAGTGGAGACAGTAACAAACGATTTTCCAAATTAAGATGGCTTCAGTTGGTTGACATTGAACCCAATCAGTCTTTTCCAGCAGCCAATTTGCATCTACCAAAATTAGTGGTGCTGCAGTTGTCAAACAGCCGGATCATAGAGGACTGGAGAGGATGGAGTTTGGTCATGGTAAGATGGTAGAAAAACATCCTCTATGATTTTTTATTAGTTTTGTTTTCTTGATCAACTCATTTATTTGACAGCTTACTCTCCTTTGTGTAGATGGCAAAGCGGCTTAAAGTTCTCGACCTTGCATGTTGTGAATGTCTAAGATGTACTCCTAATCTCTCGACTTTCAGAGAGTTGGAGATGCTCATCTTGAAAAAATGTCACAGGCTGGAGGAAGTCCATCCATCTATTGGCGAAGTCAAGAGCCTTGTTTCCTTGGACCTGAGTGAATGTGGGAGTCTCAAGAAGCTACCAGAGGAAGTGAAAGAATTAGAAAATCTCAAAGAACTTATTTTAGATTTTGCTGGTATTACAGAGATTCCTACATCAATAGGTTCTCTGACGAAGTTGAAGATACTGAGTGCCCGGAATTGTCGATCATTATTAGAAATCCCTAGCTCAATTTGGGATATACAGAATTTGCAATATCTGGACATTAGTGAATCTGCGATAGAAAAGTTACCTAGTGCCGATGGAAGGGTGGAAAAACCGGGTCGCTCAGCTTTCACAGAGTTGAAGAATGTCATCTTGAAAGACTGCTACAGACTAAAGCAAGTCCACCCTATTGGCAAAGTCAAGAGCCTCGTTTCCTTGGACTTGAGTGGCTGCAGCAGTCTCAAGGAGCTACCAGAAGAAGTGGGCGAATTAGAAGAACTAAAAGAACTTATTTTAGATTCTACTGGTATTAAAGCGATTCCTCCGTCTATCGGTTCTCTGAGCAAGTTGGAGAAATTGAGTGCCAGGTGTTGTCTGTCATTGAGAGAAATCCCTAGCTCAATTGGGGATTTAGAGAATTTGCAACAACTGGACATTAGTGAGTCTGCGATTGAAAGTTTACCCAATGCTATTGGAAAGTTGAAAAAACTGCGGAGGCTAAATCTTGATTACTGCCTTAGTCTGAAAGGGAAAATTCCAAGCGAAATCGGTGACTTGTCTTCTCTGGAAATTCTCCAACTCACTGGAGCACCGATATCTGACCTGCCAGAAAGCATCAATAATCTTTCTTCTCTCCAACACCTTAACCTAGAGGGCAAGCTCCGGTCGCTGCCAGAGCTTCCTTCTGGCTTAAAATATCTGAGGGTCTCTTGTCGAAGTCCCAGGTTGCCACAGCTTTCTTGCCTAATCCACCTAGAAACACTTTGTCTTTCATGGAAGCGATCTACTTGAATACATCCAGGAGCAATCAGTTCTCTGTGGAAACTAGAGAAACTGAGTGCCTGGTCTTGTTGGTCATTGAGAGAAATCCCTTGCTTTGTTGGGGATCTAAAATTTGCAACAACTGGTGCTACTTTTGTGATAAGTCTGGTTGGTCTATGTAATAATCAAAGCTCACTTTTGGATTTCGATTCAATGAGCTGTATGAGTGACCTTTTGCATAACTGTAACTATTTTTTCCCAGTGTGAAACAAGCTAGGGCGAGGGGCTCAAGCATTTGTAATTAGTTTGCATCCTATCTGATCTTATTGTTGTCATGGAATTATTTATATCACATTATTGATATGGGTCTGGCTAAGTTGGCTGAAGAACTTCAAAATCTCTAACAGAGACCAATCAAAATGAAAAAGAGGGATTTTGCAGAGGAAGCATCAGCAGCAGCTGAGGGCCATTTTTTGTGCCAACCTAGAAGAGGCTCATGAGCCAATTGGAGTGTCCTGAGGAAGTTTTGATGCTTGGGAAGATCCAAACACTTGATCTGGTCTCAACAGCCCATAACTGAATGATTGTGAATGTAGTTTTTCCATTGAATCTGCTTTCTGTAGACTCATTAGGTTCTACTTCTGTTAATCAAATACATACCTGTTGACTTTCCTGTATGTTACCATGATGCAGAGCTGTTTGATGTGGTTGCATTCTAATGATATCACTCCCGAACTTGATGAGGCTTTGCAGAGAGAGGTATGCACTGCCAGTTGTACCATAATTGTGAAAGACTCACTTGTGTGCTTATACACTATGAGCTGCAGAATTTTATCTGGAAATCATTAACATCGATACATGATGACAATCTCCTCCACTTTCTATTAGTTTATTAGTGTGATAATATCTTTTGAATATTGTCATATAGGTTTGTGGTTTGATAAGCTCAGTTCTCATACATGTGGTATTGAATTTGTAAAGTTGGAATTTTACTTGTAGCAAACTATTCCGCATTGCTGATTTCGCTAGCTGGATATTTCCGAAGAACCAAGTAACTAGGACATCTTTCTATTCTGTAATTTAGGCACTTCACCTTTTCAGCATAATCTTATTAACGTCAGTTCTGTTCCTAAACACAAACAGGGAAAGTTTTGCTATGTGCTTGCTCTCCCAACTATGTTGTTTTCTTTTTCATTGGCTGTTGATTGCAGTCCAACTGCGAACTAATCAGAGACACCTGGAATGTGTGGCAAGATATGTCCCCAGATTTTGGTTTTGATTCAAATAATGTTCATGCATTTGTACCTTACCTTTCAAGGATTAAATTGTATTGCTACAATCTCAAATATCTTCATTTGTTGTTAATTAGTGGATCCTATCCTCTTTAGATTTAAGCTGCATTCCAGGAAACTCAGAGAAAGTCCCAAATGCCACAGGACGAAGATATGGGCAGGAATGAGCTATGTCCACAAACATTATGAAAGGCATCCCAAAATTCTTTGGTATTGGTGTTTAATATGTGCTCCTTCTTGTTAATACTCTTCATGGGATTCTTGATATAGAGCAACCTCTTATCATGTGGTGTAGTTGTCCTCTGCAAGCTTTAGCATCATGCAATTCTGTAGCAAAGGCTGAAGCTCAAAAAATGCAGAGGACTGCATGTGCAGGTGGTTCTGTATGTGAAGTAAAGCACAAACTTAATTTTGTTAACAAGATTACCGTTTAGCCACTTCAAGCTATAATTCTGTGGCTGCAAGATAGACTTTTTCATGGAAAAGGCGAATGTTGTGGAATCAGCAAGGAATCGGTCAATTGCAGCCAAGAGTTTCAACAAAAAGGTTTTCAAGAGGATAGTGATTTCTCAGTGGGAAGAAATTTGAACACGAAATAGAAGTGTTCATTAGTGTACAATCATCTCCCTAGTTTAATTAGCTTTGAAAATTCATATATTGCCATTTTGGAATCTCTTTAATCGTATAATCTCAAACTTGATTCACCTACACAGGAATGACACGGTCAATACATTTTCATTCCTAAAACCTAATTTTCTTTGCCATTGGTTATAGTTTGTCAGCTTCAGTTCCTCTCTCTCATGGTGGAGCAGCTACGTTGGCTTGTTGTCTTCCTTTGAAAGCTTAGCGACTTTGCATGACTGCAACTATCCATTTCTCTGTCATTACCTACTTCCTCTTGTTCCCGATTCTGTGTGGCATCACGTCTCTAACTGTGACTTTCTCATATTTCCTCCGCTTTGACTTGATTACCTTTCGCCTCTCATCAGCTCATGGCTCTAGAAATTGCAAAGTCCCACCATTTGTCAGTCCAATGCTTACTCTTTATGTGCTTCTTGTGTTTTGTATGGTTTCTTTGAAGCTGGAGTGTACGACTGGAATTCGCTTCCTTGAATATTGTGTGATGCCTTCGATGGCTGTGAGTGTTGAATGATGGCCATAGCTATTAGTAATCAGAAAGGACTCATGGTTTGCTTATAGACTTGCTCAAGTTGGAACCCTGAATCTTCTGTGCGGGTCACTCGCCTATGGTGTTCCTTGGCTTATTTTCCAAGTTTGTCTTAATATTGCGAAACTGAAACCTACTCTATTCTCTGGTATAAACATGAGTTTGGAATGACTGTTCATTCTCTTAACATTTTCAATAGCAAATACTGTTATTATGATGTTCTTTCCCTTTCACGCTTGTCCTTATGTTAATGGCATGTTGTTTAGGCCTGTTGGAGCTCATGTAGGTTAGTTCTTCTTGTATTTTGCCATTCATGTATATTGTAGGTTAAGGAGAGACTTCTGTAAGCCTGACTTACAGGGTAATAGGGCCTCTACTTGTACCATGGCTCTCTCTATAATTACTTGTGTAAAACACCATATAATGAATAGAATAAGGGTAATTTAGATCCTAAACTTCGTGTGAGTAGATTTTGGAGCATGTTGCTTTCAGAATGATTAAACCTCCAATGACAGGTTTGTAGACATGGCCAAGAGAAATGATAGGTTTATAGTGACCATTCTATTGATTGCTTTTGTTGACACCTAAATTTTTCCAACTGGTCAAACTTATAATAATCCAAGATTTGAGATCCCTGATCACATCAAGACTCAATTCTTGACCCAAAAACAGTTAATTAAGCATTCATAGCAACCCAATTGCATGTAGAAATTTGGACATTACATTTCATTATTGAGCAAGCGTTATTTGACTAATAAATCAAGAGTTGACCCTTCTGTTGACTTTTTTGTCAAATTGAAAAAGTCAAGTTTAAGTCAAAAATCAACATGTAAATTTCGCATATAGATGTTGTTTCAACATTTGCATGTAGAATTAGGCTTTTGAACTTCAAATTTTCATAAAAGAGAGAGGTTGATTTTTTCAGTCAAACTGAAAATTTTGATCTTTGACTGAAAAACTAAAATTTCATTTATTTCTAATATTTTTAGGTTTGACTTCGTCTACGCATTTGATTTAGGCATTTGATTTAGGGATGATAATAATTAAAGATCTAGAGTCCAATTTTGATAATTTTAAATGATGAAATTTTGAGAGGTAAACACTCGGAATTGGGATTAAATTGACAGTTGACTTTTTACCGTAAGGTCAATACATGCATTTTTAGTCAAATTAGGTCTAGCAGATTTAATTTCAATAAATTTTAGGCGTCTCTAGGATATTGATTCTAAGGGTGACGAACAATCAGGCAGACTCGGGCCCAACGGGTTCGACCTGGTCGACCCGAGTGAGCTCGACTCCATGGGCCAAAGTCAACCAAGGTCAACTCGGCCCATTGGGCCTTAAATGAAACCCATGCAGCCCATAAGAGCCGGCCACATCTCCCTCTCTATATTTACCGTAATACCACTTCCTTAATTATTAAAGAGTCATCTCCGTGATTACAAAACAATCGAGCCATGTCATCAATCTCGGTGCTATATAATTTTCTTCAATCATTGGCTCACCGATGAAGATTAGAATAGATTATCCTTTCTTCTCTAATTGGAATGAGAGTGCACCTTGATCCCCAAACCAAGATCTAATTGATCATCTAACAGTGAGGATTAGACACACAAAAAAAAAAAAAAAAAACCTCCATCTCTCTCTCTAAAAGCCTTGGATGGATTTCATGAGAATGACACTTCATTTTTACAAGAAAGCCGAAATTCCTATTCCTGTCGGCTCCTCCTTTTTTTTGTGACCTTCTGAAGCTTCCCATGCCGGCAGTGTCCTTCCACAAGCGTCGGAGTTCCTCATATCGACCACCGATTTTACTTCCTTTCATTCGCCAACGTAGGCTCGATTGATTGATTGATTGATTGAATCTCACAGGATCATCCAAGAATTCCTATTGAATATATGTATAAATTTGAAGACTAATCTTCAATCTATGATTCCTGCAATGGATTGGATGTGATGAAATTGATTTTTGAAATAATTTCAATTAATTGAGGTTAGAAATCATGTGAAGCTCCATGATCCCGAATTTTGAATGCATGTAGCTTGGAGCCTAGCATGTCTTGACTTAGAAATTATGCTAGGAATTGTGTGTTTACTGAGTTAAGCTTGCTCTCTGTGAGGTAGAAAACCAAGATTGATGTGAATTTGTTGACGAAATCTCATACACGTCTCAATTTGTTGAGTAGTTTGAGTTAATTTCAATTCCAATGCATGTTTGTTGAAAATTCGTCCATGTTTGATTGAACTTGTTCTTGATGCTATAGGGTGCCAATTAGGAGTGTTTTGAGCTTGTATGGATTTGTTTTGATGGTTAGAATTTATAACGCTTGAGGAGTAGTTGATTGCACGTTAGTGTAAGGTTCAAATTCGGAGTTCACAGAGGTAGCTTTAGTAGTTCGGTGACTAGGCCTAATAAACATCAAAATTTCGAAATATGCTCGACTAATGAAATGACGCTAAATTCCTAAGCTTTATTTGATAATCATGGTAAAAATTTGAGCGTCATTTGCTAGGTCAAATCAACTTCGAAACTTGGGTCACAGAATTAGCATAATTGAAATTTGAAGCCATTCTTAAAAGCCTAAACGAACCTATCTTGCAATCTGAAGAGTCATTAACAGAAAAGTTAAAGACATCTCAAAGCTTTCTAAAAAGACCAGTTTCATTTGCTAGGTCAATCAATTTTACGAAGACTGATTCATGTTCAGTAAAAGTTATAGAACTCTAATCTGATCAGTAGACAGAGCGAAAAAAAAAATCTGATCGGTAGAAAGATCTTTGGAAAATTTATAAGGAAGATGATCAAATCTGGGAAAATTATGAACAATGAAACTGTAGAAGACTCTTCATGCTTTAAAATAAGAAAAAAATTCTTGAAATTATAAGTTGCTTTACTACGTTAATTAAATCTTCAAAGTCGCAATTCAAATCGGGAAAATTCTAGTCTGTTCTGACCAGTCGGGGAAAATGTCAAAATTAACAAAGGTGTGGTTCTATTTGAAATTGTAGGAGACATCTTAAAATTTTCGAGTGGAAGATATCGTAATTTTTTGAATTAATTTGCAGATTAATTGATTTTTCAAAGAACCGGGTCTGACTAATGAGTAAAAACTGATTGGTATGGGTAATTCAGTAATTTCGAAAAATGTAGACCTAATCATGAAAATGGTTCGCTGTGGAATTAAAGTAGACTTCTTAAGCAAAAAATCCATGCAAGGCTCATTCAATTTTGAAGTCGTTTGGTTTGGTTGAAACATTAAAACATGAAGTATCAGTCTAGAGGAAAACAGAGGAGTCTTTTCTAAGCTTTGACAAAGTAAATAGTTTCTTTTTTGTTTTTGGGCAATGGACAAAGTGAATAGTGACTCTTTTATTTGATAGGCTTAGCGAATGTCATGTTTTGAGTGCTGTTTGTGCCTCTCATCGATTGATTGATGATTTATCCATCTGTGATTAGGATTTGAATTACATTTGACGGCTATCGACATTGCTAGGGATTGTCAAAGGGTAGATTAGGAACAACCGAACAAGACGATGAACTTGAAATTACCAAGTGAGCAAATTTACTATTTCACGAATTTTACTTTGTGGAAATTCGTTCTTACTTGGCCAAATAATTCGCCCATAATAACTACGGAAAGGAGATGGATCGGGATTATCAGTGTGTGCCTAAATCTCCTCGAAATCCGGTCCATTGATGTGTTTCATTGATGGTTTCTTTTGACTGACCCTTGTGTGAATATCTCAAATGATTTCATTGAGTGTTGTGCATGAACGTATGGCACGTGATAATGGAGTAAGCCATGAAGGTATATTGAAGAAGCTCGGAGCGTACCATTAGTTTCTATAAGGATTAGGGTTTAGTTTTAGAATTTGGACTCTAGAATAGGCAAGATCGTAGACTTTGCTTCCTTGTCGAAATACTTGGATGGGAATGTTAGAGGGTCATCTAATTGGTTAATACTCGGACTCTACGATGCCAAATTGTGGTCACTAGTCATGCACTCCAATTTCAATCGAAGCAATTTCTTTGGAGCCACTCTCAGATATTCCTCTGTCGTGCTAGATTACCATGGTGGAACTTTAGTAGTTAAAAAGCTACCCGCAAGGTAATCATACAGTCTGATTCGCTCGTTGTCTTCAGCACCAAGTTGTTGTGAAAAGAGGTTACTGAAAAGAGGAGAAATTGGCAGGTCAGACAATTTTTACTTTGCATGGGAATGCATGCATGCAGAATCATGTTGTAGATAAATCAGAAGGTAAGGAAATTTGAGAAAAAAATTCGAGAAATATAAATATATATGAATATCACATACGAGTCATCACATTTTCCCATGTTTCAAATGCTGGAGATCAATGAATGAAACAAAGATACAAATGAAGATTATACCAGAAAGATCAAAGATTGTGGCACTCTTCTGAATGTTTAATTACCATTAGATGCATAAAAAGATGAAAACCAGATAAACAAAAGAAACCTCTCTGTTTCCTCTGTCTCACCCTTTTCTCTCTTGATGACAATGAGGATGTTATTCTGTAATTTCTACGTATTAATATCTACGCACACTTTTCAAGCATTGCGTTTCAACCATCCGAACCCTTGTTTGAAAGAAGCCTTGAACTTGCCTGCGACTGAATAAAGCTTGTATCTGGTCAACCTCCTCTACCTCTGCTACTCCAGGTCATTCCACCGTGACGGTTTTATCGACTTCTAAACATAAGAAATAGGCAAAGGGCAGAGTCCATTTCGACTTACAACATCAGGTTTGTCTATTCCCATCCCCAAGGCAATGGTTTAGCACATACAATCTGGACCTCTCCAGTATTCCCTTTCTTTTGAACAGCTACTCTTTGACAGGCAACTAATCCAGCATGATAGTACTCCGTCTTTATATGGCATTTTTCATTCAAGTATTTGCATCATCAACACATTCACTCTTCGAAAGGCAATATACTATGCCACAAAAATTAGCAAAACGATTCTTTAGCAACTCTCCAAGCTGCTTCAGTGGTTCCTTGGTCTTAGCTATGGCCCCATATTTTAGATTTGGTCTGTCAAAGCTTGTCTCAAGAACAAGAGCATGGGGAATCGCGAGAGATTTTAGGATATCCTGTGATGGATTTGTAATTCAATCAGAACAAACAGATTATTTCAACATAATCAGGAAGTTAATATGTAAGTTTAGTACCTCACAAACTGAGTGGCAGGTGCAGTTAAGGCCATCACTAGGACATACAAAAGGCTCTGCTTGAGACATCCCAGTCCCCTATAATCTGGAACGAAAATCATGTCCCCATTGACTACAAAAGTGACAAGCACGAAAGTGACAATCAATGAACTTTACTTGTTTTTTTTTTTTTGGTAAGGTAAGTAATATTAACTTTCAACCAAATAGAATGTACAAGGGGGG
>CM026411.1:23791697-24032963 GCA_014858505.1 Corymbia citriodora subsp. variegata | reverse complement strand
GGGGGGGGGGGGGACCATGGCACCACATACACTCAACCAGACAACACGTCATCGGAGTGAATGAGTACCATGTTCACAAAATACAGGATCCCTACAAAGAAAAACAGAATACAAGCTGCAGACCTTGAAGGACTAAAGAAAACTAATCAACCCTCGGGTGCACATCAAAAATAGAGGGGTCCATGCCCCAAGCACACTGCAAAAGTCGATTTCGAGGACTGTCTTGGACAGCTTTGTACAATAATGCTTTATCTTTTACCGCCTTTATCAAGTACTGCTTCATGGCAGGGATGAAGAGATTGGAAGCTCGAAATAGCATGTTGTTCCTGGATTTCCAAATGACATAGAGTAGAGCTCCAAAGGAGAACCGTGCAATGTCACTATGGAACTCCTTCCCCCCTAGAGCCTTTGTAGCCCAACGGAGGTTGTCCTTCCAGGAGTGGTTGCACCAAGCCAGGTTACATTTCGCTGCCCAAAAGGTGGCCAATTGATACGTGACTTGACACTCAAAAAATAAATGATCATGTGAATCAGGAGTCAGATGACAAAAAACACATACCGTGCTAGCGATTCTACCATAAGCCATGAGCGACACCTGTGTGGGAAGTCGGCATTTAGCAGCCAACCATAAAATGAATTGGTGGCGCGGGACAATTGCTTTGTTCCAGACGAGTGAGGCCCAGGGCACCACCGCATGTTTCCTACGAATATAGTCCCACGCCGAAGCAATAGAGAAATTTCCAGAAGGATCCGGATTCCAAGTGAACTTATCTCGATTCTGGGTTAAGGGGGAGATCAACATGCCCCACGTGAACAGGTCATGCATCACTGATCGCCCTACTGGAGAGAATAGGTCAGCAACTTTGGACTCTCTTATGAGGTCCGACCGGCAGATTTCAGGATTTGAATATAGGCGGTTCAGAAGCCCCAATTCCAGCCAAGGGTCAAACCAAAGTGACACCGATTGTCCATTTCCAACTTGCCAGCGAAACATGGAGCTTGCTTCAGGTCTGAGGGAGAGGATTTTGCACCACACCCATGAACATACGGTGGGAATCGACATAGTCCAAAAGTAGTTCCGATGAAGGTAGTTGGCATGTATCCATCTACACCAAAGGGACTCTTTATCTGTAAATAATATCCATATGTGCTTGAACAGAGCCGCCTTGTTGCTGTCTCGGATCCTGCGAATCCCCAACCCACCTTCCCCAATAGGGAGACAGACATCCTCCCAAGAGACCTTGGCTCCCTCTGGTCCTAAGGTCGGGCCCTTCCATAGAAATTGTCTACAGATTTGTTCTATGCGATCAACTACCGAAGAAGGTAACCAAAATATAGATGCCCAGTAGACTTGGATCGAGTGTAGGACAATCTTAATAAGGAGCAAACGACTCGCAAAAGAAAGGAATCTATGAGTCCAAGATTGTACTCGAGATGTAAGAAGACATACCAGGGCTTGGCAGTCCACTTTGGAGATCAAACTGGCAGAGCATATCCAGTTAAGACCTTGTAAGAAACACGATCAATGATCACATGGGTGAACCTTTGCCTTTCTCAAGTTGTTAACATAAAGTATAAGCGTTAATGGAATAAATATGGACATAAGAACCAGCTTAAGAGACTAAGTATCATGCCAAACATCGACAGGAGATTGGATCCTTATCCAAGCTCATGCCAGTTCCAGTTACTTTAGGAAGTAATTTTCACTTGAGCTTATTTAAATTGTGTGCTCTTTACTCAATATAATGAACAATGTGGCACTAAGGGTTCCCGGACAACGAAACCTAGATATTTTCCAAAGTTCAAACAAGGAATACTTTATTCTGTTTTATTAGAACTTCACGGGTCTGGGCTTCAGAAGGTCTGGTGGAACACTGACAATTTAGTTAGGCTAGAACATAACATGCAAAAAAATGTGCAGAAAGAGTTTAAGTTAGCATATATAAAAGTTAACTTGCTTATATATTTGGAACAAGGATAATAGTTTTGCAGTGGCAACATCACATATAATTATTCCTTTTGAAGTAACTCTAGCATGATCTTTCTTCATGTACAAAAACGTGCCAAAGATTACGCATACCTCACACAATGAGCCTCGCCAACAACAGAATCACCTAGTGTGCCCTATGGGTGTCAACGGGTCGGGTCTTGATGTTACCCAACCCGACCCAAACAATAAGGGTCATGTCATTTGACCCTACCCGACCCGAAATGCATAAAACATGAAGCAAAAAAAACGGGTTAATTCGGTTTGGGTTTCGGGTTTTTTATTAAAAAATATTGTAATTTTTTAATAAAAAATATGACAAAGGGAATTCGAAATGCTCTTACATGACGCCGCGAGGCCTCATCCAACCCGTCTGGGAATATCTCTGTAGACAAATAATTTTTTAATAAAAAATATGACAAAGGGAATTTGAAATGTTCTTGCGTGACGCCGCAAGGCCTTGTCCAACCCGTTTGTGAACATCTCCGCAAACAGATAATTTTTTAATAAAAAATATGACAAAAAGAATTCGAAATACTCTTACGTGACGCCACAAAGCCTCATCCAACCCGTCCGTGAATATCTCCATAGACAGATAATACTCTCTCCTCTAAAGTTCTGCGTCGATCGCGAAAAAGAAGCAAATCATATGGAAGATGGGGAGAGAGAGAGGGAGAGGGAGAGAGATTGATGGGGGTCGACTTGAGGGGTGACGACGATGAACCCGTGAGACGAGACGTGTTTGATGAGTTGCGAGTAGAAGGAGTTGTAAAGGAGATAACTTGGGTGGGTATGTTTGGGTTGAAGCCTTTAATGTGTTTGGGTGGAACAATGTTCCGATTCTAACTTGACCCAAAAAATGTATTTCATTTGTGTTTATAATTGTTACCTGAACAATATTAAGACCTGAAACATATATCATACTTATTTCATGTTCGGGTCGTGTTCTGGTCATGTTCGGATTGGGTTAGATGGGTTTTTTTGGACACCCCTAGTGTGCCCACAACGCATGATGGTTGAATATAACAAATTTATAAAGAACCTTTAGAAAAAGTTATGGTGCATCAGAAACATTACCTTTCTATGCAAGCATGTCAATATCTCGAGAAATGATGGGTTTCCCACAATCCTTTCAGAGTTACATACAATAGCTTGCATGATGGTTTATCTTTTCTGAAAGAGGCGGGCAAAGCAGAAGTGGAGATTAATAATTTGACAGCCACAACACAGCATAAATCACAAGCCTTCATTTAAGCAAAATATTCCTTTCAATGATGCTGTATTGCTAATCCACACTTTGATGATCTGCTATACTCTCAAAGTATTTGAGAAATATAGGTATTTGTACAAAATCCAAAACTGACATCAACTTCGTTATTGACCAAAGAGTTCTAATATGTCATTTTGGATTTTGAAGAGTGTGGAAGTAATTGGCAAAAGTTATGACTGCCTATTGGACATTTGATTGGATGAGAGGCCCCATAAGCAATTTACTAAATGCATTTGGACATGTACATGGTGTACGTCCTTTGCTGCGAGCAGAACCACAAGCAAATTGGAAATGATCAAGCAGAGAAAAAATTATAAGAAAAAAAGTACAGTGACACACTGATTTATGTGGTTTGGTAGTATTGTCTATTGCCATGGGAGGAGCATACCATGGATTCTAAAGATTGTCTGGCCAGAATTTGAGAGGATGAATTGCTTAGAGTACTGCTTTGGTCAGGAACATAGCATGTGGATTTCCTACCCATTTTCCTGCCCAATACATCATCTTTGTCTTCACTGTCAGTAGAGGAATTCTCACCTCAAGGAAAGTTTGATTTTTCACAGGTTATGGAGAATCTTCTACTATATTGA
Source organism: Corymbia citriodora subsp. variegata (assembly GCA_014858505.1). NCBI lineage: Eukaryota > Viridiplantae > Streptophyta > Magnoliopsida > Myrtales > Myrtaceae > Corymbia > Corymbia citriodora. The sequence goes on along the minus strand of CM026411.1, from coordinate 24,029,116 downwards.
CATCGTGTATAACATTGCATTCACCGTTATTACAGATATCTTGGCCAAACATATCAGTCAAAACTCCACAAGCTTCCGATTCTGCAGCTTGCAAATTCATCCGAATCCTCATAATCTGGCATGGTTTCAGCAAGTTCTGCTCGGAAGTCATCGCCACAGTGCTCCACAGTGACAAACTCTCGACCTTTGTCACCTTAAGAAAACCAAAAGAAGAAAGAGATGATTTTGCAAGACCCATGGCAAACAAGAGATCAAATAAACACAATCTACAATACGTAATTTGCGCTTAGTTCAGTGAGACACGATGTTAGTGTTATTGCAAGACACCATAAGTAATCCGCCATGAGTTCAGAAATAAGCCAGACAGTTCACTTGTCAGTAGGGACTACACCGCCAAACCCACAACGAAACAAGGATGAGATTAACGCCCATTGAACCAAAATCCGGTCCATTCAAATCCAAAGTAGACTGTTATTCCATGGCCATCATCAGAATAGAGACTTAACCTCAATAAATCTCCTCAATTAAGAATGCAATAATCAAGAAAAACCACCATCCGTCCGAAGTAACCTAAGCACATCAGCAGGACTGCTGCTTCACTAAACCCGCTCCGACCTATTCAAACCTAAAGCAAGACTATTCTACCGCCATCATCATCGTGGGGATGAGAACCTACATAATCTCTGCAAACGCTAATCAGCGTAAGAACGCGCGACGGAATAACGATTCGAGTTACCGCAGAGTACGAAACGAGACGATTGGAGCACTTGTTGACGGACTGCTCGTCGAAGCCGAACTCGAGAGCGGAGCTCAGCAACCCGAGCTTTCTCCATCTCGGAGCCCCGATCCCTCCATGGAATTTCAACCGGTTCGAGCGATTGGATCGATTGATGATTTCCGAGTCGGAATCGGATCGAATCGAATTCAAGCGAGCTCGAAGTGCTCTTGTTCGAGAAACCCTGCCAGCGATGGCGGGATCTCGATGCTTTCATTCTCCATTTCCATACGCCGGAGAATGGGAGGGATTAGAGCCATATTTTTTTTAATTCCGTTTCGCCCCTGAAGTTTGTTTAAGTTGTATTTTTGCCCCGCCCTCCTAAGTTTTTCTGGTTTCATTTGAACGCTGGGGTCCGTTTGTGTGAAGGCTTCCTAGCAAATCGAGGTGCGGACCTCTGGAGTGCCAAAAGTTGGCACAAAGGGACACTTAAGTGCCAAAAATTACAAAAGGTACACTTAAGTGCTAACGGCGAAAAATTCCGGCCAAATTGCCACGTGTCAATTTCCGGCGACTTAATTTGCTGACGGAGCATTTTTTTTAAATAAAAAATTGCCACGTGGCATTTTTTTCAAAATAAAAATCCACGTGGCAATTTTTTTAATAAAATATCCACGTCAGATTTTTAAAAATTAAATTGATTTTATTTAAAAAAAGGGGGGGGGGGGGAAGAGGGGATCGGCGAGGGCTGTGCAGCCCTCGCGCCGCTGCCGTTACCACCCACCTCGCTGGAAGGGCCGGCGACGGTGGGCGAGGGTCGGCCAGGGTCGCCGGCCTCGGCCAGTGGCTGGCGACCCCGGCGACCCCGGCCGACCTCGCCCACCGTCGCCGGCCCTTCCCGGTGACGGCGGCGGTGGCGAGGGCTGCACAGCCTCGCCGATCCCTCTTCCCCCCCCCCCCTCCCTTTTTTTTTTATAAATAAAATCGATTATATAATAAAATATATTTTATAATTATTTAATATTTTATAATTAATAATTTTTAAAATCCACGTCAGTCAAAACGACGTCGTTTTGGCCGATTCAATTTCCGGCGAGCCACATAGGCAAAAAATTAATAAAAAATTGTCACGTAGGATTTCTGGCGGGGTTTCGGCGACTTGGCACTTAAGTGATCCATTTTTTTTTAAAAAGCGGCACTTAAGTGTACCTTTTGTAACTTTTGGCACTTAAGTGTCCCTTTGTGCCAACTTTTGACACTCCGCTGTACTTTTGCCCTTGCAAATCCATAGTAGACGTATCTCGAATTTCTTTCCTATTGCTGTTTATCTGCCAAAAAAAAATTGACACAGTAATACCTTTTTTTTAATTTACATTTTTGCTTCATATATAGTAATATACATATTTCAATGGAACGATTTTCAAAAAAATTGAAAAACTAGCATTTCCAAAACTAACTTATTGTTACTCTATCGTGCCCAAAAGATTATGATCATGGAAAATTTCACAATTCAAATCTCTCTTTCATGGGATTGGTCTTGCATTCAATGTGGATAGTTGGATAAAGAGGGCAAAAATGTAATCCATCAAATCCATTTTTGCAAATTCGATTTTGTTTCATAACTTAACATGACCAAATTTACATTGGCTTGACAAAAGTTATTACGAGTAAAGAAAATTACTGATGTGTATGCTGCAAAACTTTACGAAATGTAAAGAAAGTCACAATCAATTTAATATTATACTAAATATACATAAAAGAAGCTTATTTTTAATTACGATCGTATTTGTTTCGCGGAAAAAGTACGTTTTTCATAATATCTAATATTTGGGGCGTGGAAAATGAGTGATTCAAAAAAAAATTCCTGTCGTCTCCAAAGCTGCTCCTCCTTCGCTGTTGTCTCGCCCTTCTCTTCTAGATAGCGGGGCAAGGGTCAGTCTGGCTCTCTCTCTCCTAATATAACATTGAACCCTTGTCAAATCTAAGGAATAATCGTTCAATTCTATTGGAAAAAATATGTTTTGATTGATCAAAATGATTGTGTTGTCAAGATTACTTTGCCCAAGAAATCGAACTATTGTCTCGTGAGATTGTGAATCCATAGTCAAAGATGCTCCTTTTTAGCTAATAAGTGTTGACAAATGCGTTGTTTGTTTATAGAATGCTTGGTATGCTAAATTTGTGGGTGATGTTGGAAGGAAGTTGGAAATGGGTATGAATAAATACTGTCTAAGTAGTCACAATTGTCTTTCTTTGGCTTGTAAAGTTTGGAGGGGAGTCACCATAAACTGGCTGGAGTAGTTTAGTTAGAATTCAATTCGATGATCCGGCCCTTTACTATAGAATATGATAATGCATGTGTATATCTCGATCTGGACATTTATGTAGAAAGGAAAAGCATGGACTAGGTTGGTTACTAACATCGCACTATCACCTTTTGTCAGAGAATTCGAACGATTCTTGCATTTCATAAATCTGTGAATTACTGACCTTGTAACACCCTCAATTTTGACCCCGTGAAGATTGGCCATAAGGTCCTGAATGGGTTGATCATGTGCCAATGGTCATGGATCGATCGGTTCAATCGGTGAGGGATCAAGGATCGGTCATGATCCAACCAACGGACCGGTCATGAACTAGTCAAGGTGCCAGCCGTGAATTGTCTACCGACCATACCGATGGGATCAGATTACAAGGTTTCTATGAAACTAATTTCATAGACTCGAGTTGCAAACTTATGGCAAGTATGCTAACCCACACACACGGCTCTCCTGGCCTTAATAAGGACTGCCTGTTAGCCAACAAGTTGCTTCCCAAGCTAGGAGCTTAGATCATAGTAATCTCAAGAATATCGGAAATTCTGATGCACAGATCCCCTAAGGGCAAGTGTAGAGCATACTCCAGGATTTTGCTCAATCATAGTGTTTATTCAAAACCATCGTTCTGGACTATAAGAGAATGGGAGTGTTTAGAAATCATGCTGGAAGTAGAGTACACAACACACTTCTTATTTCACTCCCTGGTTTTTACAATGAGGGCTCCTTGCTCTTATATAGGCAGAGGAGGATACAAGCGACAAAAGCAGGCAGACTGGCTATGCTTGGAGATAATTATGGAAACAAACTAGCCACTTATGGGCTACACGCATAGGGAGTCCTAAAGAAATCCCATGACAGGCTATGAACAATAATTTTCGCCTGGTGCTACTGTAAAAGCAAACTAGATAAACAGTGAACAGTATACAGTGACCGGCGTACAATGTTTTCAGGACAGCCTTTATCTGTCTCTTCCGTCTCTAGCATTGTAGTCATAGTTCGAATCATCAGAGTTATGGTGAGCTATCTGTTCCGCAAAGAGAGCGTCTTCATCAATATCTGATGGACTGGAGCTTTCGTCTTTTTCTCTTTTGAAGGCACGGATGAGATTTTCGATTTCTTCTACCGACAGATCAGATGGACGGGAGGAGCTGGCACCGAAGAGCCGGAAAATGGGGCATAATTTTGGGTATCTCCCCAAGGGTCTTGTGAAAGTGGCCCCCTCAAGAATCATAGGGGGTGGAAGAGTCTGGATTATTCTGTCGAAAAATATGGAGTGCTTCTTGGATCTGGTCTCGAGTGGGATTCCAAGCTGTAGGGTGGTCCCAAGGGGCAGGGACCTGTGGGAAAAGCCATGCTTCTAGTGGGATGATGCGATTTTCTTGGCATAGGATCCTCTGGAGTTCTCGGGATGCAAGTTTGTTGGTGGAGATGGAGTGAGGAAGTGTATGGTGAATTCGTGCAAATTCTTGGAAAACTTGGGGCTTGTAACTTAAAGTTCCTGCAACATAAGGTTTGTCAGAATCCATCCAGTGGGATGGCAATATGTCCATGGTCGGTGGAATAAGACAATAATGTGTCTTTCTGGTTTAGGCCTTCCTTGACGATTTTGGATTTTGAAGAGTTCCTTCCAGTATTGGTGAAGTTTAAACCATGCGAAAATATCCAATAGATACTTCTAGTTATGATCATGACCAGCTGCGTTCTTGATAAAAACTTGCAAAATTTGCTCAGTGGGAAATTCAATGGCTATGGTGTATAGATTGAACATGTACCAAAATAACCATTTTAGGTCTTCTGGAAATTCATCATTGGGAGACCATCGAAGAGGATGAATGAATGAATAATCTGGGTGGAGTCCATCTGGTCTGAGCATTAATCCTCCATGCTCTCGGAAGATTTGGAGATGATATTCCCACATGAGTTCTGGAAGCCTTTCTTTTACGACGTTGTGTCGAACAGCCAATGTGATATCGGGAGGATATTTAAAACTTGGCCAACCACATTGCATGTCAGTGGTGCGATACGTGCGTGAAAAAAGTTCCTTTTTGACATACATGTTGATTGTTTGGATTGGTTCTTTTGGTCGGGATAAGAAGTCGGCAAGGACATTCTTAGTTCCTGAAATGTGTTTGACATCAAAGGAATACTTGGAAAACCATTCAGCCCATCGGAGCAGTTGTGGATGGGGAACTTGCTTTTGTTTGAACTTAAGCATCTGAGGGAATGATGACATATGCATTTCAATAATAAAATGGTGTCCAATGAGATGGAATTCGAACTTCTTGATGCCATACTTGACAGCAAGTATTTCTTTGAAGGTGGAATGGTAATGGGTTTCTGCGTGGGAGAATCGACCACTTTTGTAGGCACAGATATGCCTGGTTCCATCAATTTCTTCGAAAAGAATGGCTGCCCAATATTTGTCGCTAGCATCTGTTTGGAGAATCCGTTTGCCAGTGGATGGGATCTTTAAAGGAGGAAGATGCTGCAAAAGTTGTTTAAGCTGAGAAACAGCTTGAGTTTGCTTGAGTCCCCATGGGGGAGGGTCTTTTTTTAGCATTCGCTTGAGAGGTCGAAGATGTTTAGAAATGTGGGGAACAAAATCTCACAGATAATTCACAATACCGAGAAATTGTTGAACTTGTTTAGGATTGAGCTCCTATTTAGAAAATTTTCGAAGTTCATCAGCAATATGAGGTTCAGGGCAGTAGGTGCCTTCTTTCAAGCGCATGCCAATGAATTCAATTTCCGTTTGGGCGATAATCATTTTCCGTTGGGAAAGCATAATACGATGCTTTTTGACAATATCAGCGAATTGTGTCAAAAGGTGGAAATGAGAGTGTTCATCAGAACTGAACAGAAGGATGTCGTCAATATAGATCTGAGAGTTTGGAAGGATGGGCTCAAAGATCTTGTACATAGCTTTTTGGAAAAGGGAATGTGTAGTTTTGAGGCCAAAAGGGATAACTGTCCATTAGAAGTGTTGGTTTGGAATACAAAACCCTGTTTTAGGTCTATTTGTAGGGTCAATACCCAATTGCCAAAATCCTGCCTTAAGATCAAATTTTGAATAGATTTTTGCTTGCGCAAGGCTAAGAAAGAGAGAATTTCGATGGGGTAATGGGAATTTATCATCCTGAAGGAACTGATTCAGAGGTTGGTAGTTAATTACTAACATCATTTTCCCACGGTTCTGTTCGGCCCGCTTGTTGACATAAAATGCTTCACATGCCCATTGAGAATCAGATGGTTTAATGAGACATTGTGCTAGTAAGTCTGCACATTTTTGTTGAGCAAGAGTGAGATGTTCTAGGCTCATGCCAGAATGACTGGCTTTTGTAGGATTGATGTCTTCATTCTTTTTGAAAGGAAGTTTGACATAGAAGAGAGAGTTTTTCCATAAAAGCTGAGTACAAATTTGGGAAAATTGGGAATGTGTCTCAGCACAAGAGGATAGTATGCTTTGGATAATTGGGTCCAGTAAGGCTGGTTGAAGAGCATAGAATCGTTTAATGTCCACAAATTCTTTGGATTGGTTCCTAAAATGGAGACCATGTGAAAAGATTCTAAGCTTAGGAAGTTGAGTCAAAATATCCCAGCCAATAATGATATCTTTGTCCGGAGACCTGGAACCAAGGACTTTGGTGGTAATAAAACACTAGGGAAAGAATTGAATGGTAATGGGTTTACTACAGTACTTTGTAGCAAAAGTGTCACCAGAAGCAGAATTGAAGTACCTGGTATATGGTTTTCAAAATTCTTCTGGGAGAATTTTTGTGTCTAGTATGGAAGAACTTGCTCCAGTATCGATGAGTGCCACCAGAGGGATGGGTTTATGGTATTTGGACAAGAGAATATGAATGAGAATGTAGGGATGATGGACAGGTTCAGCGATATAGATGTTTGGAGGAGAATCAGGGAAGAAGGTGAAGTCATCATTGTCAGAATTTGAGGTTGAGGCTGAATCTAAGCTATATGTCTGAATAGCACAGATAGTGTTTTCAGATGGTTGGTCGTCTAAGGAGAAGACAGACTCAATATCCGAATCATCAAGCGGAATGCCAGTGCTTTTGGCTATTTTGTCAATTAGATGGCTTCCACACTTCTTTGCTTTTGGACAATTTTTTGCAAAATGTCCTTTTTTGTTGCAAATATAACATCTATCTTTGTTGCACTTCTTGGAAGAACGATGATGACCCTTTCGCAAAAATTTCCATTTGCCTTTGCTTTTTCCTTTGCGTGTCTGTTTGAAAGAAAACCGTTTAAAGTGTCTCTTCTTTTTGCATCATGTGCGGGAACTATCTGAGCAATCCTTGGGACATTTCATCTTTAAACCGGGTTTGAAGCACGCCTTGTCAAGATGCCTGTTTTCTTTTAGATAACTTTGGAAAGCTTCTCTTCGGAGGCAAAGTTCTTCTATTGCAATATGAACAACTTGCTGGATTTCGCCAAGAGTAACCTCTGTTAGGCTTTTTTGTCTCTGTTGGAGGGTTTTTTCAGCCACTTGGCTGAGTTCTCTAGGAATTGATGCCAAAAAAATAGGCTTGAGGTTCTAATCTGCACCAAGTAAGTAAAATAACTTGATCATAACTTGGAAGTGTCAGTCAAGGTCTTTGCACCTTAATAAACAACATTTTCGTTCGAAGAACTCCTTTCTTTTAAGTTCTTTGGAATCTTCAGGCTTGCCAATGAAGTACATATGGATAATCTGGATTGCATTATCCAGAGGTTGAATTAGGAGATACATCTGATCTTGTTCTGAGGCAGTATACCACTAGTCTTTAAGTGCTCCTGTAAAACGGCTAGTGAATTCCAAAAAAATATCATAAGTACTTGGTTCAGAAATATGTCTAGTAGTAAGCTAGGCATGGAATTCTTGGAGCTGATCAGACCACTTATAATATGGGATGTCATCCGAGGTGAAGTAGACTTTGGATGATGATGCAGTAAAAGTCTGGGTTGCATCAGGTTGATCCTGGTGATGTATTTCGAGCTCAGAAAGTATTTCTTTATCCTTGACGCTGGTTGCCATAAACAAGGTTTCTTCTGAGGAAGAAGATCCGATAAAATGATCGGATTTGGATTCGGAAGAGGTTTCCACCTGCCTTGTCTTGGATGGTTTGATGGCAACAATCGAAGGAATTTGGTGTCAAAGAAAGCTTTCAAGTGGGTTGGATATAGTCAACGTACCAGGAGGTGAATGTCCAAAAGGGTGTTCTAGTTCTGGAGTACGAGGTGATGCTACTGATGACTCAGAGGGAGTCGGCGATTTCTTCTACTTTTACTTAAGCTTGCTCAGCTTCTCTCGGAGGATCAAAAAATTGTTCTGAGGAGGGGGAGCAGTAGAGCTGAGAACAGCAACGAATGATGAGGATGCTCCGAGTGGAGTAAATTCAGGTTTTGATGGTAAGGAAGGAGACGGAAAGAAAGATTGGTCAACAGGAGTGAATGTTTGGTGACTCTTGAGGATGTGGATCTGTCGCTTGAGCTTTTCAATTTCTGGTCTTTGGTCTTCCAGATAATGACTAGGCGGTGTCTGCTTAGTTCTAGCAGATAAAGCCTTTTCTGGAAGTCTTTGAGCATTTTACAAGACAACTCAGTATTCTGGTCTACACGTTTAAGTCGTGTAGCAACAGTTTCAAGGACCTTATTTTGGGCCAGGGCATTCTCAGTTTGCTTGTTTAGGACAGTTTCAGCAGCAGAAGGCTGCTTGCATTGTCCTTGGGCATCAAGGCTAGTAGGGTTAGGTATCTTGGGTGAATGTTGGTACCTTTGGTGAGGGTCCGAGAATTTTTCCATTGGAGGAAACTTCCGGGTCTTGCTAGGCTCAGGTTCTTTGACTTCAAGTGGGGGAAAGTCATATGGCGAAAACATGCATATGCTGGGAAGAACAGGAAGTGGATCAGGCTGAGGTACACAAGTTCCTGGTCTGGGTAAATGGATGGGACAAGAATGATTCTCTTTTACCCATTTCTGGATGGGTTTGTAAAAGGGTGAAGTGATCATAGGCCTGGCTGATGGTGTCTAAGGAGAAGGTGCTGGCTTGTAAAGGGGTAGTGGTGAGATTAGTACAGGTGGTTTGGGTGGCCCATAAGAGACAATAAACTGATACATGCCACTGTCTTCTCCTAGAGGTCCAATAGTTGGATCTCCATCAAGGTACCTTTGGTAAAATGTCTCTTTTTTTTTTTTTCTTCTTTTTGGAAGAAGGCATGTCATCTTCATCTTCAAACTTTGTGTAGGAAGAACAAGCACAATTAGGGTCCCAAAAACAATGTCATGTGGGATCTGTGAAGTAATGGATCGGTTAGCCTTGCGAACCAAAAGAGTTGACATATTGTTTGTTGTCTGGTTCATATGAAACCGAATCAGTAGGACAAGGGGTGAAGTGGAGAATAGTGGGAAAGATCGAGGAAGGCTCTTCTTTAGTTTTGCCGAATTTGATAGCAACAGTGCCATCTTTCTTGCGGGTGAACTAAGGTTCACTGGATTGGATTTGTTTGCAACTTTGATGGAGTTTTTCATAGTTGGTAAGCCAACTGTCTGGGAGGAGCTTAACAAGCTCATTTCTTGGAATCTGGCGAGGAATATGGATACAAGAAGTCTGGTCATGGTCGACCGAGATAACGAAAGCATCTTCAGGACTTGGAATATTGAGATCAATGGAATGTTTCTGGACACGGTATATCATTTAGTAATGTAAGGTAGCAACAATTGATCCAGGAGTCTGAGGAGCTCCGGTAATTTGTAGCTAAACCTTCAGAGCAGTAAGTAGGTTGGGATTTGCAAGAGCAATGTTAAAATTAGGGAAGAGTGTGACAAAGATAGTTCCTGCAATCATTGTCGTTTGGATGATGCCAACACAAGCTTGCTGGTATTCCAAAAATCGAGTGTCCAAGAGGGCTATTCTTGCAGTAACCAGTAGGCCCTTGCGGCCATGGAAGGTTAGAGCAAGACGAATGGCTCCAAAGTGGAGATGAGTGTAGCATTGTTTAATCCATTGAGATGGAAATTCGGGTGGAATCTGGAGAGTGACAAACTGTTCTTGTTCAATTGCTTGGATGGGATGCTGATCAAAGCGTGAGGATTGAACATACTCTTTCACAGTACGAGGGGTATGTTTGATGAGGTGGTTTTGCAAAAGCAGTATAGGGGTTCATCATAGGAAGCTGGGTGTCGGAGATCTTACTATCCTCTGTAATGTAAGTAACCTCATAAAGATAGTCTATCTTTGACCATGAAGACTTGCGAAGTTCAGGAGGAGACTGAAGAGAAAGGTTTGAAGTATGGGAAATCGGAAGAGAAGGAGGGGATGAATCTGATGTTTCCATGAGATGAGAGATACTCTTCTAGTAACAAAAAGAGATTGTGACCAAACTAAAATGATTCAAACAAATCTATGGCTCTGATACCAATAAGGTTTCTATGAAACTAATTTCACATACTCGAGTTGCAAACTCATGGCAAGTATGCTATCCCACACACACGGCTCTCCTAGCCTTAATAGGGACTGCCTGTTAGCCAACAAGTTGCTTCCCAAGCTATGAGCTTAGATCATAGTAATCTCAAGAATATCGAAAATTCTGATGCACAAGATCCCCTAAGAGCAAGTGCAGAGCATACTCTAGGATTTTGCTCAATCATAGTGTTTGTTCAGAACCATCGCTCATAAGATGACTTTTAGATCATAAGAATTGGTCACGAGATAATTTTGGATTGGCGGATGGTCATGGGTCAATCTAATTGGTCATAATGCCCGGCCACGGGTGATTCCGCTCGGCTATGCACCGATATATGAACGATCCAACTTGATCAAAAGTGATCGTCTTCGAACCAAAAATGCATCATTCCCTATTTAATTCTTAGTGATCGGAATGAAATCTCCAATTGGTGATGTCCGATCATGGATTGGTAATGCACCAGTCACGAGCCATACAGATCAATCAAGCATTGATCGAAATGAGTCCCGAGATACACCTAGCGATTTCGTTGCAATTCCTAAGGTTCATAAGTGCCTTAACTTAGTGTTAGGCCATGGGTAGTCTTAGGATTGGTCTTGAACTGACCAGAGGACCAATGATCGAAATAAGAGGAGCAATCGCATTAGGCTCGGCAATAAGCCTAGGGACCAGCCCGAGAGCCAATCCTAGACTCGACCAGCGTCAACTATATCAACCCAAGGTCCGGCCATTGTTCCAACCAAAGGGCCAACCCTCTATGGCCAAACCACCGCCCAAAAGACAATTTGGGCGAGTTAGGGGACGTAATGCCCGAACTTCAGACGTGCATGATTCAATTTTTCAAGGTGTACCTAATGATCCTTTTTTTGGCCTCGAAGCCAACTTAGATGATAGAATTCTTTGAAACGCCTTCTTGAGGAAGAAAATGACAAATGGTAGAAGATTTTAGAACTGCCCTCACTAATGAAAGGGATAAGGTTGTCTTCAACTTTTAACAAAGGCCATGATTATGGTCAAAAATATCTTTGATGGCTATGAAAGGGATGTCTCACACATGACCCAATTGGAAGGCAACACCCGAACCTTTCATCACGAGCCTATGGAATCTTAGGCGCCGAGTTGGCAACTTAGACACTCTCATCTTCAAACTTCAATAAATGATATATACGAGGGAACAAATGGTCTAATAAGAAAACGAAAGGCAGGACATCGTTGATGACATCTATGGACTAGACCGCCAAATGAGACCTTATAGCCGTACAACTTGTCCTTTAGGTTCAATTATTGGTCAAGTAGGCTTGCCACTTAAGGATGGTAGGTGGGCCACTAGGAAGATCCGGAATGGACCACTTGGATTAGTAATGATGACACCGAATAGTATAAATAGGAGGACCTCCCTTCATTTCTCACATTTGCCAATTACTTCCTCCTTACTCTTTCCTCTTGGACACCCTCCTCCTCCTCACGCCTCTCTCTCTCTCTCCTTCGGCCAAGCAAAGCCACCCCTTTCTCTCAAGTTGTTTCTTTACTTTCTTGAGGTTTATTCAAGTAAGTAGAATCTTTTACTTCTTGATAGTGTCAAATATTTCAATCATCAAAGTCTAGATGGCACTCTCTCAACAAACCGCAATTTGTAGGATATTATGTATATATTGGCTTGTACATAAATTGTATGCATGTGTTCGAGTCTTTCATGACCGAAATGATGCCAAGGTCCGTGGCTTGTGTTCCACGCAAGTCAGGAATGTCCAAAGCCATAAGGCTTGAGTCTGTAATGATGATGTTTCGAAACTCAAGTCTTGTGTGGTACAAGGGTCGCCTAAGACCACGAGGTCTTGGATTGGCATCAAAGCATGCCGAATCCTAGTCTCGTTTGGTACGGGGATCGTTCAAGTCCTCAAGGTCTTGGTTGGCATTGAAAAGTACCGAGTTCATATCTTAGATCGGTGTGGAATCCTCAATACTTGACGGTTGAGCCAAATCTCGAACTTTGGGCTATTCACAGCATTATTAGAATCGGTCATAGAAAGCATGGTATACATGATTATGTGAGCATGATGTTAGTGATGAGCCATGAATGAGTTAGCTAGAGGAAAAAACAAGAACCGACATAAGTGATGCATTTGTGTGATCACCTTTGAAAGATGAGAAGGATGGTGATACCTCCGCAACGGGATGCCCGGGTTACACTTGGAAGTCTCGGGAAGTTAGCCCTGAGAAGCCTTAGTATGAGCCAAGAAGCCCAGCAAGATGCTAGAAGCCCCAATTGAGCCGAGAGTGCTTGGTTGAGCTAAGACAATACTAAGTAATCTACACGAATGCCGATTGTGCTCAAGTTTGAGTTGTAAGTATTCATGTGTAGCCAACGGGTGAGTAAGTGAAACCCTTGTTTTAGTTATGGCATTATATATATGAGTTTGAAATGAATCTACCATCGACACCATTTGCATAAGTTGTTTTGGCTAGTCTTTGATGAAGAGATGTTTTACTAGCCGAGAGTTAAGGGTTTTACTTATTGAGTTTCCTAAAACTCACCCCTTTACCTTTACAGGTTTGTAAGTATGGTTAGTCCTCCTCTTGTACATTTTGGTCTACCTGTAAAGATGGAAGGGTTGACCGTAAATATTATACATGTTGCAGCTAGAGTAACATACTAGAGATACACTTCTACCATGTGGATTGATGAGGGACGAGTCATTTTGGTCCCTCATGATTACGAGGCTTGGTACGTCTGGTCGAACGGAGAATTTATTAGACTCATTCATGGTTTTAGAGGGCCAATGAACCCAAGTCGTGGGTTAACGTCTGACGGGATGGATTCTGATTAATAATACTGGCCCGTGACGGGAAGGGTTCCCAAGTTTGGAAGCTACAGCTATAGTAGAGATAGGGATGCCCTGGCCTCTTATATCATATAAAATGGAAGTTAGTTTGTATACGAGCTACTAATGAAAAAAGTAGTGTATTATATACTTACATCCCATGCTTTTCCAGTGATTTTTGTCGAGGTTGTTGTTGATGTGTTTACACTTCCACATGTGCATATAGACAAGATAAAACGAATCGGGCTGGCGACAAGCCTGAGATGTCGTGAAAATAACTCGCAGCCTAGACCCTAAAAAGGGGGTCATGACAGACCTAGACTAAAGGTAAACTTTTTTACACCTGATTTAGTGCTTCAATTGTGTTTTGGAAATTGTTTGTTCCGTTGAATGGGATGGAACAGGGATGGTAATTATGTGCCTTAATATGACGTAGTGCTTATTAGTTTGGCAATCATCTTGCATTGGCCAGTGATTTTTTAATGGAAGACAGTGTGGCCCAATTGGTGTTATTTAGTTGGGAGAGTAAGGGCCCATTTGGTTCGCTTTTGGAGAAAGGATTTTGAGAAAATGAAAATACCTTTAGTCTAATGAGGTTTTCCGAAATGTTATCATGTTTGGCAAACTATAACTCTAAAGTGCATTGGAAAATAGCCTTGGCTTAAATGCCATTCGGTAATACCACATTTGCAAAGTTTTTTTTTTTTTTTTTTTGTAAATTCAATCCGGTGGAGCTCCACCACTAGCCAACTGTTGGCGGCCAAATCTGGCTGCGGGGGAGCTTGCCTGAGGTCAGACAACCTCAGGCGTGGCGGTCTAGTCGTCGAGCAGCCTCCCTTGGGTCGCGTGACCCAGCCGCAACGGTTGGTCGTGCGACCCAGACCTAGGTGCGGTGGCTAGATTAGGCCGCTGCCCACCATCGCATGACCCAAGGGACACCGCCTGAAGTTGCGCGACCTCAGGCGCCGCCCTAGGTCGAGTGACCCAGCTGCGACGACTGGTCGCGCAACCCAAACCCAAGCACGGAAGCCAAATTTGGCCGTCGCCCGATGGATGTCGATTGGGTTATGCGACCCGGGGCGTCGCTCGCCGAAGGTCGCACAACCCAGGGGAGGCTACCTGAGGTCGCACGACCTCAGGTGGCGCCACCCTAGGTCGCACGACCTGGTCGATACCCAAGGTCGTAGTAGCCGCCCGTCGGGCGACGGCTAGATGGTGGTCGCTTGAGGTTGTGCGGCAGCACCTCAGGCGGCAGTTGTTGGCTCCGGTAGCTCTATAGTGCATAGAAAAGAATACGATGAACATTACCATTTGTATTCTCAAAATGCTAAAAGCCCAAAGCACCTCAAGACCTGTATTGGGCTTTCAGCATTTGGAATGCTAGCATTTAGCCAATGGACCCTCAAAAATAATTACCAAACACTTTGTATTTTCCCCAAGGGACTTTAGAAGCCCAAAGCTGCTTTCCAATGTTGAACTAAACGGGGTCTAAGTCACCTAGCATTCTACTTTTGGAATCTAGTAGCATTTTTTGTCATTGATTTGCCGCTATTGGGGTGTCTGGTTCAGTCTTTAACTATGTTTGAATTGAGTGAGAGGTGAAAGGGCTATGAAGACATTGGTGGAAATTGCTTTGAAGTGGCTGAAATAGGGATGAAGAGCTCCATTTTCCTTGTAGTTTAGCTGCATTTAAGTCGAATCCATTGGATTGGCTCTTTTTTAGAGTGCTAGTCATTACTGGGCAGTTATATTTAAAACAATTTTTGGTAGAAATTGATGTTTCTAGCTCTTATTGAGAAGCAGCTACTTGGTATAATGATAAGCAAACATGTCTACAGAATTTGATGTTTTGTGGTTCATAAGTTTAGTTCTACCTTTGTGTGTGCTTTATTACATTTTTGAACTCGACCACCAATTCTTGACTGTATGGTGCTTCTGAAGTTTGTGATTGGATAATTGACAAATATTCCCGAATGCTGTGTTAATATCCGAATTTTTATTGGCACCATTTAAATATCCATTTATTTTGCAAAAATATAAAAATTTATAAAAAGATGAAAACCCAAAAATTATAAAGAATACAAATGAAAATATTAAAAAAATTAAGTCATGTGGGCGGGCCCGCTTAGCAATTTTCGGCTGTTTTAAATGATAGATCAAACTTCTCTTTCTTATTCTTTCTTTTGGTCCACTCTTCTTCTCTTTCTTTGGGCCCATCATAATTGAAATGAGAGTGCAAAGTCCAACCCTTCTTTTTACCTTTGCTGTTTCACGCCTTGGCCCCTCTCCCTCACGTACCCTCGCGCACGACCAGCATGCGGGCGAGAGGAGAAGAATGAAGGCAGCAAATGGAGCGGCCGTGTGACAGGCTGTGACCAAAGCCTCAGAGAATTCTAGAATGATGAGCTGGCAGGAAGTTGACGGAAAAAATTCCAATTTGAGGGTGAGAAAAACGCGTGGGGAACTCGGAAAGGAAATATAAGAGGAGTGCGTGAGTAAAAATGTGGGGACGATTCGGTTACTTATTGGTGGAGGAGAGAAAAAGAAAAAACCAAGAGGGGAGAAAAGAGAGCAAGGGTTGTTCTTCAGCTGAGTCTTCTTCATCGGCAGAGGGTTTTTTTATGGCTTCTTGGACAGAGAGAAAAAGAGAGAGGATCCGAGAGAGAGGCAGATCCGGAGAGAAGAGAAGCCAACGGGAGAAAGACAGCAAACCAATGAGAAAAAGCGAGTTCGGGAGAGCGGTAGGCCATAGTCGGACTCCGGGTCATCAACCGCCTCTACTGCAGCACATCACCCGAAGGTAGGCGTTCCTCAGGCACTTATGTTCTGTGCTTTTTACGGGACAGGCCGGAGCTCATGGCCGACCAGTTCGCACAAGCTCCGGGCCCGTCAATCCTCTATTGACATTACTTTTCTGAGTGTTAGATTTGGTTTGAATCCGAGCCCGGAACGAGCCGGCATTCAATCTACCAGCTGATGCATATTATGTGTTCGACAAAATGCCCTAGAGAAAACCGAGGCCTATTCATGTTCTAGCTTAGGATCTGCGCGTGCTTGCGTCCATATCCTTCTGGATATTTTTTTATGTGTTCATTGTGTTTGGGCGTGATTTTCACGAAGTTATGGTGCGCTGTCGAAGGGAGGAGGCTTTTCTTTGTTCTAATAAACGGGAGTCAAGAGTCGCCGGCATAGATGGCCAGCGGTGGTCGGCGCCGGTAGGAGTGGACGACTGGCGGATGGTAGTTTCGGTGATGACACGCTCGGGGGACGATGCATCGGGTCTTGTTGTTTCGTTGGGGTTTGGTTGCCGGAGAATCGGAGGTTCGGCCATGGAGTTTTCGGACGTGGGAGTGTCGGGAAGAAGGAGACCAGAATAGAGGAGAAACGCAGCAGAAAAAGACAAAACATGGAAAAAGACAAAAAGAAAAAAGAAAAAAGAAAAGAAATAAAACCAAAAAAAAGAAAAGAGAAAAATATAAAAAAAAAGCAATAGGAAAATAAAAAGAAGGGAAATGGGCGCCGCTTTTAATTTTTGGGCTGGTCCGTGGGCCGGCGTGACATGGGCCCCGATGAATAGGGGCAAGTTGGGCTAATTTACTATTTTTATGGGCCAATTTAATAGAAAATTCGTATGGGCTTTAGGTTGGCCCGATGCTAATCCAACCCAGACCAATAGGGTCCGGGTCAAGAAAAAAAATATTAAAAACTCTAAAAAATTCTAAAAAATGTTAAAAAATTTAGAAAATCATGAAAAATTAGAAAATTCCAAAAGTATTATAACAATAATTCCTTAAACTTTGGAATGTAAACAAACTATAAAATTTTGGTGGGGCCAAGATCATTAAATGAATATGAAAATTTTTGTAAATACAGAAAAGCATCAGCAAGGGGGGCCGGGAAAGAGACGTGGATCGGTACCATTCTTAGGGTAGAGCTAACTGTGGTTGAGAGAGACCACAACGTCATGTCGTCTATTCCCATCCCAAAGGCAATGGTAGCACATACAGTCTGGAACTCACCAGTATGCCATTTCTTTGGAAAAGCTACTTTTGACAGGCTGCTAGTCCGGCATGATAGTACACCGTATTTATACAGCATTTCTCATTCAAGGATTTTGCAGCATCAACACGTTCACTCTTTAAAAGGCAATATACTATGCAACAAAAATTAGCAAGAGGATTTTTCAGTGGTTCCTTGGTATTACTGATGGCCTCATATTTTAGATTTGCTCTGTCAAAGCTTGTCTCAAGAACATGAGCATGGGGAATCTTCAGAGCTTTTAGGATATCCTGCAATGATGTATAATTCAATCAGAACAAACAAATTGTTTCAACAAAATCTGGAGATTAACGTGTAAGTTTAGTACCTCACTAACTGACTGAGTGGCGGTAGCAGTTAAGGCCATCACTGGAACATACGGAAAGCCTTGCTTGAGTGACAATCAATGAGCTTTACTTGTTATCAAATGTACAAGAGGAGCTCAAACCAGCAGTTTGTCTTTCATGAGATCACACTAGCAGAGCAAATCCAGTTAAGACCTTGAAGAAAACACAATCAATGACCACATGGGTGAACCTTTGTCTTTCTCAAGTTGTTAACATATAGTATAACCGTTAATAGAATAAAAAAGGACTCAAGAACCAGCTTAAGAGACTTGAGTATCATGCCAAACATAGACAGGAGATGGGATCCTTATCCAAGCTTATGTCGGTTCCAATTACTTTATGAAGTAATCTCCACTTGAGCTTATTTGTGTCTTCTTTACTCAATATAATGAATGATGTGCTACTAAGTGTTCCCAAATGATGGAACCTAGATCTTTTCCAAAGTTCAGACAAGGAACACTGCATTCTGATATATTATAACTTCACAGGGGTCTGGGCTTCAGAAGGTTCAGTGTAACATTGACAATTTAATTAGGCTAGAAACACTGAAAATGCAAAAAGGTTTGGAGAAAATGCAAAAAGATTTGGAGAAAGAGTTTAAGTTAGCATGTTAGCATATATAAAAGTCAACTTGCTTATATTTATTAGGATGCAGTGGCAACATCACAAATAATTATTCCTTTCGAAGTAACTCTAGCATGATCTTTCTTCATGTACGAGGCATGCCAAAGATTACGCATACCTCATGCAATGTGCCTCATCAACAGCAGAACCAGCTAGTTGTGCCCGCAATGCATGACGGTTGAATATAAAAAAAGTTATAAAGAACCTTTTCGAAAAAGTTATGGTGCATCAGAAACAATACCTTTCTATGCAAACATTTCAATATCTCAAGAAATGATGGGTTTCCCACAATCCTTTCAGGAGTTTCATAGAATAGCTGGCAGGATGGTTTGCCTTTTCTGAAAAGGCAGGCAAAGCAGAAGTGGAGATTAATAATTTGACAGTCACAACACTCAGCATAAAAGCTTTAGAAGTCCGATATAGATAAACCTTGCCTTAGTTCTTGGAGGACAGCTGCTGAATGGGCAGCAGTTTGTTGAGAGTTCAAGAAAGTAGATGGTATTTCATACTTGAGGGTTAGAGTAATTATTTCATCTTGGATGAGAGATAGCAAGGGACATATAACAACTGTGACGCCTGATTTAAGAGTTGCTGGTGGCTGAAACAAAGTGTAAAAACATCAGAAGAGCACATGAAGAAAGGAAGGGGCAGGCGAATTATTATTTCTTTCACCATCAGCTGAACAGGAAAAACCAGTAGTCACTACTTGTCTTATAATTATTTTCAGTTAGAAACATATATCAACTACTTCAAGACTGAACAGGAAACACTTCTAAAAAATTCAACTTAATAAATCCAGATTAATATCTTCGTCCTTAATTCAATAAATCAAATATCTTGCATGCTGCTGAGATCCATTGTAATTTGTATATTAAAGGATATTAATTCAAACCAATTAATGGAAAAAAGAAGTCATAGATCATCACACCTTGTGAGATAATGGCATAGCCAATAATTGTGAGGAAATTTAGAAATCTAGAACCCATATTTAGTGGAAGTACTTTGAAAACTTATTCCTCTTTGAAATAGTAACCCATTCGAATTGGACCTAAATTATGACTGACGGCAACACTTACATGCATAAACAAGATGAAATTTCCGGTGAGTGATTAGAAGGTCCTAGAAGCATATTACAGACTTTAAATTCTATAAATTACAGGACAGATAGAGATATGCAAAGGCAGAACAAGAATGTACCGTATTTCCTTTTTTTCTAATTTTTCTGATGCCATACATTGGAATCCATGGTTAAGTACCCGAATCACAACCTATCACTTAATTTTCATTTGAAAACATTTCCTTCCTTAAGTTCACAACCTTCTCAACAGTGCTAAACAAAGCAGATTAGAAGATCATGTTAAAGCTTAAATTTTGTCATACAGGTCTGCCCTTTCACATTTTATTGGCGAAACCATTGAACAAAGTGCTCAGCGCTTGTGCTCTAAACATTGTCTCCACACATACTTCTACATATGATCATTACACAAATGAAATAATGTTAACATTCATTAACCTGGCAACATAAACTTTTACCACCTCCAGTGGGAATGAGAATGAAGCAATCTTGCTTGGCTACAGAAGCTTTACAAGCCTGATGATGCATTGGTTGAAATGCCTTGTTTCCGAATATAACAACATTTGCCAATTCTATGTCATCCAAGGCTTGCAATTCCTCATAACTCAGAGTTCCTTGTTTGCATGTCGAACTCTGAGAGCAATGTCTTTCGTTTGAAACTGATGATACCAAACCTTGAGTGACAGTGTTCTTACAGTCCTTCAACACAAATAAGCCTCTTCAGCACCGAAAATAGTTTCTGACATGGAGTGATGGAATATGAAAATTGTGCACAAAGAAATCCCAAGCCTTCATTTCACAAAACACTCCTATCAAAGACGCCGGATGCTAAGTTCAACACTTGGATGATGAACCATACTTTCTAAACAAAAATCAATTGTTTTTATTGACCAAACAGTTCTAATATAAGTCATTTTAGATCCTAAAGACTGGAAGTAACTGGCAAAAGTCAGGGGTGTCTATTATACATTTGATCGGATGAGAGCCCTCATAAGCAATTTACTAAATGCTTTTGCACAGACAACCCATGCGTAAGCTCTTTTGCTGTAAGCAGAATTACAAGCAAACTGGAAATTATCAAGGAAAGACATCAAATTTAAGAGCAAAGAATGGTGACACACTAATTTAAGGGTTTGGGCAGTTTCGTCCATGTCGATGGGAGGAGTTGTTTCACAATGATCAAGCAGGAATTACAATAAGAAATATATCAATTTCTCACTAACCAAAACCCCAATTGCAAGAGTGAATCAAAGACGAACTAGAAGAGTGGAAAGGGTTTCCCAAGAGTTTTCTGAAGGGACACTCTAATCTCTCCCGATCAAAAACCAAGACAATCTGTTCTCAATTCTGCTTATTTTCCTTGTTGGCCTAAATAAACCTCAGTAACAAAAAAATATAAAATTATGAGTTGCAGGATCATTGTTAAAAGAATAAAAAGTCGTGCCAAGATCTGCCAACTTTTTGTTAACCTCCTATACAACTGGACCATCGTGGCCAGACTCCTGGGATTTGCCCGGTAACTATTGTGGCTTCTTCAGGTGTCCACAGTTGCTTCACCAAACGGCCAGCCCTGTATAATACTCAGACATTCTTCAAGCTGCGTATTTGGTCCATGCAACTACACGGGCCAATCCCAAGCCAAATCTAGGTCCATGAATCAAAAACTCGAGCCACAAATTTAACAAATATCAACCAAATTAATATCAACCAAAT
The DNA here is from genome assembly GCA_014858505.1 of Corymbia citriodora subsp. variegata. NCBI lineage: Eukaryota > Viridiplantae > Streptophyta > Magnoliopsida > Myrtales > Myrtaceae > Corymbia > Corymbia citriodora. The sequence continues at coordinate 24,008,004 of CM026411.1, read as the reverse complement.
TAAGTTTGGGCATGGGAAAAAAACATGCCAAGCCACCCTGCTATTCTTTCTTTTTCTTAATCCTTTCAAACTGGTGAGGGCAGAAAGGAGTGAGACAACTTCACAGTTTTCAGAAGCATACCATGGTTTCTGAAGATCATCCGGCCAGATGATGAGTGTATGAATTGCTTGGAGTACTGCTTTGATCAGGAATATAGCATGTGGATTTCTTGCCCATTTTACAAGCAAAAATATCATCTTCGTCTTCACTGTCAGAAGAGGAATCCACCTCAAGAAAAGTTTGATTTTTCTCAGGTTGGGGAGAATCTTTTATAATATTAACATTGTGCACAACATTGCATTCACCGTCATTAGGGATATCTTGGCCAAACATATCAGTCAAAATACCACAAGCTTCTGATTCCACAGCTTGCAAATCATCCCAATCCTCAGTATCTTGCATAGTTTCAGCAAGTTCTGCTAGGAAGTTCATCATCATAGTGCTCCACAGGGATAAACTCTTGACCTTCATCGCCTTAAGAAAACCAAAAGGAGAGAGAGATGATTTTGCGAGTTCCATGACAAAAAAGAGATAAAATAAATACAATCTACACAATATGTAATCTGCAGTTAGTACAGTGAGACACCATGCTTAATTATAGGCAAGACACCATATGTAATTTGCGGTCTGTTCAGAAATAAATCAGACATTTCGCTAATCAAGAAGATTACTCTGCAAAACCCACAGAGAAACAGGGATGGGATTACCGCTCAGTGAAGTAGACTATTCCATTAGGTTTTTTTTTTTTTGACAGTGAAGACAAAGATGGGATTACCGCTCAGTGAGGGCAGAAAGATATCTTTATCCTCCCAAGATAAATTACGAAAGGATATATATCAATAAATTACTATTAGTCAGGATGATCTCATTCGCCAAATGAAATTTAAGTTCCATTAGTTTTTTTTTTTTTTTTTTGGGATGGCATTAGAAAATTAGGAAAAAGAAAGTTGTGGAATGATGTGTTTCCAGGAGATCACTATTAGTGAGGAAAATGATGGATACCAAAGAAAAATCACAATCAGTTAAGACAGACTGGTCCGTTTTCCCTTCTCATTTGGTCGTCATCAATTGTTCGACTGATTCTTGCCAATCCTTAGGTGGCTTTGAGTTGTGAAGATTATGGAGGAATTTGTTCTACTCAAAATGGTACTTCACGGCCTTCTTTTTTTCTTTCTTTCCTTGCATTTTTACCTTTGTATGGTCGGGGTGTATGCTTAGCATTTGCGATTCTTTACATGAAGTAACTGCTGGATGATCAGCTTATGTGATTTTACTGCCAAATTTGCTGACTGCTGCAGAACACCTGTTTTGGAGGGCCTTTGTGTTTTAGAAAATCGTTTCCTGAGAAATCTGTTCCTTTTGAGGTTGAGCTTGATTCTAGCTAAGGGGGATTGAGTCGGGTTTAGCCTGATTATTTCAAACAAAGGGAAGAGCCAGAGCAAAGCAAATAGAGCAATGCCTCAGTTCATTTTAGGGTGTTCTTTCGTGGTGCTTGTTGCCCCATTTATTCTTTCTGTGTTCGCTTGTGATCTTCTCAAGAAGAGGAAAACAAGCCGAAGTGATACAAATATAGAAAATAAGAACAGAGCATCTACATCTTCGTTCATCTCTTTAATGTTGCAGTTATTTTCTTTTTTGATCAGCCTATTTATATCGACAATTTATCATCTCATGTTTCAGCTTTCTGCGGAGACTGCTTCTCTCTCTCCCATGCAATGATGCGAAACCATGAGCCTTGAACTATAAGGACTAAAAATGAGACCCCATCATATCAATCTCTCACTAGCCATCAATCAATCTTAATGAAACAAAATTGGATGATAAACTAGATTATGCATGGAGATTTAATAATCGCGAAAGGTATGACATGTTCAAGGAAACTAACCAGGCTTGCCTCCAGATAATACAGGGCTTTCAACAGTTTCAACACCATAGAGCTGATAGATAAAAGAGAACTAGTAAAGAACTTAGACTAGAAGGGGAATAAATGAATAACATGCAGCTGATGCAGCGCTCACAACACAAAAAGAATGTTCAGGCCGAAGGCTTTTTATTCAAGGCATCCATAGTTGATAATCACCCAAAATTGAAATATTTTGTCTGAGTTCAACACGTGATAAAAAATCATAAAAACAATCTACCTTTATGTCATAGGGTTTTGCTCTTTCAGAAACTTTCCAGCACCGGTTATAGTACCACCATTTCCTATCCCAGAAACAAAGGCATCTATTTTGCTGCCCGTGCCTTTCCATATCTCTGGTCAGGTTGTTTCATAATGTATCTAAACAGAACAATGACAGCCAAGCTGGAGTTCGTGTCATCACCTGCATATACAACCAACAAGACATGACAATTGACCACACGTCCCTTTGGGTTAGCAGGATTCTCGAACTGCTGAAGAACGTAAGAGTTAGGTGCCTTTGCCATTATCTCCTCTGCCTTCCGAATAGCCCCCTTCACGCCCTTGGCAGGATAGGTCCGGACCAACTCAGCTCCAAAAGCACGGAGGATGATCCTTCTTTCCAAACTCATAGATGGGCGACGAAGTAACGATTCAGGTTACCGCAGAGCGAAACGAGACGGTCCCAAGCACTTGCTGGCGGACTGCTCGAGGAAGCCGAACTCGAGCGCCAAGCTCAGCAACCTCCTCCAACCCCCGATCCTCCATGGAATGTACAACCTGCTCTAGCCCGATTCGATCGATCGATGATGCACGAGTCAGAGTCGGATCGATCCGTAGTCTCTCTCTCTCTCTCTCTCAAAAGCGCGCGCTCGAAGTCGCTCTGTTCGAAGGAAAACCTCGCCAGCGATATTTTTTGCAATTCTTTCGAAAATTCCGTTTTCGCATCTGAATTTTGTTGGAAGCTCTATTTTTTGCCCACCCTCGTAAGTTTTTTCTGGTTTCATTTGACACCCTTAGGGATGGGTCTGAGCAAGCATTAGAAGAAGAGTATAAGTACTTTATGCGGGAGTTACGTGTATAGCGTCCACGTGATACATCAAGCCAAGCGTTAATTTGGTAAAGTGGCTGCGGGTTACGATCGGTACGGAGATTTTCCAATCAATCCTAAAATTATTTATACGAATATAAGTTCGACTATAAACTTATCAATTTTACCAAATTAATATGAAATATTTACTCGAAATTTTAATATAATTTTTTCTGGCTCAATTTTCAATGAAAATTGCTGATATTGTAGTGTGCCAAGTAAGATACCTAGTCATGATTAGACCGCCACGTCAACGGTTTTCAACGAAAATTAATTGGAATGACCATGATAAAATTTCACGCGGATTTAAAGCTAAATTGAAAGAATTTAAAAAATTTAAAATTAAATTGGCATATGCATAATTAATTTATGACAAATTGGGTAATTTTCCTTATAACCAACAAAGCAACTTTATAGTTTTTTTCTTAAATTTCAAATTATATAAACTCCTATTTGTGACGTCTATAACATGGAGGCCAAGAAGATCTTTCCTTTCTTTGTCGCGTATTTTTTTTCCTGTTCTCTTAGGGTTGTCCCTTCTTTTCTTTTTTAAAAAGGACTGCCCCGACCAAACCCACAAAAAAACAGGGACCAGATTAAGACTCAGTGAAATAGATTTAACGAGATCCAATCCATTCCAATCCAAAGTAAACTATTCTATAGCCATCATCAGAATAGCAACTAACTGCAATGAATCTACTTATTAGCAATTCACAGTCAATCAATTCACAAAATTTATTACGCAGCACAAGCAACTATGTCATTCCCTCATTACCAGAAATTGCGCAATTTAGCCAATAAGTAAGAAAAACCACCAACCAAATCAACCTAAACGCATCAAATTGAAACAGTATCAAACATTTTCTCATAAGTGAGATTACTTCGCTAAACCTGCTCCGATCCATTAAAACCTAGAGCAAACTATTCCACGGCCATCCTCATCATGGGGACAATGGAATACCCACATGACCTCTGCAAATGCTAATCAGCGTAAAAAATCGCATATTTAGTTGGGCTTTGCTACTCTATCACCATAGCAACCTGTTCTTAAAATCTAAACCAACACATATATACCCAGCTCACTAAGTAGGAGTTTTTTTTTTTTTTCCTTGGGTTGGTCTTGGTCATAAGCACGAGTTAAAAAGTGAGTCTTTGAACCTTTTCGCTTCAAGTTTCCTCCACTAAACCCCTCAAGGCACACCCACCCACTCCACCATATAATCAAACACGTGCGCCACACTAAAGAAATATGGAGCTTAACATGTTTTAGCCTTTGACAATTGAAGGGCCTTATTGGCCGCGTCACGTGATTTTCTTCATAACTTGGCATATTTGATTCGTATCGTAGAATTTTCCCTAACACATAGCTATTTCGGCAATCATATCATCTAAAAGTCACATTTAGATCTTGGGTTTGAATTTCACATATGCTTTATTTCCACATGAGATGCTTTATTCTACATTGTTGCCAAGCTCTCTTACGAAGCATTAATCCGAGCACTTCCCTTCATTTTCTTGGGTCCCCCTTCTTTTCTCTCCAATTCCTTCAGTTTTTTTTTTTTGTCTATTTTTTTTGTTGTTGTTGGGTTGAGCTGATGGGAGAAGAGTGACACTGTGTGATATGATTTCTTTGAATCTTTTCAGCTATGAAGCTCAGAGTTATTTCACTGCCCTCTTCTTTTCATGGTTTTCACTGCTGGTGCACGTAACTAGGCAAAATTGAATGATTCGTCATTTTTAACAGTTTCTTTGCGCGAGGTGACTGACTTGTTAATGGCTCTTTTACCAGATTAATTAATGTTTGATGCAAAGGGATTCAAAAGAATTTGCATTTTGTTGGTTCTTAAGAAAAATTAACAAAATAATCATTAACGGACGCCACTTTGATCCTTAACTTTTTAATCTAGACAATTTAGTTCTAAAATTTTTGATAATCTATTATTTTGACTGAAAATTACTAATATCAATGCTGACTATCTTACGTAATTTGATTGATACCGACATGAACAACTTTTGTGATTTAAAAAAAAATTATTTTGAATTTTTTCTTTTATATTTTCTTTCCATGGCCCTTGTCGGCCGGCAGCCACGGGCATAGTATGTAACTTTTTCAGAGTTGGAGAGCAGAGTCATGTAACGGTATGAAAGTTAGGGGTTTTATGAGAAATTATCCACAAAATTAATAGCAAAAAGGGGAATTAAGAGGAAAATCCGAAAATGGACCCAAGAAAAGACCTTTCCCGCGCTTTCTCATTCCTTAATCAATCATCCCCAATTTGGGGGGAAGAATTCAGAAAGAAGCTGGCGAAGATGTGATCCCACTACAAAGAGAAGTAGCAAAAGGTGAGGATCAGTTGCTTAAAGAAGTAAATTTCCTCATCAAAGACGCAAATGCATGGTAGGATTGTGTGTACCCCAATCATACTTGGCTCATCTTTTCAGGTAAGAGAGGAAGTAATTTCCAATATGAACATCTTTGCGAAAGTTATCAAGTAAATGAGACTATTGCCAGGCTCTTTCGAAATAGCATCATGCGAAAACTTATTTCAATTGTGAACACCTTGACCCCAACATAAAAATATCGATTCTTTCGGTTAATGGGGCGGGTAAAGCGAAAGGAGAGAACAAAAGCAAAAAGTAGGCCTATCTTCAATTTGGTATGAGTGGCCACGCGGTCCAATTACAATGCAATTGCTCTGTCACCCAGCAATTTGAGAGGCCAGACGGAGCCATTGTCAAAAGGGGAGGATAAAGCAAAAAGTATTGCCCATCTTTAAAAATTAACGTACACGTTATTTGTGAGTGTGACTAAGCCAACAAGTGACTAGAAGGTGAGCTCTCGAAAAAGGCAAGGACTAAAAGCATCTGCAACTGCTCCTCGTTCCTCAATTACTAAAAGCATAAGAGAAGACACATGGTGTAGAAACCCGAGGCAAATAGAGCAACATATAAATGACTTCTACCAAGCTTTGTACACATCAGTGGGGCATAGAAATTATCAGCCAGTATTGGAACATTGCCCGCATGTAATCACCCCAACAATAAATAATGCTCTACTGGAAAAAGTCTCAAGAAAAAAAGTTTACCAAGCAACCTTCCAACTGGGTGCAACCAAGGCTCTAGGACCAGACGGTTTGAACGGTCTCTTCTATCAAAGCCACTGGCCTGTAGTTCAAGAGGACCTTTATCGACTGGTGGAGGATTTCTTTAGCCAAGGCACCTTCGACCCTGCATTAAACCAAACACAGCTCGTTCTTATCCCAAAAACAGCAAGACCAGAGGAGATAACACAATTTAGGCCTATCAGTCTTTGCAACTTCGCGTACAAAGTTATAGCAAAGGTAATGGCAAATAGAATGAAGCCTTGGCTACCAGACATAATATCACAAGAACAGAGTGCTTTCGTGGGAGGAAGACAAATACAGGATAATATTTTAGTTGTACAGGAGGTTCTTCACCACATGCGCATAAGGAGAAGGAAAAGGAACTATCAGGCCGTGCTTAAACTCAATATGCAAAAAGCCTACGATAGGGTCGAATGGGACTTTCTACGTGATTGTATGGAGAAAATGGGATTCGACGAGAAATGGGTTCGGTTGGTCAGCTACTGCATCTCATCGGTATCTTTTAGCTTATGCATCAACGGAGCAAACAGTGAATATTTCGCACCTACGAGAGGGATCAGGCAAGGGGACCCACTCTCACCTTATCGATTCATCATTATGGCCAACACTCTCTCCTCCCTAATCTCTAAAGCAATGTCGGATGGAAGTTTGAGGGGAGTCCATTTGAACACCCACTGCCCAGCACTCTCACACTTGCTATTTGCAGACGATGCAATTTTCTTCCTGAATGCAACTACCCAAGAGGCAGAAAACCTGTCAAACACCCTAAATCAATATTGCTATGCATCAGGCCAGCAGGTAAACCTCAACAAGTCAGGTATTTTAATAGAAAACAGCTGTCCTCAGTCTATAAAGCAGAACATAGCGGCTGTTTTGAGAGTCCCGCTGATAGAAAAAACAGGAAAATACCTGGGTATACCTTCAGACTGGGGCCAAACAAAACGACAACTCTTCTCGTGGATCCTAGCACGGGTAGACAACAAACTGACAGGTTGGAAGGAGAAACTAATCTCTAAGGCGGGCAAGGAGATACTGATCAAAACGGTAGTTCAAGCCATCCCTCAATACGCAATGTCTATATTTAAAATCCCACTCTCAATATGTCGAGCAATTAAAAAGCGCATCTCCTCTTTTTGGTGGAGACAGAATGCCTCGAAAAAAGGTATACACTAGAAACAATGGGACATCTTAAAAGACAGGAAAGACTATAGGGGCCTTGGCTTCAGAGACCTTGCGGATTTTAACAGGGCAATGCTAAGAAAACAGGCTTGGCGACTACTAAAGCACCCGGATACTTTGTGGGCAAGAATCTGCAAGGGAGTCTACTTCCCAAGAGGAGAATTCTGGTCTACGAAGAAAGGGAACAGGCCCTCTTGGGGGTGGCAAAGCCCACTAGAGGGAAGGGATATGATCCTACCAGATGTGAGATGGGTTGTTGGAGATGGACAGAAAATTAAAATTAGACAGGATTTGTGGATAAAGTTAGGAAGGATAGGAGGTCTGGCAAACCGAGGAGACCCGGTTCTTGTTGCTGATCTAATACACGGTACCACAAGACAATGGAAAATCCAACCGCTGGAAAACCTGTTTGACAAAGATTGGACACGAGAAATCCTTACGATACCACTAAGTATCATTCCCACCCCTGACAACCTTGTATGGACAGCTAACGCATCAGGAGAATACACGGTCAAAAGTGGGTATAACAGAAATCGCAACAATCGTCTACCTCGCACAACCGATCAACCATCCTCCTCATATCAAGTACCAAAAAAATTATGGTCAGAGATCTGGCACCTCCACACACCCCCTAAAGTAAAATTCCTAACATGGAGTGTTTGCACTAATGCCCTACCAACAAAGGACAATCTATTCAAGAGGCGAATTTTACCTGAAACAGCGTGTCCTTTCTGTGGCGAAGCACCAGAAACCACCGAACACACCTTCATCCTCTGTCCGTGGGCACAAGAAATCTGGTTAGATCAGCGGCTGGGAATTAAAAACTTGGCGCGAAATGTTACAAGAGCCGACAAATGGGTATGGGAAACTCTCACTGAAGTAGCTGAACCACAAAGGAAAGCGCTTGTTGCCGAAGTCCTCTGGTCAGTATGGAAGACCCGCAACACGTTTATCTTCTAAGCCCGAACAACCTCAAAGGAGCGATTATTAGAGGAAGCCATACATAGCAATCAACTCTACTAGCAATTAACCGACGGCAAGGTCCAGAACAAAAACCTCACCTCCTTTGGCCAGATCGGTGCAACTTCAGTGCCGGAAGAACAGCAACCACAGACATTACAGTGCCGGCTCAACGTTGATTGCTCGTGGAACAGCTCGACCAAGGAGGGCTCTGTGGCAGGAGTGTGGCGTGACAGCGCTGGAGTGCTGCTCGACGGCTTCGCAGAACAGATCCTCGCCCCCTCTGCTCAGATCGGCGAAACCCTAGCAATTCGACAAGGGCTCCTTTTTCTCCAGTCAAAGCAGGGCAACGGAAGTACAAGCAGTAGAAGCAGATGCGAACAGAACTCCCCGATGCAACTAGTTCACTCCGACAGCCTTGAAGCAGTTAAGTTTATCCTGGGCCGGGCCGAACCTCCGTGGGCTACGAAGCAAATTGTTGAAGATTGTCGTGGGTTGCTTACAGGATTAAAACAGGTTGGGTTGAAGTTTGTCCCCAGAGAGCAAAACCGAGCCGCTGATTGGGTAGCAAGGGCCCATTACGCGAAAACTCTTCCGCTTAATTGGATTGCAACACCACCACCATCACTGAAACTTATCTTATGTTCAGAACTTAACTTATCTTGTAATCCTTCCTTTATGGATTACTAATGCAATCTCTACATTTCCGACCAAAAAAAAAAAAAAAAAGTCCCGTCGCAATAAAGCGTAATCGCCGTGGTGGTCTATATGATTGCACGAGACAGCTTTGAAAAAGAAGGCACCCACCATTCTTGACTTGAGTGGCACGCGATTTTCGGTTTATTCATTTCCTTTTTGTGTGTTTAATTACTATATATGACAATTGCAATTGAAATCTGTCATTAGTTGTGAATAACAGCATTGTCCCTCTGGTCTTCCTCTAATTTAGTTTGGTTAGAATTCTTCTTCCACAAATCAATTTTAAAGATTAAATTAAAATGCTCTCTCTCACAGAACAAGTTTTCAATGTTTGTGGATCCTCATTTCCTTGCAAAAGAGGATAATAGTGAAGTGGTAGCTGTGCAATCTGATGGTGAAGTGAATCATGATGGTCGTGTTGCTGAAGACTCCGAAAATGACGACAATGACCTGTATTTGTCAGAATGTAGGTTAACATCATCAAATGCTTGATATCCCCGATAGTTTTGTTAAAAGAAATGATCTGCAACTACCATTCAACATTAGTTAGAAGATAGAAAATTGATGATCTAATTTTGAAGGCAACAGAGCTTTAAATGGTTCTATTTGACACATATGATGACTGACTGAAGAGTATATCATCGAACATTGCTTTCTCTCGTTTCATTATGCTTCTCCATGATCTTCATGTGAACAGTGAGAAGGCTGAAATGTTAGTATTGCCTAATAGGACAATTATCACTTATTTTCATGGCATGTCTTTCACATATGTTTCTTAATATACATTTTTACCTTTCTATGTATTAAATATAAATATTGCAACGGAATGATTTTCAAAACTTTAGAAAAATTAGCACTTCCAACAATACTTTATGATGGGCAAAATCTCTTGATGGGGATGGAAATGTCATAAGTCAAAGCTCTCTTCTAGGGAATTGGTCCTACATTCAACGTGTACTATTGGATAGAAAGGGAAAAAACGTGATTAGTCAAGTCCATTTTGCAAAACCAATTTTTTATCATCACTTTTGAACATTAAAGGAAAGTTATGGACATGATCAAATTATCATTTGATGGAGAAAGTTACGATAGTAAGGAAATTTACCAAGACAAAGATCTCAAGACTTTATGAAGTACAAGGGAGAGTTTCAAGCTCTCTTTCATTTGTGGACATGATCAATTATCAGTTACAATGATCATCATTTTATTAATTATCAATTGATTTATAACGATTTCTTAACAATTCTCTCTTTCATTTGAATTTAAGATTAAACTTCAAATCACAATCCTTTAAGATACATTGAATTCATAGAATTTACATATATTTCCTTTTTTTATTGCCGGGCTATATGCATAACATGTTCTTGTTCCTTTTATTATTCTATGCGGAGTGATATCTCTAGAGATTATTGTACCAAATGTCATATTTTAATGGTGGAATTATTCTCAAGGATAGTGCTTGTAAGTCTCAAACAATTCATATTATTTTTTCATCATTTTTTAAAAGATTTCCCATTATTCTTATTTTTCATATTATCTAATACTTTTCCAACAAGGAATAGGGCAAAGCTAGAGCAAGGGAAACCAAAGGGAAGCACCACTTCGTTTTGCATCGTTCCTTTGCGAGTGCTTGCTACGCCAATTCTTCCCTCTATCCTTCGATTCAATTGTCACAAGAAGAAGAAATAAGAGCATTGTGGGAGGGAGCACCGAGGAAGCATCCGCTCTTCCTCTGATATCATCTAACAAATTATAGCTCTATGTACCAAAAAATTATTTAAAATTTATAAGTTTCAACAGAATAACTCGATGATGTCACATCAGTTTGAAATATATTGGATTCAGATGAAATCATTACCATGTGAAGCTAGCATAAAATATATACAACAAAAAGGTTAAAGTCCATTTGTTTATCTCTACCTCAACTCCATTTAGGGTTTTATGGGCCGCGGATATACATTGGAAAATTAGCCGACTTTGGCTTGGACGTCCAAGACGAAGTGCCTCCGCCTAACCGTGGCACGTGATCGTGTTTTCGCGCAGAGAGACAGAGAGAGAGTCGACACGGAACCGCGTTGCCCGACTCCCGAGTACAAGTTCTCTCTCCTTCCAGATCTGAAGCTCATCGAAGTCTCTACGACTAAAGCGAGAACTTCGGCTTGAATCGGCCATCGAGCAGTACGCCTGAGTCCGTCGCAAAGAACGCCTGCAACCGCTCCTTCCGAGCCACCGGCTTCAAAGGACTGACCCGTCGGTAGTTTTCTCGACGTACTGGTTTTTCGGCGGGCACCCATCAGCAGGTAAAATCAACTCGAATCGTGTCGAGTTTCGAACTTTTAGTGTTCCGCTTGCTATGATTTCTGATCATGGACTCCGCTGAGGCAGTTGGGGCTACTGGGTTTGGGAGGTGTCTTCGTCAGAACGCGAGGGTCGATTCTGGGATTTCTATATATACCAGAGACAAGCTGCGATTTTATCGGAAGATAGTAAGTTCCCTGTCTGTCGTTGGTGATTCGTAGCCACGACTCGTCCTTTCTTATAACGGTCTGACCTGAGATAGATCTGCAAATTTACCTCGGTGTCTTTCCAGACCAAGTCGGTCCAGGTCGAGGCGGGAAGGTGATCCTCGGAATTGTACCGCCTTCCAGGACTCGAACGTGACTTGATCTGCTTCGAGGCAACTTCTTCTCAAATACTAAAAACCGTCACAATAATTTCATCTCTGCATTCCCTCGAGGTAAGCCCGACCTTCATTCTCCAGTTTATTACAATTGATAGGACAAAAAAAAAATACATTTGATTATTACTCATCACATAAGGCCTGATATCCTCTAAGCCATACAGAATAATACATGTGAAATGACATGACTTTTTTAAAATCATCATCACATATATATTGCTAATTTTTCTTATGTACAATCTTCTCATTTAAACTAATTGATTATGGATGGTTAGACTGGTCGAATCTGGTGGAATTGCATGTTGGCCCTTACCATGTTGTTTGCAAAACATTAACGGTTGACTGAACTCCATTGTGACAAAAGGTCTGCTCAATTAAAATTACGAAAATACCCTTCTAAACCCGATTTGGGGTCCATCAGCCCTATATGTATCCCAATTGTCCAAATTACTTAAAGCCTGAAACATTTAAAAATACTCAGTTTTTGCAGAAATAATTCTTTTTTTTTCTTGAAAACATTTAAAAACTAGATTTTTCCAAATATCGACCGTGCAAGTTCATTCTCTCCAATAATCACACAATACCTTTCAAAGGCTACATATCGGAATTGTTAACAACAAAAATTTATCAGAACAGATCAGATCACCCAGAGAATTTTAGACGTCCATAAAACCATATTCCATTATATTGGCAATTTTCGTAATTTCTGGAAAATGACAAAATTCAAATGTTTTCTGGAAATTATGAAAAATTCACAATTGTATTATTTTTTTGTGCTGGTTACAATGGAAATCTTGAAAGTGAGCAAAGATGCTGGTTTCAATGCACTTTTACACATTTTTACTATGTGAACAATTATTAGGTGGACTTTATATTTGCGGATTGAATTAGAGAAACTCGTCATAAAGTGTCGGTTTTATGCGATTTAACTACTTATGGCAAAGACATGACTTTTACTCATATATAGCTTAGAAGGTTACTGGCCGACGATAGATTTGACAATATGATTTATACTTGCTTAGGATGGGAGAGCATGTAGCATTTATAGGAGGAAGAACGCCTTTGATAATATCATAATGAGAAATTAGCAAGAGCCACATCTATCTTTTCAATAATATGGTTTATAAGTAAATATGAATAGAACTGCTCATTCCGTACTCTGGTCAATGAGCCTATTGCCTACTAGCCAGTCAATAATAATTCGAGACCATCGTCTTCTTCTGATTGGTCCTCTCTCTCTCATTTCTCACTTTTATGTTTCACATTCGGCCTCTCTTGCAGAACAATTCGAGACTATCGTCTACTGATTAGTCCTCACTCGCTTTCTCTGTTTTTTTCCCTCTTGAAAGTTCTCGCCCAGGCTTGTTTAAGGTCTCCTCTCTCTGATCTCATGCCTCTCTTCGCATCTCAACAGGGAGGGAATCGCTTTTTCATGTCTTATTAGCGTGTCGTTTTTGTTGATTCGTTGCCTTGTTATTGGAATAATCGGCTGAACTGTGTTCTAGGCCCTTTTTGTCTATTGGGGATGTGAGTTTTCTTTCTTTCTTTCTTTCTTTCTTTTTGGGGGGGAGGGGGGGAGGGGTGCTTATTAGTAGAGGAGGGTCTTTTATTCTCTCTTTGGAGTCGCTGTAACATGTTAACGAGATATGTCCCTAGCTCAAATTTGACTTAGGTGAAAAAAGAAAGTCTTTATTTTCGACTTTAGATGTGGCTAATCCTATGATGGCCTTGTTGTTTGATTGTTAGTTGCATCGTAATTCAATAGTGATCTTTTGTTGAACTAGAACCAGTAGGTCTACAATCGCGCTAGACTCTATTGCACACAAAATTGCTGTATTTCACTTGACCCCAAAGACCCAATTTTTTAATCCTTGTGAAGTTTCTCAATGTTTGGAGCCCCCAGATTTTTTTTTTTTGGTCAGAAACAGCAAATTTATTTAATTAAGGAGTACTTAAACAAAAGAACCCTTCGAATGAGCATCAAAACTTGAGGGAGATTAACAACCCAATTTGAGGGAAGGGCATTCTGTCTCTAGGCTTTAGCCGCCCAATCTGTAGCTTGATTAGCACTTCTACCCACATAGGCTATGGTGGCATTAGGAATTCGGCCCAATAAGTCATGGGCCTTCAAGATAAGTGCAGTGGCTTCCCATAAAGGTTGATCTGTGTTCTTGATGGCGTTGACTGCTCCTAAATAATCTGACTCAAACTCAACAACTTCATTTTTGTTTCTCTTGCACCTGCTTCAGTCCTTGGAAGAGCTAAGGTTATTTGAAGCCCCTAGATCAATTTATAGAAAAAAAATCAGAAAAATGAAAGTAGGCCAGCTCCAGAGTCGACTAGTTTGGTTCTTAGTTACAAAAATGGAAGTCTTGTCTTAAGGAGTTTTCATTCAACAGTTTTACCTCCCTATAGAGTATTCCAAATGAGTAATATACTGTTTTCCTCGAATTGTTGGATCATTAATCCTAGAAAATATATTCCCTTTCACCTCCAACTCATTTCTCCCTTCTTTAGCAAGAGAAGAAAAAGAAAGAAAAAACCTTTTCTCCTTTTAAAGCTTTAAAAATTGACCAAATCTTTATTTGAGAAAAAAAGAAGTAAATGTGAAATAAAAACCTATGGCGAAAGTTTGAGCATTTGAACTATATTGTAACTTTTTACCTACTCTCAACTCATGATAGTTTCAATCATCACAATACAAAACATACCAAAATCTATAATACGATACTTAAGATCTTTTACATGATATCCAATTGTCAAAAAAAAAAAAATCTAGTTGATCTTATGATACACACATGACAACCATCAAATAAATCGAGCCATACGTGCATATTAGGAGATTCATCTGGCTTCATATCACTCATTTCTGACACCTCTTTAGTTGCAAATATAGATTCTTTCTTCAAAATGTGATTCATAACCTGACTTATCACAAATTTAGCCAATAATCCTATTCTACTTCCATTTAAAGGGATAAAAAATTCTTTCCGGTGATATTCTCAAAGTGGCCCTCCAACAAAAATGGGGATAACCACTCAACGCGTTGTCTCAAACCCTGGTCATCCCTGAATGTTCCTCAGCAGCTTCCTTTCAATTCCTTTTCTTATCTTCTTCTCCTTCTTCTATCAAATCAGTAGCTAATTTCTAATCGTTTAGACTAACATGGAGAAAGAAAAGTGCATTAAAAGAGAGTGAAGCATCCACCCCTCCGTTTGGTGCCATCTAAAAAATAAAAGCTCTATTTCATGGACAAGATATCTGTCAACTTTTTAGATTTGAAAATTCGAAATAGAAGGCTTGGTGATGACATATTTACATGGAATTTGCATGTGGTGCCAGCGTGGAATAGATAAAAGATAAATAACCACAAGCATTTGTTTATCTCTACCTCAAATTTCCAACTTCATTAAGAATATGACAATTTTAAATAAAATTAAAATATAAAATCGCTTCCACAACTACTATCTCAGTCCTTTCTCAACATTTTTCACACATTTCTAATTCCGTTTCAACTCAATCATTATCTTTTAAATTATTTATGAAATTCCAATGTTCGATAACAAAATAAAAACCAAGCATGTGCTTATATTTTTAATGGACTGCAATATACTTGTACACAGATTCTAGTTCTTTGCAACCCAATTGAAAAATTAATGTACACGTAACTCGTGAGTGATCAATCCAACAAGTTTGACTTGACTAGTGGGTCACGTCCGAAAGAAGATAAAGCAAGGACTAAAAGGAGGTATTTCACTTTCATTTAGAATCATTTTCATCGACTTTCTTCATAATTTAAATAGTTGGGCAATTGAAAATTTTTCCTCAATTAATATTTTAGCTTTAGTTAATCTTACATATGAGCAATGCCTAAAACTTGAAACCCGCCGAATTGAAAACGTGATTGATGGAAATTTCCTCCAATTAGAAAA
This sequence comes from Corymbia citriodora subsp. variegata, assembly GCA_014858505.1. Lineage (NCBI taxonomy): Eukaryota > Viridiplantae > Streptophyta > Magnoliopsida > Myrtales > Myrtaceae > Corymbia > Corymbia citriodora. The sequence goes on along the minus strand of CM026411.1, from coordinate 23,992,399 downwards.
GTGCACGCATCTAGAGCATGAGGTTTATTGGGCAACAATTACATGACACCACATTAGTTTGGCCAACGGAAATGGGATTCGACAGAAGGGGTTGTGAAAATGAGGTGGTGGAGATAGGGATGTTCATATATTAGGCTGAAAATAATAAGAGTAACGTTGAAGATTATGATGAGGATTAGGCATCGTGTGAGCTTATATTCAAAGGAAGATACTACATTGGACTTTCCTAATAATTTCAATATCTTAAGTGTGAATTGAAAGAATCCATCTTCAAATATCATAGATGTGTGTGAACTAGTGTTGTTGTTCAAATGTGTTTTAAGCAAGTCGATTCATTACACTTCAATATGTTTAAATATGTGTTTTAATATTTAAATGTGTTTCAAATATGTGTTTCTGAACAAGTAAATACTATGGGCTTTTCAGGGGCCTCTTTAGGGCCACCTAATCTTCTGCAATGAAACAACGTCAGCTTACTTAGCTGAAGGCCGTGTCTTCACAACTTACCTCTTTCTCAAGAACACGAACCTTCTTCAACGTTGCCTCGGGGAGAAATTAATGTACTCGTTCTTCGGAGTGGACCAAGCCGGCAAGCATTTGCAGAAAAGCATCCTAAAAGAGTCTTTTGTTGTTAATCAATCCTTTTAAGCAGCAGGAAAAGCATCTTTCTTTTCAACTTTTCCCCCTCAGATGGTCATGGACAGAGAGAAGAGTCAGGGAAAGAGAGCTGAGGAAGAGAGCACTGAGGAAGTATCCACTTCTTCATTCATCTCTCCGGAAGCCACAAGTGTAGGTAGCGGTCAATACGACGTGTTCTTGAGCTTTAGAGGCTCGGATACCCGCAAGGCATTCACCGATCACCTCTACCACAATCTGATCAAGGCAGGGACCGTACCAATTTTTGTGTTCAAGGATGATAATAGTATACCAGTAGGTGAGGAATTTGGTTCAGAGATTCTTGATGCCATCGGACAATCTAAGATTTCTATCCCCATCATCTCCGAAAATTATGCTTCGAGCAAATGGTGCCTCCGCGAGCTCATTCATATCATGGATCGGAAGAAGAGCATTTCACACGTAGTGTTGCCCATTTTTTACAAAGTTGCCCCATCGGATGTGCGGCATTTAAAAGGAAATTTTGGAGATGCCTTCCGTTTCAGTCAGAAGCATTTTGAGGAGAAGGATATCCAGGAAGGGCAACAAGCACTTAATGAAGTCAGTTACTTAAATGGATGGGAATCTGAGAAATTTGCTAACGGGTACTTTACTAAACTTTTCCTTTTCTAATAAGTAAGTTTTCTTCTTCACGCAAAACTAATTATATGCGGATGAATTACTTTCACTGCAAGCTCAGAAAATATCCCCAAAATGTTAAAATGAACAACCATGATGCCTCGAAGACAACAAACACCAGTACTCCCCAAGGTGTCCTTGAAAACTAAAACCAACGACAACTAAAAGCAAAGCATCCCATAGTGCCCAAGAATTTTACATTTTCCTTTGGCACAGACCAGAAAACAAAGAAACGACAATACCTCCAGCCAATAGCATCAATCACTAAATAATAGGCCTACAAAGGACTCTAATGCTGGGTCTTCCAAAGCTTGATCACCACCAAGATAAAATTGATCTCCTATAGCTCAGTTAATAAGGATCGAATACTTTGCATAGCCCATGTCTAGGTTCATAACCTCTCAATTGTTTTTTTTTGTTTTTTGTTTACAGGCATGAGGGAAAATTAATAGAACAAGTGGTTGAAACTGTTACAAGCAAGTTACAAGAAGATTTTCAGCTGGATGTGCCTAAGCAACTAGTTGGACTTGATGGTCGTATGAAGGAAATTATGAATTGGATCGGCAATCCTTCCATCAAAGCTCGAATGATTGGAATTTATGGCATGGGTGGGATAGGCAAGACAACTCTTGCCAAGTGCATCTACAATCAACTCAAGAATAAATTTATGCACATTAGCTTCCTTCCAGATGTTCGAGAAACCACTAGGCACTCTGGTATTACATATCTACAGAGTCAACTTATATCGGATATACTCAATGAAAAAAAAGAAAGTGTTTAGAATTGATGATGGAATTAACATAATCAAATCTAGATTTGGACGAAAAAAGGTTCTCATTCTTCTGGATGATATAGATGACAAGAATCAACTAGATGCGTTGGTTAGGGAACATAATTGGTTCATGGCAGGAAGTTTGATCATTGTGACAACTAGAAATAAAGCTGTTCTTGATCAATCTGAATTTGTGGTAGACTACAAGTATGAACTGATGGGATTGGATAAGGTGCAAGCTTTACTTTTGTTTAACAAACATGCATTTCGTACAGACCATTCTCCGAGGGATTTTGAGGCTATATCTCATGATATCATATCCACCATGGGTGGGCTTCCCTTGGCACTTCAGGTTGTAGGTTCATACTTGTATAAAAAACTAGATCGAAAAGTATGGGAAGATGTGGGGAAGCAATTAAAAAATCAACCACATAGAGATGTTCAAAAGATATTGCGAATAAGTTATGATGCATTAGAAGATGGACATAAGAAAATTTTTCTTGATATTGTTTGTTTCTTTATTGGCAAATATAGCAACTTTGCACTGTACATGTGGGAGGATTGTGGGTTTTATCCAAGTCAAGGTATTGAAGAGTTGAAATTGAGGTGTTTAATTAAAATTAGAGATGATGGTATGTTGGAGGTGCATGATCAGCTAAGAGATCTTGGAAGGAGCATTTTTTGCCAAGGACAACTGCCTGAGAAATGTAGTGGACCATGGGACTACAACTATGAGGGAGTCTCAAAAGTACTTAGACCATGGGAGGTAAAATATGGCACTCCTTTCTTTTTCTTTCCCTCTTATTTTGATCTATTTAATTTGGTGTAGCATGAACAGAAGCTCTTACTTTCTAGGAAAAAAGAATCAATTTAAACATCCATTTATGTCCATCGTTGATTAATTGTGACAACTAAATGGATTATAAATATCTAAGGATGAAAAAAGTTATATCATTTGATTCAATTTCATTGATATGAATTACATCCGTAGAAATTTGATCGACAATCGATTTAAGATCCTTTAACTACAATTTCACACTATAAAACTCTTTTACTAAAAGCGTGCAATTGTCATATCTAGTTGAAAATATTGATAATCCGAAGGAATACAAGAATGAATGAAGATGAAGTATAAACATCATAGATAGGATAAATGAACATTTTTTGGTTAAAAAAATAATAGTATGTGCCAATTATAATAACAGATAATTAATTCAAAACGATAAGATTAAAAAAAATTTCACGCTTATGACATGCTTGCTTTCTAGTAATGTATTGTGGTGGTCCTTTGATTTAGGAATCCAATGTTTGATATATTTTTTCTCCATTTTGATTTTGAAGATATCGGTCCCTCAACTAGTTATTGTTATCTCTTTTCTTCTTATTTCCTCTTAATAGATAAGATAGCAAAAATATCTTTTGGAAAATCTTACTATTTTTTAAGGTTTTATCCCTTTGACCTTGCTCAATTCATGGATTTGGATAGGTGTACGATAAAGAGTGGATTTTTTTATGACAAACATTGCTATCCACTATAAGTTGTTTTATATTATTTATATTTTTGGGGACAATGCCTCTTTTGTGCTAGAATTCACTACTGACTTGACTATTTATTTAAAAAAGAAAAAAAACTTCAATAATTAGAGGAAATGTCATGCTTATTATTAAATATCCATACCCTTGTATTCATTATATATGATTTTCAGCTTGAAGCCAATTTTTTCAAATATGTTTTATCTTTTACTTAAATTATCAATGTTTATTTCATTTTATTATTATATATTGTCCATTTGGGATGCCTCAAAAGCTCATGGTTGATCAATGGCAAGGAATTAACCCTAGCAATTAACAAAGAGATGTTGGCAAACAAAACAGCTTTATATTCTTGATATAATTTGAAATAGTTTGTTCCTATGATTCCATATCACCCTCTTTCGTTGATCCATTAACTTCTTATCATTAGCAAAAAAAAGCACACCATGTGGGTGTTTAAAAAATGAAAAAAAAGGATGTCAAATCTGTTTTGAATAGACAAAACTACTAAAAGATTATAATTAGTGTGGAGAAAAAATTGAATGGTTGTACGCTACGAGAGATTTTGATTTAACTTTGGATAATGAAAATACTTATGAGATTGATTTCCAACCATCTTGACTATTTCAAATATTATTACGTCTATCCTGTTATATCCAATTTCGTCACTTCATTTTGGTGAAATATATGCAAATTGAGTGCAAACTTTTGACGAAAATTTGAGGTTCGAAATCCCCTTTTCATATAATAGATTTTTTAATGTAATATACAGTATAGATCAATGTACAAGCAAAAATTATGAAAGATAGTGTGGGATGATGATCACAACAATTTAGCGACTTTTCCGACGAATAGACTGAAGAGAAATTGTACTGTAAAAGTGACACAAGGACAAACATGTCAACCGTAAAAGTGAATTTCCAACCAATTGAACTTTTGGAGGAAAATATAGGTATTATTATAAAAGTCAATCAAAGCCATAAGGGAATTTTTTCATCATCTTCAACTAATTATTTTAGCAGGAAAGTTAAACAGTATGTTTTGTTTTATAAGATGCAAAAAGAAATGATGCCATTTTTGTGGAAACGGATGTACGATTAAACAATGTCCATGCCACTTTTTAGTTAAAAAGTTCATTTTCTAGTTATTCTGAAAGCGAATTTTTTTTATTGAATCCCTATCAAAATTGCAAACCAATATCACCATGTCACTATTTAAACATACTTTACAAAAAAAAAGAAATGTTTCAATTTTCAAAGAAATGATTAAACACTTCACACAAATAGTTAATGATGTTAAGGATATTTAAATAACTCTTGCAGATATTTTTGTTATATATTCTGATTTTCTATAATTATTTTGATTATGCATATTTGTTTTGATTTGATTTGATTTCCTTACATAATCTTGTAATAAATTCTATACATAACTCTCCATGTAGTCTTTTCTATAGATCGAAATATATCGAAAAATCCCCATTTTTTCTCTTCTGCATTATTACATTTAACCAATGAAATGAAAAACCTAGTACTTCTTGGCTAGTCATAAGTGACCCACCAGCACTCTTTAACAAATATTTTTGAAAAGTTATATAGAAGTCATGAAAATTTACAAATAAACATTTGTACGCTTTGAAATGGTTACATGTATTTCGTCTTAAATAAAAGTCAAAGTGCACGGGCTAGAGAATTTTGAAAAATAAGAAGAAGCAAAAGATAAAACATTAGGGTGCATTTGCCTTAGTCGCTTTAAAGCAATAACTATTTTTCCTTTTATCTCCATGTCATTTGTTTAATTTTCGAAAGGTTGTCAAAAATAAAACTAAATGTCGGGTTCACATGACCATATCTGTATACGGGAAGGAAGGGATAGAAAGGTAATGAATCTTGCAAATCTAAGATTTAGAAAAAGTAAAGACTAAAAAAAGTTCAAAGGTTTGAGAGGTTCGGTCATTTTCTCTCATCCAATTCTTTCTCCGTATCTAGACGAAGATGAACAGTTAAAGAAACTTGCAGGGACGAAGACGCTCTTCCTCTTGGTTCCACGACTTGATGCGGGACGACGAACTCCTTTCTGAAGTGAGATGGCTTGGGTGGTGTGTCAAGGGAAGCGATTTGTCTCTTTTGACCAACTTGCATCTACCGAATCTATCGGTGCTAGAGTTATGGTGCAGCGACTTCACAGAGGATTGGGAAGGATGGAGTTCATACATGGTAAGATTGGGAAGAAAAAGACATCCTCTTAGCGATTTTAGGGTTTTTGTGTTTTGTTTAGCCGATCAAACTCCTTCTTTGACAGCTTATTCCCCTTTCTGTGTTAGGCATCAAAGCGGCTTAAAGTTCTCGACCTTCGATGGTGCCAGAATTTAAGATGTACTCCTGATCTCTCGACTTTCACACAGTTGAAGATTCTCATCTTGCTTTTTTGTGCGGGTCTGGAGCATCTCCACCCTTCTATTGGCAAACTCACGAGCCTCATTTTCTTGGATTTGACTTTCTGTAAAAGTCTCGAGGAGCTACCAGAGGAGGTGGGTGAATTAAAAGATTTAGAAGAACTTATATTAGATGGATCTAGTATTACAAAGATTCCTACGTCTATTGGTTCTCTGAGGAAGTTGAAGAAACTGAGCGCCATTAATTGTAAGTCACTGAGAGAAATCCCTAGCTCAATTGGGGATTTACAGAATTTGCAACATCTTGACTTGAGTTATTCTGCGATTGAAAATCTTCCGAGTGCTATTGGAAGGTTGAAAAATCTGCAGGGTCTAGGTCTCAAATCGTGCTGTAGTTTGAAAGGAGCAATTCAAAGTGAAATGGGTGACTTGCTTTCCCTTGAACCGATACCTGATTTGCCAGAAAGCATCAAGAATCTTTCTTCTCTCCAACGCCTTAACCTAAGGGGCTGCGACAGGCTCCGATTGCTACCGGAGCTTTCTTCGAGCTTAACATATCTGTCGGTCTCTTGTCAGAGTCCTAGATTGCCACAGCTTTCTAGCCTCATCCACCTAGAAGGACTCTATCTTCAGGCATGCCATCTACTTGAAGACATCCCCAAGCTTTCCTCAAGACTCTTGAAACTCTGTGTTGAGGAGTGTGGTAAGCTGATATTGCTTAAGCTTGATGGATTCATGTATTTGGAAGAGCTTTCAATAGAAAAGTGTAAGTCCATTGAAAGATTGGACCTTTCACAATTAATTCGTCTGAAACAATTACGCATTAAGCATTGCAATAACCTAGTTGAAATTCAGAACCATGATAATTTGGAGCTCTTGGAGGACATATTAATAGATGGATGCAATTCCATTAAAAGGCTTCTCTTTCTAGAACTACAATATTTGAAGAAATTAGAGGCCATTGAGTGCAACAATCTAGTCGAAATACATGGTCTTGATGGTGTGAAGTTCTTGAAAGAATTGAGATTCCAGAATGGGCTATGGAGAGTTTGCCAAATTTGGGCAGTTAAAAGCTCTAAAAGTTGAAGACTCCAAGAAACTTACTCAACTTTGGGGACTTGAACAGTTGGATTTAGTTTTTTTGGATATTTGTGGTTGCGACTCATTAGAAAGGCTGCCGAAATTATCTAGAACATTGTCTTTGGAAATTATGGAAGAGATCCATCTCGATCTCTCTTTATTGGAAATTATGTGATGAATCTTATACCGATATTACAGCAGTGAGACTAGTCATATTTCTTCAACAGAGGTAGATAAGTAATGAACAATCATTTTTTTCTGAGATTCATGACCTACTTTTCATTTTCTTTTGGTAAAGCATGACCTACTTTTCATTGCTATCTTCTTTTGACAAGGTTTTCCATGACAGGGTTTTGCACTTCCCTAAATTGCTAGTCTTACATAGTTGAAGGAGCAGGGGTAGTTAGTCATGGAAGCTGACATGATGGTTCAACCAAGATCAAAATATAGACCCAAATGTCAATAGAAGGCATGGTAAGATTCTCCATCCTCGAATGGCCAACATGAGTGAATAGAGTAGTACTTTTCTCGAAGCTATATCTTTTTAGAATGATTTGCTCGATACTGGGTATTTATTTGATTGATTTTGGAAACTCCAGATTTGCCTCTGTAAAATGCTATTGATTATGTCATAGCAATGTTTTTTGTTTATCCTTCCATTGGCAGCTTCTGTAGACTGTAGATAGATAGCATCTTGCTAGGCAAGAATGAAAATATCAACAAAGGTAAACAAGAATTCCTAGTGATTAACAGTTCCCCTATCGGTAAAATCAGGATTTGAAATTTTCATCGAGAGGCCGATGAACTTCTACTACTCATAATTGCATACTACGCCCATAATTTCTTGATGTCCAAAGTTCACATTTTTTTTCAAAAATCCATTGAGTACCTTTGTAGGTTCTTTTGTATGTCAAATTTGACTAATGGCAGATGTCCTGTTTGGGACGAACGCCTTTCGATTTTCCGTGATGAAGGAAAACCCTGTCAAGTTTCTTATTGTTCCCCTGATGTCCCTTCTTAACCCTCTAAGAAGAGCATCACTTGCCAATAAATATGATGAATTGAGCTAAAATAAAATTTAAGGTTCAAGCGTTTCTGGTTGGTGACAAGAAAAAATGTTGAAGTAGTTGTAGCTAGTGGACCCCCTTAACATTACCAATAGTCAAACTGTTGTTTTGGAAAACTATCAAGCAAGGTAAACTGGTGCTGCTTCTATAACAGATTTGGTTGGTCTATGTAATGATCTAGGCTTACCTTGGGACTTCAATTCACTTAATTATATTGATGACTTTTAGCATTAATGTGTCATTTTTTGCCCATTGCCGAAACAAGCTAGGATGAGGAGCTCAAGAATTTGCTATTAGTTTGCATCCGGTCTGATCCTATCATTGTCATGGAATTGCTTTATCATATGACTGATTTGGGTGTGGCTAACTAGGCTAAAGAACTTCAAATTCCACACCTGAGACCGATCAAAATAAAGAAAAGGGATTGTGCAGAAGAAGCATTAGCAATTGCTGAGGACCATCTTCCGTGCCAACTTTGAAGTCACTCTAGGGCCGACTGGAGTGTCCCAAGGAAGTTTTGATGCTTATGAATATTCAAACACTTGATTTGATTTCAACGTCACATCCTTGAATGGTTGTACATGTATTTTTTTAATTAAATATTCTTTCTATATTCTCATTAGGTTCTAGCTCTCCTTTAATCAAATACTGAGCTGCTATTTTTTTATGTTACCCTGATGCAGAGTTGTCTGATGTGGTTGCATTCTAATGATATCACTCCAGAATTGATGAGGCTTGGCAGAAGGAGGTATGCACTGCGAGGCTCCTCCATTCTGTCAGTTTATTTGTGTGATGATATAGTTTGAATGTTGTCATATAGGTTTCTGATTTGAAAAGCTTAGTTCTCATGTATGCGACATTGGATTTGTAAAGTTGAAATTGACCTCCTTGCAAACTATCCCATATTGCTGATGCAAATTGGATCTTGCAAAATAATTCAGTGGCAAACACATCTTTATGTTCTGTAGTTTAGGCACTTCACCTTTTTCAGCATAGTTTTTTTAATTTCAATTATGTTCCTTAACACAAACAAGGAAAGTGTTGCTAATTGCTTACTTCTTTTAAGTTAAAGCCTATTGGTTTCCTTTTCATCAGCCAGCTAATGAAGTCTGTGTTCATTGTGGTCCAACACCAACTGGTGTCGATGTTTATGCATTTGTACCTTATCTCTCATGGGGTAAATTCTGATGCTATGATCTTTGATATCTTTGTTTTTTGATAATTAGTCAGTGCTATATTCCTTGTGCAGATTAAAAATGCATTTGATGAAACTCAAAGAAAGTCCCCAAACACCACGGGTTGGAGAGACGGGCAAGAATGAGCTATGTCAGTATGGAAAGACATTCCGAAGTTCTTTGCTAGTGGTGTCTATCATTTGCTCCGTGTTGTTAATACCCTTCAAAGATTCTTAAAATAGGCGACCTCTTCTCATGTGGTGTATTTGTCCTTTGCAAGCTTTGAAATCGTGCTATTCTTTAGCAAAGGCCTCATCACAAATTGCTTGGAGGAAGACTACATGTGCAGGTAGTTCCATAGGTGCAGTCAAGCATAAAATGAGATTTGTTAACAGCATTGCCATTTAGATGTCCAGTTCAAGCTACAGTTTTGTGACTGAGAGAGACCTTTTTGGTGGAAAATGCAAATGCCGTAAAAATCAACAAATAATTGGTCAATTGCAGCCAAGAGTTTCAATGAAAATGTTTCCAATAAGATGGTAGTTTCTCATTTGGAAGAATTTTGAACACAAAATAATGGGTTCATTAGTGTGAAATCATCTCTATGGTCTAGTTATGTCGGAAAATTTATATGTAGGCATTTTGAAATCATCTCTATGGCCGTACGATCTCAAACTTGATTTATTTAAGCATGAATCTAAACGCCGAAGAGACATAGACATGTACATTTCATACCTAAAACCAAGTAGAGAGACCAGATCATTCTTTTCCCCTTTGAGACTTTTTCGGGTGGACACATGGAGTTCACGCTGCTTGGATTCGCTCCTCCATCATGGCATTTCCACCACTAAAACCAGGTCTCTCTCTCTCTCTCTCTCTCTCTCTCTCGGTGGATCTGTTCTAGTACACTTATGTCAGCTTGATTAAGCACTAGGGTCTAGAGTGAAGTATTGAGTTGTGTTATGCAATTCTCGATCAAAGGTTTGTCTGAGTCTTTAGTGTGGATGAAGTTTACGTGGGGTCTATTTCTTGAATGAGAATTGGTGCGGAAAAAAGAGTTATTTTGTTCATCTTTCAAGTTGTTCTTGGACCGATCAAAAAAAAGTTCTTGCACTAAAAGCTAGCGGCATTGATTTTCTGACACCATCTTGATTTGTGGTTTCTCTTTGAATGTTGTGTTAAATGACAGAGCATGAATCGGTGGTTCACGTGAAAATTGCTATTTCAATTGTTTAGACAATGAAGGAGGCTATTGGTGGAAGATATAAAATAGTGTGTTTATTGCAAAGAAGAGAAGAAAGCGAAGAAGATCAGATCAAAGTCGGGACGGGAGAAGGTGCATCTCAGTGTTCAGCTAGATCACCAAGTTGAAACTAGGGAGAGCATGGCAATCTTAGGACCCACAAGAGAAATGGGATCGTGGAAGAAGAATGTGGCAATGGACTGGACCAAGAGCAGATGGGTATGTGAGTTAGAACTGAAAGGAGGTGAATCTGTCATATTAGAATTTATATTAGATTTTGCTGATATTACTGAGATTCCTATGTCTATCGATTTTCTAAGGAAGCTGGACAAACTAAGTGCCAACTGTTGTGAGTCACTCGAAGAAATCCCTAAATCAATTTGGGATTTACAGAATTTGCAATATCTAGACATTAGTGGCTCTGGGATTGAAAAGCTTCCTAGTGCTATTGGAAGGTTGAAAAGTCTGCGCACCATAAGTCTTCTATCATACTGTAGTCTGAAAGAGCAATTTCAAGGAAAATCAGTGACTCGTCTTTGTTCAAGATTGTCTATATCCCTTGGGCATTTATGTCTAACCTGCCAAAAAGCATTTAGAATGTTACTGCTCTCCAACACCTTGGCCTATTGGACTGTGACAAGCTCCGAGCGTTGGTAGAGCTTCCTTCGGGCTTGGCTTATCTATGGATCTTGTTAGAGTCCCTGGTTGCCATAGCTTTCTAGCATAGTCCACCTAGAAAAACTCCCATCTTTAGGCATGCAATCTACTTGAAGACATCCTTGAGCTTTCCCGAAGACCCTTGAAATTCTGTATTGAGAAGTGATAAGCTGATATTGCTTAAGCTTGACTAAAGAGTTTTCAATAAAAAAGTGCAGTTCGATTGAAAGATTGGACCTTTCAGTCTGAAACGATTATGCGCCAAGCATTGCAATAACCAATTTGCAATTCAGGGCCATGATAATTTGGAGTTCTTGGAGGGCATATTTATATGTGACTACAATTCCATTAGGCTTCTCTGGCCAAAATCATGGTGTTTGAAGGAAATGAACCATTGGGTGCAACAATCTTGTCAAAATTCGAGGTCTTGATGGTGCGAAGTCCTTATAAAAATTAGATATTACAAGATGCATATCAGTGTAGACTTTGCCAAATTTGATGGGATGTGAGAAGTTACTATCTCTAATAGTTAAAGACTGCAAGAAACTTACTCAGCTTTGGGGACTTGAAAGTTGGATTTGGATCTTTTGGATATTCGAGGTTGCGACTCATTGGAAACACTACTCAAATTATCTGGAACATGCATCATTGGAAATTACGAAAGAGATTTGTCTCTGTAACATCCTGAATTTCAAGCCATTCCAAGATATATGAAATTATTATTTTATCAATGCGCTGTTAGTTACGTTTACTCTGAGTTGGCCTCTCACAAGTTAACTAACTATTCGGAAAGGCAATTAAAGATCGATACGCGTACGATCAATCAATTCAATCAGGGATAGGCCGCTCGACCATAAGGATCAAAGAGGAATTATACCACATTGTTGTAGGCCAATTAGCGAATGGAAATAAATCGATTCGGTAGAAGTATGAGGTCGGATTGCGGTGATTTCACATGACTTCGATATTGACTGCAAACGATGTTAAACCGATTTCTTTTTGGCCTTGTACTTAGCATGAGCAATTAACCCCTCGTGATTACATGATAATCGAGGATCGCCCTAAATTGAATATACACAATCGTGGATTGAAAAGCTATCAACCAAAATTCAAATGCGCGAAAACCCCTAAACGCCGTCCGAAAGTTAGATCGTACTAAGGTCGCGATTGATTTATTCTAACCACGAATTTCAATTAGGTATTGGGTATCAAATTTTCAAGGATGTCAAGGCTAAAATATTAGGCATTGCCTCATTGATTCTCGAATTTATCGGTAAGCTCAGGAATTATCGGAAAATGATTCAACGGGCCAAAAAATTGGAACCAAGAGGAATTGGACTGACCGGAGGCCCAATGAGCCTTGCGCCTATGAGGGGTCAGCCACGTGGGCCCAAGGAAGCCCAACTTCTAGTCTTTGAGCCCGTTAGCATTTTCTAACCCGTTTCCTTTTAATTTGAGCCCAAACCGATTTTCTTCTGACCCATATGGAATCTTGGCTCGTATAGCGTATAGTAAGGTATACTATACTTTGAGGAATTACCATTTTACCCATTCTAGAAGTGGTATTAAATGTTGGAGGACAAAAGCCAAGAAAGTCAAGGAAATTGATGAAGGGAAGTGGGGTTTTGGAAGGGAAATTGGACTTGGCTTCTTGCTTTCTCTCTCTCTCTTTCTCTCCAAGGTTGCAACGCACTCCCACGTTTTTCTCCGTCTTCCTCACTTTTTCTCCCTCATTCTCTCTCTTTTCCTCTAGTTTTCTTCTTGTTTCTTGCCTTTGGGTGCACTCTTGACCAACCAGACTGCCCTCATCCGCCATCTTGGCTGTCTTGCCGCTATTTTGGAGCCGTCGTGCCACTGTGGTGCCGCCCATCCGTGGCCGCCAAGCTGCGTCTCTTTCCTCTCTCTTCTCTTTCTCTTTCTTTCCTTGCTGTGTTTTCTATTTTCCTGTTGGAATCCAGCATTGCCGCCGTCGCCGGAGCCGTCGCCACCGTCGAAAGTGTAGCCATAGAAGTCAGGGAACCAACCGCCGACCACCCCTAGTTGCCGCTGGCCGCCCGTTTCGACTGTTTCTGCCTAGTAGCTCCCTTCCGCGTGAACAGCGTTCCGGGGGCTGTTTTGGCCCGTTTCGGCCACCGTTTGTCTTCCATTGTCGTTCCCGAGCTTACCCCGCGTAGCCCTTGTCCCCCCTACGCGCTGGTGTCAACGGATTTTCGACCCTAGTAAGTTAATTTCCTAATTCTTATTTAGGGGTTAATCTTTCTTAGGGGTTAATTAGTGTATTCGTGTGCTTGTCATTAATTAAGGTTGATTGGTTGATTATGCTGATTAATTAAGGTTAACTAGGGTTAGTTAATTGAACATAGTTAGTAATAAAGTAACTAAGGTTAATTAATTAAATTAACTAAAGTTAGTTTTTAAAGTAACCGAGGTTATATTTTAATCATGGTTAGGTTAGATTAACTATGGTTGGGTTAATTGATTAACCATGGTTACGTTTGCGAATTTGCTATTCACATTACTGTTCACGATTATTGTTCACAATTACTGTTTACGGCATTGTTCATACGAAAGCAAAGTTTAGTCTTAATTTGATGTGCTCTTGATTGTTATGGCTTGTTGAATTATTGATTGTGAATTATACGTGGTTGTTGATTGGTTGAAATTGAATTTCAGTTTGTCGTAATTTTCACAAGTGATTGGATTGTATACGTGTGTCAACTGCAATGGCATGTCGCATGAGCACGAGCGATATTGCATTCACGACCAAGCAAAAGCAAAGATAAGAATGAACTGTTTGCTGATGTGTTGTATGGTTAGATTAAAGTTGATAGCTTAGTTAAGCTGAATGACTGCCAATCCTTTGGGATTGTGCTGTGGCCATTGGGTCGCTTGACAGTGGTCAGATGCAGAGTTATGGTTGAGACCAGATCCATGCTCCTTAGGGAATGCTGTCAGTGGGGGAGAGCCCATGACATCGCCGTACCTCAAGGGGGAGAACGATGCTTGGTCTACGACTAGTTGACCGCCAACCATAAGGTTGTGACGGGTCGTAATAATCGAAGCATATGTGAATATTGAGACATGAGAATGTTTTGTGCAATACTCTGATTATTTGCATGTTTCCTACTGCTATAGTGAGGTGGTTGACAGTTTCTGCAGATTGCGTGTGCCAAGGCCGGTAGGGTCGCTTGTGATTGCATCTGTTTATTATACTATCTTCTATTATCATTTTCTCTGAGGTGGTGTTGGTTGATTTGATGGATTAGGTTACATGTTAAACTCCCAAGGTGAGTGAAGTTCCTAACCGGGGCTTAGGACTTTAATTTGCTGAGTTTATCTCAATCTGTCGTGATTAACCATTTTCAAGTTTGTAGGATGGAGAATCGACGCGTGTTGCGGTTCGTGGCCGTATTTGAAGAGAGTAGATTAATCCTGGCTTATTGGTTTCATTGGTTCGTTAGGAAGATGCCAGTGGTAATGGCTTGTACTTGTAAACTTCGTAGGGTTAATTAGATAAATAAAGCAGTACTTTTGAATGTGTTTTTGTTGGGTTTTCTTACTATCCTTGCTTTTGTAATTGATTGAGGGATTGTGATTCGCTTCCGCATGCGTTTAATTAAAAGATAAAGGTAATGGTCAGCGACGCGTCCTGGGACATCGCATCTAAATGATCGTGAGAGAACAAGAGTTGCCGCGTGCTTAAGGGTCGGGGTGTGACAGTCTCGACCTCTCCATTGAAATATTATATTGCAGTTATAAATATGTGATGAATCTCATACACGTATTACAACAGTGAGATGAGTCATGTTTCCTTGACAGAGGTAAATGAGTAGTAAACTATCATTTTTCTTCTAATATTCAAGACCTACTTTTTATCACTATCTTCTTTTGACAATAAGGTTTTCCATGACAGGTTCTGCACTTCCCTAAATTGCTAGTATTACATAATTGAAGGAGAAATGGTAGTTGGTTGTAGAAGCTGACATGAAACTTCATAAACAGTAGATGATCAAACAAGGTAAAATGGTATGCTTTTATGATTGGTCGGGTTGGTCTATGTGATGATGAAGGCTTACTTTGGGACTACAGTTTAATGAGCTGTATCGATGATCTAATGCATAATTGGGACAAATTTTTTGCCCTTTCTGTGAAACAAGTAGAGGTAAGGAGCTCAAGAATCTGCTAATTAGTCTGCATCCCATTTAATCCTATTGTTGTCGAGGAACTGTTTTATCACATGATTGATTTGAGTCTGGCTAGCTTGGCTGAGGAACTTCAAAATCCATGCTAGAGACCGATCAACATGAAGAAGATATATTTTTCAGAGGAAGCATTAGCAACAGTTGAGGACAATCTTTTGTGCCAACCTCGAGGTAGTTTTGACACTTGTGATGATCCAAAACACTTTATCTGGTCTCAACAGCACATACCTAAATGATTTTAAACGTGGTATATTCAGTTGAGTCTACTTTTTGTATGTTCATGAGGTACACCTCTCTGTTAATCAAGTATGTAGCTGCTGATTTTTTTTGGTACGTCGCCCTTATGCAAAGGTGTTTGATTCTATTGCATTCTAATGTTATCACTCCTGAACTCGATGAGGCTCTGCATGAGGAGGTATGCACCACTAGTCATACCATAACAATGAAAAAAAATAACCGTGCTTATACTACATGAGCTGTGGAATTTCACCTGAAAATCAGTATGCAAGTGTGCACAAGGACAATCTCCTCCATTTCTATCAGTTTGTCCTATGATTGTTTTAATCTGATAAGCTCAGTCCTCATGCAACGTTGACATTGTAAAGCTGAAATTCACCTCTGGCAAACTATCCGGTCATCCTGTTGGCAAAATCACCCAGTAATAAATTCATCTTTTTGTTATGTAGTTTAAGCGCTTCACCTTTCGGCATATTTTTATTGACATCAATAATGTTCCTAAACACCAACAAGGAAAGTTTTGCTAATTTCTTACTTCTCCCAAGCCTGATGTTTTCTTTTCATTGACCAGCTCATGAAGTCTCTGTTCATTGCGGTCCAAATGCAATTGGTGCAAATGATGTTCATGCATTTGTACCTTATCTTTCATAGGGTAAATCATGATGGTCTGATCTCAGTTATCTTGATTTATTGATAATTAGTAAATCCTATCCTTCTTATGAAGATTCAAGCTACATTTCATAAAATTCAGAGAACATCCCCAAACATCACAGGATGGAGATGTGGACCGGAATGAGATTTCATGAGATGTTATGGGAAGGCATTCCAAATTTCTTCGCTAATGGTGCTTGTAATGTGCTCCATGTTGATAATCTTCATAGGATTCTTGATATAAAGGGACCTCTTCCAATGTGGTGAAGTCCTTTGCAAGCTTTGACATCATGCTATTATTTAGCAAAGGTCGAATTTCAAAATGCTTGCAGGAAGACTGCATGTGCAGGTGGTTCTGGATGTGAACTTAAGCATAAAGTCATGTTCGTCAACTAGACTACCTTTTAGATGTCCTGTTCAAGCTACAATTTGGTGAATGTGACAAACTTCTTTCGTGTTAAAAGCGAATGCCGTGGAATCAGCAAATAATCTGTCAATTGTTGGCACAATTTTCAGTGAAAAGGTTCCCAAGAGACAGTATTTTCTCATTTGGAAGAATTTTGAGCACAAAATAAAAGCTTTGATTAGTGTGATCATCTCTCGAATCTTGGGAAGTTCATAAATTGGCATTTTGCAATCACTCTGATCATCTAATCTCAAATTTGATTCCTTTAAGCATGAATTTATAAAGCAAAAGAAACACGGCCAAACATTTTCATACCTGAAACCAAATTTTCTTTGGCGTTGGCTACGGTCGAAAACCGATAAACGACGTTAGGAATAATTTTTGGATGGGTCAAAATAGCCCCTCCCAAAATTTATACTCATTTGGTTTGGTCCGAAACGTTGAAAATAGCCCCTCACAAAATTCAATCGAAGCAATTTCTTCGAGGCCATTCTCAGATGTTCCTCTTTATCGTACTACATTATAGTGGTGGAACCTTATTAGTTAAAAGCTACTCGCAATGTAATCATCCAGTCTTCGCTCGTTGTCTACTTGAACTTTAAGTCAAGTTTGAATCTTTAGGTACTAAATCATATATAATGCAGGCCATGTTAATGAGTCAAACTAGTTAAACATACTTAACGTGAAATAATCTAATTTTGAGAATATTTAAACATAACACAAGAAGAGTCACAAGTAAAGTCAATGTGTTGACTGTATAATTTATTACTTAATTGCTCAACTAGTATGCCTAGGCATTTAATCCAAAGGGCAGTGATTTTGTGTTTGGCTGCTTATACAGCATTAGTTACGACCACACAGCTGAATTGACTTGAAATTAGGAATACGTGAATCCATCGGGTAATCGGATGAACGTGTTAAACTGACTGAATCGGTTCAGTTCTGTTCATGGGTTTTCCCCCTTTTACGCTTCTACTTTGGTTTCGTGCTAACGATTTGCTTCGAGCTTGTTTGTGAAAAGTTTTATCACATTTTGCATCAAAATCCTATTAAGTTTAACAGCCATTTGAACAATAACTACGTAAGTTTCGAAAGGACAGGAGAAGGTCCGCTTCGGGCTCTTTAGTTTTCCTCATTTTGGTTATTCCGAGATCAAGGGGACGGTACTCTAAACATGGACATAAGAACCCCTGGAGTGCCAAAACCTGGCACGCGGAGGATACTTAAATACCAAAAGTTACAAAAAGTATATTTAGTGCCAAAATCTGAGCAAAAATGATCATTTTAAGTGCCAACGGTAAAAAATTCCGGCCAAACTGCCATGTGTCCAATTTCCGGTGAGTTTATTTGCTGACGGGCCATTTTTTTGAAAAAATAAAAAAAAATCCACATGGCAATTTTAAAAAAAAAATTGTCCACGTTAGATTAAAAAAAATTCTAAAATCGATTTTATTTTAAAAAAACAAAAAAAAAAAGAGGAAGGGGATCCGGCGAGGGCTGCGTAGCCCTCGCCGCCGTCGCCGTCGCCACCCCACCATCGCCGAGAAGGGCCGGCGAGGGTCGGCGAGGGTCGCCGAGCTTCGGCCAATGGGTCGGTCGGCTTGCGGCAAAGGCCTATAGGCCCTTGCATAAATCTAGGGCGAGGGTCGCCGGCCCTCACCCAGCCGGGCCAAGGGCTTTCGACCGGGGCCCAGCGACCCTGGCCGACCCTCGCCCATCGTCGCCGACCTTTCCCGGCGATGGTGGGGCGGCGAGGGCTGCACAACCCTCGCCAAATCCCCTTCCTCTTTTTTTTTTTTTTTTAAATATTTAAATTAATCAATTTTATAATAATATTTTTCATTTTTTATATTATTTAATTAATAATTTTTAAAATCCACGTCAGCGCAAAACGACGTCGTTTTGGCTGATTTTTCGCCGACTTAATTTCCGACGAGCCACGTAGGCAAGAAAATTAATAAAAATTTGCCATGTAGGATTTCTGAGAGGGTTCCGACGACTTGGCACTGAAATGATTCATTTGTTTTGAAAAAATGACACTTTAAGTGTCCCTTCGTGCCAAATTTTGGCACTTGGGCTGTACTTATGAGAACTGTCCTCAAATCAGAATGGACTATAGAAGGCATTTCAGTTTATTTATCACCTGCGAACTGCACGTTGGAATGCATAGCTTCGGCAGTTCGCCATATGATGAATCATATAGCGAAAGGGAATCGAAAAAGACAGATTAAGGAAATTAGGGCGTCAAAGAACCCCATAAACGGAGACTTAAGCAACATTTGGCCAAAAAAAGGTTCTAAACAACGAAACCGACCACGAAGTAGACCTAAACGTCAAATCCTACAAACGAAAGCAGTCTTCTTATTTTGCATTCAGCGTCGTGTTGTTGAAAAAAGAGCTTACTGAAAGGAGGAGAAATTTTTACTTTGCATGGGAATATTTCATACGGGGCATCTCATTTTCCGATGTTTTGAATGCTGATGAACAATGAATGAAATGACGATTCAAACGAGCATTGTACTAGAAAGATCGAACATTGTAGCACTCTTCTGAGTTCTTAGTTACCATTATATACATAGTAAGATCATAGAACAATAAACAAAACAAACCTCTCTGTTTCCTCTTGACTAATTTCATCCTTTTCTCTCTTAATGACGATGAGCATGATATAATGTAATTCCTACGCATCAAAATCGACGCACAAAGCTTGAGCAGTTGCGCTTCAACCATCAGAACCCTTGTTTGAAAGAAGCCTTGAACTTGCCCTCGACCGAATAAAGCTTGTATCTGGACACCCTCCTCTTCCCCTTCTTCTCTGGGTCATTCCACGACGGTTTTATCAACTTCTAAAACATAAGAAACAGGCAAAGGACAGAGTCCATTTCGACTTACACATCAGGTTCGTCTATTCCCATCCCGAAGGCAATGGTAGCACATTCAATCTGGATCTCTCCTCTCCAGTATGCCATTTCTTTTGAACAGCTACTCTTTGATGGGCTGCAATCCAGCATGATAGTACATTGTCCTTACACACACTTCTCATTCAAGTATTTTGCAACATCAACACATTCACTCTTCAAAAGAATGGTGACACAGTGATTTAAGTGGTTTGGCATGTGTTGTCTATGTCCATGGGAGAAGCATACTATAAATTCTAAAGATCGTCTGGCCAGAAGTTGAGTGGAAGAATTAATGTTAGATTATCTCTTCCTGCCCTCCCTATTCTTGGTAATAGCTTTCGATTGACTTGAACATTGCATTGTGGATGACTAAATGCTGACCAAATGCCATAAAACATAATTACTAAACCAACAAAAAAAAAATGGAAATATGACAAAAACATTATAACTGAAGGTCAAGTTAAATCAGAGTCATTTGCCACTTTTAAAGTAAAGAAAAGAACTTTATCCTAGTTTAAACTTAATTTCAGTACACCAAAGTTTCAATGCATGAAAGAGAGAACTTTATTCTCGCATTACATAGAGATATGCAGGTGCAGCATATTAGCATCCTTTGTCCATTGTTGATCTATTTTACAGGCAAGACGGTCGGGTTTGACCTTCCGATCGGATAACATACGAGTGGGTTCACAATTGTACCAGAATATCCCCTAAATGATCATCCAGTCCCAACAGAATCATAGAAACTGTCCAAAACCAGAACACCAGAAAAATCAAACCTTTCACAAGCAAAATGACAAATTCAGAGTTATAGAGGATACCCCTCAGCTGATACCAAAGACAACCATCCTCCAAGCTCTGACTGAAGTCACAAAAAGGGCAAAGACTTCATGAACAAAGTATCATGATTCCAGGATCAAAATACACCTAACTACTACAAGATGACAGGACGACAAAGCAATCCCATGCTTACCATCTCTTCCACCCCCAGGAAACACACTAGAACACGGAAAGAGAAAAAGGGTAATGAGCAAACACCACAAGGAAAAGACCAGAAACAAATCACCTTCGTTCACTGAGATTGACTCCATTGCTCCCAGCCATGGATGTAGAAACACCAATATCCTCGCACCACCACAACCCCCAGGCCGGTCAGATTGTATCTTCAGGCACAACCCAGTTCACAACTCGTCACATACCACAAACCCAAAACGAGAAAACAGCTACCAAGAACTTATGAAACATATCAAATTCTGTAGTAGAGTATGTTCATCAATCGCTGAAATTGTACATGCTCCAACAGCTACATATGTGTCCAATTCTAAGCTAATTTGCATATGCCCATCTTTCAAAAGCATGATCTTGTCAAGCTAATTTGCATCTGTCAAGTTCGATTTGCAAATAATGCAAACTAGCATGCTCTAACGACTTAACTGTTCAAAAAAGATAACTACCACTATGGCCTCATAAGTCACAGCATTACAAAGTATACTAAGAATACATCATTATGAAGACAATTATATTAAATCATACAAGCAAACCAAAAGAATAAGATGAAAAAAGTACCTAATGCAAATAGTCTTGAAAGTCTATTATGAGAGACTCCTCATCCAAATCTTCTTCAAGCGGAACTCCCGATAACCAATCTCTAGTACACAGCTCAGCCTCTACACTTTCAGGTGAAAGGGAACTTTGATACTTATTTAAAATCCGTCCTCCAATGTTGAAGGTTGATTCTGAGGCAACGGTAGTGATGGGAATGCTCAATATGTCACGTGCCATGAGAGACAACTCGGGATACCGATGAGAATGAGTCTTCCAATAATCAAGGACATTGAGATCTGGGAACTTCTTCCTATCAAGCTTATTCTCCTCCAAATACAAATCCAATTGTGACATAGTAGATTGCGATCCAAAGTGTTCACTCTCAAATGCATCATACTCATCAATGCCGTCCCCAATGTTCTCTTTCACATCCTCAGCTGAAATCTTGCCTCTACTAGTTGAAGAAATAAAGCAATCATCTTTAGAAATATATGTCACATATTCATCAAAAAGCACATAGAGCTTTTTTCGAATGCTCCATATAAATTCCACATGATCATCCATGTCCAACTTTGAATAGCAAAACTCTAACAAGTGTAGCTTATAACGAGGGTCTAATATCGCAACAAAAGATAAGATGACGCTATAACACCTCCAATATTTTTCAAAATTTTTGAGCATTGCCTTAGCCATAAAACTTATAGCCTCATCCTCAATATCCCTTGCCTGTATCAAACGAAGCTAGATTTGCCATACTCCATAAAAATATAAATTCGCCGTGGGATATCTAACTCCAGAGAAGAGAGTAGAAATATCATAAAAGGGTTTCAACAAGAATGCAATTTTCTTTGCTTTAATCCAATCTTCAAACGATGGACATGTGATAAAATTACTATCAATTAACTTTAAATGTGAAAATGCACCTTCAAAGAAAAGTGCATCTTCAAGCATTAAGTACGTAGAATTCCATCTAGTAGCCACATCTTGACGTACCTTTTTATTGGTCTTTAAGCATGACTGCAATATACACTCGGCAAATTTTACTCTCCTCCCTTGTGTAGCTCTCACATACTTGACAGCTTCTCTAATGTTATGTAATGATCCATCAATAACCTTTAGACATTCTTGTACGATGAATTTAAAACATGTGCACCACAACGCATATGAAAAAACTGTCCATCACATAACAAATAGGATCTCACGAAAGGTGTATTTTTCCAAATATCAACCATACTGTCATTGTATGATGCATTGTCTAATGTTATGCTGAAAATTTTCCTCTCGATAACCCACTCTCTCAACAAGGTCAGCAATTTTTCTAAAAGTATGGCATCACTATATGGAGGTGGCACATAGGAGAAACACAAGACTTTTGAATGCAATTGCCAATCTTCATCGATGTAATGGGCAGTAAGAGTCATATAATGATCTGTAGTGACAGAAGTCCATATGTCAGAAGTCAAACATATTCGACTTGAAAGAGATGCTAAATTGGATTTCAAAATTCCTTTCTCTTTCTCATAAACTTTTATCACATCACTTCTTGCCGTATTCCTTGATATATGCTTTACATTAGGGTTGAGGTAACTAAACAACTCTCTAATAGCCCCGTGCTCTACAAAAGAGTATGAATAATTATGTTTGATTATAGCTCTTGCTAGCATGTCTCTAAAAATAGCCTGGTCAAATTGTACTACGGAACCATCAACATTGAACTCTCGATTGGGATAAGTATTTAAATGACGCAATAAATTTTTTGTCCCATGGCTAGCCATATAAGTTACTTCACACCACTTACATTTAGCCTTTTTCATGCCATCACCATCTATGAATTTTCAAATTCAGACCATACAATCGAAGTGCATTTTCTTGAACGCTTAGAGCAAGTAGAGTTATCTTCCTCATCCTCATGAATTAAGGATGCAACTCTACGTCTCTCGAATCGATCAGTAGTTGAACATTCTTCTCGGTCCTCATTAGCTCTTGACATTTCAACTAATTAGTTAAAGAAAGCATAAATTAGAACAAATTTGGGATTGCATGTTATGAGTTCATCATAAAGGGTAAAGAATTAGTTCATGCATGGAATGTAAATGTTAGTATTCCTTTCTACTTGCTTGTATCATACAAAATAGTAAGCAACCAGATTCTGTTATTCTCATCAGAAGATATAATGATATAAGACATACTACTCAACTTTCATGACGAAATGACAAAAAGCAAGAGACTTTATATCCAATGATATAAGACATACATTAAGAGTGGTGTAAGATGTTCAGCTCATGTCAAAAGAAAAAATCACCTTAAAACTAATTATTTTTCTCAAAGTCACCTCTAAAATCATACACAACATGCATGTAAAAAGTATTTTTTTGATAAGTAAAGATAGGTCAATGAAGAAATGAAATACAAATAACAGGCAAACAAAAACATAGAACATTATAATAGCCAAACACAAACTCAACACAAGTTCTTAAAATGTCATACCAATCAACTTGAATATCATAGTTAACTAGCTAGAAAGTCCGCTGCCTTAGTAGGTGCTAAAAACTATCAAAACCATTTCAGGAAGGGCTTAATTACACCACAGTTTACATGATATAGGTAATAAATACCCAAATATGTTGCACATGTGAACAACAAATTACCCATATGACTAATGAAAACCAAGAATATAAAGTTACATGAACACATGAAATCCTGTTTCTGTTTAACTAAACACTGCTTACCTAGATCTTTCATGACTTGCTCTGTTTTTCCTTGTTCTTGTAGCCTCATGTATCATTCATGAGCTCTCTGCTTTTCTATCTCCTCCCTGCTCACGTAAAGACAATTAACAAATGAACACATCTTCAATGAATTAAAAAAATATTAAAAACTTCGAATTCAAGCTAAAAAAACCAAGAATGACTAGGACATTAAGACTTCTTATTCACCTAAGGGATCCACAGACAAGCCAAGATCTTTTGGAATTAATCAATCCTACAGAGGCATTGACCTCTCAAACTTCTGTCACATTTAGTTATATACTATAATCTCCTTGACAACAAATTACTATCACATCAGCAGCAAGTAGGACTCCAGTTATTGAAGAAACTCATAGCTAAGACATCCTCTTGAACATACCACATAATTCAACCAAGTGGCATTTAGTCAAAGGAAAGCTCAATCAATGTGGCTGCCAATATTAAAACTTCTAACAGATCTAAGGGGGGATAGAATGAGACCGCACACTGAAAAATAACGATGAAGCAGTGAAGAAAAATTTCCAAACAAAAAATTTGGTGTCTGGAAATCTACCTCAGTATTGTTCAGAGTGGCAATGAGACCTCTACTAGGAAAATACTTAAAACTCTCGACAGAAATGGAAGGAAGATACTTCCCCACACAATGATCTACGACAGCCCTGCAGCAAACATAAAAGGCAAGTTCTTTCATAAGTAGAGCAAAAAGTGTAAATCAATATTCAAGAGACAACAAGAACACCACTTCAATCATATTACAAGCAATTTCACATTTCAGACCAATAAACCCACTATGTATAGCTGTGTAGAACACTAAAATAGAGTACTTTTTCCTCTTGAAATGGATGAATAGTCATCTTCCACAGCCTAATTGGAGGATTTAAAGAACGAAAGCTATTTTCTTATTGGATGTCAAAGAACTTATAACCAAATATTGTTTAAATAGAGTGCGGTAGTGGTCTATTCACTCTCATGCGCAATTAAGTAAATTTTCTCGGAGACCCATGTTCAGGAAAACTATTCCCAAAGAAAAGGAACTCCAACATCATAGAGTTTACAACAGAATAGAGAAAAAGCAACCAGGGTTCTGCTCAGCACCAGGAGTGGACCATGGCCGTATTAATCATGTCACTGGTGTTCTAGTTTATCCCTATGCAATGCCTTTTTCTGCCACCTCTCACAATAATGCAGCAATCTTATTATAGGGGACTAATATACATGTCTGATGCACCAAATGGAGCTTTTCACTCTAGCACATTTTACAATGTTAGAAAATTACGATAGAGCACATAAACGTATCGGTAGATTTACAGATGTTCTCCTGTTACAGCCAACTAGAAATAAAGTAGGTGATGCTCATATGTGTCATATGTGGATGGACTTTTAATTAGACCTTGACGGTCAAACTAGACAATGAAAGAATATATTTTCTATCCACTCCTAGTACTGAGCAGAACCCTGGTTGTCTATATTCTTCCAATTATCTATCGAACACGATTCAAGCTGGACTAGCACTTATCCAACTTTCTATTCACTCGTGGGATTCGGGCGGTCCGGGGGGGACCCCCACTGCTCCTCTCTTCTCGAGAATTGGTTCTTATGGCGAAAAAGGAAGAGTAGCACATTTAGGAAAAGCTAAAGAAGGAGACCAAGATAAGGCCAATGGCTCGAAGGGCGCACACACCAAGCCATCGTTGAAGAAACGAACACATTGAATTAAGAAAAAAAGGAGAACTTTCTCGAATCAAAGCAGTACCCAGGATAGATTGTCCACAACCTCTGCAATTAAAGCGATGAAGCACCCCCACCTTCGAGTCCTTTGTTACCGTTGCCAGTGAATCCTTCTCCAAGGGTTTGCTTTTTCACGTCGCGATTACTTACAAAACCCAATCCAACAAAATGTGAAATGCCCCCAAATTTCTTCAGCCGTCTCTCTCAGCAACCACAAAGCACAAGCTGAACTGAACGACAACGAAGACAGAAACAAGACTCACCTGGCGGTCAATCAAGCCAGCAAGGCGCAGTGGCTGGGGTTGTACGGGCGTGAGCGGAGGTCCGACGACGGTGGTGGCCGTGCACAATGGCGCTACCGTGCGAGCGAAAGGAGGAGCTGCGAGCGGTGGGAGTGAGAATGCCATGCGATTCGAGAGAGGAGACGTGCGATTTGAGAGAGGAGAGGAGAGGGAGAAGGACTGACGAGCCAGTTGGGTGGACTAAGGAGTTGGGAGCTAATGGGTTTAAACGTCAACCCATTAACAACCCATCTATTTTAATCCTTTTAGCTTTAAACCCATCATGGGTGATTGAAAAAAAAAACTCAACCCATTTTGACAAGTCTAATTGTTAGCAAAAAAATTTGTTTGAAAAAAGGTTATTGGGGTTGAAATTGATGTTCATTTCAATTGTTGAGAGCCTTTTTGACTTAATTTTTTTTTCCTGGTTTGAATCATTCTTGACCTCAGTAGATGGGATATGTGTAAAGTCTCCTTTGCGGACAAAGGGACATGCATGTCGTGCTAAAGTTATAGATCTACGAGAAGTATCTCCAATTTCTTTTATCCGTTGGTATGTATCAACAAAAGGAAAAATTGACAATGGAATGCTTATTTTAAATTACATTTTTACCTTTATTTATGTACACATTTCACTAGAATGAACATTAAATAATTTGGAAAGATAGATATCCAACACTACCACACTGTTTGGAAGAAAAAAAAAACAATATTTCGCTGGGAGGATGCAGTCGAGTTGATCTTGAGTATTTTAACTTTTGCTATTGAGCTGAGCTCAAGTAGAGAATGCGAGACTCGATTTATTTTCAATTTTCAGGATGTTGCAATTGAGTGGAGAACAAGTACTAGATAGCATTGGCTCTAAATAAATTACTGGAAATTGGGAAACACCTCCATATGAAGGCTGGTTAGGTGATGTTCATATGTTGTAACGTGTCCTGCTCGTTCTCTGAGCAATGTGGTGTTGATCTTTTCAGGTTGATGCATAAGTCCAATTCATATGTTTATCTTTTTTGCGCTACAAGAAGGGCATTTCTTTCTTCTTCTTCTTTTTCTTTGCTATCAGACTTCCATGGATAAAAGGGAAGAGCTAGAGCAAAGCAAATGACGGAGTGCATCAGTTCATTCTGGGGCGTTCTTTTGCGGTGCTTGTTGCAACAATTCTTCATTTGGTGTTCGCTTGTAATCTCCTCAAGGCGACGAAAAAGAGTGGAAGCAACATCACACATGTAGAAACATCTACGTTCATCTCTCTAACACCAATAGAAGTGGGAAGTAAATCCTATGCCGTGGTTGAATTTTCCCTTGGCTCCCAAAGTGCGGGGGCTAAGAAAATATAAAGTTTTTTTTTTTTTTGGTTGGTAAGAATATATATGGTTGGCACGGCAAAAATTGTACAAAAAGTCATGTACCTACTATATAATGGCTAATTTAATTATAAATTTTCTAATTATGCCAATTTAGTCATAAACCCGTTAAGGATTTATTAATGTGATCCTAAAACCTTTTAACAAATTGCTAATATAGTCATTGTAGTTAATTGTAATAAAAAATCGTTGACATGATTTTGGGACCAGAATCCCAATCGCTTCATCTATCCAATCCAAGCATATTTAAGGTTGTATGCCATGATAACATGTGGAGCTTTATACCGAAAATGGCAAACATAGGAAAGGATAGAAAAGAAAAGCTGGCGAGCTTTGACTTGACGCGGTTGGACAGCGCATTTTCCTGCACGCTTCTCCGCCATGGGGCAGCTGTAATTTATTGAATTTTTGGCGGTCAAACTTTCTGCATAAATTTTTTGACAAAAAAAAAAAGAGAAGACTTTGCATAAATTCTAAGGAAAATTTTAAAAAATGATCCGAAGTACCTACATTTTCTCAAAGAATGATTCAAAGTGAACTTTATTTCAAATAAATACTTGAAGTGATATGGTTGTTTCAAATAAGGGCTTGACGTGACTATGTTTATTTTAAATAAGGACATGACTTTCTTTGCAGTCAATGGCATTTTCATCATTGATCATTTTCCTTTTTTTCTTTTTTTTTTCTTTCATTTTTTTCTTGGTCATCTTCTTTCTCTACGCTAGTGGCCAACCAAGGGTCGCCCTCACCCAATCTGGCAAGGGATGGCCTCGCCTGGGTGAGGCAACTCTTGCCCTAGGGGAGTCCACCCCTTGCAAATGGCCGCAAGGTTGGCCCTCACCGGCCTAGCAAGGCCAAACAAGGCGAGGCCATCCCTGGCTTGTGGCTAACGAGGGAGATTTGGTGAGGGCAACCCTTGCCCAACTCTCTGTGGGTAGCATTGATGGCCAACAACCAGTATGGAGGAAGAAGATGGACTAGCAGAAAAAAAACTGAAAGATAAAAGAAAAAAAGGAAATAAAAAAAGATAAAAATATTTGGACAAAATGCCCTTGATTGATTAGAAAATTTAGCTAGGTGGTATAGTCAAGCCCTTATTTTAAATAATCATAGTCACTTCAAGCTCTTATTTGAAAAAATCAAGTCACTTCAAACCCTTGTTTGAAACAAAATCCATTTCGAACTCTTTTGAGAAAATGAGAAAACTTGGGGCCATTTTTTAGAATTTTTCCTAAATTCTATTGATCCAGACTTATAATTTCCTTGTACTTCTTTTTCAATGATAATCCAATTTCAGGAAAGTCCCTAAAAATAACCCTCTAACGTCATGGATCGGATAAAACATAAGTCAAAATCCTAGTGAGTGGTCAAAGCATTTGGATTACTTCTCTTTATACAAGGCACACGAACCTAATTCGTCTCGAGAGATCCATTCTCGTTTTTTTTTGCAATAATTGAGGTTTCTGCACTACTCGAAAATAATTTTATTGCCAATATCTGAAAATGGAAACAAAGGAGGGCACCCGGTTGTACACGGCTTCAATTAAATGGACTTTCCCTTTTCAAGATCTCTTTCATTTTAATTAAAAAAATAGAAAAGGAAATTTCGTCCTGCATAAAAATCCCAAGCGGAGGAGAAAAAAGAAGGTATGAAAATCCAGAAAAAGGAGAGGAGAGAGTAAAAAAATGGGGATTTGCCTTGTCAGAAATATTGGATTTGGCCTTTAACCATATTCGAGAAAAAGAAAAAAAAAAGAAATAAAGAGAAGATGAAAAATTTAAAAAGGGGATGGAAGAGAGAAACGACCCTTCCCGCGCTTTAGATCTGTCAAAATAGATCGTGAATTTATTTTTGTCAAAAGGAAAATCCGAAAAAACCTCTTCCCGGGCTTTCTCATACCCTAATCAATCATCCCAGGATTTCGCAGGATCCTTAGCAATGAGACCCGATCATCTGTCGCGGAAGTCACTGCCAGGGAAGGATGGATAGAGCTGAGGCCTTCCTCCTCTGCTATCCTTCCAGGAATGGGGCCCCGCGATTTTCACGTCGTTGGGACTGGGGGGCGCTACTGCTTGTTTTGAGAATTGTGTCTGGTTGTTTTACATCTTGAGAGCTGTTGGCTTGTTGTTTTGCAGGAGAAGTTCGAGGATCTTCTGGCGAAAGGGTGTAAGCTGGTCGGTAGAGATCTTGTTCTCGTTCTAGTTTTTGTCTTTTGGTTTTTACTCGAGGCTGCTAAATGCTAAACCAGGATTTGTAGTTGAGAAATGAAAGCGGAAGCATTGGGGGTCAATGTGCTGGTTAAGCAAGTTGAGGGAGTTCCTCTGCTTGGGAGAAAAATGTCGACTTTGATGGAGGATATTTCGGTTTCTTGCAGGTCCGCAGTGCGTGGATTCATGTGTGAAATAACGGAGACCTCTACCTCAAAAAGGGTATACTTGTTTGTCTTGTGATAGATGGTGTCGAAGTCCTTGCATCTGGATTTGAGATGGATGAGAAGGTATGCCTGTTCCCAGATAGGCCTGGCCTTGTACAATTTTTCAGGGCGTAATATTTGTTGTTACTCCTCTCCTAAATTCACTGTGGCCACTTATCCTTATCCATGTATCCTTCCGTGTGACCCCTTTGATTCTTTTGCCTACAGACATGCTTTTGTCTGAACAAATACGGCAACAGCCTTTCATCTCTCTTATTGACTTTGACTTCTAAATCAGTCCTAAAGAATTGTGTTCTGTGGTTTGGGGAAACAAGGCGTTAAACAACGTACAGTTTGAACCATCAATTGTTAAAAGAGCCTCAGCCAGTTCTTGCTTTTCCAATGAGTGAGGGCTGCCTGTTGGTTGCTCAAAGCACATTGCTCAGCAATGTTATTACCATTGAATATTTCTATTAGCCTCATATATAAAGTAGTGGTTTTTCATTTTGCTCCCTTGAATAGCACTCTCGTGTGTTCGCCTGGATCAACAAAAAATAATTGGACTAACGTGGACACAATAAACTCGCCATGAGCAGAGCAAGCATGAGAGAAGAAAACGCATGTTATGAATTAGGACAAAGATGAAAACTTGACAAATTTTATTAGGATACTAATGTATATTCCAAGCAACCGATAGCTTCGACAAATCAATTTCAACCCTCTTCAAACCTTTCGTGAGGCTAGTAATTGAATGCATCGCAATTTCCCATGTTCACATTCATGTATCATGACCTATAATCATTGCAAAGCATAGATAAATAAGAGTTATTTAGAGTCAATAGACAAATCGAAAAGTTCAATTTATGATGAATTTACCACAGATGTCAAGATTTCTTAAAATATCTATGAAAATCTATGAGAACCCTGTATGAAATCTCACTAGAAAACATATAGTTTCTACACTTTCATTTAATAACTCCAAATTATGATTAATTTTGCCTGTCGCATCACTTATAAATTAATTCTATACAATATTTCCAGGATAAAGACCAGTGTCTTATCTCGTTGTAAACATAACCTAAGTGTTTGTAACTACGAACTCCCGCAGAGATAGGTATGCGCGATTGCCTCACATTCACACATCTTCGAGGAAATTCAGGGGAAGAACCAGAAGCACTCCAGTGTTCAACGTTGACAGGGGGTCGTCTTGCCAATAACAAAAAGAAGTAACAAGTCTACCGAGGGTCTTCTTGCCAATTTCGAGAAAGGCATTGTTTTGGTGGTCTTGGTCAAAAAGGTTAGAATCAAAATACAATTGCCTCGTCTAAAAAACGCCATCCACCATAAGATTGCGCGTCTCCTTTGGGGCAAGAGAAGTACAGCTTTATATAAAGTCCAAAGTGCTTGTGCTTGAAGAGGAGAAACGCCAATCACCAAATTGTTCTGAGATGTATTTATTTTGATAGCTCCAAGTTAAGGCGTGAAGGTGATCCTTGGATTATACTACCTTTCGAGGCCCAGATACAACTTGATTTGCTTCAAGACAACTTCTTTTCAAACACTAAAACCCATAAAAGTAATTTCATCTTTGCATTGCTCCTCGAGATAAGCCCAACCTTCATTCTCCAGTCTATTACAATTGATAGGACAAAAATACTTTTGATTCTTACTCATCGCATAACAGCTAACATCTTATAAGGCATACAAAATATTACTAGTGAAATTCCCTCGACTTTTTCAAAATCATCATCACATACATTGCTAATTTTTCTTATTACAATTTTCTCATTTACACTAATTGGTTATGAATGGTTAGAAGTGACCTGCAACTACCATTTAGAGTTAGCTTGAAGATACAAAACCTAGTGATCTGATTTTGAAGGCAACGGAGCCTTAAATGGTTCTGCTTGAGTATATCATTGGACATTGCTTTCTCTCATTTCATTATGATTCTTTGTACTCTTCATGTGAACAATGTGAAGGTTGAAATGTTAATACTGCCTAATAGGACAGTTATCATTGATTCTCATGGCATTTGGCTGTCTTTTCACACATGTTTCTTAATTTCCATTTTTACCTTTATACATATTAAATATAAATATTGCAACGAATGATTTTCAAAACTTTGGGAAAATAACGCTTCCAACACTACTTTATGATGGGCAGAACCTCTCGATGGGATGGAAATTTCATAAGTCAAAGCTCTCTTCAAGGGGATCGGTCCCGCATTTAAAGGTAAAAAGGGCTCTTTACCAACACTTCCATGGAAAAAGGGCAAAACCAGAGTAAGGGAAACAAAAGGGAAAGGGATGCACTACTTTGTTTCACATCGTTCCTTTGTGGGTGCTCGTTGCGCCAAGATTCTTCTCTCTAAGCTCGTAATCGATCATCTCAAGAAGAAAAAACAAGAACGGTATAGAAGAGAGCACCGAGGGAGCATTCGTTCCTTCTTTGGTGTTATCTAACAACTTATAGCTCTACATATCAATTAATTATCTAAAATTTATAAGGTTTATGAAAATAATTCGATGATATCATATCATATTTTAGTATTTATTGGACTCAGATGAAATCGTTAGCATGTGGAGCTAGCATGGAATAAATACAACACAAATTAACGTCCACTTGTTTATCTCCACCTCACATTCTTTATCTCCATTTAGGACATGGGCCACGGATATCCATTCGAAAATTAGCCAATTGGGCTCCCGCGTCCAAAGATAAAGCGCGTCCACCTAACCATGGCACGTAATCATGTTCTAGCAAGAAAGAGAGAGGGAGTGTCAACACAGAACCGCGTTGTCTGACTCCCAAGTGCAAGTTCTCTCATTCCAGGTCTGAAGCTCATCGAAGCTTCTACCACCAGAGCGACAGCTTCGGCTTGAATCGGCGGAGCAAGCAGGAGTCTTTTCACACCTTAGGCCGTTGTGAACAACACCTGCAGTCGCTCCTTCCAAACCACCGGCTTCAAAGGACCCATCAGTTGCTCCTTTCGGCGGGCACCGATTCACAGGTAAAATCAACTAGAATCGTGTCGAGTTTCGAACTCTTAGTGGTCTGCTTGCTATGATTTCTGATCATGGACTCCGCTGAGGCGAGTTGGGTTCCTGGGTTTGGGGGGGGGGGGTCTTGTTCGGAACACGAGGATCGTTTCTGGATTTCCACGTTTACCAAAGAAGAGCTGCGATTTTATCAAGAGATTGTAAGTTCCCTGCCTGTTGTTGGCGATTTTGTAGCCACCGCTCGTCCTTCCTCGTGATGTTTTGACTGGAGATGATCTGCAAATTTACCTCGGTGTCTTTCCAAACCAAGCCAGTCCAGGTCGAGGCATGAATGTGGTCTTTGGATCGCACTGGCTTTCAGGACTCGGACGTAGCTCGACCTGCTTCGAGGCAACTTCTTCTCAAATGCGGAAACACATCGCAGTGATTTCATCACTGTATACCTCCTCCTCGAGGTAAGTCCAACCTTCATTTTCAATTACATTTGATGATTACTCATCGCATAACACCGAACATCCTCTAAGGCATACAAAACATTACTTGTGAAATCCCTCAACTTTTTTGAGGTCATCATCACATATTTATTGCTAATTTCTCTTACTACAATCTTCTCATTTAAAGTAATCGGTTATGAATATTCAAACCGGTGGAATATGTTGGAATCGCATGCTGGCCTTTATCCAGATATGGTTTTTAAAACATTAATGGTTGACCGAGCTTCCTCAGGACAAAAAGCTGTTTCAGCTGAAATTACGAAAATACCCTTCTAGATTCGATTTTGGGCCCATCTGCCTGATGCGTACCCCCAATCGTCCAAAATTACTTAAAGCCTGAAACATTTAAAATTCTTAGTTTTTGCAGAAATAATTCCTTTTTCCTTGAAAATCAACAATCACACAAAACCTTTCAAAGGCTACGGGTGAGAATTGTCAACAACAAAATAATATCTGCACGGATCAGATCAACTGGAGAATTTTTGGATGTCCATACAACCATTTTCCATTATATTGGCAATTTTCGTAATTTCTGAAAAATGACAGAAAATTCAAATGTTTTCTGAAAATTATGAAAAATTCACAATTGTACTATTTTTTTTTTTTTGGTGTTGGTTACAATAAAAAACTTGAAAGTGAGCAAAGCTGCTGGTTTCAATGCACTTACACATATTTAATACGTGGACAATTTTTAGGTGGACTTTATCTTTGCGGATTGAATTAGAGAAACTCGTCATAAAGTGTGGTTTTCATGCGATTTTATTGCTTATAGCAAAGACATGACCTTCACGTACATATAGCGTAGAAAGTTACTGACCTACAATGGATTTGACAATATGATTTATGCATGTTTAGAGAAGGAGGAGAATGTAGCATATACAGGAGTCAGAACGTCTTTGATAATAATATTCATAAGCCGGTTAGAGCCACATTTAACTGTTTAACAAAATGGTTTTTAAGTGGCCATGAATAGAAGTGGTGATTTCATACTCTGGTCCAAATTGTGCGGCTTGACTTGGTTTGCCATCTGAAAACAATTTAATTGCTACCAGTCAATTAGCAATAGGGATACCAGTCGGTCAATAATAATTCGAGACTATCTTCTACTGCTGATTGGTCCTCTCTCTCTCTCTCTCTCTCTCTCTCTCTCTCTCTCTCTCTCTCTCTCGCATTCAGCCTCTATTATTTATTTATTCGAGGCTCAAATTTGTATGGAGATTCGGGTGTGACATCTACCAAGGTTTATTTGCAAATATTCCATGAAAAGGTTTCGAATTTTATCTATAAAAATTATTGAGTTTTGGAATTAGGAATGCATTATCCATTTTCGTGACAGTCCAATGGGCCTAGAGATTAAGCCATTTTCTTGTAGAGGCTAGCGCAACGATGATCCTGACGGGTATGTTAACAAATATCGTTAGAAAGTTTTGCTTTCTGCTCATTTTAGTAAAAGAATGTATTGCACAAAATAATTAGCAAATGATAATTATCTTTTAAGTAGACTCATGACCTTGAGTTTATTTTCCTGACATCACTAGTTCTCTGACTTTTTAGATTACTAACACGTTCGAATTCTTTCGTAAAGAATCTGTCTTGATATATTAATTCTGTGTATATATAGAGATAGACCTAATAATAGAGTCCAATCATTCCGTCTATACCAAAGAATTATTTCTCATCATCTGTTCCAAAGCATTATTTCTCAAGTTTGGAAATAATGCTCTTGATTTATCAATTTCACAATTGGAAGCATGATTGTTGCAAACTAGAGCTCTTAAATTTGAAAATTTTTTCCTAAAAGTTTCTAACAAAATTCCTTAACAGCGTGAAGAAACTAGAAAATTTTGGCGGGGCCATGATTTATGAATGAATATATAAATATTTGTAAATACAGAAAACCATCAGTAATGGGGGCTAGGAAAGAGACATGGATGATACATTTAGCGAGAATGGTTCAGGATTACTACCATTGTTAGGTTGAGGGGACTCAAGAGAGAGATGGTTTACCTTTTCATCTCTTCATGCTTCTGATTCCTAAATGAATATTTCTTATTTAACGATTTACAAATTTAATTGTAGTTTTTATTAATTATTTTCCTTTTTGATTGATTATGGATATTTGGCACTACATTTTATGAATATCGATATTTAGCGCTAGATGGAGATAGAGATAATGTTTATGCATGTACTTTCAAATTGATGCTTACATTGAACCACCGATCAAAGGCATCGTTGAAGCAAATATGGAAAAATTACTAGACGATATGAATGCATGTGAGCCCATTGCAGGCGAACCCTCATGTCGGTGGGTATCGTCAAAGGATTGGAATGCTTGGGGCTCATGTGCATCCAAGAATGTCTCAGAAAATGGGCATTGCCTATTCGAACTTTTATTAGTCTTGCATTCAAGCAATGACACTACTGTAGTTTAGATAAAATAGGACTCACGAATCAAAGACATAAATAACGGAAATTTCCTCTAATAAAAAAAGTGTAAGCATTTAGAGGTGAGGTCCATTGGGCAATAACTACATGACACTACAGTAGTTTGGCTAATGAAAATGGGATTAGACGGTAGGGGTTGTGAAAATGAGGTGGTGGACATGGGGTCTTTTGTACATTAGGCTAAAAATAATAAGACTAAGGTTGAAGATTATGATAGGGATTAGGTATGGTTGGAGCTTATACTCAGAGGAAGATGCTTCCATGGAGTTCCTGCATAATTTCAATATCTTAGGTGTGAACTGAAAGAATCTGTCTTTAAATGTCATAGACGTGTGAAGGTAGTTGTTCAAATGCATTTTAAGGAAGTCGATTGATTACAGTTCAATCTGTTTAAATATGTGTTTCAATATTTAAGTGTGTTTCAACAATGTATTTCTGAATAAGTGACGGGGGCTTTTTGGGGGCCTCTTCAGGGCCACCTAATCTTACGCAGTGAAATGATGTCAGCTTACTTTACTGCAGGTCTT
Source organism: Corymbia citriodora subsp. variegata (assembly GCA_014858505.1). Taxonomy (NCBI): domain Eukaryota; kingdom Viridiplantae; phylum Streptophyta; class Magnoliopsida; order Myrtales; family Myrtaceae; genus Corymbia; species Corymbia citriodora. The sequence continues at coordinate 23,956,241 of CM026411.1, read as the reverse complement.
GTCTTCATTGCCCATCTCTTTCTCAAGAGCACGAACCTTCTTCAGCATTTCCTTGGGGAGAAATTAAGGTACACATTATTTGGAGCGAACCAAACCAACAAGCTTGACTTGACTAGAGGGTGAGGTCCAAAAGAAGATAATAAGGCAAGGACTACAAGCATTTGCTGAAAAAGCATCCTAAAAGCATCATTTGTTGTTCATCAGTCCTTTTAAGTAGCAGAAAAAGCCTCTTTGGTTTCAACTTTGCCCTTCTCCAATCATGATGGACAAAGGGCAGAGGAAGAGAAAGAGAGTAGAGGAAGAGAGCATTGAGGGAGCATCCACTTCTTCATCCACTTCACCAAAAGCCACAAGTGTAGGTAGCAGTCAATACGATGTTTTCTTGAGCTTTAGAGGGTCGGATACCCGCAAGGCATTCACCGATTACCTCTACCATAGTTTGGTCGAGGCAGGGACTGTGCCGTTTCACGTGTTTAGGGATGATAACAGCATCCCAATTGGCGAGGAATTTGGTTCACGGATTCTTGACGCAATTGAACAGTCTAAGATTTCGATCCCCATCATCTCTGAAAATTACGCTTCCAGCAAGTGGTGCCTTCGTGAGCTCATTCATATCATGGACCCCAAGAAGAGTACATCATGCATAGTGTTGCCCATTTTTTACAAAGTTACCCCATCGGATGTGCGGCATCTAACAGGAAATTTTGGAGATGCTTTCCGTTTGAGTCATGAGCATTTTAATGAGAAGGATATCCGGGAAGGGCGGCAAGCATTTAGAGAAGTGAGTTACTTACATGGATGGGAATCTGAGAAAATCGCCAATGGGTACTTCTTTGAATTTTTCTTCTTTTCTTTTTTGGTTTTAGAAATAAGTTTTCTTCTTTGCGCAAAACCAATGAAAAGCAGATGAATTACTTTCACCGCAAGGTCAGAAAAGATCCCGAAATGTCCCAATAAACAGCCATAATGCCTAGCAGACAACAAACACTAGTAATCCCGAAGATGTCCCTGAAAACTAAACCAATGACATTTAAAACCAAAGCATCCCATAGCGGCCAAGAATTGCATTTGTTTCACGTACAGAGCAAAAAACTTAGATGACAAACCCTTCAATCAATAGTTAAGGACGAAACACTTGGCGTTGACCATGTCTTGTTCATTATCTCTCATTGTTTTTGTTGTTTGACAGGCGTGAGGGAGAATTGATACAACTTGTGGTCCAAACTGTTCTAAGCAAGTTACAGAAAGATTTTCAGCTAGACATTCCTGGGCAGCTAGTTGGACTTGATGGTTGTCTAAAGGCAATCGTGGATTGGATTCACAGTCCTTCCATCAATGCTCGAATGATTGGAATTTATGGTATGGGTGGAATAGGCAAGACAACACTTGCCAAGTGCATCTACAATAAACTCGTTGATGAATTTGTGCAAGCCAGCTTCTTACCAGATATAAGAGAAAAAGCTACCCAGCACCACGGTATTGAGGATCTACAAAGTCAACTAATAAATGATATATTACATAGCAAAACTGAAGTGTCTAAGATTGATGATGGAATTAATATAATCAAATCTAGATTCAAAAGAAAACAGGTTCTCATTCTTTTGGATGATGTAGATGATAATAGTCAGCTGGACACGTTGGCGAGGGAACGTAGTTGGTTTATGGCAGGAAGTATGATCATTGTTACCACTAGAAATGAAGCCGTTCTTGATCAATCTAAATTTGAGGTAGATTACAAGTATGAATTAAAGGAAATGGATAAGGTGCATTCTCTGCTTTTATTTAGCAAATATGCATTTCATATGGATCATTTTCCGAGGGACTTTGAGGGTATATCCCATGATATTGTATCCACCATGGGTGGGCTTCCCTTGGCACTTAAGGTCGTAGGTTCATACTTGTATAGGAGAATGAATAAAAAGGTATGGGAAGAATTGTGTAAGAAATTAAAAAACCAACCACATAGAGATGTCCAAAAAATATTGCAAATAAGTTACAATGCATTAGAAGATGGACATAAGCAGATTTTTCTCGATATTGCTTGTTTCCTTATTGGCATAAATAGCCAATTCGCCATATACATGTGGGAGGATGACGGGCTTTATCCAAATGAAGGAATTGAAGAATTGAAGATGAGGTGCTTGATTAAAATGGGAAATATGGTGAGTTTAAGATGTATGACCAACTGAGAGATCTTGGAATGAGCATTTTTCACCAAGGACTGGAGAAAGTTAGTAGATCACTAGACTACGACTACATTGGATTCCCAAGAGTACTGACAAATAGAAAGGTAACATGTGGCACTCCTTTCTTTTTTTTGTTCTCTCCCTCTTGTTTTAATATATTTAATATGATCTATTCTAATATTTCATGTGTGAAGATCATATACTCTTACTTTCTAGGGAAAAAAATGCATGTAGAATTCATTTATGTGTATTTTAGATTAACTGTTATAGCAAAATAGATAATAAGTATCTCAAGGATGAAAAAGTTATATCATTTGATTCAATTTCATTGATATAAATTACATCAATAAAAATTTAATTTACAATCAATTCAAGATCTTACACTATAAATAAATTGAAAGCATGTATTTGTCATATCTAGTTGAAAATATTGATAATCTAAAGGACTACAATAATGAATTAAGATGAAGTATAGACATCATAGATCATCATCATATAAATGAAGATTTCTTGATAAAAAAAGAAAGAAAGAAAGAAAGAAGATAGTATATGCCGATTATAGTAAATGATAATTAATTCAAAACAATAAGATTGAAAAAAATTTCACTCCTTTGATATGTGTTTGCTTTCTAGTACAACCGGATGTATTGTGGTGCTCCTGTGAGGAATCCAATGTTTGCTATTTTGTTCTCCATTTTGATTTTGAAGAGCCCCATCCCTCTACTATTTATTTCTATCTCTTTTCATTCTTATTTCCTCTTAATAGATTAGATAGCCTAAATTCCCTTAAAAATATTTTTAGGAAAATCTTACTAAGGTTTTATCACGTTAACCATGCTCATTTCTTATAATAAACATTTATATCTGCTATAAGTTTTTTATATTACTTATATTTTTTTGGGACTATGCCTCTTTTGTGCCAAAACCGCTAGACTAACTTGACCATTTGAAAAAAAGAAAACTTGATTAATTAGAGGAAATGTCATGCTAATTATTATATCTATACCTTTGTATTACTTACATATGATTTTCAGCATGAAGCCAATTTTCTCAACTATGTGTCTCTTTTACTTAAATTATCAATGTTCGTGCCATTTTATTATTATATATTGTCCATCTGGGAAGCCTCATAGGCTCATGGCCGACTAGTGCCGAGGGATTAACCCTAGCAATTAAACAAGAAATGTCAGGCAAAAAAACAGCTTTAGATTCTTGATATAATTTGAAATAGTCCATTGCTATGATTCAATATCACACCTCCATTGTCGATCCGATAACTTCTTAACATTAGCAAAAAGAGCACACCATACGGGTGTTTGAAAAGTGAAAAAAATAGTCAAATCCCTTTTGAACAGACCGAAATGTTGAGAGATGATAATTAGTGTAGAAAAAAAAATTATGGTGAGATGCGAGATATTTTGATTTAACTTTAGAAAATGAAATACTTATGGGACTAATTTCCAATTGTCTTAACTATTTTAAACATGATTCTGTCTATTTTGTTTCATCCTATTTGTTTAGTTCATTTTGGTGAAATATATGTGAATTGCGTGAAAACTTTGATGAAAGTCTGAAATTTTAAATTTCCGTTTAGTATAGTAGATTTTTTAATGTAATATACAGTATAGGCTGATGTAAAAGTGAAAATTATGAAAGATTGCATGGGATGATGATTACAACAATTTAGTGACTTTTCCTGCGAACAAACTTGAGAGAAATTATATGCGTCCCAGGTTTTTCAGTATTTAATATTTAAAGTAGAGATAACGACAAACAAGTTGAAAAGTGAATCAAACCAACCAAAAGAACAATTTTAACTAATTGAACTTTTGGGGAAAATATAGGTGTTATTATTAAAGTCTATCAAAGCCAAATGGGAATTTTTCCTCATTTTCGAAAAAAAAAAAACCAATAATATGATCTGTTTTAGCAGGAAAGTTAAATAGTATGTTTTGACTTATAAGATGCAAAAAGAAACGGTGCCATTCTTATGAAAACGGACATACGTATCTTCACTTTTTTTCTTTTTTTGGTAAATAAAAGTAAGTGATGTTTCTCCAGAAACTTTCGTATCAAAGGCTTTGCATAAAGATATTGCTTCGAATCTATGGAGTGTATTGCCAACCAATGTCACCACGTCACTTTTTAAACACACTTTACAAAAAATATATTTTTTTCTTTGATTTTTTATATTTATTTTAATTATACATATCTAATTTTATTTTCTTTGATTTCCTTAGATAATCCTATAATAAAGTCTATAAATAGGCTCTCAATATAATCTTTTTCATATATCGAAATATATTGAAAATTCCCCATTTTTTTTTCTCTTTTGCGTTATTACATTTAACTAATGAAATGAAAACCAAGTGCTTCATTAGGTACTTACAAGTGACCTACTGGCACTCTAACCAATTCTTTTAAGAAATTATAGAGAAGTCATATGAAAATTTACGAGCAAACATTTGTATGTTTTAAAATGGTTACATGTATTTCAACTAAAAAAAGGTCAAACGTGCACGAGCTACAAAATTTTGAAAAGAAAAGAAAAAGCAAAAGATCAAACGTTAAGATGCATTTGCCTTTGTTGTTTTAAAGAAATAACTATTTTTCCTTTTCAGAGCCGACTCCGTGACTTGATGTGGGCAGCTTCAAGCGGAACCTCCAGTGACGAACTCCTTCTTGAAGTGAGATGGCTTCAGTGGGATGTCGAGAGAAGCGATTTGTTTCTTTCGATGGCCAATTTGCATCTACTAAAATTATCGGTGCTGGATTTATCATGGAGCAATATGACAAAGGATTGGGAAGGATGGAGTTCATTCATGGTGAGATTAGGAAGAAAAAGACATCCTCTCTGTGATTTTAGGGTTTTGTTTTTTGTTTAGCTAATCAACTCCTTTGACAACTTATTCTCCTTTTGTACTAGGCATCAACACGGCTTAAAGTTCTCCACCTTGGATGGTGCCCTAAGTTAAGATGTACTCCTGATCTCTCGGCTTTCACACAGTTGAAGATTCTCATCTTGAACGATTGTGATGAACTGGAGCATCTCCACCCTTCTATTGGCAAACTCACAAACCTCGTTTCCTTGGATTTGAGTGACTGCATAAGTCTAAAGGAGCTACCAGAGGAGGTGAGCGAATTACAAGATTTAGAAGAGCTTTTATTAGATCACACTGGAATTACAGAGATTCCTACATCTATTGGTTCTCTGAGGAAGCTAAAGAAATTGAGTGCTAGTTGTTTGTCATTGAGAGAAATCCCTAGCTCAATTGGGGATTTACAGAATTTACAACATCTTGACTTGAGTGGTTCTGAGATCGAAAAGCTTCCCAATGCTATTGGAAGGTTGAAAAATCTACAGACTCTATGTCTTGAATCATGCCCTTATCTGGAAGGGGCAATTCCAAGTGAAATTGGCGACTTGTCTTCGCTTGAGTCTCTTAATATCTCTTTCACATCGATATCTAATCTGCCAGAAAGCATTCAGAATGTTTCTTCTCTCCAATGCCTTAACCTAGAGGGCTGTGACGAGCTCCAATCGTTGCCAAAGCTTCCTTTGGGCTTAACAATTCTGTCAGAGTCTGAGATTTTGATGCCATTGCATTCTAATGTTAGCACTCCTGAACTTAGCACTCCTGAACTCGATGAGGCTCTGCAGAGCGAGGTATGCACTACTAGTCGTACCATAACAATGAAAAAATAACCTGTGTGCTTATACCATATGAGCTGTGGAATTTCACATGAAAATCAGTATGCAAGTATGCATGAGGACAGTCTCCTCCATTTCTATCAGTTTATCAATGTGATACTATCCTTTGAATGTTGTCAAATAGGTTTCTGATTTTTTTTTAATTTGATAAGCTCAATTCTCACGCAAGGTCAACTTTGTAAATATGAAATTCACCTCCTAGCAAACTATACTGTATTGCTGATTTTGCTAATGGGATATTGCAAAATAACCAAGTAACAAATCCATCTTTCTGTTCTGTAGTTTAGGCACTTCACCTTTACAGCATAATTTTGTTAACATCAATTTTGTTCCTAAACACAAACAAGGAAAGTGTCACTAATGGCTTACGTCTCCCAAGCCTATTGTTTTTTTTTTCATTGGCCAACTGATGATGTTTCTTTTCATTGCTGTGCAACTGTGATTGGTGCAAATGATGTTTGTGCATTTGTACCTTATCTTTCATGCTGTATGTAGTGATGCTCTTCTTTCATTGATAATTAGTAAATCCTATCCTTCTTGTGTAGATTGAAGCTGCATTTCTTTAAATTCAGAGAACATCCCCAGACATCACAGGACAGAGACGTGGACTGGAATATGTCATGAGACCTTATGGAAAGGTGTTCCAAAGTTCTTCGCAAATGGTGCTTACAATGTGCTCCATGTTGATAATCTCATAGGATTCTTCATATAAAGGGACCTCTTCTAATGTGGTGTAGAAGTCCAATGCAAGTTTTGACATCGTGCTATTATTCAGCAAAGGCCGAATTTCTAAATGCTTGCAGGAAGACCACACGCGCAAGTGGCTGTGTGTGAAGTTAAGCATAATGTCAGGTTTGTCAACAAGTTACCATTTAGATGTCCTTTCAAGCTACAATTTTGTGAAAGTGAGTCTTCTTTAATGGAAAAAGTGAATGTCGTGGAATCAGCAAATAATCTGTCAATTGCAGTCAAGATTTTCAATGAAATGGTTCCCAGACAGTAGTTTGTCATTTGAAAGAATTTTGAGCACAAATTAAAAGTGTCTATTAGTGTACAATCATCTCTTGGATCTCGGGAAGTTCAAGTATTGGCATTTTGCAATCACTTTAATCGTATAATCTCAAACTTGATTCCTTTATTCAAAAATCTATAAAGCAGAAGACACACAGCCATACAATTTCATACCTGAAACCAAATTTTCTTTGGCGTTGGCTGTAGTTGAAGACTGATAAAAAAATGTTTAGTGCAACCTTTGGTTTGGATGGAAACGTTAAAGGGTCATCTAATAGGTTGATACTCGGACTCTACTATGCCAAATTGTGGGCACTGGTCATGCGTTCCAGTTTCAATCGAAGCAATTTGTTGGGGACCACTCTCAGACATTTCTCTTTGTCGTACTAGATCACAATGGAGGAACTTTACTAGTTAAAAGCTACTCCCAAGGTAATCATATAGTCTGATTCGATCGGTGTTTACCTGAACTATATAACTCAATACTTTCCAGAACTCAAGACATGGCCAAGTAGCTTGTTAAGCCAAGTTTTGAATCTTTTAGTACTAAATCATACATAATGCGGGCCGCATTAATGAGTCAAAACATTAGTTAAATATACCAAACACGAAATAATCTAATTTTGAGCATATTGATTAGATAAAACATGAGAAAGTTGCAAGTAAAGTCAGTGTATTTATTGTATGATTTATTACTCACCTTCTCAACCAATGAGCCCAGGCAGTTAATCCAAAGGGGGCTTTGTGTTTGGCTCCTTAAACAGCATTAGTCACAACCGTATCGGCTGAATTGATTTGAAATTAGAAACCGTGAATTGGCTAGATAATTGGATGAATGTGTTAAGCTGATTAAGGCGGTTCATGGATTTTCCCCCTTTTCCTCTTCTACTATGGTTTCATGCTAACGATTTGCTCTGAGCTTGCTTATGAAAGTTCTATCACATGTTACATCAAGATCCTATTCGTACAACATCCATCTGAACAATAACTATGGAAGTTTTGAAAGGAGAGGAGAAGATCCACTTCGGGCTCTTCAGTTTTCCTCATTTTTGTTACTCCAAGATCAACATGACGGTACTCTAAATATGAGAACCGTCCTCAAATCAGAATGGAACTATAGAAGCCCTTTCAGTTTATTTAACACCTGCAAACTGAATGTTAGAATATATAGCTTCAGTAGTTCGCCATATGACGAATCATATAGCAAAGAGGAAGTGACATAGACATTGAGGAAACTGCAACATCAACGCATTCACCCTTCAAAAGGCAATATAATCAGCAAAACGATTCTTTGGCAGCTCTTCAAGCTGCTTCAGTGGTTCCTTGGTCTTGGCTATGACCTCATACTTCAGATTTGGTGGTCTGTCAAAGCTTGTCTCAAGAACAAGAGCATGGGGAATCCCAAGAGCTTTTAGGATATCTTGCGATGGATGTACAATTCAATTAGAGCAAACAGACTATTTCAGTATAATCAGGAGGTTTGTAAGTTTACTACTCCACGAACTGAGTGGCAATTGGACCATGGAACTAGCGAAGTTTACTTCCAAGCACACTAAGGAACCAATAAGTGAAACTTAAACATTAGAAGAACAATGGATTAGTTGAGTATTTGGCAATGTCAGTTTGATTCTAAAACTAAAAATAGACAAAGGTGCGGAGTCCATTTCAACTTCCAAGATCAGGTTTGTCTATTCCCATCCCCAAAGCAATGGTAGCACATACAACCTGGACCCCTCCAATATGCCAATTCTTTTGAACAGCTACTCTTTGACAGGCTGCTAATCCTGCATGATATTACATCGTCATTATGCTGCACTTATCATTCAAGCATTTTACAACATCAACACATTTCCCCTTTGAGAGGCAATATACCATGCCGCAAAAATAGGCAAAATGATTCTTTAACAGCTCTCCAAGCTGCTTCAGTGGTTTCTTGGTCTTAGCCATGACCTCATGCTTTAGATTTGGTCTGTCAAATCTTGTCTCAAGAACAAGAGTAGGGGGGATCCTGAGAGCTTTGAGGATATCCTGCAATGGATGCCCATTTCAATCTGTCCTAAATGATTATTTCAACAAAATCTGGAGGTTAATGTGCAAGTTTCGCACCCACAAACTGGCTGAGTGGCAGTTGCAGTTAAGGCCATCACTGGGACGTATGGAAAGGCTTGTTTGAGACATCCCAGACCTCTATAGTCTGGAGAAAAATCATGTTCCCATTGATTGCAATAATGATAACAAAGAAAGTAACAACCAATAAGCTAAAAACTCAAACCAGCATTACATTCCTTTCATGAGATGGCACTGGCAGTGCAAATCCAGTAAAGGCCTCATAAGAAACACAACCAATGATCCAATGGGCGAACCTTTGCCTTATATCTCAAGTTGTTAATTTGTGGTAAAATGGTTGAAAGAATAAATAGGAAAATGAGAACCAACTTAAAAGACCTGACTATCAAGCCAAACATGGACACTTCCAACTACTTCTGAAAGTAATTTTCATTGGAGCTCATTTTAGTTGTGTGCATTTTGCTTTATTTGATTAATGATGTGCCACTGACTTTTCCCAAAAGAAGGAATTAGATCATTTCCAGAATAAGTTATTTCAACATTGCATTCTGTTATACTAGATAATCACAGAATGTCTGGGTTTCAGAAGGTTCAGTGTAACACTGACAATGCACTTAGGCTAGTAATACAGAAAATGCAAAAATGTTGAAAAAAGAGAGTTTGAGTGAGCATATATAAAAGCTAACTTGCTTTTCTTTATCTGGGCAAGGACAGTAGTTTTGCAGTGGCAACATCATATATACGTATTCTTTTTGAAGTAACTCTAGCAAGAACTTTGCTTTGAATACAAGGATGCCAAAGAGCATACCTCACATAAATATGCCTCATCAACAACAAAACTAGCTAGTTGTGCCTACAATGCGTGATGGTTGAGTATCAAAAAGTTAGAAAGAAATTTTCAGAAAAAGTTAGTGTATCAGAAATAGTACCCTTTTATCAAAGCAATTCAATATCTCAAGAAATGATGGGTTTCCCACAATCCTTTCAAGAGTTACATACAATAGCTTGCACGATGGTTTAACTTTCCTGAAAAGGCAGGCAAAGCAGTGGAGATCAATGGCTTGACAATCACAACACTCAGCAAAAAAGGTTTTAAAGATAGTATGGTATGATATACTTCTCTGGAGAGAGCTAAAACTTGCCTTAGTTCTTGAAGGACAGCCGCTGCTTGGGCAGCAGTTTGCTGAGACTTCAAGAAAGTAGACAATATTCCGTACTTGAGGGGTAGAGTAATTGTTTGATCCTGGATGAGAGATAGCATGGGAGATATAACAACTATGACACCTGGTTTAAGAGTTGCTGGCAACTGAAATGAAGGGTAAAGACATCAGAAAAGCCCATGGAGAAAGGATGGGATGAGGGAAGTATCCTTTCATTCACCTTCAGCCGATCAGAAAGCACCAGTTCTCACTATTTGTCTTATAATTACTTCAGCTAGAAACATACTGAACAGAAAACACTTCGGGATCATTCAACTTAACAAATTCAGATTATTATCTTCCTTCATGATTCGGTAGATCAAATATTTTGCATGCTACCAAGATCCATCTTACATGAAAGGACATCAATATCCAACTAATCATGGAAAATGATCACCCAGTTTAGATGATGGAATAGCACATACCTGCCTAGGAAATATAGAAATTTATAATCCGTAATCGGTGCAAGTAATTTGAAAACTTATTCCTCTTTGACATAATAAACCTTTTGAATTGGACCTGAACTATGACTGACAAAAACGCATACGTGCAAAAACAGGATAAATTTTCCAGTAAGTAATTAGAAGGTCCTAGAAGCATAGCATGTTAAAAATATGTCTTGAGTTTGAGCCCCGGTGAATAAAATTAAACTGACGAGAATATGTGAACTCGATCACTTGTGGATTAACAATTAATTGTACGCGATCTTGTTGCCTCTCCACGCGTGCCTGATGCAAAGCAATTAAAGAATGTGTGCAGATGAAAGGAAGCATGTAGTCTGAAGGGGAAAGTCCAAAAGGTTGCTGCAGGTTGGACTTTGGAAATGATGGAAGAAGCATTAAATTAATGTTTCCTTCTTGTCTTCTGCCAAAGGAAGTGAACGTGCATGAAGAAAGATGGGCAATAAAATATTGCCCATCTTTTGACAACAATCATAAAAAAAAAAGAAAAGGAAAGGAGTAGTTGCAGGAAGAATGGTCAAAGAAATGTCCAAAATTTTCCCCCTTCCTTTAATGCATGCACATGAAAAATGGAGGGCGCCACTTCCTTGTTTCAGAACTTGTCTTGTGAGTTCTTTGTTTATTATTATCCTTTGCTAATGAACGAAGGAGGGAAGGCAGAAGCTATGTGGATTGTTTGTAGGTGCATGATGAGCATGCAAGACATTAATTGCATGAAGGGGTAAGGCTTCAGAAGGTGGCAGCTTTCTGACAAATTGAGAAGTTCACGTTTCTTTCTTCTCTTCCCATGCTCCTATAACAGGAGGAGGACTTCGGAGGCCGTCGGTAGAGAGCTCCAAAAAGTGAGAGAAAGAAGAGCGCGAGTAACGCGTGAGAGCTTTCGGCAGAAGGGAGAATTTCTCGTTGTAATTACACCTGAGTGTTTTAGCCAGTTAAATTCTTGTTAGTAGAATTTACTTAATTCTTTAAGTGAGAATTTCATTGGGAATTGTGAGGAACTAAACACTGTGTGAGTTATTAGGTGTAATTGGAGGCTGGGAAACACTAAGTGAGTGTTTGAGTACTCAAGTGGGTGTAATCTCCATGTATCGCTTAGTTCTGTAGTGGAATTCCGTGCTGCTCTCCCCGTGGATGTAGGTTCCGATATACGGACCGAACCACGTAAATCCGGTGTCCGATTTCCTTTCCTTCCTTCCAACTAATTTTATCCGATTCACTCGATCAATATCCGGCGTCAAATTTTTCAACAAGTGGTATCAGAGCCAAGGTTGGCGAATCGGTTGCGATGGAAGAAGGAAAGGTGAGAATCGACCGATTTGATGGGAAGGATTTTGCCTTCTAGAAGATGCAGATTGAAGATTATTTGTACTAGAGAAATCTGCACTTACCTTTATATGGAGAGAAGCCAGACTCAATGAAAGATGCCGAGTGGGAATTGCTGGATAGACAAGCGATGGGTGTTATTCGGCTGACGTTGTCTTGGAACGTCGCGTTTAACATTGTGAAGGAGAAAACCACTGCGGGACTGATGAAAGCCCTGTCGAATATGTACGAGAAACCCTCTACGATCAACAAGGTCTATTTGATGCGACGTCTGTTTCATTTGAAGATGGGCGAAGGTAAGTCAGCTGCTGAGCATGTTAACGAATTCAATGAGGTTGTTAACCAATTGAGTTCAGTTGAGATTACCTTTGAAGATGAGGTACGTGCATTGATTTTATTATCATCACTACCTGATAGTTGGAATACTACTGTTACTACTGTTAGTAATTCCTCTGGGTCAAGAAGTTTGACATTTGATGAGGTTCGGGATTTGATTTTGAGTGAAGACATTCGTAGAAAAGAATCCGGTGAATCTGTGCCTACTGCTTTAGTAGGTGAAAATAGGGGAAGAACCAGTACACGTGTTAATAGGAATAGTATAAACATGAACAGACGTAATCAGTCTAGGACTGGTGGAGTTGTCTGTTGGAATTGTGGTAGGAGTGGGCATCGTAAAAGAGACTGTTTTAAGCTGAAAAATGAAAAGGGCAAGGGAATTAGAGTTGAGTCTACAGATGATGTTGTCGCTGTAGCTGAAAGTAATTCTGATGGTGTCGATTGTGTCTTGTCTGTCGCTGAGGATTCGTCATTTGACGGATGGATAATGGATTCTGGTTGTTCATTTCACGCTACACCAAATAAGAACTGGTTTACTACTTATCAGTGCACGGGTAGTGGTAAAGTCCAGTTGGGGAACAACGCTGAGTGCGATGTTGTGGGTGTCGGTGATGTTAAAATCAGAATGCATAATAATATTGTGAGGACATTGACTGGAGTAAGACATGTTCCAGAATTGGAAAAAAACTTAATTTCCTTGGGTGCTCTAGATTCAGCTGGTTGCAGGTTTTCTTCAGAAGGTGGAGTTCTGAAGGTTGCACGAGGTGCCCTGGTGATAATGAGAAGAATCAAGCACGGTGGCCTATACAAACTTTGAGGTAAGACAGTGACAGGTTTCACCCCAGAGACGTCGGATGCATCTGTTTGAGAGTCTAATGACTGCTCGAGGAAGACTTGGGTGGTTGTGTCAATGCACAAATTTGATGCTGGTGTCAGGAATACGCGGTCAAGAGCTTTGATCGAGATGGAGACTAGTAGGTTGATCAAGCATGTGCGAACTGACAGGAGCATGGAGTTCTGCTTGGAGCTGGTAAATAAATTCTGCATGAAGGAGGACATAGTGAAACACCGCACTAGTGCCAGTAAACCACAACAATTTGCAGAATTGATGAGCAGAACATTACTTGAGACGGCCCGAAAAATGGTCTCTAGTACTGGTGTTGCTAGGAGAATCCTGGCTGATGTGCTTAGTATGGTAAGCTACCTGGTGAATAGATCCCCATCGACTGCTGTTGAATTCGGACTCCTGAAGAAGTGTGGTCAGGTAACGTTGCTGGTTGTTCTATGTTTAAAATGTTTGGTTGCCCATGTTATTTTCGAGTGAGTGATGGTAAGCTTGATGAGAGGGCAATGTACATATTCCATGGCTATGCACAAGGTGAGGGGGGCGATCAGTTGTGGTGCCCAGATATAAATTCACCTATTGACAACAGGGAAGTTATCTTTGACAAGTCTACAGTACTTCTAGTTAGGAGTGTTTGTGGCAGTGTTAATACGGATCTGGACGGTGTTCAGCTCAAGGTGGAGTTGCAACCAGAAACCCCTAAGGTAGCAGGTACTAGCGGAATAATTGACACGGATAATGCTTGTAGCGAGGTGGAGCCGGTAGAGCCAACGGTTGCTATTGCTGCTAAAATTGACAAAGTGCGTGTTCAACCTTCGGTCAGATATGTTTGCAATGATGGATTTGCTTTATCTGTGATACATGAGGTTATGTCGGAAAATCCTTGTGAAGCAGTTAATTATGTAGGTGGAGTTGGTGTCTTGATGAGGTCCACAGTTATGGCGAAGTTCAAGCGTGGCTTGAACTTGGAAGCATTATGTGGCGGTTGAGCCCATTGGGGCTGTGGGAGAGTAGCAGCGAGATTTCCACGGAAGCGATGGTGATTTGGCTCAAATGTCGAGCCAAGGTGGAAATTGTTAAAAATATGTCTCGAGTTTGAGCCCCGGTGAATAAAATCAAATTGACGAGAATATGTGAACTCGATCACGTGCGGATCAACAATTAATTGTACGCGATCTTTGTTGCCTCCTCCACGCGTGCCTGATGCAAAGCAATTAAAGAATGCGTGCAGATGAAAGGAAGCATGTAGTCTGAAGGGGAAAGTCCAAAAGGTTGCTGCAGGTTGGACTTTGGAAATGATTGAAGAAGCATTAAATTAATGCTTCCTTCTTGTCTTCTGCCAAAGGAAGTGAACGTGCATGAAGAAAGATGGGCAATAATATTGCCCATCTTTTGACAACAATCATAAAAAAAAAAAAAAAAAAAAAAGGAAAGGAGTAGTTGCAGGAAGAATGGTCAAAGAAATGTCCAAAATTTTCTCCCTCCCTTTAATGCATGCACATGAAAAATGGAGGGCGCCACTTCCCTGTTTCAGAACTTGTCTTGTGAGTTCTTTGTTTATTATTGTCCTTTGCTAATGAACGAAGGAGGGAAGGCAGAAGCTATGTGGATTGTTTGTAGGTGCATGATGAGCATGCAAGACATTAATTGCATGAAGGGGCAAGGCTTCAGAAGGTGGCAGCTTTCTGACAAATTGAGAAGTTCACGTTTCTTTCTTCTCTTCCCATGCTCCTATAACAGGAGGAGGACTTCGGAGGCCGTCGGTAGAGAGCTCCAGAAAGTGAGAGAAAGAAGAGCGCGAGTAACGCGTGGGAGCTTTCGACAGAAGGGAGAATTTCTCGTTATAATTACACCTGGATGTTTTAGCCAGTTAAATTCTTGTTAGTAGAATTTATTTAATTCTTTGAGTGAGAATTTCACTGGGAATTGTGAGGGGCTAAATACTGTGTGAGTTATTAGGTGTAATTGGGGACTGGGAAACACTGAGTGAGTGTTTGAGTACTCGAGTGGGTGTAATCTCCATGTATTGCTTGGTTCTATAGTGGAATTCCGTGCTGCTCTCCCCGTGGATATAGGTTCCAATATACGGACCGAACCACGTAAATCCGATGTCCGATTTCCTTTCCTTCCTTCTGACTAATTTTATCCGATTCGCTCGATCAATATCCAGCGTCAAATTTTTCAACATAACACAAACCTCAAATTCTAGAAATTACATAATAGATAGAAATGTGCAAAGGCAGAACAAGAATGTCCTGTATATCCTTCTTTTCCAACTTTGTCTGATCCTGTGCTTTGGAACCCATGGTTCTGTACCTGAATCACTTCCTATCACTTAATTTGCATTTGGAAAACATTTTCATCCTTAAGTTTAAGCACAAACTTCTCAACAGTGCTAACAAAGCAGATTACAAGATCATTTTAAAGATCAAATAAATTTCAAGAAAAAAAGTACAGTGACACTGATTTAACTGGTTTGGCAGTATTGTCTATGTCCATGGGAGAAGCATACCACGGATTCTAAAGATCATCTGGCCAGAAGTTGAGTGGATGTATTGCTCGGAGTACTGCTTTGGTCAGGAATGTAGCACATGGATTTCCCACCCAGTTTACTGTTAAATATGTTGTCTTCATCTTCACCATCAGTAGAGGAATCCACCTCAAGAAATGTTTGGTTTTTCTCAGGTTGTGGAGAATCTTCTATAATATTGACATCGTGTATAACATTGATTCACTGCCAAAACTCCACGGGCTTCTGATTGCGCAGCTTGCAAATCATCCCAATTCTCAGAATCTTGCAAGGTTTCAGCAAGTTCTCTTAGGAAGTCATTGCCACAGTGCTCCACAGTGAAACTCTCGACCTTCATCACCTTAAGAAAACCAAAAGAAGAAAGAGATGACTTTGCAAGTTCCATGGCAAACAAGGGATCAAATAAATACAACCTACAATACGTAATTCGCAGTGAGTTGAGAAATAAGCCAGACAGTTCACTGGTCAAGAGGACTACTCCACCAGACCCACAAAGAAACAGGGATGATATTAAGACTCGATGAACTAGACTTCACCGGCTCCACTCCATTCAAATCCAAAGCCATCATCAGAATAGCTACAAACCACAATAAATGTCCTCATTAGCAATGCACAATCAACAATTCACCAATCTCCTCATCTAGGAATGCACAATCGATCAATTCACAAACTATCGTCGTAACACAAGCAATTACATCATTCCCTAACCACGACATATCACGCAATTTGGTTGATGACCAAGAAAACCCACTATCCAATGCAACCCAAACACACCCATCAGTAAGACTACTTCACCAAACCCGCTCCGATCTATTCAAACCCAGAGCAGCCAGCCTACATAACCTCCGCAAACGCTAATCTCAGCATAAAGAAAGACGGGCGACAAAGTAACGATTCGGGTTACCGTAGAGGGAAACGAGACGGTCCCAAGCACTTGGTGGCAGACCGCTCGTCGAAGCCGAACTCGAGAGCCCAGCTCGGCAACCCCGAGCCTTTCTCCACCTCCTCCAAGCCCCCGATCCTCCATCGAATCTCAACCTGTTCGAGCGTATCGGATCCATAGATCGATGGTGCACGAGCCAGAGTCGAATTGAATGGGTCGCGCGCTCAAAATGCTCTGGTTCGAAAGACCTTGCCAGCGATGGCGGTATTGATGCTTTTCCTTTGCCTCTTTGTATGCTGGAGTGAGAGATCGGGAGAGAGATTGGAGACATTTTTATTTTTAATTATTTCGACAAATTCCGCTTTCGCCCCTTAAGTTTGTTTGAAGCGCTATGATTTTTTTTGGGGTTGGGGGGGNAAATGTGAAAAAAATTATCCATCAATCGTGCCTCAATTCAAAATTCGAAACAGGAAAATAATTAATTTATGTTTAAAAATATCGTTAAATTATTATGTATGATTCTACGCATCGATATTTACATAATTTGAAGAATTTTTTTTGCGTTTCGCATTAAAAAAAGCTAGATGACAATTGCAAAATTTGAAAAGAAAAAATTATTATAAACATTAACGTCAGTCGCGTGCTTTAAGAAACTAGAGATTACATCATTAGGAAAAAAAATTTCTTTAAAAAAAGGTTATTGAGTTGAAATTGGTGTCCATCTTGATTGGTGATAGCCTTTTTGACTCTACTCTTTTCTCGATTTGAATCATTCTTGATTTCAATTGATAGGAATATGTGCAAAGGCAACTTTACGAACAAAGGACTTGCATGTTTGTGCTAAAGGTGTGGATCTATGAGTAACTATCTCCAATTTTTTTATTCTATTGATGTGTGTCAGCAAAAGGACGTTAGAAAATCAAATTGAATATCCTACTTATATTTGAGGAATAAAATTCAAGCACAATTAGAATCTTATGTAAAAAAATAGGATCAAAAATAAATCTAACTTCTAACCATTATTCAAGTTAGCATTCGTTGAAAATCCACGGAAGCTTGATGGCGATCTGACACTGACTAGGATGTATTCTGCTAACCCAATCCCTTCGTGTACTAATGGTATATTTCAAATGAGAGGGTTTGTATTAGACCTTGCGATTGCTCTCAAAAAATGAACGTTTGTTGTTATAAACAGTCTCCCATCAAAGCGGTTACTGAATCGGTGGTTGTCATGGAAAGGTATGAAGAGTGGAAAAACCACACGTGGAATGACTATTCGTCAAAAGTAAAAATGTGGGTCAATATCAATGGTAAGTTTTATTTAAAAACATACCCAAAAAATGTGGGATCACATTATAGACATAACATTTCTCCCACTTGACCCCAATATTTTCATAAAACGGATTATCTAATTAATCCACGAAAACTTTATACTTAAGAAAAGAAACAAAACGCATGAATCATGGCGACAAGTCCTATAAAAGTAAGTAATATCTTCCATGTATTACATGCATTTTATTTTGTTCATGTAAGCCCACATATGACAACACATCTTCATGAATAAATCTTATGTTTATTCTAAAACCAAGGATAATTGTTATTTTCATAAATAACTGAATGTATAAACAAAAAGTTGAGAATAACATTACAACTGAATAAAAATTTCATACAACAAAGATCGTCCATACAACAATAAATTATATAATGGGACATATTCCCATACTAGTTACATGATTCTTATATCTCATTAGCGGTATGCCTTTAGTCAAAGGATCGACTATCATCAAGTCAGTGCAAACGTGCTCAATGGCCACTTTATTCTCCTTAACACGTTCTCTTATGGCTAGATACTTTACATCGATATGCTTACTTCGACGAGATAAGTACAGCGGGAGTGCCAAAACTTGGCACAAAGGGACACTTAAGTGCCAAAAGTTACAAAACGTACACTTCAAAATCGGAGCAAAAGGGATCACTTAAGTGCCAACTGCGAAAAATTCCGGCCAAATTGCCACGTGTCCATTTTCCGGCGAATTCATTTGCTGACGGAGCATTTTTTTTCAAAATAAAAAAGCCACGTGGCAATTTTTTTTTAAAAATTGTCCACGTTAGATTTTTGAAAAATTAAAATCGATTTTATTTTTTAAAAAAAAAGAGGAGGGGATCGGCGAGGTCCCTTTTTTTTTTTTAATAAAATGGATTTTATAATAATATATATTTTAATTATTTAATATTATTTAATTAATAATTTTTTAAATCCACGTCAGCCAAAACGACGTCGTTTTGGCTGATTTTTGGCCGATTCAGTTTCCGGCGAGCCACGTAGGCAAGAAAATTAATAAAAAATTGCCACGTAGAATTTCCGGCAGGGTTCCGGCGACTTGGCACTTAAGTGATCCAATTTTTTTTAAAAGTGGCACTTAAGTGTACTTTTTGTAACTTTTGGCACTTAAGTGTTCTTTCGTGCCAACTTTTTGCACTTCTGCTGTACTTAACTCTTACTTCGACTATCACTTTTGGCATTTTTAGCTATAAAAACTGCAGTTGAATTGTCACAATATATTATTAATGGTCCAGAAATAGAATCAACAATTCTAATTCCAAAAATTGAAACTCTTTAACTATACATCATGTGAGGTAACCTCAAAACAAGACACAAACTCAGCCTCCATAGTAGAAGTAGCAGTCAAAGTCTGCTTTGCACTCCTTCATGACGTGGCTCTACCAATTAACATAAAAATGTATCCAAATGTTAATTTTCGAGAATCAATGCAACCAGTAAAGTCCGCATCCAAATAACCAACTACTTCCAGATTGTCAATCCATTTATACATACACATGTGACCTTTGGTACCTTGAAAATATCTCATTATTTTTTTTGCAGCTTTTATAGTGGTCCATACTCAGACTACTCTGATATTTTCCTAACATTCCCATAGCAAAAGTAATGTCAGGTCGAGTGCAAACTTAAATATGCATCAAGCTTTCGACAACAAAAGTATATGAAATGTTTTTCATTTATTCCCCTTCTAAATTATTTTTCCGACACTGGTTCAAATTGAACCTATCACCCTTCACAATAGATGCTATACTTAGTAAACAATCTTTCATCCGAAATCTCTCTAAAATCTTATTGATATTGATTTCTTGAGATAGTCATAAAATTCTTTGAGGTCTATCTCTATGGATCTTAATACCAATGACATAAGATGTCTCTCGCCTATATCCCTCATGTTAAAACTCTTAGAGGGGAATTGTTTTATTTCATGTAACAATCCATTATCATTGGTTGCAAGAAAAATATCATCCATGTATAGCATAAGAAAACAAATTTTTCTCCCACTAACTTTTAGGTATATACATTAATCTATGACATTCTTTATAAAACCGAATAAACATATAACACTATAGAACCTTAAGCACCATTGGCGGGATGCTTGTTTCAAATCATATATAGACTTCTTAAGCTTGTACACTAAATATTCATATTTACTAGAATGGAATCCTTCAAATTGTTTTATGTACATCTCTTCTTCTAATTTCCCATTGAGGAATGTTATTTTCACATTCATTTGATGTAATTCCGTGTCAAAATGAGCAACCAATGCCAAAATAATACGAAAATCATCTTTCTTAGATACACGAGAAAAAGTTCTCCGTGTAGTTGATTATTTTTTTTTGAGTAAATCATTTGATAACAAGTCTAGCTTTATATCTCTCAATGTTACCCAACGAGTTTATATCTCTCAATGTTACCCAACGAGTCTTTCTTAATTTTGAAGACCCATTTACAAACAATGGCCTTCACACCATCAAGCAACTCAATTAAATCCAAGATTTCATTTTATGTCATAGAACCCATCTCTTCTTTCATAGTATTGAATCACAAATTGGATTCATTACTACTCATGGCTTGTGAAAATGTTTCGGGATCATTCTCAGCTCCAATATTATAGTTAAATTCTTGTAGATGCACAATATAATTACTAGGAATCGTTGATTTCCTTATTCTAATAGATTTTCTTAATGTTGTATTAACATTCTCTTGAGGAGTGTATTGTTTAACTGGTTGTTCAATAGTTTCTGATACTTGTTGAAGAACAAGATATGCCGAATTAATATCAACAGGTTGTGGAACTTCAATGGTTAGTTATTCAATAGCCAGTTGAACTGTAGGGGCATTATGAACAATAACGAACTTAATACTTGAAGTAGAAGATTGAGTATTTGAATGATCTTTTTTTAGGAACAAGTTCTTTCGAATGATCGCTCCCACTAATCAAGTCATTTTCAAGAAACATAGCATTTCTTGATTGCACGATTCTAGTAGCGTAAGATGGACAATAGATCCTATACTCCTTGGACTTTTCGACATATTTAATGAAATATCCACTTATAATCCTTGAGTCTAATTTCTTTTCTTGTAGATTATAAACTTTCACTTCAGACGAACATCCCCAAATGCGTATATGTCTCAAACTCGGCTTCCAACCTTTGAATAACTCAAAAGGCGTCCTTGGAATAGCCTTGGTTGGAATTTGGTTCAATATATATACTACCGTCTTAAAAGCTTCAGTTCACAAGGATGTAGGAAGTTTGATACTACTAAGCATACTCTGTACCATGTCCAATAAAATTTGATTTTTTCTTTCTATTACACCATTTTAGTTCAGAGAACTAGGCATATGTATTGGGCAATTATTTCATTCTCATGAAAAAACTTCACAAATGGACCAGGTGCTTGTTGATCCTCAGTATATCTACCATAGAATTCTCTATTTTTATTTGACCTCACAATCTTAATTTGCTTACCACATTGTTTCTTTACTTCTTCCTTAAATTCCTTAAATGCATCTAACGCTTCATGCTTATTATGAAGTAAAGATACATGTAACATGAATAATCATTAGTAAAAAAGATGAAGTATTTTTGACCATACGAGTCCACATTCGGACTATAAATGTTCGTATGTATAATTTCTAATATATCTATACTCCTCTTGGCACATTTCTTTATCTTGTTGGTCTGTTTTCACTTTATTCAATTCATACAAGTATTAAAATTAGTAAAATCCAAAGTACTATGTACTCAATCATACTAATCACTTAATTATTTCTATGGAGATATGTCTTAGCTTTTGTGCCACAACATAGAATAATCTTCATTCACAACACATCGTTTCACACCAGCATAATCATGAACATGCACACATTATAATAGGCCTTGTCTTGCAAATTAATTCAAAAAAGACTATTAGACAAAATAAAGACTCCAACAATTTCAGATTTAAACACTCAATTGAAGTTTGAATTTGAAAAGTAAAAAGAGTAACCCAAAAGCACAAATCTTGAAATTGAAATTAAGTTTCTAGAGAAACTAGGAACATAAAATGTTATTTCCAAATTCAAAACAAAGCTACTATCAAGAACTAAACTACGTGTCCCAATAGCTTCCACAAACAAACGCATCTTGTTTCCCGAATAGATGCTTTGTTCATTTCCCCACTATCTTCCTGTGGTTTTGAAAACCTTGCAATGAATTCGAAATGAATCAATCCACCAAGTGTTGCGACTCACATCAGCAATATTAGATTCATAATAAACACAAGAGATTAGATTACTTTTCTTTTCGAATCAAGTCTTAAATTTGATGCAATCCTTCTTCATATGCCCCTTCTTTCTACAGAATAAATATTTGGATTCTTTCTTAATGTTAGCTTGAAGAGGTGTTTCACTTTTTCCCTTTTGTTTGCCATGACCTTTATT
The DNA here is from genome assembly GCA_014858505.1 of Corymbia citriodora subsp. variegata. Taxonomy (NCBI): domain Eukaryota; kingdom Viridiplantae; phylum Streptophyta; class Magnoliopsida; order Myrtales; family Myrtaceae; genus Corymbia; species Corymbia citriodora. Next base: position 23,933,924 of record CM026411.1, on the reverse strand, counting down.
CTTTTCTTGTGTTGCCAAATGAGCACTTTCTCCCAATTATATAATCAGCATTTCTTCTTCCTGAACATATATGGTCATAAGTTATTAATTGACCATTTATTCTTATGTGTGTTATAAGATATCTTGAAAGGTGCATATTGCTATGGGAGAATGTTCAGAATGTAGTACACAAGAAAAAACTCAGATATCTCAACCTCAAGATTTTGCAACGGAGCTGTAATATCCCTTATCTTCATGATGTGCTCACGCACACCTCTAACACTAGTGACTTTCATAGATCAAAACTTATATCATCAAGGTCAAGGCATGCGTCTTTTCCAAATTTTCAAACTACACATCAATGGCTTCCAATAAAGTCTTAGCATTGCTATGTTGAGCAATCAAACCACGAATGGACTCCACACGTCATCTTCCTCACGTGCGAATGACCGATTTCCGGTCGTTTTTCGCCGTCTCTGCCATGATTCCGCCACTCATTTCTTCTCTGGCAGCCCACATTAGACCAAAATAATTCATTGGTGTCGAAGAACACATCGGCACGATCACATGGACCCTAAAATCGACGAAAACCACCAAGAAATTGGTCCAAACCAAATAAAATTCCCTTTTGTGCAAACTCTTAACCACCATGACTTCCGCCGCGTGATTAACCTCCGGCAGTCACCGATATGCTGGATTAACTTATGGTTATTCTTCCCTATGGCGGTGCAATCGTATTGGTCCAAAGCCGAGCGATGAGTTGCCAGAATTTTGTCGGAAACAACAAGTTTCTCTCTTAATCCCATTTCCGATTTATTGTTCATTTAAAAATCCAAAAAATGCACCAAAAAATTCACAAAAACAAGGCATAGGCACTAACATGCTCTAATACCAAATCTTAGAAAATCAAATTGAATATTATATTCATGCTCGAGGAACAAAATTCAAGCATAATTAGTCTTATGCAGAAAAAAGGATAAAAAATAAACCTAACCTCCAATTGTTATTCAAGTTAGCGCTCGTTGGAAATCTACGCAAACTTGATGGTGATCCGACAGTGATTAGAACATACTCTACTAACCCAATCCCCTCGTGTACCGATGGTGTATTCCGAATGAAAGGATTTGTGTTAGATCTTGTGATTGCCCTCCAAAAATGAACGTCTGTTGTTATAAATCATCTCCCATCAAAGCGTTTACCGAATGGGCGGTTGTCATGGAAAGATACGAAGAGTGGAAAACCGCACGTGGAATAACCGTTCGTCAAAAGTAAAAATGTGGGTCAATATCAACAATAAATTTTATTTAAAACCATACTCCAAAAATGTGGGATCACATTATAGATATAACAAATAAAAAATTGACAAAGTAACACCTATCTTAATTTACATTTTTACCTTTACTTATGTACACATTTCACTAGAATGAACGTCAAATAATTTGGAAAAAAAAAAAGGGTTTCCGACAATACCATACTATTTGGCGAAAAAGAAAACACTATTTCCTTGTGAGGATGGAGTCGAGTTGAGCCTGAATATTTCAACTTTTGCTATCAAGCCGAGCTCAAGGAGAGCTGGTTTGGATCTTTTGAGTTGCTAGCGAGTGGAGAACAATTATTTGATAGCATCGGCTCTACATGAATTACTGGTAATTGGGAAACACCTCCACATGAAGACTCGTTAGTTGACGTTCGTATACCGTAATGGCTTCAACTTGTTCTCTGAGCATGTGGTGTTATCTGTTTAAGTTGATGCATAAGTCCCAGTCCATATATTAACCTATCTTTTCTACACTACAGGAAGGGCATTTCTTTTTTCTCTTTGCCATCAAACTTCAACGGATACTGGGAAGAGCCAGAGCAAACCAGATAATGGAGTGCATCGGCTTGTTTTGGGGCGCTCTTTTGGGGCACTCTTTTGGGGTGCTTGTTGCGCCCCTTCTTCTTTGGGTGTTCGCTTATAATCTTCTCAAGATAAGGAAAAGAGTGGAAGCAGCAATTCACATGTAGAAACTGTCACGCCCCAAACCCCGAGCACGCGACAACCCCTTCTCTTGGTCGATTGAAAGCGGCGTCCCAGGACTCGTCGACGACCATTCGTTTTAATCTTTTGTTATGCGCAAGCGGAAGACGAACCATTCCCAGTCCAACAAACAATCAATTAATCAGTCGAGGATAGAGGGATGAACACCAAGAACAACCATCACTACTCATTTATACAGTTTACTAGATTAACCAATGGAGGATCTTTTCTCGATACAAGCCCGACAAAAGAGGGCCAATCCATCCTCTAAGCCAAACCAAAAATGAACTAGGCTAGGCTAATCCAGCTATACAGAATAAACCCTCGGGTTCAACACCACGGTAACTCGGACCCATCGGACTCGACTCCGTCAGGTCGATCACTGGAGAAACGGGGGGCATGATTCTCCACAGCGGGTGCGCCATTCTAGGGGCCTGAAAAATGTTACCACGACGGGTTGAGATAAAATCTCAGCGAGTTCTTCCCCCTAAGCCCCGGTTAGTACACCAACTCAACCCGGGGTATCTCTCCAGAACCACCCCTCACTCAACCCAACAACAACAACCAGCAACCCGCAAGCAAACAACAGATAGGGGCAACCAACAAACAATTAGTCGGTTCGCATGCAACCTTACCTGGCATGCCATACCCTGCACGTAAAACCTCATACAATACAAGCAATGCAACCAACAATCAAAAGTCGGTTCGCATGCAACCTTACCCGGTATGCCATACCCTGCACGTTATAAGTCAGCACAATACACGCAATGCACATGGCCGTTAGATGATGCAGTTCATCAATCACATGCAAGTCGCGTCACAAGCGATCTCACCTGGCCATTGCCACCCGTGCACGTTATCAATTCATGCGTGCGTGCCATAAATGATATGATCACCTCATGCATAATCGGAACCAATGATGCCATGTTTTCTCATGCACTCTCGCATCCACACGTGTTCCGATTATTACTGCCCCACAAGGCTACAACTTGGCCGAGGTGCAACGGCGCTACGACGCCCTTCCTCCGCAGAGGCGCAACCGTGCCCTTCCGTGCTATTGCTACGGCGCTATGGCGCCCTTCCTCCGCAGAGGCGCAACCGTGCCCTTCCGTGCAGGCTGAGGCGCTATGGCGCTATGGCGCTACGGCGCCCTTCCTCCGCAGAGGCGCAACCGTGCCCTTCCATACCCTCCGAGGCGCCACGGCGCTACAACGCCCTTCCTCCACAGAGGCGCAACCGTGCCCTTCCGTGCCCTCCGAGGCGCAACGGCGCTACGGCGCCCTTCCTCCGCAGAGGCGCAACCGTGCCCTTCCGTGCCCTCCCTTTCTATAATCTCTGATAAATCGGGTTCAACTTAGTGATTACGCAAGCATTCCATCACAATCCACTTATTATCTTTGAGCATTAGCCAATGCACACATGCTTGCATATAAATCCTCAAATCATTTCTCACAAAAGCGGTCCATTTCCGATGTCCCTCGGACAAACCATTTTCCCCACATTTCTCATAAAAGCGGTCCATTTCCAGTGTCCCTCGGACAAACCATTTTTCTTCCTTTTTGTGAAATTCACACGATTCATGCGAATGTTCATGCCACGACACATCAATTTCACTTCATATGATCAAGACACGTGAAATTATGCACAATTTCACTTCCGGATGAACAGTGCCGTGAACAGTAATCATGAACAGTAATCCGTGATGAACAGTAATCTATGAACAGTAATTTCCGAAATTCAATTAATAATAAATTAAATTCAGAAATTAAACAAAACATTGATTAAACACAATTAATCAATCAATTAAGCTAAGCAAGCTTAATTAACACATAAACCACACATAATCAACACTTAAGCATAATCAAGCAAGATTAAGCTAAGCTAATCTTAATCAAATATATAACCACCTATCTTAGGGCTAATACACTTAATTAACCCTCCTAAACCAGCATTAACACTAATTAACCCAACCCTAAGCAAGTTTAGGCACTAAATAGGGATTAGGGGCTTAACTCACCCGTTAAGCGGGCCGGCGACACCGGCGCGGCGGCGGCGACGAACCCGACACCCGGGGACCTCACTCACGACGATCCAAGGCGGTCCCGGGCTCAACACAGCAGCTACAAATTCGGATTCCCCACTGAACTTCACAAAACAGCACTGCAGGAGGAGGAGGTTGCTGGTCGGAGCAAAAACAAGGTGGCCGGAGCTCCGGTGAGCTCGTGGCCGGTGACCGGAGACTCCTGGGGGTCAAGGGGGAGTTGTGAGTTGCTGGTGTGGGCATTGGGTAGGCTAAAAATGGAGAGAAACGGAAGGAAAACCGAAGCTGCACAGGAGGCGCTGCACAGTGACGGTCGGAGGACCGCCGACTTCAGGCGGCCGTACGGGATTGGAGGCAGATCCGTTCGGTGATCGGCCACCGTGAAAAGTACGGAATTTCTGTTCTGAACATTTTGATAGGTGGCACGGCCCGAGATTCCACCGGGAAAGCAACGAACAACTCCAATTTCGGTGAGAGGTCAGAAACTGAAACTGCAGGAAGGCAAGGGAAGAAGGGGAGAGAGGGGCTGTGATTTTGGAGAAGATGAAGAGGAGAGAGAGAGTGAAGTGAAGGCTGAAGGATAAGCCTTATCCAAGCCATCAAGGCTTGCCCCACTTGCCAAACAATGACCTCATCTTCTCTCTCTTCCTTTTGACTTTTCTTCAAAATATCCAAGGGCATTTTGGTCATTTCCACCTTGCACATTTCCCAATCTGTCCTTAGGCTGAAAATGGAGGACGGGCCTAGGAAAAAGGCCGGAAAATGAATAGGAACAGACTCAGGAATTTATTGGGCTCGAATTGGCTCAGGTTTAGACAATGGGCTAGGAAGGGTAAAGGGTCGGTTTGGCCCAACGGGCTCACTTGCTTGCCTCGGGCCTTCCATGGCGGTTGTCCCACCTTGGGCGTGAGGCCCAAACTGTTCTTGCCCGGCCCACGTCCTCGTAGGGTCGTTTCCTCGGTCCGAAATCCCTTTCTCAAGAACTCGGCTCAACCGACACTGTCGACTGTCGAGGAAGCATCGTCCAAAAGTCCATCTTGGACGTTCTCGAAAATTCGAAGTCCAATCTTGGATTCTCATGCCTTGTCAATTTCGCCCGAATGCCATTTTGGTACTACTCAGACTGACAGGCGGCTTCGAGGATTCACGCGTAACCGACTCGTGCCAATTCACGTTCAAGACTTCTCGACACATGGACTTCCTTGACTACATGAAATTGCGAAGGATCGATTCTTATTTATAAGTGCACGATTATCAAGGATCGACATAGGGCCATTCACGGGTTCGATAACAGTAGACGGAATCACCCGTCGTCCCATTATTTCTATCCGTGAATCGACTTCTAGTCGTCCCTGAAATCGGCCTGCATGACTACAGGATCGTCCTTACGCAAGTCTCACGGTCGAGTCGTTTTCCCAGGTCAAGTTCTTTAGTCGCATGAGTTCTGTCCTCATTAGCCTTTCCCCTCAAGGTCAGTATCTCAAGAGTAATCAATTCCGAGTGAGATCAACCAACAATGCATTGGCGAAATTAACGTTCATTCCTCCTTCAAATGGCTCGAATTTCAGGACGTCACACAGCTAACAGAGTTGAGGTCCCTTCGTTGCAAATCATTGACCCATCCCAAAATATCTTTTCCAGTAGCTTGCCATTCAAATACTTCAAGCATTGGACTGCCATGAAAATTTTTGAAGCATATCCATCAAGCTACATTGGGCTCCCGATTGCAGCTATCCTTCCACATGCAACCTTTGACTACTCTATGAGCATCATTGCCAGAGGCATCCAAATGAATTACTCAAAGATCCAAGAGTACCTCACATTGATTGATCTCTCGAGCAACAACTTCAAAGGAGTGATCCCCGAAATCATCAGAAGCCTAAAGCAGCTAGAATTGCTCAACCTTTCCAACAACATTCTCACAGGTCCTCTACCTCCATCCTTGGCAAACCTAACGAATTTGGAAGCACTGGACCTTTCTCAAAACCAGCTCTTAGGAGAGATCCTCCAAAGTTGACTCAACTCACTTCACTTGAGGTCTTCAATTTATCTTATAACCGTCTGACTGGGCCGATATCCCAATCACGGCAGTTTGTTACATTCGAGAACAACTCCTACAAGGGAAACTCAGGGTTATGTGGCACTCCTCTATCTAAAAAATCGAAGATGTCAAAGGGTCACCACCATCATCTCCAACGTCCAAAGAAGATCAAGATTCGGGGAGTGCGACGGAATTAGATTGGAAGATTGTGTGCATGGGCTATGCAAGTGGGTTAGTGATTGGAGTGGTCCTCGGGAGCAACTTGATCTCAGGTAGAAGGGCTCAGAATCTTGTGAAGAACCTTGGCAGAAGAAAACAAAGGCAAAGAAAGTAAAAGAGATGGTCTGAAACTGAGGAATACTCGACCAAAATCTATTGTCTTCTTTTCTTGATTACCCATAACTTTCTCTAAGTTTGTTTGTTATACGTATTTACTAGTCCGTATGCATTTTGAATAAAGCATTCTACAATCATAATCAGAAACACAATTAATAAGAAAGTTGGGCAGAATGGAACTCTGTGGTTAAGGCACGTCTTCACAAAGCTCCGTTTCCTTCCACTCCCTTTCACATTAATGACTTAGAAACTATTATATTTTACACCAATAAGATGAAAAAAACTTAATTTTTCTTGCTTATTTTAACATTGATTTCAAAAAAAAGAAAATTTTTAAAGTGATTCGTGTCATATATAAAGAGGCCATTTCTAATTAATTATATAAGTTTAATAAGAAGCAATTATATAATTATATATATTTGGCTTATAAAAATACTAAATTTGTGATCCTTTAACATAGAAGATAAATAAACATATTCTTATATATTAGACGTGTTGGTTAAAGAGCTTGCATACAAAAATATACATACACGCATTCATAATCCATCCATAGTTGCAGATGATTAGCATGTCATAGTACCTATACTAAGAAGTTTTATAGTCAGGGTGGATTATGATGCTACTTTGTCTTACCATTTAAAGGTTGCAGATAGTATTCGAGCCATAGTTGGCATTTGGCCTGTAGCTACATTTGAGGATTCAATTGAATCCAAGGTGATTTTCTGTTTCCTAATCCTTTTATACATGAATCTACTGAGCTCACTCTCGAATTTGTAAATACTTCTATTGAGAGAGATCTCTGTCGAGCAACTTAGGCCCTATTTGATTCAGCTTTGCCAAGGGGCTTTCAGCCCTAAAAGCCCCTTAGCCAAATGTGAACGTGTTTGGTTCAACTTTGGGAGGACTTTGACGAGATGCAATTGCATTTCCAAGTACCCTCAAAGTCCCTTAGCCCAATGCTGCTCCAAAGGTGCATTTGGAACTTGCATTTTCGGAATGCAACATAGGTGTACTGTTAATCTTCTCCACGTGGGCAAGGAAGCCGACAACCGCCGACGACCACCAACGACCACCAGCGACCGCCGGCCGAGGAGGGTGACCGTCGGCCAAGGGGGTGACTACCACCCTTGGTTGCGCGAACTCAAGCGGTCGCGCACCTGGGTCGTCGCCTGAGGCGCAGCAGTCACTCATCGCCTAGGTTGGGCGACCCAGGCGGTCACGCACCTAAGTCGCCACCTGAGGCACAGCAGTCGCCCATCACCTGGGTCGGGCGACCCAGGCGGTCGCATGATCACCGCCTAGGTTCGCGACCTAAGCGGTCGCGCAACCATTGCCTAGGTTGCAAACCCAAGCGACGGCCGTCACCTGGGTCGAGCGACCCAAGTGGTCACGTGACCACCGCCGTCACCTGGGTTGGCGACCTAGGCGATAGGCGACCACTGCCTGAGGTCGCCCGACCTCAAGCCACCCCGCCCAAGGTTGTGCGACCTCAGGCGAGGCTGATCTAGCCGCCGGAAGGTGGCCAGCGGCCAAAGAAAAGTGAATTTGAAAAAAAATATTTTTTTTAATAAAAAATTTCGCAAAAGCCCCTTAGCAAAATGGGTTATTAACCAAATGGTATTTAGGTCAAAGTTTTTTCACAATGCAAAATTTACCAAACAGTATTTGCATTTTGAGAAACCCTTTTAGTTCAAAAGTATTTGCATTTTCCCAAATGCATTCCCCCAAAGCCGAACCAAACGGGCCCTTAGTCACATAGAAAGTCCCCCAGCTTATGGCAATGTGGAATTTTCGTCTCTTTGTGCTTGGTAAAGCAAACGGGTCTAAAAAAAAAATCTGAATCAGTTTGAATTGAGATTTTGATTTTGGACTAAACTTGAATAATGGGCAAGCTGGTATCGGACCTAAAACCCTGCCCATGATTTGAAAATTATTAATTTTTTTTATAAAATGATCGGCTACATGGGCTTGCGGGGCTAGGTGGATGAAGTAGGGCCCAAGAGAAGTTATATGGTCAGACCCAACCAATTTGTGTTTCGGGCCTAGGCGGGCCTCAAAACCCATTATCAGATGATACTATATCCTATTCCTAATTGGTAAAGATTAAAAGTATTGAAACCGCATATTCGACTAACAACTTAAACTTTTAAAAAAGTGGGTAATAATCTCTCGGAATTTTACATGATATCATAATAGAAACAGTTGACAACGTGTCCATCAAATTTTACAATAGCTTGGTCAATTCTAGTATTATATATGTCTATTTCAGCTTTCGTTTGAGGAAGAAACCATATCGGGCGTATATTATTGAAGCATCCACACAATGACCTTTTGTATCTTGCTTCTTCTTTTAATTTTGCGAGTTAGCGTGCTCTTTGGAGTGCAAGAATTCAAAGACAATAGACATTTCTGCCCTTGCCTTCTAAAATAACGTCCTTATTTACTAACCCATTTGCAGTCGGAAAGCTCCTTTTTTGGAACATTTGGAGGTTATCTGTTAACCGCAGATAGCACCTGACGCACGTCCCAGGGCGATAGTTGAAAAGAAATATAATGAATGACTTGGAAATTAGGAGAACTTCGACTCTATAGACTTTGATTTATTCTTTTAGAGTCCACCGTTGGAGGTGCTATCTAGAATAAAAGAGTCGAGCAGTCCATATCTTGAGTTGTCGAAGTGATTCATGTAATACATAAATAGGCCATTTTCTAATTAATTATATAAGTTTAATAATAAGCAATTATTTATTTTAATATAGAAGATAAATAAACATATTCCTATTTATTATATGTGTTGGTTGAAAAGCTTGCAATACAAATTGCAGATGATTAGCATATCATAGGACCTTTGCTAAGGAGATGTACAGCTAGGGCGGTTCATGATTTTGCTGTCTTCCCATTTGGAGGTTGCAGATAATATTCGAGCCATAATTGGCATTGGCCTGTATCATTGTACATGCTTCTGTTGAGAGAGATCTTTGACTTACTACTCAGTTATGGAGAGAGTCCCTCATCATATGGCAATTCAGAATTTTTGCCTTCTAGGCTTAGTGGTATAGACGGGTCAAGAAAAAACTAAAAATCTGAATCGGTTCGAATTTAGATTTTGGCTTTGGACTAGACGCTTTGGACTAGACTTGATTGATGGGCGGGCTGTTATCGTGATTCGAAAACTACTAATTTTTTTATTAAATGATGGAGGAAGGGACAGAGGAGGCAATGGTTTAGATTGGGATTTAAGTTTTGCGTCTTTATCACATCATGCTTAATCTGTACACTAAGTAATCATAAATAGGTTTGACAAAGTACGCTTGGTTGTCCAATATCCTACCTGGAATTGCGAGAGAATATGCAATGAAAATGGGAGAGTTACGATTTGTTCAAAGCAAAGAAGCACATCTGCTGAAAAAAAGGGCTGAGACTTTATAAGAGTTGCCATCGTAGCTGGTCTGGAACGGCGTGATTAATCAAACTTAAGATCGAGAAAAGCAATCCTTCATTATGATTAAGCTCGATATAATTAATGTGGGATAATTAAAAAAAAAGTCATATATCTAACATACGGATTTCAATTCAATCATAAAATTTTCAATTTAACCAATTTGATATAAATCTTTTGACAATTTATCTATGTAATCATTCTTGCTAATTTTGTTTGCAAATCACCTAACGTGGATGCCAGCCTTCTTATATAAAGATGTTTAAAAGAAAGTTGGCGCTAGCGTGAACAGTTTTCTTCCATTATTTATTCACTTTTCTGAATTTTTTATAATTTTTTTCTTTTCTTTTCTTTTTTTCCTATCTTTTCTTCTTCACACGAAGAGATGTGAAACGGAAACTCTCCCATTTTTGCCGAAAGAGATGACTTTCATGTTTGGCCCAATTAGTCCTCACTTGGCATCCCTTTCATTATTGCCGACCTGTAAGTAGCTCCACAGAAAGTCCAAAGCTCATTCTGCTGCATGATTCCAATTGAATGGGTTTTGTGACCTGGTCTCTGGCTAGACGTGTGATTGGAGATAAAAACACCGCGCGACACGGAGACCCCGTGTGCACACGTATTTATGCTGTATTCGAGTGTTACGGGATAGGATATCTAAGATTACAGGATATTACATAACTAATATACACATTTAATATGATCCCACTTTCTATTTTCCAACTATCAGAATATCAAATCATTAAAATCACATATTCATCTAATAAATTAATTTTTAAAACAGTTAAGAGAGGTCTTTCTAAACTTCAAATGTTATCAAGTACAAAGTCTTGAGTTCAAATCTTTTAGGAACCTATTCTAGAGTAATTGCAATGGTCTCACCAATTTCTAAACTAATCGGGTGATATCCAGTATATATAATTCTATTTTAACTTTTATTTGGAGAAGAATTGGCATCGGATGTATAAGCGCCTAGACAATGACATTCCATATATTGCATTTTCTAAGCTAGTGTGCCCTTTGGAGTGAAAGAATTTAAATTCAACAGAAATTTTTGTCTATGCCTTCTAAAATAACGTCCCCCAACGATGCAGCCCGACAAAGTTGAAAAGAAATTTAAAGAAAGACTTGGAGATTAGGAGGACCATTGCGACTCTTAGAAACTTCGATTTATTCTTTTGTAGTACATCCTTGGATGAGTCAAGCGGTCCATATCTTGAGGTGTTATCAAAAAGGAGCAATCAAGTTTCGCAGCCAGCCTCAGGACAAGGTCGTGATCTCTAAAACGCCTTGTGAAGGACATTATGGACTATTTTGGAAGGCCATCTGGTCAATCCATTCTAACATTAACGTGGTAATAGGATCTGTTGATCATAATATTCAATGCATTAGATTAAAGCAAGAGAATGACATTGGAGAAGAACTTGGCTATGTAATATCTCCATCATCAAGTCTCATGCACACCCAAGTCAGCAAAGTGAGTTTGAGAGTACCACTAGATTTGCCTAAGACAAGCATAAAAAAAGAGTCATTTCACTTAAGTTATACGATACTCTTGCTTACTGTTTTTTCTTCAAACCAACCACGATGGCATGAAGACGAGAGAGATCTGCGTTGTTGAAGTTCAAGACAACCTTCTTCATCAGAAAGCATCCGTGCTGTTACAACGGCTACAATTGAGCAAGAAAAGATTGAATCCTGGAACGCATCAGCAGGAAATACTCTGTTCTTGGACTGGTGTAGAGTGTGATAAGGTAAGCGGTCACCTGATCGGTCTCAACCTGAGTTGCAGTTATCTCTTCGGTAAAATCAAGTCCAACGCCAGTATTTTCCGTCTTCTTTACCTAAGAAGCCTTAATCTTGCCTTGAATGACTTCAATTGTCAGATTCCTCCGACGATTGGAAATCTCGGTTCCTTGAGTGACTTGAACTTCTCCAACTCCAACTTCATGGGCCACATCCAACATTCACTCGGTAACTTGACCCTACCCGTCCATCTAGACCTCTCAGCAAATACGCTAATCGGCTCAACACTGCCTCTCAAAAACCTGACTCTACTTACTTAGACTTGAGTGAGAATTCCTTAGATGGTACGATCCCATCTTCTTTCGGACTTCTTGGTCACTTGAAGCATTTAGATCTAGGCTTCAATATTTTAACGGGTGAAGTTCCATCTTTCTTGGGAAATCTGGTCTAGCTTAAGTATTTAAGTCTAAGGGTCAATATGTTAATTGGGCAAATTCCAGCCTATCTAGGAAACAACGTCCAACTTACTAGGTTAGATTTAAGCTTAAATCAATTAAGAGGCGAAATCCTATCTTCCATCGGAAACCTAGTTCAACTTACTGCTATAGATCTTGGATACAATCAATTAGTGAGCAAGATTCCACTCTTCCCAAAACCTCTTGGAGCTTAGGTTCTTGAACCTTGGTTCGAATCAATTGAGTGGTGAAATTCCGTCCTGGTTGAGGAGACTCACCCAATTGATTGACGTTGTACTTTCATTTAACCAATTCCATGGTCCAATTCCAAACACAATATTCCAATTAGAGGATCTCTGTATTCTAAATTTGAATTCAACTAACTTTTGTGGCACAGTAAAGTTAGATATGTTTTCAAAAAGCCTTCAAAGACTTGAGTTATCCTCTAACAAACTACCATTGATCGTTGAAACCAACATAACTCACTAGTACTCAAATCCAAGTTTAGGTCCGTGCAACTTAAATGATTTCTCCAAGTTTCTACAAGATCAAGATGATTTGTTGTTCCTAGATCTATCCTACAATAGCATTTCTGGTCAAGTTTCTAAATGGTTTTTGAATATGAGCACGGAAAAGCTAAGTTATCCAAACCTTTCTGGCAACTTCCTAACAAGTTTTGCTCAAGGCCCAATTATTTTCATGTGGAAAAAACTCATTCTAGCATATCTCAATTTCAACGAATTGCGAGGATCTGTTTTTATTCCCCCTCCTCAAATCCGGTACTGCTTCATCTCACATAAGAGGTTCCCTAGAGGTATGTCGCCACTCTAATGCAATCTAAGCTATATCCGGATGATTGATTTGTCCGATAATAATTGAGGTACAGACCCTAGAAGTATCAAAACTTGGTACAGATCAACACTTAGTTACAAACGGTACACTTAAATACCAAAATCGGAGCAAAATGGATCACTTAAGTGCCAACGACAAGAAAATCAGGTCAAATTGCCATGTGTCCATTTTCCGGTGACTTCATTTGCTAACGGAGCATTTTTTTTCAAAATAAAAAATCCACATGGCAATTTTAATAAAAAAAATTTATCCACGTCAGATTTTAAAAAAATTAAAATCAATTTTTATTTAAAAAAAAAAACAGAGAGAAGAAGGGGATCGGTAAGGGCTGTGCAGCCCTCGCCATCGCCACCATTGCCGCCCCACCCTCGCCGTATGGGCAGGGCCCGCAGGCTAGCCGAGGTCATCCGCCATTGGCCGAGGTCCAGCAACCCCGGCCGACCCTCGCCCACCGTTGCTGGCCCTTCCCGGCGAGGGTAGGGCGATGGCGACAAGGGCTACACAGCCCTCGCCAATCCCCTTCTTCTTATTCTTCTTTTTAATAAAATTGATTTTATAATGATATTTTATAATTATTTAATATTATTTAATTAATAATTTTAAAAATCCACGTCAGCCAAAACAACGTCATTTTGGCTGATTTTTCACCGACTTAGTGTTTCCGACGAGCCACGTAAGCAAGAAAATTAATAAAAAATTGTCACATAGGATTTCCGGTAGGGTTCCGATGACTTGGCATTGAAGTGATCCATTTTTTTCAAAAAGTGGCACTTAAGTGTACAATTTGTAACGTTTGGTACTTAAGTGTCCCTTCGTACCAAGCTTTGGCACTCCCGCTGTACTTATGCCGATAATAATCTAATTAGGTTTCTTCTATAATGTTTGAGTAATTTGAGTGGTACTCTGGAAGTATTGAGTTTATAGAACAACAACTTTATCAGGGAAATTCCTAATTTGAATGGGAACTTCTATGTGCTTATTATGATTGATCTGAGTTACAATAAATTGCAAGGGCCATTGCCAAGATTGCTCTGCAATTGTGATAATTTGGAATTCCTGAATTTCAAAAAAATCAAACTAGGGATGATTTCCCATCATGGTTGGGCTCAATTCTCAACTCAAAGGTACTCTTATTGCAATATAATAGATTTCATGGACTTATTGGGAAATCGACCGATAGAATTGAGTTCCTTACATTGCAAATCATCAGCCTATACCAAAATATTTTATCTGTTAGCTTGCCATCTGGATACTTCAAGCATTGGACTACCATGAAAGTTTCTACGATAGATCCATCAAGTTACATTGAGGATGCTATTAATGTGGGCTGGATTTTCAATCCAGAAGCAACCTTTGACTACACTGTGAGTGTAATAGCCAAAGAAATCCAAATGAATTACTCAAAGATCCAAGGGTACCTCACATTGATTGATCTCTCGAGCAACAACTTCGATGGAGTGATTCCTGAAACTATTGGAAGCCTAAAGCAAGTAATATTGCTCAATCTTTCCAACAACATGCTCTTCGGTCCTCTGCCTCCGTTCTTGGCAAACCTAATGAATTCGGAAGCATTGGACCTTTCTCAAGACCAGCTCTCTGGAGAGATATCTTAGGATTTGATGCAACTCACTTTGCTTGCGATCTTCGACATATTTTACAATTGTCTGACTGGGCCAATACCGTAGTCACGACAGTTTGCTACATTCGAAAATAACTCTTGCAAGGGAGACTCGATGCCATGCGGCAGTCCTCTCTAGAAAATGCGCAGATCCCAAAGCATTGCCGCCATCGTTTCTGACGTCCGAAGAAGATCAAGATTCGGGGATTGCAATGGAATTGGATTGGAAGATCCTGCGCATGGGGTTTGCAAGTGAGTTAGTGATTGGAGTAGTCCTCGGGAACTGCTTGATCACAAGAAGAAGGCCTCAGAGACTTGTGTAAAACTTTGGCAGAAGAAAACAAAGGCAAAGAAGGTAGAAGAGATGGTCCGAAACCAAGGAATACTCGACCAAAAATCTGTTGTCTTGTATGTTTGAGTAGCTGTAACTTTCTCCTTAAGTTTTTCGGCTTTAGATATTAACTTAGTCCATATGCATTTTAAATAAAGCATTCTGCAATCATTCGTGTGAGGAACATAAATGAGAAACGTCTATAAATAACAAAAACATCAAGTAAAATGAAACTTTTGAGCCACGTCATCGCAAAACTCCATCCCCTACTACTTCCTTTCATAAAACCATTATATTTTACAGCAATATGTTGAAAAGAAACTTAATTTTTCTATTTATCTAACATAAGTGATTCATTTAATATATAAAAGGGTCATTACTAATTGATTATATGTGTTGAATGATAAGGAATCATTTAAATATATATATTGGCTCATAAAAAGAATACAAAGGGGGCAATTTCTTAATATAGAAGACAAAGAAACATATATCCCTGTTTCTTATATGTACTGATCAAAGAGTTTGCATAATAAAATAAAAAGACGGCACAAAGTCCAACAATACCACTTTCAGACAAGTGCATAAACCATCACAACGCACCCTAAAATTAGAGTTCACAAACCAAATCATACATCAATTTCACGAAGCATTTTACATAAACATAAATCATAATGCAAATCTTAATAATGAAAATGTAGCCAATGTCTGACCCAGCTTCTCTAAAACAAATTCTCTAAACACTTTCGCTTTCTTTCCAAAAAATCATGTCATGCCATGTTTATTTTATACTAGTTGGTGTTTTGCTTACTCAAATTGAGGCTGATTGGCGAGTCCGCAGCAGAAGCTGAGTGGATTTTAGGGCGTTACACTGGCCAAGTACCAGAATGGTTCTTAGATGTGAGTAAAGAAAAGCTATTGGTTTTAAGCCTTTCTATTAACTCCTTGACAAGCTTTTTCGCAATCCCTGATGTTTTTAAATGTGAGGGAGCTAGCTCAGATCACCTAGATGGGGTGAATAGGTGATACAAGCAAACTTGAAAACAAATAATGCGGAATAAAATGAGTCAAAAGTTAAAGTCTGAAAGAGAGTCAAATTTTGATACAAGGTTCATAATCTATTTAATTGATGAGATAGACCTTAGAAAAACTTGCAAGTGTGTGATAACAACAATAAATAAAAGATTAAGGAAAAGAGAAATTGCACACAAGATTCATAGTGGTTCAACTTAAATTAAGATTACATTTACTCCTCCACGCCAATAGCCTACTGGTTGGATTCTACTAAATAATGAATAAGAGATTATAAGCTTTGAGTGCAAATATTTAATGGTAGATCACACTATCTCACTAAGTCACTCTTAGGTGTATTTCTCTCACAATCACAATTTTTTCAACACTCAAAAGACAAGCATTGAAGTAAGCTTTAGAATTTGGAATTTCAGATTGTGGTCTCTATCTTCTTCGACGCTATGACCTCCCTAGATACTCCTCCATGCCATACTGGCTGTTAGCTAATCATAGGAAGATTATCTTCCAATCTACCAGTTGAACAGAATGATTTCAAGGAAATCTTGTGGCTGTTGAATGATAAAAATTGAATCCCCATTTGATTATAATCGCCCATACAAACAGAATCTAGGTTTTTATAAGTGTAGCTTCCTCGTTTGGAACTTGTCTTTAGGATTGATTTTGTCATTTAATTAGATTGAGCCAATGAAAATAATTTATGGAAGAGACTAAATCATTAGTCGTTATAAGTTGCGTTTTGAGTCTGTCTTCATTCTGAGCTTGCACTAGATTCTGAGTCAGCTAAATTCTGAACTTCATCAAGATGGGAAATAAGTCTTCTCAATTTAGTTGAAATAAGGTCTGAGCGTGTAGGTCTGAGACGGTGCAAACTTTGCTGAAAGTCTTCGAATAATGTTCCGATTTAAGTATGCTCGTTCTAGTACCTGTTTTAAGATAAATAGTAGAATTAGAAAGTTTTGTCAACTTCAAAATCTGATTGGAGTTTTCTCAACAAAATGGACAGCACTTCAGGCTTTGAACGCCACCCCACCCTCAGCCGCCTTGCACTATCTTGTCTCATAGAACAGGCCCTTTAGACAAGTTTCACCATCAATCTGCGAATTGAGCTCCATATATGGCCTTGATTTGTATTTCAATGCCTTGACCGGTGTACTTACACTAATGTTTGAGTAATCTGAGTGACTCTGGAAGTGATTAGCCTATCAAACAACAACTTCCAGGGGAGAATTCCCCAAGTCAAGAAAACGAGTGTGCAACTGATGATGATTGATTTCAGTTATAATCAATCTAAGGGCCATTACCAAGGAACACGCCGGCTGAGCAGAGTTGGAATTCCTAAATATGCAAGATGACCAAATCAATGACACTTTTCCGTCCTGGTTGGGCTCACTTGTAATCGTGCTGATCTTGCAAGCTAACAGATTCCACGGGATCATTGGGGAACTCAGAAGTAACTATAGTTTTCCAAGGCTTCAGATCATCGACCTATTTCAGAACAATGCCGGTAGCTTGCCATCTAAGTACTTTGATTGTGGACTGCCATTAAAGTTGAAGCGGTCGATCAAGCAAACTATTTGGGCTACACGGATCTATAAATCGTAAGTCCCATCAAGAACCTCTGACATAGGTTCCGCCCACGATACATGCCCTTGGACTACTCTCATGATAACTACCAACAAAGGCTCACACAACTAGAGTATTCAAGGATCTATAAATATGTCACATTCATCGATCTTCTGAGCAACAGTTTCGGTGGAGAGATATCCGAGTTTCTCGGAAGCCTAAAGCAGCTTCAGTTGCTCAACCTTTTCAACAATCCCATCCCCTAGTCCTTGGCCAACCCATCGAATTCAGAAGCATTGGACCTCTCTCGGAACCAGCTCCTAGGAGAGATCCCACAAGAGTTGACTCAACTCACATTGCTAGCATTCTTCAACGTGCCTTAAAACCATTTGACTGGGTCCTAACACGGACGCAACAGTTATCAGTACATTTGTAAATAACACATACGGAGGGAACGCGGGGTTGTGCGACACTCCTTCATCTAGGAAAGCAGAGAGCTCGGTGCATTGCCACCACCATCTTCACCACCAGAAGAAGAGATCAAAAGTCAAGGATTCCAGATCAAATAGACTGGAAGATTGTCTCGATGGGGTATGCCAGCGGACTTCTGATTGGAGTGGTGATCACGCACAAATGGATCATGGAAAAAAGGGCTCGACAGATTTTGAATAATGCGCTTGAAGAAGAATCAAAGGCGCTGAAACTAGAAAAGACGGGCACAAGAACAATCTTCATCTAGGAACAACCTTCTTTGGTGGTCTTCTCAGTTTGAATTGGTCTGTTGTTAACTTACAGTTGTTTCACAATTGCTAGAACATAGTGTGAATGTAGCGAATAAGGAATGTATGATTCCATCTCTGTTTTGGCTGTAGACATCTCTTTCTGGATTAGAGGCAATTCTATGATTTATTTCCTAATTTTGGAGGGATGTTTCATATCAGTAGGATCTGAATTCAGCTAATTTGACAAATAGGCGATTTGAGAAAAGTAAAGGAAAAACTTGTTTTCTAGCTCTAGTTCGATCACAAAGCACTCAAACTTCGCAGAACAGGATATTACAATGGATAGAAAACAAATTCTTGGAAGACTTTAATCTATATATGTCTATTTTTGTTACATACATATCTCATGGTCATAAATTTCGTCAATCTCACATAAAGGTAGAATATTGATGAATAGACTATGTTTAAATCTTATCAAACCGAATTGATTAATCATAAGACTTCTTTTATTGTTTCTGCTTGTGTAAATAAAGGGTACAAGAAAGCAAATTGAATATCCACTAATTCGCTTGACATTTTAGCATTATTATTGTGCACATAAAGGGTAATTTCCTACTATTTAACAAGATGTTTGGTATACATTGTTAGAGAACCATTATTCTGGAAAGACCTTAAACTTTCAGAGTTAATGATTATTCTGTATATAGTGATGTCTGAAAAAAAATTACGAGTTTGAAGGTAAGGTACTCACTTTTAGTATTGATATGTTCTGTTTTCGTATTATCTTATTCACGACTTTATATTATGATGTGATTGTAATTGACATCCTTTCTATTTACATGTTAAGGCCTGACTAACACACATTCATTCGCATCCCCATCAATTTCTCGACAAAAAGCATGAACATTCAAATATTTATCCTCACACACCAATAAAAGCCCCATCAAAAACATGTAACGAAAACAAGAACTCAATATATCAAATACAAAGCCAAGAAATATTCACAAATTCCTTGCAAACCCAGCACTTCGATCGAACAAACAAACAAAAGCAAAACCCTCTTCAAAAACTACATTCTTATACATGCTCCCGACATTGACCAGGGGCTATACAAATGGTTCAATAATGAGCTCGTGCCTAATTTGTACTTCAACATGGGCAGCGACTGCAAAACCCGCGATTAGAACCCTATCAGATCAAATTCATCGATCTTCAAACGCTAATGCGGAAGCTTTGAATACGTTGGCCGCTGGTTTCTAGGTGGGGCTGGTTTGGTCCTTCAAAAAAGGCTGCAAGCATTATTTTTTCAAGAATGGATTGTTGTTTCTTTCTTGACTCCAAGAGCTGCTTTTGTTGCCATCTTTGTATAGGAGAAAATCATGTGTTGCACGAAGCTAGAGATAAAGCATTTCCATAGTGTTGGCCGTGGGGCACGCGTCCCAGCAGTGAAGGGGATGGGCCGTGGGGACAGGACCAGGAAATTTTGCATATTTGTGTTTCCATTCCAAATTTCCAGAGTTTACACCTATTTTCGGTTCCAACAGGTGGATTGTTGTTTCCTTCTTGACTCTAGGAGCTGCTTTTGTCGACATTTGTGCTTTGCGCGAAATCATGTGCTGTACGAAGCTAGTGGAGGATGGGGTGGTATTCAATTCTCACAGCCAAATAATAGGCCAAGGTCATCAATTTCCACACGATAAATGATTGACTATGATAGCCAAAACACGGTTTCAACACCATGCTCAGTTCCCTCGTTTCCTCCGTGAATGATGCCTTGTTTAGGATCGATCTAGGTTTTTCTCATTTCTCATCTCTCTTTAAGAAGTTTTTTTTTTTCGCCAATAACGATTCACGGATGAATCAATAAATCATGCACCATTTTTTGTGGGGAAATAGTTCAAAAACCGGTCTCTTTCATCCTTATCATTTATCTGTTCCTCACAAAAATAGGATGTTTGTTCACTGGATATTGCAAGGATGAATTTCACTCCGACAAATGAGAAGTCATGAAATTCTATTATCTACGCTCCATCAGAAAGACAGAAGTAGAGTATAATCTATTTCTGGGGCAAGTTAGTGATCAAATTCGTCTTCATCACTGCCAATTTGCACGCCAACTGCCACTGCTGAGAGATGGAGGAAGGTAGCTATACAATAGTAGACAATTCATGCTGAAAGACTAGTGTCCAATTTTTTATTTGCAGTTTGATACAAAGTTGTAGTCAGACCATCTCAATGAACAACTCAATGGACCTCTAATGTAAGAATATTTTACATACAAAGGAAGAGATGTGGAATGGGAACTATCTCATTTTCGCCGAAAGGGATGACTTGATGTTTGATCCAATCAGTCCACACCTGCATCCATTTCATCATTGTCGGCCTGCAAGTAAGCTCAACAGAAAGCCTGAAGCTCTTTCTGCTGCAGGGTTTCCAAATGAATGGGTTTTGTCATCTGATCTCTGGTTGATCAGGCGTGTGTCGATGAGGAAAAAAAAATTTGTGTTAGGCGTATGTTTTTTAAGCACCGAAATGATGACATTCCGTTTTTTGCATTTTTTAATCTTGCGTGCTCTTTGGAGTGCAAGAATTCAAAGTCAAGAGACATCTCTATGCATGACTTTTAAAATAACATCCCCAAACAATCCAGCCGAACAAATCTGAAAAAAAATTTAAAGAATGACTTGGAAATTAGGAGGACAACTGCGACTCTTTAAGACTTCAATTTGTTCTTTTGTAGCCCCCCNCGGTTCTCTCGTTGTGTGGTGATGATAGAATGAGCCGAACAAGAGCATTGCGGTAACGGATTCAAATTATTCAATTCATCCCAGCAGCTTCGCAAATTGTTGTAGTACTTAGTCACAGCATCGTCATATTGAGCAAGGGTGCATATCTTTTGCTCGAGATGAAAAATCCTAGGACCATTCGATGGCGAAAAACGTTCACAAAGATCGGCCCAGACATCCGCAACTGATTCTGTGTAGAGAACTGTTGGCACCAAATCTGGATGGATGGAATTAAGGATCCAAGATAGAATCATATTGTTCACACGAATCCAAGACGCATAGGTAGGATCTGTTGCAATTGGCTTTTTTATTTCTCCAGTAACAAACACCATCTTGTTCTTGGCGGAAAGGGCAATCTCCATGGCACGAGACCAATTGTTGTAATTGTCACCCGTAAGGACCATGCCAACGAGATTAGATCCTGGGTTATCAGAATGATGCAAAAAATAAGGGCTGCCCACCTGCTCATGTGCGGGAACGGTGACTGAAGAGTTTTGAGACTCGGTTGCCATGATCACTTGTGGCCACGAGCGTTGATACAAAATCTTCAACGATTGGTTAATGAACGAAATCCCCCAGTGATGAAAATTTCACGAGATTTCAACTTGCTCGGAACTTTCGGCTCAAAAATTCCTATTGCAAAGTAGAGCAAAAACCGAATTTTTCCGGTTTTCCAATGAAGTCAATGCACAAGAAGGAGGAGGAGATGAAGGACTGCGATTCTAATCCAGAAATCCTCTTCTTCTTCTTCTTCTTTTTTTTGTGTAGCCTTGATGGCGATTTTCTCAAAGAGAGACGCGAGAGACGTGAGAGACGACTCCAAGAATCGCCGCTCTGATACCATGTAGAGATTGGGTGAACTTACTTGCATTGATAAAGTAATTTACAATATATATACATAGGGTTTAGGGCTAAAACAATACAATGACAATTATGTCCTTTTGTATAAACCCAATTTGCCAATAGACATTGATATCCCTAAAAAATTCTTAAAAGCGATTCATGTAATATATAAAAGGGTCATTACTAATTGATTATATGTGTTGAATGGTAAGGAATCATTTAAATATACATATTGGCTCATAAAAAGAATAGAAAGGGTGCAATTTCTTAATATAGAAGATAAAGAAATATCCCTGTTTCTTTCTTATATGTACTGATCAAAGAGTTTGCATTATAAAATAAAAAGACGGCACAAAGTCCAACAATACCACTTTCAGACAAGAGCATGAGCCATCACAACTCACCCCAAAATTAGAGTTCACAAACCAAATCATACATCAATTTCATGAAGCATTTTACATTCATTCCAAAAAGCAATTATCAAACTAAGATCATATTGCTTTAAAACACAAATCATAATGCAAATCTTAATAATGAAAATGTACCCAATGTCTGACCCAGCTTCTATAAAACAAATGCTCCAAACACTTTCGCTTTCTTTCCAAAAAACCATGTCATGCCGTGTTTATTTTATACTAGTTGGTGTTTTGCTTACTCAACATTGAGGCTGATTGGCGAGTCCGCAGCAGAAGTTGAGTGGATTTTAGGGCGTTACACTGGCCAATTACCGGAATGGTTCTTAGATGTGAGTAAAGAAAAGCTATTGGTTTTAAGCCTTTCTATTAACTCCTTGACGCGCTTTTTTGCAATCCCTGATATTTTTAAATGTGAGGGAGCTAGCTCATACACCTAGATGGGGTGAATAGGTGATATAAGCAAACTTGAAAACATTTAATGCGGAATAAAATAAGTCAAAAGTTAAAGTCTGAAAGAGAGTCAGATTCTGGTATGAGGTTCATAATCTATTTAATTGATGAAATAGACTTTAGAGAAAACTCGCAAGTGTGCAATACCAGCAATAAATAAAAGATTAAGGAAAAGAGAAATTGCACACAAGATTCATAGTGGTTCGGCTTAAATTAAGCCTACGTTCACTCTTCCATGCCGATAACCTACTAGTTGGATTCCACTAAATAATGAATAAGAGATTATAAGCTTTGAGTGTAATTATTCAGTGATAGATCACACTATCTCACTAAATCACTCTTAGGTGTATTTCTCTCATAATCACAACTTTTTCAACACTCAAAAGACAAGTTAGTATTGAAGTAAGCTTTAGACTTTGGAATTTCAGATTGTGGTCTCTATCTTCTTCAACGCTTTGACCTCCTTAAATACTCCTCCATGCCATACTGGCTGTTAGCTAATCGTAGGAAGATTATCTTCCAATCTACCTATTGAATAGAATGATTTCAAGGAAATCTTGTGGCCGTTGAATGATAAAAATTGAATCCCCATTTGATTATAATCACCCATATAAACAGAATCTAGGTTTTTATAAGTGTAGCTTCCTCGTTTGGAACTTGTCTTTCGTTTGGAACTTGTCTTTAGGATTGATTTTTTCATTTAATTAGATTGAGCCAATCAAAATAATTTATGGAAGTGAAATTCAGACTAGATCATTAGTCGTTGTAAGTTGCATTTTGAGTCTGTCTTCATTCTGAGCTTGCACTAGATTCTGAGTCAGCTAAATTCTGAACTTCATCAAGATGGGTGATAAGTCTTCTCAATTTAGTTGAAATAAGGTCTGAGCGTGTAGGTCTAAGACAGTGCAAACTTTGCTGAAAGTCTACGAATAATGTTCCGATTGAAGTATGCTCGTTCTAGTACTTGTTTTAAGATAAATATTAGAATTAGAAAGTTTTGTCAACTTCAAAATCTGATTGGAGTTTTCTCAACAAAATGGACAGCACTTCAGGCTTTGAACGCCACCCCGCCCTCAACCGCCTTGCACTATCTTGTCTCATAGAACAGGCTCTTTAGACGCTCTGGAAGTGATTAGCCTATCAAGCAATTGAGCTCCATATATGGCCTTGATTTGTCTTTCAACGCCTTGACCGGTGTACTTCCACCAATGTTTGAGCAATCTGAGTGACACTCTGGAAGTGATTAGCCTATCAAGCAACAACTTCCAAGGGAGAATTCCCCAAGTCAAGAAAACGAGTGTGCAACTGATGATGATTGATTTCAGTTATAATCAATCTATGGGCCATTACCAAGGCACACGCCGGCTGAGAAGAGTAGGAGTTCCTAAATGTGCAAGATGACCAAATCAATGACACTTTTCCGTCCTGGTTGGGCTCACTTGTATCGTGCTGATCTTGCAAGCTAACAGATTCCACGGGGTCATTGGGGAACCCAGAAGTAACTATAGTTTTCCAAGGCTTCAGATCATCGACCTATCCCAGAACACTGCCGGTAGCTTGCCATCTAAGTACTTTGATTGTGGACTGCCATGAAAGTTGAAGCGGTCGATAGCAAACTATTTGGGCTACACGGATCTATAAATCGTAAGTCCCATCAAGAACCTCTGACACAGGTTCTGCCCACGATACATGCCCTTGGACTAGTCTCATGATAACTACCAACAAAGGCTCGCACAAGTAAAGTATTCAAGGATCTACAAATATGTCACGTTGGTCAATCTTTTGAGCAACACTTTCGGTGGAGAGATATCCGAGTTTCTCTTAAGCCTAAAGCAGCTTCAGTTGCTCAACCTTTTCAACAATCCCATCCCTTAGTCCTTGGCCAACCCATCGAATTCAGAAGCATTGGACCTCCCTCAGAACTTGCTCCTAGGAGAGATCCCACGAGAGTTGACTCGACTCACATTGCTAGCATTCTTAAATGTGCCCTAAAACCATTTGACTGGGTCCATAACACGGACGCAATAGTTATAGGTACATTTGTAAACAGCACATACGGAGGGAACGAGGGGTTGTGTGATACTCCTTCGTCTAGGAAATGCAGAGAGCTCGGTGCATTGCCACCACCATCTTTACCACCGGAAGAAGTGATCAAAAGTCAAGGATTCCAGATGAAATAGACTGGAAGATTGTCTCGATGGGGTATGCCAGCGGACTAGTGATTGGAGTGGTGATCACGCACAAATGGTTCATGGAAAAAAGGGCTCAACAGATTTTGAATAATGCGCTTGAAGAAGAATCAAAGGCGCTGAAACTAAAAAAGACAGGCACAAGAACAATCTTCATCTAGGAACAACCTTTTTTGGTGGTCTTTTCAGTTTGAATTGGTCTGTTGTTAAGTTACAGTTGTTTCACAATTGCTAGAGCATAGTGTGAATGTAACGAATAAGGAATGTACGATTCCATCTCTGTTTTGCCTGTAGACATCTCTTTCTGGATTAGAGGCATTCTGTGATTTATTTCCTAATTTTGGAGGAATGCTTCATATCGGTAGGATTTGAACTCAGCTAATCTGACAAATAGGCGATTTGAGAAAAGTAAAAGAAAAACTTGTTTTCTAGCTCTGGCTCGATCACAAAGCAATCAAACTTCGCAAAACAAGATATTACAATGGATAGAAAACGAATTCTTGGAAGACTTTAATTTATATGTCTATTTTTCTTTCATACATATCTCATGGTCATAAATGTCGTTTAATCTCACATAAAGGTAGAATATTGATGAATAGACTATGTTTAAATCTTATCAAACTGAATTGATTAATCATAAGACTTCTTATATTGTTTCTACTTGTGTACATGAAGGGTACAAGAAAGCGAATTGAATATCCACTAATTCGCTTGACATTTTAGCATTATTATTGTGCACATCAAGGGTAATTTCCTACTATTTAACAAGATGTTTGGTATACATTGTTAGAGAACCATTATTCTGGAAAGACCTTGAACTTTCAGAGTTAACAATTATCTTACAGTGATGTCTGAATAAAAATTACGAGTTTGAAGGTGAGATACTCATTTTTGGTATTGATATGTTTTGTTTTCATATTATCTTATTCATGACTTTCTATTATGATGTGATTATAATCGACATTTTTTCTATTTACATGTAAGGCCCGACTAGTACACATTCGTTTGCATCCCCGTCAATTTCTCGACAAAAAGCACGAACGTTTATCCTCACACGCCAACAAAAGCCCCATCAGAAACATGTAACGAAAACAAGAACTCAATTTATCAAATACAAAGCCAAGAAATATTCACAAATTCCTTGCAAACCCAGCACTTCGATCGAACAAACAAACAAAAGCAAAACCCTCTTCAAACACTAATGTGGAAGCTTTGAATACGTTGGCCACTGGTTTCTAGGTGAGGGTGGTTTGGTCCTTCAAAAAAAGGTGCAAGCATTATGTTTTCAAGAATGGATTGCTGTTTCTTTCTTGACTCCAAGATCTGCTTTTGTTGCCATCTTTGTATAGGAGAAAATCATGTGTTGCACGAAGCCAGAGATAAAGCATTTCCATAGTGTTGGCCGTGGGGCACGCGTCCCAGCAGTGAAGGGGAAGGGGCGTGGGGACGGGACCGGGAAAATTTGCATATTTGTGTTTCCATTCCAAATTTCCAGAGTTTACACCTATTTTTGGTTCCAACAGGTGGATTGTTGTTTCCTTCTTGACTCAAGGAGCTGCTTTTGTCGACATTTGTGCTTTGCGTGAAATCATGTGCTGTACGAAGCTAGGAGGGGATGGGGTGGTATTCAATTCTCACAGCCAAATAATAAGCCAAGGTCATCAATTCTCACAACCCGATTGATCATCAAGTCTCGCCAGGGGTCCTTTGACCGCCACTTCATGATTAGACTTTATTTACTTTCCTTGGTTGACTGCTAGCGAGATCGCGTTCACGAGTGACGAAGGCCGGACATAAGCTTGGTCGGTGTCCCTCGACGGCTCAGATTTCTCAATCTCTCGATCTCAGTGAACGGTTCAATCTCTCGACGGTGGCTTTCGGTTTGAGCCTGGATGAACGCCTAGTGCGTTGGCTCGATAGAGCTGTGTTGATGCGTTGGAGCGTCGATGAAGAGAAGCATGATTTGTCGTATGTGCATCCATGAATACGAGCATGAGAGCGCGTATGGCTCGGAACCTCCGTGGGTGATAAATTGTACTCTTTTATGGCTGGGAAAATCATCCCATAAATGGGATATTTTCTTAGATTTTCAAGGCAAAAATACTGCCGACTTTCCTCTCATTCACTCTCCACAATCCCAAACGCCTTGTTCTTTGCTAGCCAATCTTCTCACTTGCCTATGTTATTTCCCCAAAAATAAAGGATGCATTAATTTCCATGAAAGATGGAGAGTATCTCTCTCGATTTTCCTTTTTAAGAACTGGCCATAATTTGTAGTGAATGCGCTCTATTGCTATCCAAGTTTAACAAAGAATCCAATTTCTTAATTCAAAAGTGTAGTGTACATGGAGATTTTGGCCACGATGAGGGAGATGGGAAAATTGTCTAAATGTTCTAAACCTATTGCACTTTTACCAATTTAGTTTTAAACCTTTCAATTTTGCTAATTTAGTCTTAAATATTCTCACTTCTTGTCAATTCAGTCATAAACTTTTCAATTTTGCCAATTCAATCCTAAATTTTTTCACTTCTTGCCATAAAAAAATTCAAAATATTATTCAAATATTATTTAAAAAGTGACATGTCAACGCTAATATTCCGCATGAGCATTTCTAGCCAATTTTGGCTAAATAAACTCAAGTGCAAGAAATGAAAAAAATTTATGATTAAATTGACAAAATTAAAAGGTTTATAACTGAATCGGCAAAAAATGAAAAGGTTTAAAATTGAATTGGCAAAATTAAAAAGTTTAGGACTAAATTGGCAAAAGTATAATAGCTTTAAAAAATTTTGGATAATTTTCCCCAAGGGAGACTATGACTTGGCTTAATTTCATCATGTTAGCTCAGCGTTGAAAATTCAATTAGGATTAGGGTTTCCCTCCTTAAATTCATGCTTCATTTTCGGCTAAAGACAAGGCAATTCATGACCGGCCGACACGCAATTTATGTGGACCATTTATTATTAATTGAAAATGCTTCTAGAACCTATAATACAAATTATGTTAATGATATTTTTGTTTACGGCCGGGGCTAAATCCTTGTTTTCCACACGATAAATGATTAACTATGATAGCCAAAAAACGGTTTCAACACCATGCTCAGTTCCCTCGTTTCCTCCGTGAATGATGCCTTGTTTAGGATCGATCTAGGTTTTTCTCATTTCTCATCTCTCTTTTAAGAAGCTTCTTTTTTTTCGCCAATCACGATTCACGGATGAACCAATAAATCATGCACCATTTTTTGGGGGGAAATAGTTCAAAAACCGGTCTCTTTCATCCTTATCATTTATCTGTTCCTCACAAAGATAGGATGTTTGTTCACTGGATATTGCAAGGACGAATTTCACTCCGACAAATGAGAAGTCATGAAATTGTATTCTCTACGCTCCATCAGAAAGACAGAAGTAGAGTATAATCTATTTCTGGGGCAAGTTAGTGATCAAATTCGTCTTCATCACTGCCAATTTGCACGCCAACTGCCACTGCTGAGAGATGGAGGAAGGTAGCTATACAATAGTAGACAATTCATGCTGAAAGACTAGAGTCCGATTTTGTATTTGCAGTTTGATACAAAGTTGTAGTCAGACCATCTCAGTGAACAATTCAATGGACCTCTAATGTAAGAATATTTTACATACAAAGGAAGAGATGTGGAATGGGAACTATCTCATTTTCGCCGAAAGGGATGACTTGATGTTTGATCCAATCAGTCCACACCTGCATCCGTTTCATCATTGTCGGCCTGCAAGTAAGCTCAAGAGAAAGCCTGAAGCTCTTTCTGCTGCAGGGTTTCCAAATGAATGGGTTTTGTCATCTGGTCTCTGGTTGATCAGGCGTGTGTGGTGAGGAAAAAAAATTGTGTTAGGCGTATTTTTTAAGCACCGAAATAATGACATTCCGTTTTTGCATTTTTTAAGCTTGCGTGCTCTTTGGAGTGCAAGAATTCAAAGTCAAGAGACATCTCTATGCATGACTTCTAAAATAACATCCCAAACAATCAGCCGAACAATTTGAAAAAAAATTAAAGAATGACTTGGAAATTAGGAGGACAACTGCGACTCTTTAAGACTTCAATTTGTTCTTTTGTAGCCCCCCCCCATCAAGCAGTTCATATTTTTGAGGTGTTATCTATAACGTGGGAATCGGGTTTCGCATTCAGTCTTAGGACTAGGTTATGGTCTCTAGAATGCCTTGTCAAGGACGCTAAGGACTATTTTAGAAGGCCATCTGGTCAGCCCATTCTAACATTGACGTTGTAACAGGATCTATTGATCATAATCAACTCATTGTATTAGATTAAGCATGAAAATGACATCAAGGGAGAACTTGCCTATATAACATCTCCATCATCATGCCTCATGTACACCCGAGTTGGCAGAGTGAGTTTGAGAGTACCACTAGATTTGCTAAGGCAACCATGAAAAAAGAGTCATTTCACTTCAGCTATATGATACTCTTGCTTACTATTGCTTCACACTTTCTTACTTCGACCCAACTACGTTGCCATGAAGATGAGAGATCTGCGTTGTTGGAGTTTAAGGCAACCTTCTTCAACAGAAAGCCTTGGTGTTGTGACAACGACTTTTTAGGCGAGCCACCAAAGATAGAATCCTGGAACGCATCAACAGGAGAAATTCAAAGCGACTGTTGTTCTTGGGCTGGTGTTGAGTGTGATAAGGTAAGCGGTCACATGATCAGCCTTGACCTCAGCTGTAGTTGTCTCTCTGGTAAAATCAACTCCAACACTAGTCTTTTCCGTCTTCTTCGCCTAAGAAGCCTTGACCTTGCCATGAATGACTTCAATTGTCAGATTCCTCCGTCAATTGAAAATCTTGGTTCCTTGAGTCACTTGGATTTCTCCCACTCCAACTTCATGGATCACATCCCACATTCGCTCAGTAACTTGAGCAAACTCGTCCATCTTGACCTCTCAACAAATATGCTTATCGGCACAATACTGCCCCTCAAAAACCTAACTCAACTTACTCACTTAGACTTGAGTAACAATTCATTAAACGGTACGATTCCTACTTATTTTGGCGACATCTTGAAGCTGAATCATTTGGATCTAGGCTCTAATGTTTTAACGGGTGAAATTCCATCCTTCTTGGGAAATCTGGTCCAGCTTAAGTATTTAATTCTAGGGAACAATGAGTTAATGGGGCAAATTCCATCCTCTCTCGGAAACCTCATCCAGCTTACTTTTTTAAATTTAAGTTTTAATCAGCTAACAGGCGAAATCCCATCTTCCATTGGAAAACTAATTCAACTTACTGATATAAATCTTCGCTCCAATCAATTAGTGGGTGAGATTCCACTCTCTTTCCAAAACCTTGTGGAGCTTAGAGGCTTAACACTTCATTCGAATCAATTGAGTGGTGAAATCCCATCCTTCTTGGGGAAACTCACCCAGTTGACTGACATTATACTGTCATATAACCACTTCCATGGGACAATTCCAAGCACGATTTTACAATTACAGGGTCTCCGTATTCTTGATTTGAGTTCAAATAATTTGAGTGGCACAATAAATTTTGATGCGTTTTCAAAGGCTAAAAGCCTTTTTGCACTTAATTTATCCTCTAACAAACTGTCACTAATTGTCGAAACCAACATAACTCACCAGTTCTTTATTCTAGGTTTAGGTTCATGCAACTTAAATGGTTTCCCTAAGTTTCTACAAGATCAAGATTCCTTGGTTATGTTAGATCTATCCCACAATAATATTTCTGGTCAAGTTCCTGAATGGTTTTTAAATTTGAGCATAGAATTCCTAAGTCATTTGAACCTTTCTAGCAACTTCCTGACAAGTTTTGCTCAAGATCCCGTCATTTTCAAGTGGAAAAGTCTTTCAGATGTAGATCTCAGTTTCAACAAGTTACAAGGATCTATTCCTATCCCCACTCCTGAAATCAGGAACTACTTCATCTCAAATAATAGGCTCTCTGGAGGAATATTGCCACTCATATGCAATCTAAGCTCTATCCAGATGATTGATTTGTCTGGTAATAATTTGACTGGTTTTCTTCCACAATGTTTGAGTAAGTTGAGTGGTAGTCTAAAAGTAATGAGTCTACGGAGCAACAACTTTATCGGGAAAATTCCTCAGTTGAATGGGAACTTCTGTATGCTTTCTATGATTGATTTGAGTTACAATAAATTGCATGGGCCATTGCCAAGATTGCTCCGCAATTGTAACAACTTGGAATTCCTGAATTTTGCAAACAATCATATTAGAGATGTTTTCCCTTCATGGTTGAGCTCAATTCCAAGCTTGAAGGTACTTCTATTGCAGTATAATAGATTTCATGGACTTATTGGGAAACCAAGAAATGGGATTGATTTCCCTATGCTTCAAATCATTGACCTATCTCAGAATAGTTTTTCTGGTAGCTTGCCATCCAAATACTTTAAGCATTGGATTGCAATGAAAGTTTCTAAGACTTATCCGTCAAGCTACATTGGGAATGCTATTATGCGATTTGGGTTTCTCTTTCCATATGCAACCTATGACTATTCTATGAGCGTCATTGCCAAGGGCATCCAAATGAATTACTCAAAGATCCAAGAGTACCTCACATTGATTGATTTCTCAAGCAACAACTTCAGCGGAGCAATTCTTGAGACCATCGGAAGCCTAAAGCAGCTAGAATTGCTCAACCTTTCCAACAACATGCTCTCTGGTTCTTTGCCTTCATTCTTGGCAAACCTGACGAATTTGGAAGCATTGGACCTTTCTCAAAATCAGCTCTCAGGAAAGATCCCTTTGGAGTTGACTCAACTCACTTCACTTGCAGTCTTCAATGTATCTTATAACCATTTGACCGGGCCGATACCGCAGTCAAGGCAGTTTGCTACATTCGAAAACAACTCCTACAAAGGAAACTCAGGGCTATGTGGCAATCCTCTATCTAGAAAATGCAGAGATCTCAAAGCATCACCACCATCATCTTCAACATCAAAAGAAGATCAAGATTCGGGAAGTGCAATGGAATTAGACTGGAAGATCGTGTGCATAGGGTATGCAAGTGGGTTAGTAATTGGAGTGGTCCTCAGGAACATCTTGATCACAGGAAGAAGGGCTGAGAACCTTGTGAAGAACTTCGGCAGAAGAAAAGAAAGGTGAAGAAGGTAGAAGAGATGGTCCGAAATCAAGGAATACCCTGACCGAAATCTTTTGTCGTATGTGTTTGAATACCTATAACTTTTTATAACTTTTTCTACTTTAATTATTAAGTAGTCCCTATGCATTTTAAATAAAGCATTATGTAATCATACCATGTGTGAGACATACATCAGAAAAATCTAAAAATATTAAGAAAGTTAAGTAAAATGAAACTTTGCTCGGAAAGCTCTATTTACTTTCACTTACTTTCTCATTAATTACTTAAAAACCACTATATTTTTATCCAATCATATAGAATAAACTTAATCTTTCTGATCATCTAACATCGATATCATTAAAACAAAATATTCAGTTTCATAAAGGGGTCATTACTTATTAGTTATATATGAGGAATAATAAGCAATTATATAATTTCACACATTGGCCTATAAACGTCTAAAATGTGAAATCTTTTAATATAGATGATAAAGAAACATGCATTCCTGTTTGTTGTATGTATTGTATGTATTGGACAGTGGCTAGCAACCCCGGTCGACTTGCGGGCCCTCACCTAGATCTGGGGCGAGGGTTGCGACGCTCCTCTAGATTCGACAAGGGTTGCCAGCCCTCGCCTAGCCAGCGGCCCTTAGGCCGGCCACTAGCCAAGGCCCAGCAACCTCGGCCGACCCTCACCCATCGTCACTGGCCCTTCTTGGCGATGGTGGGGTGACGACAGTGGCGGCAATGAGGACCGTGCAGCCCTCGTTCAATCCTCTCCTTCTTCCTCTCTTTTTTTTTCTTTTTTTTAAATTAATCAATTTTATAATAAAATATTTTTGAAAATTTTTAATATTATTTAATTAATACATTTTTTAAATGCCACATCAACACAAAAATGAGATCATTTTGGCTGAGTTTTTGTTCACTTATTTTTCAGCGAGCCACATAAGCGATTTATATTATTAAAATAAGTCACGTCAAATTTCTGATAGCTTTCGCCAAAGTTGGCATTTAAGTGATCTAATTTTCAAAAAAAGTGGCACTTAAATGTACCTTTTATAACTTTTGCCACTTAAGTGTTTTATCGTGCCAAGTTTTGACACTTGGGCTGTACTTTTGCCCCACTTTCTAATAACTCTATGGACAATCACAATTCACCGTGTAATCAAAATTCATAAGTCAAATCATTTATCACTTTTGTGAAGTATTTCACATTTTTAATTCATTTCTAAAAGCAATTATCAAACTAAGCTCCCCTTGCTTGAAATATGAAAAGCAAGCCTTGATCGGTGTCTTCCACCATTGTTTGAGCAATCTGAGCGACACTCTGGAAGTGATTAGCCTACCTAGCAACAACTTTTAAGGGAGAATTCCTCAAGTCAAGAAAACGAGTGTGCAAATTGATGATGATTGATTTCAGTTATATTCAAATCCAAAGGCCATTACCTAGGCACTCGCAGGCCTAGGCACTCGCAGGCCGTGAAGAGCAGGAGTGCCTAAATGACCGAATCAAATGATAGTTTTCTGTCCTGGTTGCGCTCAATTGTCATCGTGCGGATCTTGCAATGTGGAAGTAACCATAGTTTTCCGAGGCTTCAGATCATCGACCTCTCCCAGAACAATTGCTGGTGGCTTGCCATCTAAGTACTTTGATCGTGGGACTGCCAAGAAAGTTGCAGCAGTAGATCAAGCGGACAATTTGGGCCACACAGATCTGTAAATTGCAAATTGCATCAAGAACCACTGACACAGGTTCTGCCCACAATACATGCCCTTCAACTATTCTATGATAATGACCGACGAAGGCTCGCACAGCTGAAGTATTCAAGGATCTACAACTGTCACATTGATCGATCTTTCAAACAACAGTTCCAGTGGAGAGATATCCAAGTCTCTTGGAAGCCTAAAGCAGCTTCAGTCACTCAACCTTTCCAATAAAATTCTCAGCCTTCCCATCCCTTAGTCCTGGTCCAAGCCAACAAAAATTCCGAAGCATTGGAGCTTTCTTGGAACCAGCTCTCAGGAGAGATCACACCAGAATTGACTCGACTCCCATCGCTTGCAATCTTCAAAGTGCATTAAAACCATTTGACTGGGTCCATGCCAGACACAACAGTTCCGATACATATGTAAACGACACATACGGAGGGAATGCGGGTTGTGCGATGCTCCTTTGTCTAGGAAATGCAGAGAGCTCGGTGCGTTGCCACCACCATCTTCAACATCAGAAGAAGACATCAATAGTCAAGGAGTCCAGATGAAATAGACTGGAAGATTGTCTCGATGGGGTACGCCAGTGGACTAGTGATTGGAGTGGTGATCGGGCACCAATGGATCACGGGAAAAGGGGCTCGAGCGGATTGTGAATAATTTTTGCTTGAAGAAACAAAGGAGCAGAAACTAGAAAAAATGGGCACAACAACAATTTTATTTTAGGAACAACCTTCTTTGGTGGACTTTTCCGGTTGATTTGGTCTGTTGTTGAGTTCCAGTTGTTTCACAATTGCTGGAACATAGTGTGAATGTAATGAATAAGAAATATACGATTCCCTCTCTGTTTTGCCAGTAGACATCCCGTCTGGATTAGAGGCAATTTTCTGATTCATTTCCTAATTTTGGACGGATGTTCCATATCAGTAGGATCTGAAACCACCAGGCTAATTGACAAATTGGAGATTTGAGAAAAATAAAAGAAAAACTTGTTTTCTAGCTCTAGCTCGGTCACAAAGCGATCAAACTCCCACAAAACAAGATTTTATAATGGATACAAAAGCAACTTCTTGGAAGATTTTAATCTATAGATGTTTATTTTTGCTACATCTGTATTCAATCTCACAGGAAGATAGAATATCAATGGATAAACTATTACATGGAAGCACTTAAATCTTATCAAACATAATTGCATGGATCATAGGACTTCTTTTATTGTGTTTGCTTGACATAAAAGCGAATTGAATATCAACTAATACACTTGACATTTTAGCATGGTTATTGTGCACGTCAAGGATAATTTCCTTCTATCTAACAAGTTGTTCGATATACATTAGTAGACAAAAATTATTCTGGAAAAACCTTAAACTGTCTAATCATATGGCTATCCAATATATAGTGATATCACAATACAAGTTACAAATTTAAAAGTAAGGTACTCATTTTTTGTAGTGGTTTGTTTTGTTTTCGCATTATCTTGTACACATGTTTCTATTGTGATTTGATTACATTTGCCATCCTTTCTATTTACATGTACGGCCAAACTTATACATATCCATTTCCATGTCAATTTCTGGACAAAAAGCTTAAAATTTTAACACAAAATGGTTATCCCAATACACCTGTAAAAGCCCCATCAGAAACTTCTAAAGAAAACAATAACTCTATGCATCGAATATAAAGCCAAGAAGTATTCACAGATTCCTTCATCGCTCGCTCGTGGCTAAAGGAGCAGTTAGGGCAGGAAAGGTCAGTCAATACCCGAACACAGCAACAAATTCTTGAAATGAAACCCCTTCTAGGGTTGTGCTTGTTACTTAGTGTTTTGTTCTCACGTGTTGGTCTTTTTCACGTTGTTGTCGAGTTTTTAACATCACCTGCAGGAAGACTCCGAAAATATTTTCAATGCAAACCCAGCACCCCGATCAAACATACAAAACAAACCCTTTTTATAAACTACATTTCACGTGTATGTCCCCGACATTGACCAGGGGCTATACACATCATTTAAATAATGAGCTCGTGTTAGCGGAGAAGCCAACAAAAATGGCGATTTAAGTAGTTCTTTGGATCGTACTGACCATGGAGATTAGCTTGAAGAGAGAGAGAGAGTTCATTACACATGTCAACACATAGACTTTTCTGATGTGATTGTATCATTGGATTCACTTTTTGTCATTAGATTATGGAAAAATAAAATGGCATTGACCCTTGACGTATATTATAAAGTATACAAGTCACCTTTGCCTCTCTTAAATTTCTTTTCAGAAATGTCATAAACTTGAAGGTCTATTAAAACTTGGTATATCAAATATTCGTGAAGTGCCCTATCTTAAATCGCATACCATGATATAACAAGTCATACTCTTACAATGTTTTATTTTCCTAAGTTAAAAATGCTAAATGTGACTTCCCGATTTAGTGAGTAATTGTAAATTAACTTGTTTCTCCACGTCATTGGTGTAATATGAGTTCCAAATGCTTTCTCACCTTGGACCCGACATTTATTTTAACTAACCAAGATCTTCAAAGCCATTCTGCATTGTGCATTAGTATAATTTATTTGTAGGTTCGTAGGTTCACTCTGGCACTACTCTATTTTTAACTTAAATAATTTGTAGCTATATGATTTCTTTTTCAGTGCAAAAACATAAATACCGATACATATAGATAAGTGATGGAATTTTTACCCATGAATAAGGGCATATGGCAAATGGACATGGTGAAAACACTCATATGCGTGTTGACTTGTTTGTGGGAGGCACATACTTTACAGGTAACTTAAGTACAAATGATAGTTGTTGGGGGAGTGAGTGAAAATTGTGGAAAAAAAATATATTTTTTCTTCTTTTTTGCGCACTTCACGGGTATGCTTTTGTAATTTAGCAATTATCAAATTCCTCCAAGCAAGAGTAGGGAAAAAGTGCTCCTCAAATGTGTCCAACAAACAAGTCCAAACACGAAAGAGAACAACTCCCAATGTCAATCCCTCTGAGCCACTATCATCCATTCATATATATATATATGAATGTATGGGTGGGTCCAATTAATTTATTTTTATTTTTATTTTTATTTTTATGTTTATTTTCCATTATAGAAGAAGCCTATGTGCGTCTGAGATCGGTTCTAGACAGACCTTGTTGGTGATATTTTTGTGAAATTTTTCATGCTTTGTGTCTCGCAGGACTTGGTTTTTTCCTTTGCCGGGCCAAATGCCAACTCCGTTGAGACAAACTCCATAAGACAACCAAGTAGCTGCCCACCTGACCATGAATCCCAGGGGGACTTCTCGCTTGAATGATCTGATTGCGATGTTTCCTTTTTCGTATTTCAGCTTAATAATTTTCTAGAATTCATCGTTGTTTAGTTACTTAGTGTTATAACAGGTTAAATTTTGAAAGCAGTATTAGATCAATGATTCATGAAGTTTTACATTGTAAAATCAAGTTGATAATACAGCATTTGGGAGCACTTCAGAAGTAAAATCCAAAATGCATCAAACCGATCATAGATAATGTAACTTTAGAATCAATTATTGGGATGGATCGGTTGAAGTGCATGAGAAGCAATCTGAACACTATCTAAGCGCTAAACCCCCAAAAAAATTAGTAATAACAGTAAAATGTCGTTGTGGCTATAATATAACCTCTGAGAGTTTGGATCACTTCATTAGTGGCGACAAATCAACCGAAAAGAATATAAAGGAAATGATGTTGAATAACCAAAATTACATACATAAAATAAATTTTACATTGCAATTTATAAAAGATACAAAACAAAATGAAAATATGACAATATATGACCGGTAGCTTTCAAGTGGATCTATAAAACGACATAACATGTTACTAGGAAACTTGAGTTTAGATGAATTTATTTGGATGTCAACTCCATTTTATCACATTATTTAATCGACTTTGTGTTTCATTATTTATATCTCTAGTATTATTTGGGAGAAAGACAATCGTATGTTACTCTCTCAATGAAGATCCAATGTAAAAAGAAAACTATTGTTTGGATATCCTGAAATATTGAGCTTAATCATAGAACTTAATCGTAGTATGACACAAATGTGGAGGTTCATGTAAATTTGATAAACGATATGATTTCTGAGTTTAAATGTCCATCTCATAAAATGTCTGAAATTTACGTGCAAAGTACTTTTCTTACCTTAACATAGACTCATATAATCTTTACGACAAAAAAAAAAACACAAAATAATAGAACTAGAGGCTCTTTGTTTGGGGTGTTAAAGTCCACTCAAAACTCCTTTCTTCTTTCTAACATTATCCCTTAATTTAAAAATATTTTGAAAAAAAAAATCTAGAATACCATAATATCTTTATAATGCCAAATCAATCTCAATTAGCAAATATGTCAAACCGCACATTATCTTACGTGGATAATCAATGTGTGAAGTTGTTTTTGTCCACTTTTCAAATTTACCGATTTGGAAGCCAAATTAGCATATTCCATTAATTTGAATTAATAAAAAGACTTCATCAAACATGTAATTTAGCGACTAATTGAATATGTATCAAAAGTTCAAAGATCATATTAAATAAATTAAAAATTCAAGGACAATATTGCATATTGGACTTAAGATTAGAGATCACATCGAACAAATTAAGAATTCGGGAACAATAATGCAAATTAGATCAAAGTTTGGAGACCATCTATGTTATTTTTCCTTTTAAATTTGTATGCAAAGAACTTAGAAGATATCGTAAATGAGTAAAAAGAGGACCTTATGCAAGCTGCCACATTCAGTCATCGAGGAGACTATGAATGTGTTCGAGGCAAGAAGTGGGATAAGTTAGGCTTATTGTGTCACTGCCTATGAGCAATCG
Organism: Corymbia citriodora subsp. variegata; assembly: GCA_014858505.1. Classification (NCBI taxonomy): domain Eukaryota; kingdom Viridiplantae; phylum Streptophyta; class Magnoliopsida; order Myrtales; family Myrtaceae; genus Corymbia; species Corymbia citriodora. Next base: position 23,895,405 of record CM026411.1, on the reverse strand, counting down.
GAGCGTCTCAAGATCGAGCAACATTGGAGCAACAAAATTCATCCAATCCTCTAGATGTTGGGCTCAATAGGTCTCGGCTGCTCTTTTCTTCCAAATCTCGACAGTGATGTATAGTAAAATAGCTACTGTCAAGGACGTTGAAATCACTATACATAGGCATATGGAAGAGAGAAAGAGCGCTTCAAATTGGGGGTCCACTACTATTAAGGTTAAAACACACTTATGACAAGCTTGACAAAGTGTTTATAACCATGAGGTTCGGACAATCAGACCTATTCGGTTGCGAGCTAGGCATACACAACCCTTCCTTAGATATATATTTTCTTGATGGTGAACTTGAATAATAGTTGAGGCCAATCCTAGGGTCCCACCCGGACCCCTCTCTGCTCACCCCTCCAGTGTTAGCGTCCTTGTTACGGACGCATGGGAATTTACTTTTTATGCAGAGCTGCCCTAATAACTTTTTACAAATGCCGGACAACTTTTAGAAATTGGGGTTCGAGCTTGGCCAATAATTTCTTCGCCCCCGTGAAACTACTCGTCCACGCACAACAGAGGCACAAGTGAGAAGAAGAGCTGCAGTTGCAGACAAAACCCTACATCGAAGTGAAAAAGAAGAGAGAGGGGGAGGCTACTGACGATGGTCTCGAAAGTCAGTGATTTCGCAACGGCCCCCAATTCTTGAAGTTTGCGAAACCATTACCAAACAAAAACTCTCAGACAATTTATATTCATCTCCTCTCTCTCTCTCTCTCTCTCTCTCTCTCTGTTACAAACGCACAAGCAAAGGACAAGAAAATGTAATTCGATGCATTGATTCCAGTTCTTCATCTTGTAACTTTTTCTCTTGGCCTCTTCTCTTGTTCACCTCTCTCTCTCTCTCTCTCTCTCTCTCTCTCTCTCTCTCGTGTGAAGTCAAATCCCTTAAACTCCACGCCATTCTTTTCCTCACAGGTGATCAACATCCTTTTGGCAAACACCCCATCTCACTACCCTCTCTTTCTCTCTTTCTCTCACTAACTGAGCTGAAAAAAATGGTGCACCGCCACCCCCACCATTGCAAAGAGAAGAGACCCAAGTTCTGCATCAACGACCACGTCGACGTCCTCACCGAGATCCTGAAGCACCTTGACGGCCGCTCTCTCTGTGTCGTCGCCTGCATCCCTCGTCCGCAACGACTCCGTTCAAGAGAGTTATGAAATGTCTCACGTGAGTACTAATTGAATCCATTCAGTTAATTTAAATGAAAAATCACTGATAATAACGTCAATCATCCTTTGTGACATAGTTAGCGCTAAAGTAGAGAGGACGTGNAAAAACCTTAAAGTGTCTAATCAAATGGCTATCCAATATATAGTGATATCACAATACAAGTTTAAAAGTAAGGTACTCATTTTTTTGTAGTGGTTTGTTTTGTTTTTGCATTATCTTATTCACATATTTCTATTGTCACGTGATTATATCTGCCAACCTTTCTATTTACATGTACGGCCCAACTTATAGATATCCATTTCCACATCAATTTCTCGACAAAAAGCATAAAATTTTAACACAAAATGGTTATCCCAATACACCTGTAAAAGCCCCATCAGAAACTTCTAACGAAAACAAGAACTCTATACATCGAATATAAAGCCAAGAAGTATTCACAGATTCCTTCATCGCTCGCTCGTGGCTAAAGGAGCAGTTAGGGTAGGAAAGGTCAGTCTATACCCGAACACAGCAACAAATTCTTGAAATGAAACCCCTTCTAGGGTTGTGCTTGTTACTTCGTGTTTTGTTCTCACGTGTTGGTCCTTTTCACGTTGTTGTCGAGTTTTTAACATCACCTGCAGGAAGACTCCGAAAAGATTTTCAATGCAAACCCAGCACTCCGATCAAATGTACAAAACAAAACCCTCTTTATAAACAACATTTCATGTGTATGTCCCCGACATTGACCAGGGGCTATACACATCATTTAAATAATGAGCTCGTGTCAGTGGAGAAGCCAACAAAAATGGCGATTTAAGTAGCTCTTTGGATCCTACTGACCATGGAGATTAGCTGGAAGAGAGAGAGAGAGAGTTCATTACACATGTCAACACATGGACTTTTCTGATGTGATCGTATCATTGGATTCACTTTTTGTCGTTAGATTATGGAAAAATGGAACGGCATTGACCCTAGACGTATATTATATAGTATACAAGTTGCATTGCATCTCTGAAATTTCTGTTCAGAAATGTCATAAACTTGAAGGTCTATCAAAACTTGGTATATCAAATATTTGTGAAGTGCCCCATCTTAAATCGCATACCATGATATAACAAGTCATACTCTTACAATGTTTTCTTTTCCTAAGTTAAAAATGCTAAATGTGACTTCCCGATTTAGTGAGCGATTATAAATTAACTTGTTTCTCCACGTCATTGGTGCAATATGAGTTCCAAATGCTTTCTCACCTTGGATCCGACATTTATTTTAACTAACCAAGATCTTCAAAGCCATTCTGCATTGTGCATTACATATAATTATTTGTAGGTTCATAGGTTCACTCTAGCACTACTCTATTTTTAACTTAAAAAATTTGTAGGTAAATGATTTTTTTTTTCAGTGCAAAAACATACATACCGATACATATAGATAAGTGATGGAATTTTTACCCATGAATAAGGGCATATGGCAAATGGACATGGTGAAAACACTCATATGCGTGTTGACTTGTTTGTGGGAGGCACATACTTTACAAGTAACTTAAGTACAAATGATAGTTGCTGGGGGAGTGAGTGAAAATATGTGGAAAAAAAATATTTTTTTTCTTCTTTTTTGCGCACTTTACGGGTATGCTTTTGTAATTTAGCAATTATCAAATTCCTCCAAGCAAGAATAGGGAAAAGTGCTCCTCAAATGTGTCCAACAAACAAGTCCAAACACGAAAGAGAACAACTCCCAATGACACTCCCTCTCAGCCTCTATCATCCATTCATATATATATATAGATATATAGATTGGGGGTCCAATTAATTTATTTTTATTTTTATGTTTATTTTCCATTATAGAAGAAGCCTATGTGCGTCTGAGGTCGGTTCTAGACAGACATTGTTGGTGATATTTTTGTGAAAATTTTCATGCTTTGGGTCTCGCAGGAATTGGTTTTTTCCTTCGCCGGGCCAAATGCCAACTCTATTGAGACAACGTCCATAAGACAACCAAGTAGCTGCCCGCCTGTCCATGAATCCCAGGGTGAGGTCTCGCTTGAATGATCTGATTGCGACGTTTCCTTTTCCGTATTTCAGCTTAATAATTTTCTAGAATTCATGTTGTTTAGTTACTTAGTGTTATAACAGGTTAAATTTTGAAAGCAGCCTTCAACCAATGATTCATAAAGTTTTACATTCTAAGATCAAGTTAATGATACATCATTTAAGAGTACTTCAGAAGTAAAATCCTGAATGTATCAAACCGATCACAAATAATATAAATTTAGAATCAATTATTGGGATGGATCAGTTGAAGTGCACGAGAACCGGTCTGAACACTATCTAAGCACTAAACCCCCAAAAAAAATTAGTCATAATAGTCAAATGCTGTTGTGGCTATAATCCTAAGAATTATCACCATCTCTCTCTTCAATGAAGTAAAACTAGAACGGAAGCGAGTTGATTTCAGAAGCTCTAGAGAACAGAGAGCACACGCAATCCTTTACGCCTCAGCTCTCGAGCTAATCGACATCGCATGCGGAGCATCACTAGAGCGTAAACGAACGAAACCAATTACAATCACACACCAACATTATGCCCCTATTTGCAGGGCTCCAATCCTGCGGAGACAACTTCGTACTCCAGAAATTTTCCACAGCAATCCAAGCACATCGGTCCTCATCTCACGAGTACAAAAAAAACCCGTACATCGCAGGACTAGTGGCAAGCGCAACAAACCTTTGATTCGGATCTTCATCGGCCGGGCGAGAAGCCGCGCGAGAACGTCCCATCGGAGCCCAACGCACGCGTCACCGGATTCCCAATGGAAGTCCCGGAGCTGTCCGGACGATGTCCCCTCAATCCGCGGCCGCCCGCTCGATGCGAATCGATCGAGCTCGCTCCGGAAGCGCTCGCCGCATCACCGCAAATGCTTCCGTCGAGATGGAGATCTCTGTCGCGCTGCCCAGAGGCGGAGAGAGACCAAGTCCCGAGCTGATGGTAATGTCGCAAGTCTCGTCTTCGGCCGGGTGCTTTTCGCCCTTTTAATTGGTTCCTACGCGGGCTTGGGCCTATTTGGGCTTGGTGATGTAATGGGCTAGCGAAAAATCCGAACCGAATTGAGATTTGGGTTTTGGGCTAGGCGAAGTTTAGATTGGGGTTTTTAATTTAAACATGTTCATGCTTAATTTGTAGTCATGCGTCAGGTGATCATAAACCGCTTCGACTAGATAGACCTAAATTACCAATAATTATGAGAGAATATGCAATGGAATTCATTAAGATTAGTTTGAACCAAAGAAACACGTCAGCCTGAAAAAAGGGTAAAGTCTTTGGCGAAGTTTTTGTTATAACTAACCCAAAACAGGGCGATTGATCATGCTCCAAGGTCAAGAAAAGGGGTCCATTCCGCATGATGAAGCTCGATATAATTATGCAGTAAAACAGGGCAGCCTGTATTTGAAAAGAAATCTGATCATGCATCAAATGGTCGATTAGGCTCATAAATCAATAGAGACTATGGATATCTGAGGCTTTCGTGATCAGTAGGATGACCATGTAGATAATATGATTGCAAATTGGTGCAAAATGTTCATGAAAGTGTGCCGCTGTAAGTCTACGGACAAGGACTGCTGGGAAGACTTGGAAACAATTTGGTGATTCATGTCACACAAAGATTTCGCCTGGATTTTCATCTAGGTGCGTTTAATAATATTTTTATTCCCAGAAATAATTTCTTTTCAAAAATAATTATTTTTACTTCTATTTTATAGAACAATTTTTGAATAAAAAAACGTGTTTGATAATTGTACAAAATTTCTATTATTGAAATAGAAAAAAATAGGGATGCGTTCAGTATGAACCACAAATTTTTTTTGTGCGTAAAATTTCTTTTAATTTTTAAATAATTTTATGAGATTTTTATTTTCTTTTATTTTCTTTTTTTCCTCTCTTCTTTCGGCGGCATGTGATGGGCAATTGATTGTGAGCGGGCAACGGTGACTAATTAGAAGAGGAAGAAAAAGAAAAGAAAAGAAAGAAAATGACTTATTCTATAGATTGTTCCTGTGAATAAGAAATTCTTATTTATATTCCAAATCTATTCTCCGGAATAATTTTCTACTCTAGGCAATAAAAATGTTAATCGATGTTATCAAATGAATATTATCTTTTTTTATTTAAGGAAATAAAAGAACAAATCGATTACGCGGAGGTTCGTCTTGTTTTCTGTCCATATGGTGAATTCTAGAGACAGCTCGGAAAACTAGTGGCCCTTGAGGTTCTAAGCAATAAGCAGGTCCAGTATTTCAGATCAATAAGTGAAGAAAAAGAGGCACGGAACTTCTTTAGTTCGATTGCTTTGTCCCGAGGAGCACCAATCAACATGAGCAAGAGATTAACCTAATATTATGGGTCGTATTCGTTGAAAAATGTACATATCAGGACCTAGGAAGCATCAATACTTCCTAGAAGAGTTCGTATTGTGTCAGACACTTCGACACATGTTCGACTCTCTTTAACACTCGAGTTGGAATTCCGATACATGAGTTGTGTTGCAACACGTGATTTCGACAAATGAGATCAGTTTTAAATTTTTTTAATAAATGATGGGTCAAAATATACATATGTGAAAAATTCAAAAACAATAATAAAAATAATAATTGGTGAAAGAAAAATAACCTAGTCTTTTCTTCTCATTCTCACTTCTCATTATACATAATTCACTTCCAATTTTTTTCTCCTCTTCTGACACATCTGTCACGCGAGTGTAGAATATGAATTGCTTGTTTTTTTCTCTAGGTTTTATGGATTATTGGAATGGAGTTGAATTTGTCCAATTAAAACAATGAATTATATTAATAAATAGTGGATTAATATTTTTAGTATAAATTCATTTTAGACTTTTATTATTATTTATTTATTTGTGAGTCTGAATCAAATTAATTTGATTGAAATAATCATAAAAATGATAATATTTTATGCATATATTAAAATATACATTTAATATATAATGTATCCCAAAATGTTAGAATTCTCTATTTTCTTAGAAACATAGTGTTGTCTTGTCATGTCATCGCGTGTCGCATATCGGTACTACTTAGATCATGATAGCTTAATCTCATTGCTCATTGAATTGTTAATGCTGTCTGGAGGCTTCGACCTACCCGATTAGAACCGCCCTCTAACGTTCCTGGGGTTCTTTGGGGATGAGAAGGGCACTGGAAAGAAATAACCGGATAATGGACAAGATTCTCGACGACGTTATTGCTGGGGAGCTCGAGTTTCGCCTTGCGACAGAAAATACCAAACGGTAGGGTCCTCATAAGACCAAACGGTAGGGTCCTCAAAAGACCGAATCTTCATTCGCTCCAAAATCTATTTAGACCTCTGATAAGATGAAATTCCATGGCAAGGCATAAGTGAGGTCTATGCAAGCTTAACTTGGAAACTTTTAGTCCAAGAAATAAGAAAAGGAAACCAAACATTCCGGGATGTAGAGTAGGTCTCGTCGGTGCTTGTCGGAGAATAGTGTAGTTTCCTTCACTTCCAAGGAAAAAAAACATAAAAAGTCAAATGAACCGCAAAAGGATAAATTCTCTATTCCTTTGGGTGGACATTAAGCTTACAAATTTTGTGACTAACTTCGTTAGAAATCAGAATATGCATTTAATGACCGAACAAGTTGTGTGTCTACAAATTCTATACCTTCAGAAGACTGCACATAAATTTTGTGCCTAATTTTGCTGGAATCAGAATATGCCCGCAATAATGAAGAGATCAACTTGCGTTGCCCGCTTCTAAATGTTAAATTGTGGTTGTCTGGTCCTTTCCTCCACTTATACCGAATGTTGATTCCCTGAAAGACCATGCATTTGTCAGCCAGTGTTGGGACCACCATATTTCATTCTTTTTTCGCAATCGATCAAACCCAAAGATCATGCCTTACTTGCTGGGACATATTCTTAAGTGGAAGCTCGGGTACATTGACAACCCTGAAGTTGGCAACAGCGGAAATGCTGAGAATCCCAAGAGTTTTGGAGAGAGCACAGTCCGAGATCTGGCAAGCCTTTTCAGGAAAACTGAAAGTCAGTGAGGAAAACCTCTGACTGGGAACTACTTGAAATTAGTCATCAAAGAAACTTTCCGCTTTCATCCTCCTTATCCCTTGATTATAGGAGAGTCGAGGGACCAATGTCAAGTCCTCAGACATGAGATACCACAAAAACTGGAGTCATCATCAAGGCATGGGCACTCGGCAGAGATCCAGATCGATGGATAGGTGCTGATCGTTTTATACCGGAGAGATTTGAAGACTCTTCAGTTAGCTGAACTTACTCACCGTTCTCGTCACTTCATTTCATCAGAGAAGTTATTGAGAGCATTGCGGGGTGTGTTGAGCAAGCTAAAAATGGCATGTTAATGAGGATCCAAGTTGAAATACTTAACTTTAATTTTTAGCGAAGGATGATGAATTCTCCTTGAACTCGACAATGTCATTGCCAATCACGAGGAGAAGAAATAATTTGACGGTGGGAGTCATGAATCCGGCCAACAAGATCTAGGCAATGTGCTCTTAAAGATTCAAGAACCTGGGGAGCTCGAGTTTTATCTCGCGACCTATCCCATCAAAGCAATTCTCATGGTAAGACAGACACTACTAGATCCAGTAAGTAAACTAAGATAAAGATTTTACACGCTTCACAAGAAGATGGTATTGAGCAATTCTAACGGTCCCATGCCTATAGAGGATAAAAGTACACTAGAAGTGCTACTTCAATTTCAAAATTTCTGAGCAGTACCATTTTCGTATAAAAAATGACAACTGCCATCCCCGATTTGAGTTGTTAGAAACTCCAACGTGGTAATAGTTTAATGTTTTTCCGACTAACGTGGCTTGCCAGTAAAGTGAGTGAGCATGAATTGCTTTTGAATTTCTTTAATATGACAAATTTCATTATCCGAAAAGATCGCGTTCATCAACTTGTGTGGGGATCGCTAAGTGAATGCCCCTTTTTTCTTGTTTGATCAAGCTCGACAATCCTGATACCCTTACCTTGCAGGACATATTCCGAGAAAGAAGTGAGACATCAGCTATCACACCCCGACTCCAACAAAAATAAGGGATGATACAGTCATCCTTTCACCTAAAAGACACATCCTTAAACACAAATGAACAACCTGTTATCAAAATATTATTTTCTTAGCATATACAACTCATACCAAAAAAATCTCACTACCAAATATTCCCTGCTAATGGCTCACCCTACCTGCAACTAATCGAGCAACCTAAAAAAGCTAAAGACAAATGATATGAGCAATCACAACCTGGAGAATAATACCTTTTTTTTAAGCACATGGGGCATTCATTATGCATATATATTGTTCTGCCAAAAGTGCATCATCAGTCAAATATCTTTGACTGAAGAGGTAGGCCTTCGGCTTTTTTATGTGAACCGGGTCTTGTGTTGTTTCAGAAAGGAAGTGACTATTTCTATGCTAATGGCAATAAATAAAGGATAAACTAAGGACAATACATGCAACCAAAAATAAATGTATGATGGAAAAGAAAAGATTGCCAAAAGACAAGTGTTCTTTATGTTTTTTCATTCAAAAGAAGGTCCTTTATAAAGATGTTCCTTGGCTATTTGTAGCTAAATCTTATGAATAACTACCCTTCCGCAATTATTATTTCAATTTTAAATCATTCAGAATCTTCGGTACCGTGTTGATAACCGTATTGTCTTATTCACAATATCATCAGTACCAAACTCTCCAGAAACTACCTTTGTACTTATCTTCTTGCTCTTAAGTGGTAGTTAGTATTGAACCATTAGTACCTTTGACAGTAGGTCTCGCTTTGACCCTTGTAGGCCAGCCTTTATGTGTATTGGGCTCGATGAGCTTTGTCATCTGTCCATGCCCCATTGAGCCAATTTTGGTACTAACATATGTAAAACAATACTAGAAAATTTATAATCCTAATTCAAAATACATTTAATGTACCAAATCAAATAGGAGTTGTTTCATTTCAACGAGCTATAAACACATAAGAAATACTTATTTTATCCACCATCACAAATCAAATATTATTGATTAATCCATTGATCAATCTCTATGAAAACACAATGATTCATATCATCAACTAATCTATAACTCAATATCCAACCATGTTCACAATGTAACGCTAAGTGACAAGACAACCAAAATTCCCCTTTAATAGCATCTTCACCTATTATTAGTTAGTGTCTCGATCCAAAAGAATATCCTAAAAGCAATAGCATTAACAGAAACCCCTAACCAAATTTAGAGCAATAATGGATATCAAATCATCATCCTCCAATACCATAAAACAAATTTAGAATACATTTCACAAATCAAAACATATATCTTTTTGCAACTCACCTCAAAATCTTTTTCATAAAACATTTCTCAAATCATCTTAGAATTCATTTCATGAACTAGATTAGCAAAGCAAAGCATGTCTGTGCGCACGCACACACACAAGCTTCACAAACACCTTTCACCACACGTTTCTCAAATCATCTAAAGAGTGGTAAATGTCCAATCTAGATTTCATGGAACAAAAATGACATTTCATGACTCACAATATATCTAATTCATATTACTTATGAAGCATGAGTTTACAAACTCAAAGAAAAGAAAAGATAAACATCACTCACTTGGGAAAACCTAAAACCAAACAACAAAGGTTACTTGAGCTATGGAACTAGCAATCCTATCAAATAAGCAAGAAATAATGTCAAAATCAAATAAAATGCTACATAAACTATGAATCGACTAAACTAAGCTTAATTACTAAAAAAACAACTCCTAAACGCTAGGAAAATGGTCGCTCAAGGCAAATATTCAAAGCTGTTGGTAACGTGGCACGAAACTTTAAGATTTCGCTCCGACTAATCTTACTCCAAATGATCAAATCATTCACTATATTCCAAGATTGATAGAGATTCCGTCAAACCTCATGATTCTATAATGTCCTAATCTATCTTTTCCATGTAATTTCAAAGTTCAACGGCTCCTAAATCGGATTCTGCAGTTGAAATATCACATAACTTCTAATATTTTACCTAACTCTGATAATAGCTCAACAAAAGGTTTGAATCCTTATGAAATTTATCCGAACTTGATGAGGTCTCCGTAGTGCGTATGCAAGAAACCTTTCTTTTTCTTCTTTCTTTCTTTTCTCTACTTACTGCACCAAGTCAGACTTTCCTCTTTCTTTCTTTCCTTTATCTCTCGTGGGTCTCGCAACAAAACCTTTCATTTCTTTTTTTTCTCCTTCCTTTCCTTCTTTTCTCTGTTCACTACACCAAGCTACACTTCCCTCTTTCTTTCTTTTATCTCTCACGGGTCTCGCAAGAAACCTTTCATTTCTTCTTCTTTCCTCTTTGTTTATTTCTTTTATCTCTCGCGGGTCTCACAATTTCATTTCTTCTTTTTCTCCTTTCTTTCTTTCTGTTCTCTGTTCACTACACCAAGCCACACTTTCCTATTTCTTTCTTTCATCTCTCGCGGGTCTCGCAAGAAGCCTTTCATTTCTTCCTCCCAAACCATACTTTGCTGTTTCTTTCTTGCTTTTATCTCTCGCGGGTCTTGCAAGAAACCTTTCATTTCTTCTGTTTCTAGAGTCAAGGGTGGTACGGTAATTGGGAAAATGAGAGACGAAGCAGGTAATTTATAATTAATATTACTTATGTATTAATATATATATATATATAATTGTTTTGATGATATTTTAATTTCGATCTTAATTTAAAATATTTTGAATTTTTTATTTAAAGGGCCTCATTAATGAGAAATACCTGGTTTTATATATATAGTATCCGCTTATATTAATATGTCTTCAAGAATTAATTAATGCAAGGCATTTGTCTAATTGGACCTTTGTGGCATAATTTAGAGGAATAGCTGCATTAAAATTGGCCATCCTCAACCTTTTCACTTTTAAATAAAATGCTTAAGATAAGGATAGTAGGAGTGCCATAACTTTCGTACGATACTCACTTGAGTGTCACATCGAAATAAAATCGATTACTTGAGTGTCATTCCTAACAAATCATTCTACATGAATTTTTTAATTAATTTTTAATTTTGATGTGGATTTTTTTATTAATTGTCCACGTCAATGCCGGAGAAGCCACATGAGATGACCGGCGTGCGCACAAATTTCCTAGAGAGGCAAATCGTCGATAACATTTAAGTGATTGATTTTTCAAATTTGTGATACTTAAATGGACGAAAAAAATTGTCACCTGGTTTGTGCGACCTCGGGCGTTGCTTGGGTTCGCATGGCCTAGGCAGCCATTGCCTAAGGTCACCAGACCTCAGGCATCGGTCATGCCCCCTTGCGCAGTGGTTGTTAGGGTTGGGCAACCCCTCAAGTGACTATCACTAGCGTTGGTGATTCCTTGGCCGGTGGTCGTTGGCCTCTATTCACTTATCCGAGGAAGATTAATAGTATGTGTGAATAGCAAACTTGCATTTTGAATGTGTAACTTCCCAAAGTAACTCCGGACCTGCTTTAGACTAAAGGTCCTTAGAGCCATTTGAAGATGCAATTACATCTAATCAAAGTTCTTCAAAAAATCAAACCAAATGGATTTGCATTTGACCAAAGCCTTTAGGGGCCCAAAGCCCCTTCAAAATGCCAAATCAAATAGGTCCAATGACTTACCAAGAATTACAAGAGAAAATGCCGTGAAAAAGGAAATGTTTTAGATATAATTCCTTAGAATTAGAATGAACCAAAGAAGCACGTCAGCTAAGAAAACAGCCAAGACTTTGTTGAAGTTGCCATCATAGCTAACTCATAATGACACGAGTAATCATACTCTGAGGTTAAGAAAAGCAATCCTTCGTTGTGATTAAGCTCGAGATAATTAATGCGGTAAAACAAGGCAGCCCATATTTCTTTAAAAAATAAAAAATGTGCTCATGCTTTGCATGGTCAACTAGGCTTGTAAATAAATACATAAAATATGAATTCCCTTAGGCCACGTAGTTCGTAGGAGGGCCATTTTATGAAAACGTTTCCGAAGGTTCACTGGCCCGCCTTGTGTCTTTGTACATTAAAGCGCGTTGCTATAAGTCTATAGAACATGACTATTAGGTGAACAATTTGGTAACTCATATGACATGAAGATTTGCCTTGATTTTTTGTCTAGAAACTAAAACTTTAATCCTTAGGATTTGAGTTGCGATGCCAGTTCAGCGAACTTACATTTGATATGGTTTTTCAAATCTCGCTGTTGCTCCAGCTGCCTCACTTTCTTCTCTTCGCGCCATTCTTTTAGTCCTTTTCATTCTCGCGAAACTTCGGGTCTGGCCCCGAATTCTATGCCTGATGGCGAATTCGTTATCGGGACCTGAAAGGCTGCCTCTCGTAGGGAATTTGCATCAAATGCTCTGTTCCTTACTCTGCATCATTTGCTTAGAGACATGGCAAGCCAGCAAGGGCCGATCATGAGCCTCCAGGTGGGCGAAGTTTCAGCCCTGGTCTTCTCATCGGCAGAGCATGGCAAAGAAGGTGTTGAAGGTCCAGGAGCTGGATTTTGCGCAGAGGCCTGGTAACGTAGCTTCCCTGGTTATCGATTATGGAGGATTCGTCGTGTTTTCTATCCATACGGTGAATATTGGAGACAGCTCAGAAAACTGGTGGTGCTCGTGGTCCTGAGATGAGCAGGTCCAGTCTTTCAGATCAATAAGAGAAGAAGAAGCACGGAACTTCATTAGCTCGATTGCTTTGTCTCGAGGAGCACCAATCAACATGGGCAAGAGATTCATCTCCTCGATGAATACCTAATATCCAGGCCCGTATTCGGTGAAAAAATTTACATATCAGGACGGCTTAACATGGTTGCTCAGCGAACTGTTAATGCTCTCTGGAGGCTTTGACCTACTTGATTTTTTCCACACTCTGAAGTCCCGGGGTTCTTCAGGTATGAGAAGGGTGTTGGAAAGAATACACTGGAAAGTTGACAAGGTTCTCGACAACTCATTGCTGATCACAAAGAATAGAAAGAATTTTGGGAACAGGATCGATTAATCTGGTGAAGAAGATGTATTAAACATTCAGGAGACCGGAGAGCGCAATTTTCACCTCATGTCAAATAAAACTAAAGGGACCCTCCTTGTAAGACTGAAGCTTCATTTGGCCCAAAATCTATTTTTGACTCTGCCGAGATGAAATTCCATGGCGAGGCATAAGTGAGGTCTGTGCAAGCTTAATTTGGATAGTTTTAGCCCAAGATATAAGAAATCAAACCAAACATTCTGGGACAAGGATTCGGTCTTGTTGATGTTTGTTGGAAAATGAGTGCAGTCTACTTCATTTCTAGCAAGAAAACTCAGCAGGGCCGCATAGAAAGTCGCATGCCTTGCAAAAGGATGAATTCTCTGTTCCTTTGGGAGGACATTAAGCTAACAATATTTGGTGACTATATCAGGATATTCTTGCAATAACTGAATAAGCTGAGTGTTTACTATTCCCATACCTTTTTTTTTTCGTTGAAAACTATTCCTATACCTTCAGAAGAGTAAATTTTGTGCTTAATTTTGTTGGAAATCAAAATATGCCTGCAACACTGAAGAGATCAACTTGCGTTGCCCGCTACCGAATGTTAAGCATGCTTCTGTCTTCTCCTTTCCTCCACTTACATCAAATGTGATTCCCTAAAAAGACCATGCATTCGTCAGCCATTGTCAGCCCCACCAATTTTCTTTCTTTTTTGGCAATCTATCAAACTCGAAGATTCTGCCACGTTTCCTTTCCGGGACATATTCTCAGGTGGAAATGCGAGTACATTGACGACCCTGGAGTGGGCAACAGCGGAAATGATAGGGGAGGCAACTAACAACTTAGCCACAGTGCTTTCACACTGATGCTGCTTTGCCCCTGCATCAATACCCATCGTCAATGCGTGGACACTCAGAAGAGATCCTGATCAATTGAATAATGCTGAATGCTCTATATCAGAGGCATTTGGAAAACTCTTCAATTACCTTCAAAGGAACTGACTTTGGATACATTCCCTTTGGAGCGGGTGGAAAGATGTGTCCCAACATATTATTGGGTCTTGCCAATATTGTACTTTCATTGGCTCTGTTGCTCTACCCTTTGATTGAAAGCCAAAAGAGTTTAAATTGATCTCGGTATATGGAGCTACAGCTCAGAAAAAGAACTTCAATCCCATCCTATAACGTTTCATCCCAAAGCATTGAGAGTAGTGTCAAGGACTATCGTCCACTCCATATCCTTGTGAAAAATGATTTTGCCATTGAGGCATTACTAATGTAATAAGACATTCTTACTGCGAATAGGGCCATCCTTTCTTCCCTACAAGTCTCAAAATGCAAGAGCATGGTACCAAGGTATTGAAGCCAAACTTGTATGTCCTGAATGACCACGAATCAATGCACCTCAATACATAAATGAGACGGATCCCACTATAGTCCATCCATAAGACAATCTAACTCAATGAGGAGTACACTCCATCAATCCTCATCCTTACAAAAAATGAGTATTGTGCCTTTTTTTCTAGGGTCATAAAAAGAAAAAAAAAGCACAATCGTTTAGGTGAAAATTAAAGTCTTAAATCTATTGCATTTTTGATAATTCAATCTTCCTCTTCTTCTTCTTCCTCTTTGTCGTCATTGTGTTGGCACTTTTTGCGTTGCCATCCGGCTCGAGTTGGGATTTGATTTTTTTTTTCCCAATTTGATTCTACCTTTAATTTTGTGCCTTCAGCATGGGAGAATCGCAATGAAGTTGTTTGAAAATGGAGAGCGAGAAGAAGCGTAGGCCACTAGCGATAGCGAGGGGGCCTCACAGGTTGTTTCCTTGGTTGGTCACTGGCTATTGCCCAAGCCCGATGACAAGGTGGAGGAAGTAGAAGGGAGGAAAATATATAATTATTAAAATTATTAAAAATTGTCTACGTTAATGCTGGCCATCTCACTTAGTACGGTCAATGTTCACGTCACCGATTTTTTGTTAAAATTGACCGAATTGATTTAATTGATTAAACGTGAAAAAATTGAAGAATCAATGGATAAAATTAAAAAATTTAAGAATAAATTGGTAAAATTATAATAAGATTAGAAATTTTTAAATAAATTTTCTATTATTTAAGTCAAGATCGAATACGTTTCTGGCCTACCACTTTTCTCGGGCCCCACTGAGAGCTGTTCTTTTTTTTTTGGGGACGCAACACTAAGAAAATATTGGATAGACTAGTGATTGACAACTAAGCAAAATATTAATCCATTTAGTACGCGAAACGTGTCCAGTGGGCTCCAGACAATTTTCTCACTTGCATGACTCCCTCTTTCTTCTTCCTCCGTCTCTCTCTGCTCCATCTCTTCCTGCAGAAACAGAGGCCCAGATCTCGGTTGTTTATGGAAGTCGGTCCTTCCTTCACCAAGATCTCGGCCTCAGTCGACAGAGGCCGACTGAGGCCGAGATCTTGATGCGGGGGAGGAAGGTGGCGGCATACTGGAGGTCGAGCTTCTTGCTGCGGAGTTTGTCGGGCATGGCGTCGATGAGGCCCAGCTCGTCGGCAAGGTCCTAGGTGAGGATGCTCTGGACGATGGCCATGCCGATGTTGCCGGCCCCAATGACGGCGATCTTGGTGTGGCACTTGGAGGGCGACAGCGGAGGCCTTGATTTCACCATCCCAAATCCACCATGATTTCATCATGGGCTCCGCCGTCGACCAGGAGGGAGGCGACCACCGCTGACGGCTGGTCGCCCAGGACCCTCTCCGAGGGCAAAGCGCGAGTCGGGAGGGAGAGAGAGGCGACCGTCGTTGCTGCGGTCGGGGAGGAGGGAGAGAAGACAGTAGAGAGAGAGAGAGAGAGAGAGAGAATTAGCCAATTTCTGAAAATTTCGTGAAAAATCTGAAATAGTCTAGTGTTTTGCTTAGTTATCAATCACTAATCTACCCAATATTATCTGGAACACTAAGAACTATTCACGGATATGAAGATGGAGACTTCTTTATTAGACAGGGAATCCGCTGTGGAACCATGAAGAAGAGAATAGTCAGAAAAAAACAAAGGAGAGAACCTTCCCAGTAGCCACAAGTCTCTTATGGTATATTTGATTCAGCTTTGGAAATGGACTTTAAGTCCAATGCAAATGCTGAAATAATTGTGTTTAGTAAAATTTCTTTACAAATAGACTTTGAGTTGAATGCGCATTTGGTAAAAAAAACTTTTGCAATAGGCTTTGAGGAGTATAATATATATTTATTATTTTTTTAAAAATTGAACTAAACCCTTCATCGAATCAGTGAAGGGCTACAGTCGCCGGTGACCCACAGCCACCGACGAGCCAGATCTAGCACTAGCAACCGTCGGGTGATCTCCGGCAATGGTCACGCAACCTAGTCGAGAGCCATCGGAAGTCGCCCAACCTCAAGCGACCCTCATGACGATGGCCCTTGCTGGGGCCTCACGAGGGTCGCGCAACCATCGGCCACCGTCATGAGGCCCAAGCGACGATCGCTTGGGTCGTGTAGCACCTGGGTCAAGCGACCCTCACGAGGGTCGCTCGCCGGCAGCCGCAATCCTTCATCGGACTGGCGAAGGGCTACCTCCTTTTCCAATTAAAAAAAAATCAGGGGTAAAATCAGAAATATGAAGAATTAATGATGATAATTTTGGAAGGGAAAAATTAATTTTAGCATTCTGCTAAATGATGAAAGCTCAAAGCTAGTTCGCACTAACTTTGGGCTTTTAGCATTTCGAATGCCAGCTTTCAACTGAAAACCAACTCCAAAGCTAAACCAAACACAACCTTAGATGACGAATACGGTGGATGGACAATTTGTTAAAACAAAATTAAAAGTCAAGAAGTGCTAAACATGACATTTTGAACTCGACCTTAAATAGACCATGCCTAAACTCAGGCAAATATTTTTGGACATTACTTAGAAAACCAACCTTATTCATCCTTTTTTAAAGATTCATTATTATTCCAAATGATGAGAATATTCATTACATTCCAAAACTGAGAGATTTCAGTCAAATAAGTCATAATCTATAATTTCTATGTAATTTCATAATTTTTTCAACACGTAAATCGAATCCCATAGTTCAAAGATCACATGACTTCAAGTATATGACCTAGCTCCGGTAATTACTCCAATTAGATGAATGGAGGGCGGCTAAAATTAAGCTCACTAGATGAGATCTCCGTTACGTGCACGCAAAAAACCTTTCTTTTCCTCCTTTTCCCTTTCCTTTCTTTCTGTTCTCAGTTCACTGGACGAAGCTGCACTTCTTTTTTTTTTTTTATCTGTCAACGTCTTCTTCTACGTCTTCTTTTTCTTTTTTCCTTTACATTTTGACCGAGTCAAATTCCACATATTACATCAGTCATGACCCTTGAATGGGCAAATGGCCAAATTGGCGAACAGCCCGAGCGTAACGGAGAGTGCTCCATCTGAAATTCGGCGAGTTCTTTGAGAGAGGATCCACGAGCAAGAGATCCAGCAAATACCCTACTCGACACTAGTCACCAAAGAAACTCTATACTTGCGTCCTTCTATTCCTTTCATCACGAGAGAGCTAAGGGACAGATGTACGGTCTCCGTATACGAGATACAGCCAAAAACTATAATGATCATCAATGCGAGGGGCCACTTGGAAGAGATCCTGATTAATGGAATGATGCTAAATGCTTTATATAAGAGAGATTTGAACACTTATCAATTACCTATAAAGAGCTAACTTCGAACATATTCGAATATATTCTATCTGGAGCAGGTAGAAGGATATGTCTCGACATACGATTAGGTCTTGCTAATATTGAACTTCCACTTGCTCAATTGCTTTGCCACTTTGATTGGAAACCAGGAGAGTTTGACATGAACGTGGTATATGGAGCTTCAACTCAGAAAAAAAAAATGAATTGAACTTAATTGCCATCCTAAAATGTTCCATCCCAAAGCATTGAGGGTAGTATCAAGGACTATTATGCTTCCTCGTGAAAGAAGATTTTTCCATTGAGGCATCAGTGATATAATTAGACACTTTTAGGGTACATTTGATAACAATTCTATTTCTGAGAATAATTTTTGCTCAAAAATAATTCTTTTTTATTATGTTCCCTAGATGAGATTCTAAGCATTTAAAAGTATTTGGTAATTTCTATTTTTATAATAGAAATGCATTTGGTATGATTCATAAATTTTTTCGTTTCTTTCATTTTTTAATACTTTTATTTTATCTTTCATTTTTTTATCTTTTATCTTTTCTTTTATCATTTTCTCTTCTTCTTCCTCCTTCCTCGTAGCCAGCAATCAACTAGACAAGGTCTAGCAAGCTCATCGAAGGCTTGCCAACCTCACATCGATTGGGCGAGCTCACAAGGACCTTGCCCTAGCTTGCCAAACCTCACCCAGTGGGCTGTTAGCGACTGCCGGCGATGACAATGACAACGACAGGTAATGACTAGCTAGGAGGAAGAAGAAGAGAGAAGGAAAAAAGAAGAAAAGAAAAATGGTTAGCTTAATTATGGAGTTGTTTCCGGGAATAAAAAAGTAATTTTTTTATTGTTGATTCTCTTCCAAATCTATTCTCATGAACAAAAAAGTTACAAAATGGATTTCTGTTCTTTTTTTATTCTGTGAAAAAAATAATAGAATTGAGCATTGTTTGGCTGATTAGCAGACCTGTCTTTACTACTAAGGGCTTATTTGATAACGTGTCAAACAGTGCTAGATTCTATTATTTTGCATTCATTTGATAATTTTTTTTTATTTCTAGGAATAATTTGGAACGGAGTCAAGAAGTAGAAAAAAGTTGCCTCTTTATTCTTGAAAATAGCTCTAAAATCAAATCAAACCATTTTTTCTTTTTTTTCTCTTTTCTTTTTTTTTTTCCCTTTTCTCTTCTTCTTCCTTTAGCAAAAATATAATAGATTTTTAAAAAAAATTTAAAAATTTTAAAAAAATTATAACAAAATTATAACATAAAAATGTTAAAAATTAAAAGAAAATTTAGAAAAATGTCAAAAAATTATAACATAAAAAAATATGAAAAATTATATAAAATTATTAAAAATTATATAAAATTATTTAAAAAATTAAAAGAAATTTTAAGTTACAAAAAAATTTAAGGTTCATCCTAAATGCATTTTTATTCCGAAAATAGCAATTTTAGACAATTACTAAACATATTCAAATATTCAGATACTCTAGGGAATAGAATAAAAAAGAATAATTTTTAAGCGGAAATTATTTTTAATAATAGAATAAGTTCGGTTCGTATTCGGTTCGGAACGGTCTCTTATCGGTTCGGTTCGATTCGGTTTTTTCAAAAAATCGAACCGAACCAGTAGTTCGATGCACTGAATGAGAGTGTGAATCAATGCACCTCAGTCCTTAGATCAAGTGGATCCCACTACAGTCCAACCCGTGAGACCAATCTAATTCAACGTAGAGTTCACTCCCTCAATCTCCCTCCTTGTGAAAAGGCACAGATGTTTAAGTCAAGGTCATCGAAGATTTTGCAGGGTGTCAAGAACGCCAATTCTAGTCTGGCCTAGCACTTTTGTCGGTCTCCACTAGGAGCTGCAACGTAAACGAAAAGATCGTGCTGATTAACTTTTGTCTGGCATGAAGACGAAGACTTCTGTATTTCCCTAGAATATGTCGAGGGACCCTGAAGAAGAAAAAAGACGGAAACATCAAAGGAGAGAACCTACCCTGTAGCAACAAGTTTCTTTTGGAGTCTAGAGGACGAATACGTTGGACGACAAACTGTTAGGAAAAATTGAAAATCAAGAAGTGCTGAACACGACATTTTGAACTTAACCTTACATTAACCATGCCAAAACTCACCCCAAATGTTTTTGGAAGTAACCTAGAAAACTGGCCTTGCTCGTCCTTTTCAAAAGACCCAAGACATTAATATGTTTCGTTATTCAGATTTCATGGCAATCAACAATTTCATTTTTCCTACAACAAATTAGAAATTCTGCATCAATGCTCCTTATGTAGCAAGAAGAAAAGTATGATCTGGTACATTCTTACTTATTATATGTATTGGTTAAAGAGCTTGCAACATAAATATCAAATGACAAAAAGTTCATGAATACCACTTTCAAATAATTGTATAGACCATCACAATTCTGTATAATCAGAGTTCAAAAACCAAATCATTTATCACTTTCGTGAAGCATTTCACATTTTCAATTGGTTTCCAAAAGCAATTGTCCAACTAAGTTCATATTGCTTTAAATATGGAAAAGCAACGCAAATCACAATGCAAATCTCAATAATGAAAATGTAGTCAATATCTAATCTAGAATCTATACAACAAATGCTCCAAACACTTTCGCTTTCTTTCAAAATACCATGTCCATGCTTATCTAATATAAGTCAGTGATTTGCTACTCGGCGTTGAAATTAATTCACTAATAGTATTGACAGGTTGCCCTAGATTGGGAGATAGGAGATGGAGGTCATGAGACAAGTGCGCATGAGAAGCTCAGGGAATTCTGGGGTGTCACACTGGCCAAGTACCAGAATGGTTCAGATGTGAATTAAGAGAAGCTATTGGTTGTGAAAACTTCTAGTAGCTCCCGGACGGGCTTTCCGCAACTCTGATGTTTTCAAATGGACAACACTTCAGACTCTACACCTTAGCTTCAACAAGCTGCAAGGACGGCTTAAAGTCCCCCAGACAACTTCCTGTACCATCTTGTCTCGAATAATAGACTCTTCCGAACTGAGCTCCATACATGCCCTCGATTTGTCTTACAACGCCTTTACCGGTGTACTTCCCCCCAATGCTTGAGCAATCTGAGTGACACTCTAGAAGTGATTAGCCTATCAAGTAGCAACTTCCAAGGGTGAATTTCTCAAGTCAAGCAAAAGCGAGTGGGCAATTGACGATGATTGATTTCGGTAATAATCAATTCCAAGGACCATTGCCTGGGCACTCGCAGGCTATGAAGAAAGGAGTTCCTAAATGACCACATGAATAAAATTTTTCCGTGGGCTCACTTGTCGTGCTGATCTAGGAAGTCAACAGATTGCACGGGGTGAATAGTGAAATTGAAAATGACTAGTTCTCCGAGACTTCATATCATTGACCTGATTAAGACAATTGTCGGTAGCTTGCCATCTAAGTAGTATGAGCGTTGGACCATTGGACTACCATAAAAGTTGCAGCAGTAGATCAAGCGGACTATATGGGCTATACCCATCTGTAAATCATAAATCCAATCACGGGTTCTACCCACGATACACATGCCCTTCGACTACTCCATGATAATGACCGACAAAGGCTCTCGCAACTGAAGTATTCAAGGTTCTAAGAATATCTCACGTTGATTGATCTTTTCAGCCACGGCTTCGCAATAGATTCAGTGAGTATTGGGTCAGCAAATCCGAGTGTGAACACGTGACCCTGTAGTTACCAACCATTGGAAATTTAATCATTACTAATCATCCACATAACATAAGTCAATATAATTTCATTATTTGTGAATTTTTTTAAAAAGAAAATATTCGAAGTTATTTGTAACGTGACATGAAATTTTAATTTCGCTCCAACTAAACCTCTCCTCCATATGATAAGCCCCTTCATTAAATATCAAACTAAAAGAGATTTCTGTCAAATCTCATGCTCTATAACATCATAATCTATCATTTTTATGTAATTTCACATTATGACAACTTCTAAATTAGATCTTGGAATTCAAATATCAACTTCAAATTTATAACCTAAATTTAATAATTAACCTAATTAGACTAATAAAAGACTTGAATTTAACGGTGTTACGAAACGAAGGTAATCCATCTTGACGAGACCTCTGTGGCGTGGCGTGTGCGCCAAAAACCTTTCTTTATTTCTCTCTCCTTTCTTTTCTATGTTCACTGGACGGAGCGGCACTTTCCTCTTTATTATTCTTATTTTTTTATCTCTTGTGGTCTTCTTTTCTTGCCCATGCTTTTTGACCGAGTCAAAGTCATATTACATCAGCCATGACCCTTGAATGGTGAGGAACCCGAGAGTAAGGAGAGGGCTCAATCTGAAATTCGGTTAGGTCTTTGAGGAAAAGAGGGGATCGGCGACCAAGATATCCAGCAACTACACTGCTTTACACTAGTCTTAAGAAAAACACTACGCTCACAGCCTCCTGTTCCCTTCATCACAAGAGAGTTAAGGGATAGATGTACAATCTCCATAAACGAGATACAACCAAAGGCTAATTATCATCGATGCATGAGCACACAGTAGAAATATGGATCAATGGAATGATCTTGAATGATTTATATAATAGAGATTTGAAAAACTCTTCAGTTATCTATAAAAAAAACTAACTTACTCCCGATACATTTCATATGGATTAAGTAAAACTGTGTCCCCATATTTATTTGATCTTGCTAATATTGAACTTTCACTTACTAAATTGCTCTGCCACTTTGATTGGAAGTTAGAAAAGTTTGACATGACTATGTATATGAAATTATGGCTCGGAAAAAGAATTGAACTTAATTTTTATCCTTGAACGTTTCATTCCAAAGCATTGAGAGTAGTATCAATGACTATTTTGCACTCTGTCTTTATGAAGGGAGATTTTGCATTGAGGCATTACTAATATAATAACACATTTTTACTGCAAATTAGGCTATCCTTTCTTTCTGCAAGTCTGCAAAGTGTAAGAGCATGGTACCAACATAGTACATATTGAAGCCATACTTGGATGCACTGAATGAATGGGAATCGATGCACCTCAGTCCTTAGATCAGTTGGAACCCACTAAAATCCATCGGTTAGACCAATCTTAACTCAATGCGGAATCCACTCCCTCAATCCCCATCCTTACGAAAGATATCAGTATTGTGCTGATTAAGTCTAGTTCATCGAAGACTTTGAAGAGTGTCAAGAACGTCAATTCAAGTCTGGCCTTCCACTTTTCTGGGTCCTCACTAAAAGCTGTGTGCGGATTCGAAAAAAAATAGTGCTGAGGCTGGCACGAAGCTGAAGACCTCTTTATTTCCCAGGAAATTACCGTGGGACCATGACGAATAAAAAAGACAGAAAAGTTCAAAGGAGAGAACCCACCCAGTAGCCACAAGTCTCTTTTAGAGGACGATTATGTTGGATGGAGAAATTGTTAGAATAAATTGAAAATCAAGAAGTGCTAAAAACGAGGTCTTGAACTTAGCCTTAAATTAATCATGCCAAAACTCACCCAGGATGTTTTTTGAAATAAGGTAGAAAAACAATCTTGTTCGTCCTTTTCAAAACCAACAAATTAATATGTTTCATCAACCAGATTCCTTGGCAAGCACGACAAGTTAGAAAGTTCTACATCGATGCTCCATATGCAGCAAGAAAGTAAGTATGAACGGGTAGTCCCAGTAACAACTTCGGCACGTCAGTGACACACTGTCCTTCCGTAACAACACAAGCTGTGATTATGTACATATGACTTGCTTTTTCCTATTCTTTCTTTCTTTTTCTCCTTCTCTCTTTTCTTCTCTATGCGGTCTAATTTGCTTTATAGCGTCCACTTTTTCTTACTTCTTCTTGACGAGTCAACTTTTCTTTTTTGTTGCCCAATTGATCTTTCCAGCCACGGTTTCGCAATAGATTCGGTGAGTATTGGGTCAGCATATCCAAGTGTGAACACGTGAGCTTGTAGTTACCAACCATTAGAAATTTAACCATTACAAATTGTCCACATAATATAAGTCAATATAATTTCATTATCTATGAAAAAATTAATAAAATAGCAGATATTTGAAAGTGTCTACAATGCAGCACAAAACTTTAATCTCGCTCCGATTAAACCTCTCCTCCAAATGATAAGGGCCTTCATTACATATCAAGACTAAAAAGAGATTTCTATCAAATCTCACGCTCTACAATGTCCAAATTTATCATTTTCATATAATTTCACAGTATGACAACTTCTAAATTAAATCTCAGAGTTGAAATATCAACTTCAAATTTATGACCTAAATCCAATAATTAACCTAATTAGACAAACAGAAGACTTGAATTTTACGGTGTTACAAAACGAAGTTAATCCGTCTTTACGAGACCTCCGTGGCGTGTGCGCCAAAAACCTTTCTGTTTTTCTTTCTCACCTTTCTTTGTTTTCTACGTTCACTGGACGAAGTTCCACTTTCCTCTTCATCATTATCATTTTTTTAATCTCTCGTGATCTTCTTTTTTTGGCCATGCTTTTTGACTGAGTCAAAGTCATCATATTACATCAGCCATGACCCTTGAATGGTGAGAAACCCCAGAGTAAGGAGAGAGCTCAGTCTGAAATTCGGTTAGTTATTCGTGGAAAAGAGAGGATCGGCGAGCAAGATATCCAGCAATTAGGGGTGTCAACAGGTCGGGTCGGATCGGGTCTTGATGTTACCTGACTCAACCCGAACAATAAGGGTCATGTCATTTGACCTGAACCGACCCGATCCGAAATGTATAAAACATGAAGCAAAAAAAATGGATCGGTTCGGGTCGGGTTTCGGGTTTTTTATTAAAAAATATTACAAAGGGAATTCGAAATGCTCTTACGTGACGCCACGAGACCTTGTTCAACTCGTTCGTGAATTGTGACGCTGTGAAGCCTCGTCCAACCCGTCCGTGAACATCTCCGCAGACAAATAATTTTTTAACAAAAAATATGACAAAAGAAATTCGAAATGTTCTTATGTGACGTCGCGAGACCTCGTCCAACATGTCCGTGAATATCTCCGTAGACAGATAATTTTTTAATAAAAAATATGACAAAGGAAATTCGAAATGCTTTTACGTGACGCCGTGAGATCTCGTCTAACTCGTCCGTAAACATCTCCGCAGACATATAATACTTCCTCTAGAGTTCTGCGTCGGCCACGAAAAAGAAGTAAATCATATGAGAGAGAGAGAGAGAGAGAGAGAGAGAGAGAGAGAGAGAGGGTGGGGGGAGAGGGAGAGAGATTGATGGGGGCCGACGACGATGAACCCGTGAGATGTGACGTGTTGAATGAGTTGCGAGTAAAAGGAGTTGTAGAGAGATAGTTTGGGTGGGTGCGTTTGAGTTGAAGCATTTAATGTGTTTTGGTTGAAACAATGTTCCTACCCTAACTTGACCCAAAACATGTATTCCATTTGCATTTATAATTATTACTTGAACAGTATTAAGACCCGAAACATGTACCGTACTTATTTTGTGTTCGGGTCGTGTTCGGATTGGGTTGGATGAGTTTTTTTGACACCCCTACCAGCAACTACCCTACTTTACACTAGTCTTAAAAGAAACACTACGCTTGCATCCTCATATTCCCTTCATCACAAGAGAGTTAAGAGATAGATGTACAGTCTTTGTATACGAGATACAGCCAAAGACTATAGTTATTATCGATGTATGGGCACATAGAAGGGATCCTAATTAATGGAATGATTTTGAATGATTTATATCAAAGAGATTTGAAAAACTTTTCAGTTACCTATAAAGGAACCGACTTACTTCTGGAGCAGGTAAAAGTGTGTCCCTGCATATTATTTGATCATGTCAATATTGAACTTCCACTTGTTAAATTGCTCTATCACTTTGATTGGAAGCTAGAAAAGTTTGACATGACCATGTATATGGAGCTATGGCTTTGAAAAAGAATGAATTGAACTTAATTGCCATCCTATAACCTTTCATTCCAAAGCATCGGGAGTAGTATTGAGGACTATTTTGCATTCCATGTCTTTATGAAAAAAGATTTTACATTGAGCATTACTAATATAAACAACACATTTTTACTGTGAATAGGCTACCCTTTCTTTCCTGCAAATCTGCAAAGTGCAAAAGGGTGGTACCAATGTATTGAAGCCACACTTGGAGGTACTGAATGAATGGGAATCAATGCACCTTAGTCATTAGATCAGCTGGATCTCACTAAAGTCAATCGGTGAGACCAATCTAACTCAATGCGGAGTCCACTCCCTCAATCCCCATCCTTACGAAAGATATCAGTATTATGCTGATTAGGTCAAGTTCATCGAAGACTTTGCAGAGTGTCAAGAACATCAATTTGAGTTTGGCCTGCCACTTTCCTCGGTCCCCACTGAGAGCTGTTTAAGGATTCGAAAAAATCGCAGTAAGAAAGAGGGATGATCGGGTAGTCCCCGTAATAACTTCAGCACGTCAGTAATACAGTCTTTCGGTAACAACACAAGCTGTGATTATGTACATATGACTTGCTTTTTTTCTTTTCTTTCTTTCTTTTTCTCCTTTTCTCTTTTCTTCTCTATGCGGTCTAACTTGCTTTATAGCGTCCACTTTTTCTTACTTTTTCTTGACGAGTCGACTTTTCTTTTTTGCTGCCCAATTGGCTCAGTCAACGCCACTATTACAATTCTGACCAAAAAAATGCCAATGTTACAATAACTGGCCATATCCGTGGGAACCGACATTGCTGAGATACATAGGAATATAGTTATATTAACAATTCAGCCACAAAATTTGACAATTCATGCTGTTGTCCTCGTGGTTTGTATTTGCAGTTCGATAAGAAGTTGCAATCAGATCATCTTATTGAACAATTCAATGGAACGAACGATGTAAAAACATCTTCATCCGAATAAAGAGGTGTGAAATAGGAACATTCTCATTTGTTTGAAAGAGATGACTTGACATTTGACCCAATCAATCCTCACTCTGCATCCCTTTCATCATTGCCAACCTGTAAGTCAGCTCCACAGAAAGTCTGAAGCTCTTTCTGTAGCATGGTTTCCGATTGGATGGGTGGGTTTTGTGATCTGGTCTCCAACTGATCAGGTGTGTGATTGGAGAGAAAATCACCGCTTGACACGAAGACTGCACACACGTATTTACACTGTATTCAAGTGTTACAAGATCTCCAACCAAAAAAAAAAAATGCTAAAAGATAGGAAATCCAAGATAACGTAATATTACAGAATCGATATATCATATTTCTTAATATCAAATTATTATAATGATATATGTGCCTAACAGTTTAATCTCTTATAATAATTGAGAGGGTCTCATCAAATTTTACATAGCATCAGAGTGGAAAGTCTTGAGATCAAATATTTTTGGAACCACCCTTTGCTAGAACTGTTGCACTAAGTCCCATGAAATTCTAAACAAACTGGGTGAAATTTAGTATTACATTTTTCTATTTTAGCTTTTATTTGGGGAAGAGACAATCTCAGAGGCGGGGTATATTTGTAAAGCGCCTAAACAATGAAATTCTTTATCTTGCATTTTCTAAGCTAGCGTGTTCTTTGGGATGCGAGAATTCTAAGTCAAGGGACATCCTTGTCCATGCCTTCCAACTTTAACGCTGTAATAGGATCTGTTGACTGTTGTCAACTCACTACATCAGATTAAAGCACGAAAATGACATCGGAGAATTTGGCTATATAACTTACATCTCCATCATCAGGCCCCATGTACACCCTAGCGGCAAAGTGAGTTTAAGAGAATCACTAGATCTGCTAAGATAACCATGGAAAAAGAGTCATTTCACTTCAACCGCTTGATACTCTTGCTTATTGTTGTTGCTTCACGCTCTCTTGCTTTGACCCGACCACATTGCCATGAAGATGAGAAATCTGCATTGTTGGAGTTCAAGGCAGCCTTCTTCACCAAAGACGAGAAGCCTCCGTGCTGTTCCGGTGCCACTTCAGATGAGCCAGCAAAGATTGAATCCTGGAACGCATCGACAGGGGAAAGTAAAAGTGATTGCTGTTCATGGGCTGGTGTCCAATGTGACAAGGTAAGCGGTCACGTGATTGATCTCAACGTCAGTTGCAGTTGTCTCTCGGGTAAAATCAACTCTACCACCAGTATTTTCCGTCTTCTTCACCTAAGAAGCCTTAACCTTGCCTTCAATTACTTCAATTGTGAGATTCCTCCAGCAATTGAAAATCTCGGTTCCTTGAGGGACTTAAACTTCTCCAACTCCGGCTTCATGGGCCACATCCCACATTCGCTTGGTCACTTGACCCGACTTATCCATCTAGACCTCTCAAATAATAGGCTGATCGACACAACACTCAATGGCCTGACATTACTCCTAACAACGACCAGCGCATGTGCTCCTCGAAATATTGATCCAGAGGTTCCAGATCCATGTCAAGATCCCCATTGGAAATCGAATTTGAGACTCCATGTCAACAAATCTGGAGGTGAAATCCCATCTTCTTTTGGACGTCTTAATCACCCAAAGCGTTTAGATCGACACTTCAATTCTATCACGGGTGAAGTTCCATCTTTCTTGGGAAATTTGGTCCAGCTTAAGAGTCTAAGTCTCGCAGGCAACATGTTAATTGGGCGAATTCCATCTTCCATTGGAAACCTAGTTCGACTTACTGATTTAGATCTTGGATACAATCAATTAGTGGGTGAGATTCCACTCTCTTTCCAAAACCTCCTGGAGCTTAGGTTCTTAGCACTTCGATCAAATCAGCTGAGTGGCAAAATCCCATCCTCATTGGGAAAACTCATCCAGTTGACTAACGTTGATCTTTCATTCAATCAATTCCATGGTGCTATTCCAAGCACGATTTTCCAATTACAGGATCTCCAACGTCTTAATTTGAATTCAAATAACTTGAGTGGCACTGTAAAGTTAGATTGGTTTTCAGAGGTTGAAAGCCTTCAAGTACTTGGGTTATCCTCCAACAAATTGTCGTTGATTGTCGAAACCACCATAAGTAATGAGTACTATGCTTTGGGTTTAGGATCATGCAACTTAAATGGTTTCCCGGAGTTTCTACAATATCAAACTCACTTGTTTTTCCTAGATCTATCCTACAATAACATTTCTGGTCAAGTTCCTGAATGGTTTCTAACTGTGAGCCCAGAATACCTACGTCATTTGAACCTTTCTGGCAACTTTCTAACAAGTTTTGCTCAAGACCCCATTGTTTTCAAGTGGGAAGAACTCGTTGTAGCAGATCTCCGTTTCAATGAGTTGCAAGGATCAGTTCCTATTCCTCCTTCAAATATGTGGTACTACTTCATCTCAAATAACAGGCTCTCAGGAGAAATATCACCACTCATATGCAATTTAAGTTCTATCCAGATGATTGATTTGTCTTACAATAATTTGACTGGGTTTCTTCCACAATGTTTCAATAATTTGAGTAGTACTTTGGAAGTAATGAGTTTACAGAGCAACAACTTTATCGGCGAAATTCCTAATTTGAATGGGAATTCATGTGCGCTTATTATGATTGATTTGAGTTGCAACAAATTGCACGGGCCATTGCCAAGATCGCTCCGCAACTGTGATAATTTGGAATTCCTAAATTTTGGAAACAATCAGATTATGGATGTTTTCCCGTCATGGTTGGGCTCACTTCGCAGCTTGAAGGTACTTATATTGCGGTATAATAAATTTCACGGACATATTGGGGAAGCTGCTGATGGGGTTGACTTCCTAGCACTACAAATCATCGACCTATCCCAAAATATTTTTTCCGGTAGCTTGCCATCTGGATACTTCGAGCATTGGACTGCCATGAAAGTTTCTGAAACAAATTCGTCAAGCTACATTGGGGATGCCATTAAGCGGGCCTGGATTTTCTCTTCAGACGCAACGTTTCACTACTCTATGAGAGTAATTGCCAAAGGCATCCAAATGAATTACTCAAAGATCCAAGAGTACCTCACATTAATTGATCTCTCGAGCAACAACTTCAGCGGAGCAATCCCCGAGGCCATCGGAAGCCTAAAGCAACTAAAATTGCTAAACCTCTCCAACAACATTCTAGTCGGTCCCCTGCCTCCATTCATGGCAAAGCTAATGAATTTGGAAGCATTGGATCTTTCTCAAAACCAGCTCTCAGGAGAGATCCCACAGGAGTTGACGCAACTCACTTCACTTGCGGTCTTCAATGTATCTTATAATCGTTTGATCGGGCCGATACCGAAGTCACAACAGTTTGACACATTCGAAAACAACTCCTACAAGGGAAATTTGGGGCTATGTGGCACTCCTCTGTCTAGAAAATGTGGAGATCCCAAAGCGTTGCCGCCATCATCTTCAACATCTGAAGAAGATCAAGATTCAGGGAGTGCAATGGAATTGGAATGGAAGTTCGTGTGCATGGGGTATGCAATTGGGTTAGTGAATGGAGTGGTCCTCGGGAACATCTTGATCACAAGAAGAAGGGCTCAGAGACTTGTGAAGAACTTTGGCAGAAGAAAGCAAATGCGAAGAAGGTAGAAGGGATTGTCTGAAACCAAGGAGTACTCGACCGAAATCTTTCATCTTCTATTTTTCAGCATTTGTAACTTTCTCTAAGTTTTTCTGCTTTAGATGTTGACTAGTCCACGTGCATTTTGAATAAAGCATTCTGTAATCATACATGCGTGAGATTTATAAATATGTTTCCGAAGGCTCGCTGGCCCATCTTATGTCATTGTACATTAAAATGTGTTGCTCTAAGTCTATACACAGGACTATTAGGTGAAACCAATTTGGTAATTCATATGACATGAAGATTTTGCCTTGATTTTCATCTAGAAACATAAAATTTAGTCCTTAGAATTGAGCTGCAATGCCAGTTCAGCGAACTCACATTTGATATGGTTTTTCAAACCTTGCTGTTGCTCCAGCTGCCTCACTTTATTCTCTTCGTGTCATTCTTCTAACCCTTTCATTCTCGCAAAACTTTGGGTCTGGACCCAAATTCTATGCCTGGTGGCAAATTTGGTACCAGGGCCTAAGAGGCTGCCTCTCATGGGGAATTTGCATCAAATGCTTTCTTCCTTACTTCGTCATTTCCTTAGAGACATGGCAAGCCAGCACGGCCCGATCATGGGCCTCCTGGGGGGGGCTCCTAGGGGGCGAAGTTTCAGCCCTGGTCTTCTGATCGGCAGAGCATGGCAAAGAGGTGTTGCAGGTCCAGGAGCTGGATTTTGCGCTGAGGCCTGGTAATTTAGCTTCACTGGTTATCCATTACGGAGGGTTCGTCTTGTTTTCTGTCCATACAGTGAATACTGTCATACTGGAGACAGCTCAGAAAATTGGAGGTCCTCGAGGTCATGAGCAA
This sequence comes from Corymbia citriodora subsp. variegata, assembly GCA_014858505.1. Classification (NCBI taxonomy): domain Eukaryota; kingdom Viridiplantae; phylum Streptophyta; class Magnoliopsida; order Myrtales; family Myrtaceae; genus Corymbia; species Corymbia citriodora. Next base: position 23,864,164 of record CM026411.1, on the reverse strand, counting down.
TAGGCAGGTCCAGTGTTTCAGATCAATAAGAGAAGAAGAAGCATGGAACTTCATGAGCTCGATTGCTTTGTCTCAAGAGCACGATTAACACGAGCAAGAGATTCGTCATTTCACGAATACCTAATATCCAGGCCTATGATCGGTGAAAAATCTACATATATGGATGGCTTAACACTGTTGCTCATTGAACTGTCAATGCTCTCTGGAGGCTTTAACCTACTTGATTTTTTCCGCTCGCTAAAGTCCCTGAGGTTCTTCGGGGATGATAAGGGTGCTGGAAAGAACACACCAAAAAATGGACAAGATTCTCGACAACTCATTGATGGTCAAAAAGAAAATAAAGAATTTGGCAACATGATCGATGAACTTGGTGAAGAAGATCTAGTAAAGATTCAGGAGTCTGGATAGGTTGAGTTTCACCTCACGACGAATAATACTAAAGGGACCCTCCTCATAGGACCAAGACTTCACTTGCCCTTTAATCTATTTTCCCCTCTGGCAAGATGAAATTCCATGGCAAGGCATAAGTGAGGTCTGTGCAAGCTTCATTTGGATGCTTTTAGCCCAAGAAGATTTTGCCTTCATTTTCATCTAGAAACAGAAAATTCAGTCCTTAGGAATTGAGCTGCAATGCCGGTTCAGCGAACTCACATTTGATATAGTTTTTCAAATTTTGCTGTAGCTCCAGCTGCCTCACTTTCTTCTCTTCGTGCCGTTCTTCTAGCCCTTATTGTTCTCACGAAACTTCAGGTCTGGCCCGAATTCTATGCCTGGTGACGAATTGGGCAGGGCCTGAGAGGCTGCCTCTCATGGAGAATTTGCATCAAATGTGACATCGCAAGCCAACACGGCCCGATCATGAGCCTCCAGGGGGCCAAAGTTTCAGCCCTGGTGCTCTGATCGGCAGAGCATAGCAAAGAGGTGTTGAAGGTCCAGGAGTTGGATTTTGCGCTGAGGCCTGGTAATTTAGCTTCCTGATTATCCATTACGGAGGGTTCGTCTTGTTTTCTGTCCATACAGTGAATATTGTCATACTGAAGACAGCTCAGAAAATTGGAGGTCCTCAAGGTCCCGAGCAATAAGCAGGTCCAGTGTTTCAGATCAATAAGAGAAGAAGAAGCATGGAACTTCATGAGCTCGATTGCTTTGTCTCAAGAGCATGATTAACACGAGCAAGAGATTCGTCATTTCACGAATACCTAATATCCAGGCCCATGATCGGTGAAAATCTACATATCAGGATGGCTTGACATCGTTGCTCATTGAACTGTCAATGCTCTCTGGAGGCTTTAACCTACTTGATTTTTTCCGCTCGCTAAAGTCCCTGGGGCTCTCAGGGATGATAAGGGTGCAGGAAAGAATAAACCGGAAAATGGACAAGATTCTCGACAATTCATTGATGGTCAAAAAGAAAATAAAGAATTTGGCAACAGGATCGATGAACCTGGTGAAGAAGATCTAGTACTGATCCAGGAGTCCAGATAGGTAGAGTTTCACCTCACGACAAATAATACTAAAGGGACCCTCCTCATAGGACCAAGACTTCACTTGCCCTTTAATCTATTTTCGCCTCTGCCAAGATGATATTCCATGGCAAGGCATAAGTGAGGTCTGTGCAAGCTTAATTTGGATGTTTTTAGCCCAAAAAATTAAAAAATTAAACCGAACATTCTGGACGCAGATTCGTTCTTGTTGGTGCTTGTCGGAAAATAAGTGCAGTCTACTTCATTTTGTAGGAAGAAAACTCGGCAGTGCCTCATAAAAAGTCACATGAACTGCAAAAGGATGAATTCTCCGTTACTTTGGGTGGACATTAAGCTTACAAAATTTTGTGAGTAACTTTGTCAGAAATCAGAATATGCCTGAAGTAACCAAATAAGTTTGAGTGTTTACGATTAAGTTGAGTGTTTACAATTCTTATACCGTCATAATAGAATTTTGTGCTTAATTTTGTTGGAAATCAGAATATGCCTGCACTACTGAAGTGATCAACTTGCGTTGCCCACTCCTAAATGCTAAGCTTGCTTCTGTCTCCTCCATTTCTCCACTTATACCAAAAAGTTGATTCCCTAAAAAGACCATGCATTCGTCAGCCTGTGTCGGCATCACCAATTTTCTCTGTTGTCTCAATCAATCAAATTCAAAGATCCTGCCACATTTCCTTTCCGGGACATCTTCTTAAGTGAAAGTGCAAGTACATTGACGACCCTGGAGTGGGCAAAAGCGGAAATGCTCGATAGTGGAGGTGACTAACAACTAGCCACTCTGCTTTCACCCGGATGCTGCTTACTCCTGCATCAATGCCCATCATTAATGCTTGGGCACTCAGGAGAGATCCTGTTCAATGGAATGATGCTGAATGCTTTATCTTAGAGAGATTTGGAAAACTCTTCAGTTACCTACAAAGGGACTAACTTCGAATAGATTACATATGGAGCAGCTAGAAGGATGTGTCCCGGCATATTATTTGGTCTTGCCAATATTGAACTTCCTTTTGCTCAATTGCTCCACCACTTTCATTGGAAATCAAAAGAGTTTGTTTTATCCCAAAGCATTGAGAGTAGTACCAAGGACTATTATGCACTCTCATGTCCTCATGAAAGAAGATTTCGCCATTGTGGCATTACTGATATAATAAGATAATCTTACTGCGAATAGGGCCATCCTTTCTTCCTTGCAAGTTTGCAAAGTGCAAGCGCATGTCACCACTACTATCGTACTGAAGTCATACTTGGATGCACTGAGTAAATGTGAATTGATGCACCTCAATCCCCAATTCTGGTGGATCCCCCTAGAGTCCATCCGTGAGACCAATCTAACTCAGTATAGTGTCCAGTGCCCACTCCCTCAATCCTTATCCTTACAAAAGATATGGATGTCGTGCCTTCTTTCTGGGTTCGGTGGAAAATAAAAACGCACAGATGTGTAAGTCGAGATCAGGACTTTCGGTGTATCAAGAACATCTATTCAAGTCTAGCCTGCTACTTTTCTTGGTCCACACTTAGAGCTGTTCACGGAAGTAAAAAATTCTTGCTGATTATTTTGGCCGGCATGTAGACGAAGACTTCTGTATTTCACAGGAAGCGCTGTGAGACCATGAAGAAGAAAAAAGATGGAAAAAATCAAAGGAGAAAATCTAGCTTAAAGCGAGTTCCGTCAGGACAAAGAGCACGCTAGCTTAGAAAATGCCCTTGGAAATTAGGAGAACTGCAACTCTTAAGAGTTCGATTCATTCTTTTGTAGTTCACCCTTGGAAGACTCAAGCAGTCCATATCTTGAGGTTTATCTACAACAGAGGAGTCGAGTTTCACAGTCAGTCTCAAGACTAGGTCGTGACCACTAGAATCCTTGTGAAGGACGATATGGATTGTTTTAGAAGGGTATCTGGTTAATCTATTTTAAAATTAACCCGGTAACATGATCTGTGGATTATTGTCAATTCATTGCATTAGATTAAAGCATGAAATGACATCAGAGAAGAACTTGGCTATATAACATCTCGATTATCAGGTCTCATGTACACCCGAGTCAGCAGAGTGAGTTTCAGAGTCCCCCTAGATTTGCTAAGGTGACCATGGAAAAAGCGTCATTTCACTTCAGCTACATAATACTCTTGCTCACTGTTGTTGCTTCACACTCTCTTGCTTCAACCGGACCACGTTGCCATGAAGACGAGAGATTTGCATTCGTGGAGTTCAAGGCAACCTTCTTCACCAAAAAGCCTTAAGTGTTGTTACAGCTCCACTTCAGATGAGCAAGAAAATATTGAATTCTGGAATGCATCGACAGAGGAAACTCAAAGCGACTGCTGTTCTTGGGCTGGTGTTGAGTGTGATAAGAGAAGCGATCATGTGATCGGCCTCGACCTCAGTTGCAACTGTGTCTCCCTTAAAATCAACTCCAACACCAGTATTTTCTGTCTTCTTCATCTAAGAAGCCTTAACCTTGCCTTCAATGACTTCGATTGAAAACAAAGGCGAAGAAAGTAAAAGAGATGGTCTGAAACTGAGGAATACTCGACCAAAATCCATTGTCTTCTTTTCTTGATTACATAAAACTTTCTCTCAGTTTGTCTGTTATACATATTAACTAGTCTGTATGTATTTTGAATAAAGCATTCTACAATCATAAATGCGTGAGACATAAATCGGAAACACGAATAATAAAAAAGTTGGGCAGAATGGAACTTTGTGGTTAAGGCAACGTCTTCACAAAGCTCCATTTCCTTCCACTCCCTTTCTTATTGATAACTTAGAAACTATTATATTTTACACCAATCAGATGAAAAAAAAACTTAATTTTCTTGCTTATCGAACATTGATTTCTAAAAAAATGACAAAAAAGAGAGAAAAAAGGAAGAATGTTTTCTGTATATTAATTTCTTTGTACAAGTACATTGGTCCTATTTGTAGTGTAAAGGATGAAAGGAAATAGGAAATAATGCACAGAAAACATATAGAGGATTATATCTTTCCTATTCTTCAAGACAATCACGGATCGTATAAATCAATTAGTCCATAATAATCTTCGACTATATCTCCAGCACTCCCCCTCGAGCTAGTGGCCTGTCTATGTCGAGGACACCTAGTTTGCTTAGTAGGTGTGCATGTTGTCTTTGACACAATGGCTTAGTAAACATGTCCACAGCCTGTTCCGCAGTGCCAATTCCTTTTGTTGCAAGGATTCCTTATCTGATCTTGTCTCAAGTGAAGTGACAATCAATTTCTATATGTTTTGTTCTCTCATAAAAATAGGATTTGTTGCTAATTTGATTGCAGCATCGTTGTCACAAAACAATTATGTTGGTCCATTAACCTATGGTCCAAAATCTGAAAGTAATACTTGTATCTAGACAATTTTGTAGGTGGTCTTCACCATAGCTTGATACTCTGATTCGACTAATGATAAGGACACAATTGACTACTATTTTTTTTTCAGGAAATTAAAGATTTTCCCAATATAATTAAGAAACTAGTAATAGACCTTCTAGTTATCAAACAAGTGGCATAATCTGTATCACAATAATCTGTCATCTTCATGTCATAGTTGCGAGATAAGAATATCCCAAGTCCTTGGCATCCCTTCAGATAATTCACAACTTTTAAGGCTATGTTCATATTCGACTGTATTGGACTATGCATGAACTGGCTAAGAATTTGTATTGCATAGCATATATCAGGTCTTGCCATAGTAATATATATTAACTTTCCAACAAGTTGTTGATATTTCAATGGATCTTTGAGCAATTGATCCTTGACAATTGAAGGGGAGTCCAGATCATACTCATGAGTTATGAGTTTGATATTCTGTTCAATTGGTATGATAGTTGGCCTGCACCCTGACAACCATGCCCCTGAAATAATCTCTAAGATGAATTTTCTTTGACTAAGGTTGATGCCTTGATTAAATCAAGCAATTTTAATCCCAAGAAAATACTTGGGAGGACCCAAATCCTTGATTAGGAAGGTGGAGTGTAGGTATTCTTTGAATTTTGCAACATGGGAGTCATCATTTTCCCATGACTAATGTATCATCAACATATATCAGCAAATAAATTGATGAATTGCCTTTATTCCAAGTGAATAATGCATAGTCATGTTTAGAATGCTAAAAATCTACATTAATTAGTGTAGCAGTAAATTTGGCATACCATTGCCTGGATGCCTATTTTAGCCCATACAGGGATTTGCATAGATGACATACTCGGTAATCCCAATGTCTGCGTAATCCTTACGGAAGAATGTCTGCATAATCCTTACGGAAGCTTCATATAGATTTCTTCATCGAGATTACCATGAAGAAATGCATTGTGAACATCCATCTAATGTAGTGTCCAATTTTGAATGGTTGCAATAGATAAGAATGAGCAAACAGTAACTCTTTGGCAACCGGGGAAAAAGTTTCATGATAATCAAATCATTCTCTTTAAGTGAAACCTTTAGCAACCAACCAAGCCTTGTACTATTCAACAGAGCCATCTACTTAAAACTTGGTCTTGTATACCCATTTATATAGGATTGGTTTTCAATGTTGTGGTAAAGGAACAATATCCCAAGTGTGGTTTTCCATTAGGGCATTAAGTTTTGATTCCATTGCACATTGCCATCGAGGATCACGTGCTTCTTCATGAAATGAATATGGTTCTTGTTCTTTTGAAATACGGTTAATGCAACACATATGTTCTAGTGATAGCCGATTGAAAGAGACATATGAAGAAACAAGATATTGTGTACTTAGGGAAGTCAAGGCAGAACAAATATAATCCTTAGTCCATGTGGGTGAATGAGTGACTCACCAAGAACGTCTAGGCTACTCAACCATCATTTGCTTAGGTACCAAAGAATGTTCTAGGCCATTTTCTAATGTTGCCATTGATGGGGCAAATGAAATATCTCTAGATAATATTGGAGAAGACCCATTGGATGCATCTTCTGGAGTAGAAAATTCTTTTGGAATTGGTACCAAAGGTCCCAAAACAAGGAAATATTGTGGGGCCATAGATAAATGTTCATCGGCTAGAAAGGGACGATGAGGACTTTCTGACTATGTTGACATTGATGAAGATGTCATATCCTTGAATAGGAATACATCTTCATGAAATACGACGTCTTTGTTTATAAAGAAATGTCCTGTAGAAATCTCCACAACTTTGTACCCTTTTTTGAAGTGGAGGATATCCCATAAAGACACTTTGAGTGGCGTAGGGACCCATCTTGTCATGAGGGCCCATATTTGTTGTATAACACAGGTAACCAAATACTCTAAGATGATCATTTTCCAACTATTTGTTGTAAAGCATGTCAAAAGGAGTCTTACCATCAAGGATCCGAGTTGGCATACGATTTAATTAAATAAGTTGTTGTGACCATACAATCTCCCCAAAATTCCTCAAGAATATATGCTTGGTATTTTAGTGCCCGAGCTACTTCTAAGAGATCTCTATGCTTGCATTCAACAATTCCATTTTACTATAGAGTATAGGTGCAAGAACTTTCATGGAGTAATGGAGTATCCCATGAGAAGACAGAAATCTTGCACAATTAGAGGTAAAGAATGCACGCCTATTATTTGTACGAATTCGTTGTACAGATTTATTGAATTGATTCATCATTAAGGAAATGAAATTTGATAGGTGAGTGAATGTTTGGCCCTTTGATTGCATAAGAATAACCCAAGTAACTCGTGTGATCATCAACAATTATGAGAAAGAAACGGGAACCATCATAGTGAGGAATATGATAGAGACCCTAGATATCCATATAAAGTAAAAAGAAAGCAGTGTTAGCTCGAGATTTACTAATTGGAAAAGATACTCGAGATTGTCTAGCTAAAAGACATATTGGGCATTTAGGATGAGGAAATCGTGCACTATGACCCAATCATTGATGAAAAATGAGATTTTTATTTTGATTAATAGCATTACAAGAAATACTCTTATTTAAAAATTCTAAATCTCCTAGGGAATCAATCTAGAAGTACAGCCCATGCATGACATTACCCAAGCCCATCACACTACTAGTCGAATGGTCCTAAAAAAAACAATATCGGAATTGAATATGGCATGACAAAAATTATCCTTGCAGACTCTTGAGATGGAAAGAAGATTTAACTCAAAATCGAGAATGTATAAGGCATTCTTGAGGACAAAATGTAGATGAACAAAGCCAATCATGGTAACATGGGTGATATTTTCATTTGAAAGTTGTACTGATACGGGAGATTGAGATTTTTCATAAACATGGGAGAAAAGATTTTTATTACATATTATGTGGTCATTAGTCCCTAAGTCAATCATCCACGCATCAATTGGAGGTAAGCCTGCACTCTTGACGCTACTTTTTAGTTAATTCAAAATCTGCAGAATATTCTAATACTGCTCCTGAGTAATTATTTGTTGTGCCCCATCTATCCTTTGCGTGGATACTTCGATAAGCTGAGGATTCATTTTTCTTTTCCTTTTTTATTGGTTTTTCATGTAATTTCCAACATGTTTCAATAGCATGGTGCGAGTGCTTGCAATATTTACAAATTTTTTTTTAATTTAGCATTTTGCCCACTAACGTTTTCTGATGACGTGGCATTTTGTGAGCCGTAGGATGTTTTATAAGTAGGTACTACGTGGCTAGATCACGACCGCCCGATTCAGAGAAGCTGATGGAGAGCCAAGAACCGTTCGATCCAGCAAGCTGATCCCAGCCATCCGATTCAGGGCACTGATCTGGACCGTCCAATCTTGTGTTTGAATTCCAGCCGTCTTAGCAGTTGGAGCTTGGGTGTTCTTTCCCCCTCTTCAGCGCTGCAGCCACCAGCTCCCTTCGGCTACCGGATTTCTCGAAGATTCCGGCGCTGGACATCTCCTTTGAAGCGACGCCAGTCGGATACACGGCGAGGAGGCTCATCCCTTCATCTACTCGAGGATGTTCGGCCGTAGCCAGCCGTTGGCTCTCCTCCTGCACGGCCAGCTGGTAGATTCGGCCGAGCGACGGTGAGGGGTCCATCGCCAGAATCTCTGAGCGGAAGGCGGAGTATGACTCATCAAGAATCAGTAAGAAACGCGTCGCCTTTCTCTTTCCTTCATCTCCCTATACTGTTTGAGAGGTTGCTCGGGGCCCTCGAGGCGTTCCTCCGCGGCTTCGAGTTCGTTCCACAACGCCGAGAGCTTGTTGAAGTAAGCGCAACCGTAAGGCTCCCTTGCTTCAACTCGGATATCTCTTGGGCTATGGTGAAGAGCTTGGCGCGGTCGAGGCGCGCGTACATTTCACGGATGCTCTCCCAATATTTCCTGGAGTCTTCGGTCGGTGGTAATCCAGCGGCGACGTCGGGAGCCAAGCAATTTCCGATTCAGCTTCAGACTAGTTGGTTAAACTTTCGCCAGTGTCGCTGGAGCCGCATCTCAGCGAGGAAAGGGACGGTGTCATCGAGGAAACCGTCTTTGTCCTTGGTGACGAGAGCTCGCCGGAGGTCCCTAGCCCAGGCACTGTAGGTTTCTGGTCCGGTGAGTTGCAGCTGGATGAGCTTAAGTTCCAGGCCGTCGGTCGGAGATGTGAAGAGAGGGTCGCCAGGTTCAGGGCAGCCGCCGCCATCAACGGGGAACAGGTCCGGCGCGAAACCGGGTCCGAAAAATGGGTAGGGATTTTGCCCTTGACCCGATACGGATCTGAATCCCTGACCTGGTACAGATCCGAATCCGTGACTCAGATTTGGTCCTTGACCCGGCATGGGTCCGATTTCAGGACTCGGGCTCTCTTGACCCGCTTCTTGATTCGGGTCGGCTTCATGCCCGGTAAAGCCCGGACCTCTCCTGTTGGACAGGATACCATGGGAATGGAGGCCACTGCACGGGTCTAGAGATTTGCACCGAAGCAGATGGTGCAAAGTAGATGGTGTTGTGAGGATTTTGAGGATTCTGGATGGGCATATTCACCTGTTCATTCGGATTGATTTGAATCGACGACACTAGAGTCTGATCTTGAGGTGTTTCCTCCGATGAGGAGTGCTGAACATTTTTGTCTTTTGTCATCGCCCTAGAACTTGAATTCCAACTCGCCTTCTTGATTTGTCTTGCAGGATGGGAATATGCAACAACAATAACTCAAGAAAGGAACGAGGGCGATTCTAGAAGGCGCGGAAGCTAGGTCAGGAAAAATACCACGACAGAAAAGAGAGAAAAAAGGAAGCATGTTTTCTGTATATTAATTTCTGTGTACAAGTACATTGGTCCTATTTGTGGTGTAAAGGATGAAAGGAAAATAGGAAATAATGCACAAAAAATATACAGAGGATTATATCTTTCCTATTCTTCAAGACAATTACAGATCGTATAAATCAATTAGTCCGTAATAATCTTCGACTATATATCTCCAAAAAAAAAAAATTGTTAAATTGATTCGTGTCATATATAAAAAGACCATTTCTAATTAACTATATAAGTTTAATAATAAGCAATTATATAATTATGCATATTTGGCTTATGAAAAGATACTAATTGTGATTCTTTAACATAGAAGATAAATAAACATGTTCTTATATATTATACGTGTTGGTTAAAGAGCTTGCATACAAAAATATACATACACGCATTCATAATCCATCCATAGTTGCAGATGATTAGCACGTCATAGTACCTATACTAAGAAGTTTTACAGTCGGGGTGGATTATGATTCTACTTTGTCTTACCATTTAAAGGTTGCAGATAGTATTCGAGCCATAGTTGGCATTTGGCCAGTAGCTAGATCTGAGGATTCAATTGAATCCAAGGTGATTTTTTGTTTCCTAATCCTTTTGTACATGAATCTACTGAGCTCACTCTCGAATCATTCGTACCATTGCACATACTTCTGTTGAGAGAGATCTCTGTCGAGCAACTTAATCACGCAGAAAGTCCCCCAGCTAATGGCAATGTCGGAATTTTCGTCTTTTGTGCTTGGTAAATTAAACGGGTCTAAAAATAATCTGAATTGGTATCAATTGAGATTTTGATTTTGGACTATACTTGAATAATGGGCGGGCTAGTATCGGACCTAAAACCCTGCCCATGATTTGAAAATTATTAATTTTTTTGATAAAATGATTGGCTGCATGGGCTTGCGAGGCTAGGTGGATGCAGCAGGGCCCAAGAGAAGTTATATGGCCAGACCCAACCAATTTGTGTTTCGATGATACTATATCCTATTCCTAATTGATAAAAGATTAAAAGTATTGAAACCGCATATTCGACTAACAACTTAAACTTTTAAAAAAGTGGGTAATAATCTCTCGGAATTTTACATGATATCATAATAGAAACAGTTGACAACGGGTCCATCAAATTTTACAATAGCTTGGTCAATTCTAGTATTATATAATTCTATTTCAGCTTTCGTTTGAGGAAGAAACCGTATCGGGCGTATATTTTTGAAGCATCCACACAATGACCTTTTGTATCTTGCTTCTTCTTTTAATTTTGCGAGTTAGCGTGCTCTTTGGAGTGCAAGAATTCAAAGACAATAGACATTTCTGCCCTTGCCTTCTAAAATAACGTCCTTATTTACTAACCCATTTACAGTCGGAAAGCTCCTTTTTTGGAACATTTGGAGGTTATCTGTCAACCGCATATAGCACCTGAAGCACGTCCCAGGGCGATAGTTGAAAAGAAATATAATGTATGACTTGGAAATTAGGAGAACTTCGACTCTATAGACTTTGATTTATTCTTTTAGAGTCCACCGTTGGAGGTGCTATCTAGAATAAAAGAGTCGAGCAGTCCATAATATGGACTCCATATCTTGAGTTGTCGAAGTGATTCATGTAATACATAAATAGGCCATTTTCTAATTAATTATATAAGTTTAATAATAAGCAATTATTTATTTTAATATAGAATATAAATAAACATATTCCTATTTATTATATGTGTTGGTTGAAAAGCTTGCAATACAAATTGCAGATGATTAGCATATCACAGGACCTTTGCTAAGGAGATGTACAGCTAGGGCGGTTCATGATTTTGCTGTCTTCCCATTTGGAGGTTGCAGATAATATTCGAGCCATAATTGGCATTGGCCTGTAGCTACATCTGAGATTTAATTGAATCCAGGCTGCATTGCGGTTCTCTAGTTCCTAATTCTTCTATATATGAATTGATAGAGCTAGCTCTGGAAGCAATTGTATCATTGTACATGCTTCTGTTGAGAGAGATCTTTGACTTACTGCTCAATTATGGAGAGAGTCCCTCATCATATGGCAATTCAGAATTTTCGCCTTCTAGGCTTGGTGGTATAGACAGGTCAAGAAAAAACAAAAAATCCAAATCAGTTCGAATTTAGATTTTGGTTTTGGCGCGATTAATCAAACTTAAGATAGAGAAAAGCAATTCTTCATTATGATTAAGCTCGAGACAATTAATGTGGGATAATTAAAAAAAAAAAGTCATATCTAATATACGGATGTCAATTCAATCCTAAAATTTTCAATTTAACCAATTTAATATAAATCTTTTGACAATTTATCTATGTAATCCTTCTTGCTAATTTTGTTTGCAAATCACCTAACGTGGATGCCGGCCTTCCTATATAGAGATGTATAATAGAAAGTTGGTGCTAGCGTGAACAGTTTTCTTCCATTATTTATTCACTTTTCTGAATTTTTTATAATTTTTTTCTTTTTTTTTCCCTATCTTTTCTTCTTCACACGAAGAGATGTGAAACGGAAACTCTCCCATTTTTGCCGAAAGAGATGACTTTCATGTTTGGCCCAACTAGTCCTCACTTTGCATCCCTTTCATTATTGCCGACCTGTAAGTCAGCTCCACAGAAAGTCCAAAGCTCATTCTGCTGCATGATTCCAATTGAATGGGTTTTGTGACCTGGTCTCTGGCTGGATGTGTGATTGGAGAAAAAAAACACCGTGCGACACGGAGAACCCCGTGCGCACACATATTTATGCTGTATTCAAGTGTTACGGGATAGGATATCTAAGATTACAGGATATTACATAACCAATATACACATTTAATATGATCCCACTTTCTATTTTCCAACTGTTAGAATATCAAATCATTAAAATCACGTATTCATCTAATAAATTAATTTTTAAAACAATTAAGAGCAGTCTTTCTAAACTTCAAATGTTATCAAGTAAAAAGTCTTGAGTTCAAATTTTTTGGGAACCTTTCCTAGAGTAATTGCAATGGTCTCACCAATTTCTAAACTAATCGGGTGATATCCAGCACATATAATTCTATTTTAACTTTTATTTGGAGAAGAATTGGCATTGGATGTATAAGCGCCTAGACAATGACATTCCATATATTGCATTTTCTAAGCTAGTGTGCCCTTTGGAGTGCAAGAATTTAAATTCAAAAGAAATTTTTGTCTATGCCTTCTAAAATAACGTCCCCCAACGATGCAGCCCGAACAAAGTTGAAAAGAAATTTAAAGAAAGACTTGGAGATTAGGAGGACCATTGCGACTCTTAAAAACTTCAATTTATTCTTTTGTAGTACATCCTTGGATGAGTCAAGCGGTCCATATCTTGAGGTGTTATCAAAACGGAGCAATCAAGTTTCGCAGCCAGCCTCAGGACAAGGTCGTAATCTCTAAAACGCCTTGTGAAGGACATTATGGACTATTTTAGAAGGCCATCTGGTCAATCCATTCTAACATTAACGTGGTAATAGGATCTGTTGATCATAATATTCAATGCATTAGATTAAAGCAAGAGAATGACATTGGAGAAGAACTTGGCTATATAACATCTCCATCATCAAGTCTCATGCACACCCGAGTCAGTAAAGTGAGTTTGAGAGTACCGCTAGATTTGCCTAAGATAAGCATAAAAAAAGAGTCATTTCACTTAAGTTATATGACTCTTGCTTACTGTTTTTGCTTCAAACTCTCTTGCTTCAACCCAACCACTATGGCACGAAGACGAGAGAGATCTGTGTTGTTGGAGTTCAAGACAACCTTCTTCATCAGAAAGCATCCGTGCTGTTACAACAGCTACAATTGAGCAAGAAAAGATTGAATCCTGGCACGCATCAGCAGGAAATACTCTGTTCTTGGACTGGTGTTGAGTGTGATAAGGTAAGCGGTCACGTGATCGGTCTCAACTTTGGTTGCAGTTAAATCAAGTCCAACGCCAGTATTTTTCCGTCTTGTTTACCTAAGAAGCCTTAATCTTGCCTTGAATGACTTCAATTGTCAGATTCCTCCGACGATTGGAAATCTCGGTTCCTTGAGTGACTTGAACTTCTCCAACTCCAACTTCATGGGCCACATCCAACATTCACTCGGTAACTTGACGCTACCCGTCCATCTAGACCTCTCAGCAAATACGCTAATCGGCTCAACACTGCCTCTCAAAAACCTGACTCTACTTACTTAGACTTGAGTGAGAATTCCTTAGATGGTACGATCCCGTCTTCTTTCGGACTTCTTGGTCACTTGAAGCATTTAGATCTAGGCTTCAATATTTTAACGGGTGAAGTTCCATCTTTCTTGGGAAATCTGGTCTAGCTTAAGTATTTAAGTCTAAGGGTCAATATGTTAATTGGGCAAATTCCAGCCTCTCTAGGAAACAACGTCCAACTTACTAGGTTAGATTTAAGCTTAAATCAATTAAGAGGCGAAATCCTATCTTCCATCGGAAACCTAGTTCAACTTATTGCTATAGATCTTGGATACAATCAATTAGTGAGCAAGATTCCACTCTTCCCAAAACCTCTTGGAGCTTAGGTTCTTGAACCTTGGTTCGAATCAATTGAGTGGTGAAATTCCATCTTGGTTGGAGAGACTCGCCCAATTGATTGACGTTGTACTTTCATTTAACCAATTCCATGGTCCAATTCCAAACACAATATTTCAATCAGAGGATCTCCGTATTCTAAATTTGAATTCAACTAACTTTTGTGGCACAGTAAAGGTAGATATGTTTTCAAAAAGCCTTCAAAGACTTGGGTTATCCTCTAACAAACTGCCATTGATCGTTGAAATCAACATAACTCACCGGTACTCAAATCCAAGTTTAGGTCCATGCAACTTAAATGATTTCTCCAAGTTTCTACAAGATCAAGATGACTTGTTGTTCCTAGATCTATCCTACAATAGCATTTTTGGTCAAGTTTCTAAATGGTTTTTGAATATGAGCACGGAAAAGCTAAATTATCTAAACCTTTATGGCAACTTCCTAACAAGTTTTGCTCAAGGCCCGGTTATTTTCATGTGCAAAAAACTCATTCTAGCATATCTCAATTTCAACGAATTGTAAGGATCAGTTTTTATTCCCCCTCCTCAAATTTGGTACTGCTTCATCTCACATAAGAGGTTCCCTAGAGGTATGTCGCCACTCTTATGCAATCTAAGCTATATCCGGATGATTGATTTGTCGGATAATAATCTAATTGGGTTTCTTCTACAATGTTTGAGTAATTTGAATGGTACTCTAGAAGTATTGAGTTTACAGAACAACAACTTTATCAAGGAAATTCCTAATTTGAATGGGAACTTCTATTTGCTTATTATGATTGATCTAAGTTACAATAAATTGCAAGGGCCATTGCCAAGATCGCTCTGCAATTGTGATAATTTGGAATTCCTGAATTTCGAAAACAATCAAATTAGGGATGATTTCCCATCATGGTTGGGCTCACTTCTAAACTTGAAGGTACTCTTATTGCAATATAATAGATTCCATGGACTTATTGGGAAATCAACCGATAGAATTGAGTTCCCTACGTTGCAAATCATCTGACCTATACCAAAATATTTTATCCGGTTGCTTGCCATCTGGATACTTCTAGCATTTTCTGCCATGCAAGTTTATGAGACAGATCCATCGAGTTACATTGAGTATGCTATTAATGTGGGCTGGATTTTCAATCCAGAAGCAACCTTTGACTACACTATGAGTGTAATAGCCAAAGAAATCCAAATGAATTACTCAAAGATCCAAGGGTACCTCACATTGATTGATCTATCGAGCAACAACTTCGGTGGAGTGATTCCCAAAACTATTGGAAGCCTAAAGCAAGTAATATTGCTCAATCTTTTCAACAACATGCTCTTTGGTCCTCTGCCTCTGTTCTTGGCAAACCTAATGAATTCGGAAGCATTGGACCTGCTCAAAACCAGCTCTCTAGAGAGATATCTTAGGATTTGACACAACTCACTTCGCTTGCAATCTTTGACATATTTTACAATCGTCTGACCGGGCTGATACCATAGTCACGACAGTTTGCTACATTCAAAAATAACTCTTACAAGTGAGACTCGATACCATGTGGCAGTCCTCTCTAGAAAATGCGGAGATCCCAAAGCATTGCCGCCATCATTTCTGACGTCCGAAGAAGATCAAGATTCGGGGATTGCAATGGAATTGGATTGGAAGATCCTGCGCATGGGGTTTGCAAGTGGGTTAGTGATTGGAGTAGTCCTCGGGAACTGCTTGATCACAAGAAGGGCTCAGAGACTTGTGAAAAACTTTGGCAGAAGAAAACAAAGGCGAAGAAGGCAGAAGAGATGGTCCGAAACCAAGCAATACTCAACCAAAAATCTGTTGTCTTGTATGTTTGACTAGCTGTAACTTTCTCTTAAGTTTTTCGGCTTTAGATATTAACTTAGTCCGTATGCATTCTGAATAAAGCATTCTGCAATCATTCCTGTGCGGAACATAAATGGGAAACGTCTATAAATAACAAAAACATCGAGTAAAATGAAACTTTTCAGCCACGTCATCGCAAAACTCCATCCCCTACTACTTCCTTTCATAAAACCATTTTATTTTACAGCAATATGTTGAAAAGAAACTTAATTTTTCTATTTATCTAACATCGATACCCCTAAAAAAATTCTTAAAAGTGATTCATGTAATATATAAAAGGGTCATTACTAATTGATTATATGTGTTGAATGGTAAGGAATCATTTAAATATACATATTGGCTCATAAAAAGAATACAAAGAGTGCAATTTCTTAATATAGAAGATAAAGAAATATCCTGTTCTAATCAAAGAGTTTGCATTATAAAATAAAAAGACGGCACAAAGTCCAACAATACCACTTTCAGACAAGTGCATGAACCATCACAACTCACCCTAAAATTAGTGTTCACAAACCAAATCATACATCAATTTCACGAAGCATTTTACATTCATTCCAAAAAGCAATTATCAAACTAAGATCATATTGCTTTAAAACACAAATCATAATGCAAATCTTAATAATGAAAATGTAGCCAATGTCTGACCCAGCTTCTCTAAAACAAATGCTCCAAACACTTTCGCTTTCTTTCCAAAAAACCATGTCATGCCATGTTTATTTTATACTAGTTGGTGTTTTGCTTACTCAACATTGAGGCTGATTGGCGAGTCCGCAAGAGAAGCTGAGTGGATTTTAGGGCGTTACACTGGCCAAGTACAGAATGGTTCTTAGATGTGAGTAAAGAAAAGCTATTGGTTTTAAGCCTTTCTAGTAACTCCTTGACTGGCTTTTTCGCAATCCCTGATGTTTTTAAATGTGAGGGAGCTAGATCAGATCACCTAGATGGGGTGAATAGGTGATACAAGCAAACTTGAAAATAATTAATGCGAAATAACATAAGTCAAAAGTTAAAGTCTGAAAGAGAGTCAGATTCTGGTACGAGGTTCATAATCTATTTAATTGATGAGATAGACCTTAGAGAAAACTTGCAAGTGTGCAATAACAACAATAAATAAAAGATTAAGGAAAAGAGAAATTGCACACAAGATTCATAATGGTTCGGCTTAAATTAAGATTACATCCACTCCTCCATGCTGAAAGCCTACCGGTTGGATTCCACTAAATAATGAATAAGAGATTATAAGCTTTGACTGCAAATATTCAATGGTAGATCACACTATCTCACTAAGTCTCTCTTAGGTGTATTTCTCTCACAATCACAACTTTATCAACACTCAACATGGGCAGCGACCGTAAAGCCTGCGATTAGATCCCTATCAGATCAAATTCATCGATCTTCAAACACTAATGTGGAAGCTTTGAATACGTTGGCCACTGGTTTCTAGGTGAGGGTGGTTTGGTCCTTCAAAAAAGGGTGCAAGCATTATTTTTTCAAGAATGGTTTGCTGTTTCTTTCTTGACTCCAAGAGCTGCTTTTGTTGCCGTCTTTGTATAGGAGAAAATCATGCGTTGCACGAAGCTAGAGATAAAGCATTTCCATAGTGTTGGCCGTGGGGCACGCGTCCCAGCAGTGAAGGGGATGGGCCGTGGGGACAGGACCAGGAAATTTTGCATATTTGTGTTTCCATTCCAAATTTCCAGAGTTTACACCTATTTTTGGTTCCAACAGGTGGATTGTTGTTTCCTTCTTGACTCCAAGAGCTGCTTTTGTCGACATGTGTGCTTTGCGCCAAATCATGTGCTGTACGAAGCTAGGAGGGGATGGGGTGGTATTCAATTTTCACAGCCAAATAATAAGCCAAGGTCATCAATTCTCACAACCCGATTGATCATCAATTTGACCGCCACTTCATGATTAGACTTTATTTACTTTCCCTTGGTTGAATGCTAGCGAGATCCCGTTCACGAGTGACGAAGGCCGGACATAAGCTTGGTCGGTGTCCCTCGACGGCTCAGATGTCTCCATCTCTCGATCTCACTGACCGGTTCAATCACTCGACGGTGGCTTTCGGTTTGAGCCTGGATGAACGCCTAGTGCGTTGGCTCGATAGAGCTGTGTTGATGCGTTGGAGCGTTGATGAAGAGAAGCATGATTTGTCGTATGTGCATCCATGAATACGAGCATGAGAGCGCCTATGGCTCGGAACCTCCGGTGGGTGATAAATTGTACTCTTTTATGGCTAGGAAAATCATCCCATAAATGGGATATTTTCTTAGATTTTCAAGCCAAAAAACTGCCGACTTTCCTCTCATTCACTCTCCACAATCCCAAACGCTTTGTTCTTTGCTAGCCAATCTTCTCACTTGCCTATGTTATTTCCCCAAAAATAAAGGATGCATTAATTTCCATGAAAGATGGAGAGTATCTCTCTCGATTTTCCTTGCTAAGAGCTGGCCATAATTTGTAGTGAATGCCTCTATTGATGTCCAAGTTTAATCAAAGAATCCTATTTCTTAATTCAAAAGTGCAGAGTACATGGAGATTTCAACCATGACGAGGGAGACTGGAAAATTGTCCAAATGTCCTAAACTTATTACACTTTTGCCAATTTAGTCTTAAATCTTTCAATTTTGTCAATTTAATCCTAAATTTTTTCACTTCTTGCGATAAAAAAATTCAAAATATTATTCAAATATTATTTAAAAAGTGATATGTTAGCGTTGACATTCTGCATCAACATTTCTAGCCAATTTTGGCTAGATAGACTCAAGTACAAGAAGTGAAAGTGTTTATGACTGAATTGGCAAAATTAAAAGGTTTATGACTGAATCGGTAAGAAATGAAAATGTTTAGAACTGAATTGGTAAAATTGAAAGGTTTAAGACTAAATTGGCAAAAGTGCAATAACTTTAAAACTTTTTGGATAATTTTATCCAAGGAGACTATGACTTGGCTTAATTTCATCATGTTAGCTCTTGAAAATTCAATTAGGATTAGGGTTTCCCTCCTTAAATTCATGCTTCATTTTCGGCTAACTTCAAGGCAATTCATGACCGGCCGACATGCAATTTATGTGGACCATTTTTTATTAATTGAAAATGCTTCTAGAACTTATAATACAAATTATATTAATGATATTTTTGTTTACGGTCGGGGCTAAATCCTTATTTTCCACGCGATAAATGATTAACTATGATAGCCAAAAAAGGGTTTCAACACCATGCTCAGTCCCTCATTTCCTCCGTGAATGATGCCTTGTTTAGGATCGATCTAGGTTTTTATCATTTCTCATCTCTCTTTAAGATGCCTTTTTTTTTTTTTGCCAATCACGATTCACGGATGAACCAATAAATCGTGCACCATTTTTTGCGGGGAAATAGTTCAAAAACCGGTCTCTTTCATCCTTATCATTTCTCTGATCCTCACAAAAATAGCATGTTTGTTCACTGGACGTTGTAAGGACGAATTTCACTCCGACAAACAAGAAATCGTGAAATTCTATTCTCTACGCTCCATCAGAAAGACAGAAGTAGCGGCAAGTTAGTGATCAAATTCGTCTTCATCACTGCCAATTTGCACGCCAACTACCACTGCTGAGAGATGTAGGAAGGTAGCTATACAATAGTAGACAATTCATGCTGAAAGACTAGTGTCCGATCTTTTATTTGCAGTTTGATACAAAGTTGTAGTCAGACCATCTCAGTGAACAATTCAATGGACCTCTAATGTAAGAATATTTTACATACAAAGGAAGAGATGTGGAATGTGAACTATCTCATTTTCGCAGAAAGGGATGACTTGATGTTTGATCCAATCAGTCCACACCTGCATCCGTTTCATCATTGTCGGCCTGCAAGTAAGCTCAAGAGAAAGCCTGAAGCTCTTTCTGCTGCAGGGTTTCCAAATGAATGGGTTTTGTCATCTGGTCTCTGGTTGATCAGGCGTGTGTCGGTGAGGAAAAAAAATCGTGTTAGGCGTTTATTTTTTAAGCACCGAAATAATGACATTCCGTATTTTGCATTTTTTAAGCTTGCGTGCTCTTTGGAGTGCAAGAATTCAAAGTCAAGAGACATCTCTATGCATGACTTCTAAAATAACATCCCCAAACAATCGAGCCGAACGAATTTGAAAAAAAAAATTAAAGAATGACTTGGAAATTAGGAGGACCACTGCGATTCTTTAAGACTTCAATTTGTTCTTTTGTAGCCCCCCCCCATCAAGCAGTTCATATTTTTGAGGTGTTATGTATAACGTGGGAATCGGGTTTCGAATTCATTCTTAGGACTAGGTTATGGTCTTTAGAATGCCTTGTCAAGGACGCTACGGACTATTTTAGAAGGCCATCTGGTCAGCCCATTCTAACATTGACGGTGTAACAGGATCTATTGATCATAATCAACTCATTGTATTAGATTAAAGCATGAAAATGACATCAAGGGAGAACTTGCCTATATAACATCTCCATCATCATGCCTCATGTACACCCGAGTTGGCAGAGTGAGTTTGAAAGTACCACTAGATTTGCTAAGGCAACCATGAAAAAAGAGTCATTTCACTTCAGCTATATGATACTCTTGCTTACTATTGCTTCACACTTTCTTACTTCGACCCAACTACGTTGCCATGAAGATGAGAGATATGCGTTGTTGGAGTTTAAGGCAACCTTCTTCAACAGAAAGCCTTGGTGTTGTGACAACGACTTTTCAGGCAAGCCACCAAAGATCGAATCCTGGAATGCATCAACAGGAGAAATTCAAAGCGACTGTTGTTCTTGGGATGGTGTTGAGTGCGATAAGGTAAGTGGTCACATGATCAGCCTTGACCTCAGCTGTAGTTGTCTCTCTGGTAAAATCAACTCCAACACTAGTCTTTTCCGTCTTCTTCGCCTAAGAAGCCTTCACCTTGCCATGAATGACTTCAATTGTCAGATTCCTCCGGCAATTGGAAATCTTGGTTCCTTGAGACACTTGGATTTCTCCCACTCCAACTTCATGGGTCACATCCCACATTCGCTCAGTAACTTGAGCAAACTCATCCATCTTGACCTCTCCACAAACATGCTTAACGGCACAATACTGCCCCTCGAAAACCTGACTCAACTTACTCACTTAGACTTGAGTAACAATTCACTAAACGGTACGATTCCTACTTATTTTGGCGACACCTTGAAGCTGAATCATTTGGATCTAGGCTCTAATGTTTTAACGGGTGAAATTCCATCCTTCTTGGGAAATCTGGTCCAGCTTAAGTATTTAAGTCTAGGGAACAATGAGTTAATGGGGGAAATTCCATCCTCTCTCGGGAACCTCGTCCAGCTTACTAATTTAGATTTAAGTTATAATCAGCTAACAGGCAAAATCCCGTCTTCCATTGGAAACCTAGTTCAACTTACTGATATAAATCTTTGCTCCAATCAATTAGTGGGTGAGATTCCACTCTCTTTCCAAAACCTTGAGGAGCTTAGAGGCTTAACACTTCAGTCGAATCAATTGAGTGGTGAAATCCCATCCTCCTTGGGGAAACTCACCCAATTGACTGACATTATACTGTCATATAACCACTTCCATGGGGCAATTCCAAGCACGATTTTACGATTACAGGGTCTTGATGTTCTTGATTTGAGTTCAAATAATTTGAGTGGCACAATAAATTTTGATGTGTTTTTAGAGGCTGAAAGCCTTTCTGTACTTAAATTGTCCTCTAACAAACTGTCACTGATTGTCGAAACCAACATAACTCGCCAGTTCCTTACTCTAGGTTTAGGTTCATGCAACTTAAATGGTTTCCCTAAGTTTCTACAAGATCAAGATTCCTTGCTTGTGTTAGATCTATCCCACAATAACATTTCTGGTCAAGTCCCTGAATGGTTTTTGAATTTGAGCATAGAATTCCTAAGTCATTTGAACCTTTCTGGCAACTTCCTAACAAGTTTTGCTCAAGATCCCATTATTTTCAAGTGGAAAAGTCTTTTAGATGCAGATCTCAGTTTCAATGAGTTACAAGGATCAATTCCTATCCCCACTCTTGAAATCAAGAACTACTTCATCTCAAATAACAAGCTCTCTGGAGGAATATCGCCACTCATATGCAATCTGAGCTCTATCCAGATGATCGATTTGTCTGGTAACAATTTGACTGGTTTTCTTCCACAATGTTTGAGCAAGTTGAGTGGTACTCTAAAAGTAATGAGTCTACATAGCAACAACTTTATCGGGAAAATTCCTCAGTTGAATGGGAACTTCTGTATGCTTTCTATGATTGATCTGAGTTACAATAAATTGCAAGGGCCATTGCCAAGATTGCTTCGCAGCTGTAATAGCTTGGAATTCTTGAATTTTGCAAACAATCATATTAGAGATGTTTTCCCTTCATGGTTGAGCTCACTTCCAAGATTGAAGGTACTTCTATTGCAATATAATAGATTTCATGGACTTATTGGGGAACCAGGTGATGGGATTGATTTCCCTATGCTTCAAATCATTGACCTATCTCAAAACAATTTTTCTGGTAGCTTGCCATCCAAATACTTTAAGCATTGGATTGCCATGAAAGTTTCTAAGACTTATCCATCAAGCTACATTGGGGATGCTATTATGCGATGGAAGTTTCTCTTTCCAAATGTAACCTATGACTACTCTATGAGCGTCATTGCCAAGGGCATCCATATGAATTACTCAAAAATCCAAGAGTACCTCACATTGATTGATTTCTCGAGCAACAACTTCAGCGGAGCAATCCCTGAGACCATCGGAAGCCTAAAGCAGCTAGAATTGCTTAATCTTTCCAACAACATGCTCTCTGGTTCTGTACCTTCATTCTTGGTAAACCTGATGAATTTGGAAGCACTAGACCTTTCTCAAAACCATCTCTCAGGAGAGATCCCTTTGGAGTTGACTCAACTCACTTCACTTGAGGTCTTCAATGTATCTTATAACCGTTTGACTGGGCCGATACCGCAGTCAAGGCAGTTTGCTACATTCGAAAACAACTCCTACAAAGGAAACTCAGGGCTATGTGGCAATCCTCTATCTAGAAAATGCAGAGATCTCAAAGCATCACCACCATCTTCTTCAACATCAAAAGAAGATCAAGATTCGGGAAGTGCAATGGAGTTAGACTGGAAGATCGTGTGCATGGGGTATGCAAGTGGGTTCGTGATTGGAGTGGTCCTCGGGAACACCTTGATCATAGGAAGAAGGGCTGAGAACCTTGTGAAGAACTTCGGCAGAAGAAAAGAAAGGCGAAGAAGGTAGAAGAGATGGTCCAAAATCAAGGAATACCCTGACCGAAATCTTTTGTCGTCTATGTTTGAATACCTATAACTTTTTCTAAGTTTTTCTGCTCTAATTATTAAGGAGTCTATATGCATTTTAAATAAAGCATTATGTAATCATACCATGTGTGAGACATACATCAGAAAAATCTAAAAATATAAAGAAAGTTAAGTGAAATGAAACTTTGCTTGGAAAGCTCTATTCACTTCCACTTACTTTCTCATTAATTACTTAAGAACCACTGTATTTTTCTCCAATCATATAGAATAAACTTAATCTTTATGATCATCTAACATTGATATCACTAAAAAAAATATTCGGTTTCATAAAGGGGTCATTACTTATTAGTTATATATGGGGAATAATAAGCAATTATATAATTTCAGGCATATAAACGTCTAAAATGTGAAATCTTTTAATATAGATGATAAAGAAACATACATTCCTATTTGTTGTATGTATTGGTTAAAGAGTTTGCAACATAGATATACAATAATGCAAAGTCTAACAATACCACTTTCTAAGAACTGTATGGACAATCACAATCAGAATTTATAAGTCAAATAATTTATCACTTTTGTGAAGTATTTCACATTTTCAATTCATTTCAAAAAGCAATTATCAAACTAAGCTCCCCTTGCTTGAAATATGAAAAGCAAGCCTTGACCGCTGTCTTCTACCATTATTTGAGCAATCTGAGCGACACTCTTGAAGTGATTAGCCTATCTAGCAACAAATTTTAAGGGAGAATTCCTCAAGTCAAGAAAACGAGTGTGCAAATTGATGATGATTGATCTCAGTTATATTCAAATCCGAAGGCCATTACCTAGGCACTCACAGACCGTGAAAAGTAGGAGTTCCTAAATGACCAAATCAAATGATACTTTTCCCTCCTAGTTGGGCTCAATTGTCATCGTGCGGATCTTGCAATGTGGAGGTAACCATAGTTTTCCAAGGCTTCAGATCATCGACCTCTCCCAGAACAATTGCCGGTAGCTTGCCATCCAAGTACTTTGATTGCGGGACTGCCAAGAAAGTTGCAGCAGTAGATCAAGCGGACAATTTGGGCTACACAGATCTGTAAATCGCAAATTGCATCAAGAACCACTGACACTGGTTCTGCCCACAATACATGCCCCTCAACTATTCTATGATAATGACCAAACAAAGGCTCGCACAACCGAAGTATTCAAGGATCTACAACTGTCACATTGATCGATCTTTCAAGCAACAGCTCCAGTGGAGAGATATCCAAGTCTCTTGGAAGCCTAAAGCAGCTTCAGTTGCTCAACCTTTCCAATAAAATTCTCAGCCATCCCATCCCTTAGTCCTTGTCCAAACCAACAAAAATTCCGAAGCATTGGAACTCTCTCGGAACCAGCTCTCAGGAGAGATCCCACCAGAATTGACTTGACTCCCATCCCCTGCAATCTTCAAAGTGCATTAAAACCATTTGACTGGGTCCATACCATAGACACAACAGTTCCAATATATATGTAAACGACACATACGGAGGGAACGCGGGGTTGTTCGATGATCCTTTGTCTAGGAAATGTAGAGAGCTCGGTGCGTTGCCACCACCATCTTCAACATCAGAAGAAGACATCAAAAGTCAAGGAGTCCAGATGAAATAGACTGGAAGACTGTCTCGATGGGGTACGCCAGTGGACTAGTGATTGGAGTGGTGATCTGGCACCAATGGATCACGGGAAAAGGGGCTCGAGCGGATTGTGAATAATTTTTGCTTGAAGAAGAAACAAAGGCGCAGAAACTAGAAAAGACGGGCACAAGAACAATTTTAATTTAGGAACAACCTTCTTTGGTGGACTTTTCCGGTTGATTTGGTCTGTTGTTAAGTTCCAGTTGTTTCACAATTGCTAGACCATAGTGTGAATGTAATGAATAAGAAATGTACGATTCCATCTCTGTTTTGCCAGTAGACATCCCGTCTGGATTAGAGGCAATTTTCTGATTCATTTCCTAATTTTGGACGGATGTTCCATATCAGTAGGTTTTGAAACCACCGGGCTAATTGACAAATAGGATATTTGAGAAAAATAAAAGAAAAAATTGTTTTCTAGCTCTAGCTCGGTCACAAAGCGATCAAACTGCCACAAAACAAGATATTATAATGGATACAAAAGCAACTTCTTGGAAGATTTTAATCTATAGATGTTTATTTTTGCTACATACGTATTCAATCTCACAGAAAGATAGAATATCAATGGATAGACTATTACATGGAAGCACTTAAATCTTATCAAACACAATTGCATTGATCATAGGACTTCTTTTATTGTGTCTGTTTGACAGAAAAGTGAATTGAATATCAACTAATACACTTGACATTTTAGCACTATTATTGTGCACGTCAAGGATAATTTCCTTCTATCTAACAAGTTGCTCAGTATACATTAATAGACAAAAATTATTTTGGAAAAACCTTAAACTGTCTAATCAAATGGCTATCCAATATATAGCGATATCACGATACAAGTTTAAAAGTAAGGTACTCATTTTTTGTAGTGGTTTGTTTTGTTTTTGCATTTTCTTATTCACATATTTCTATTGTCACGTGATTATATCTGCTATCCTTTCTATTTACATGTACGGCCCAACTTATAGATATCCATTTCCAAGTCAATTTCTCGACAAAAAGCATAAAATTTTAACACAAAATGGTTATCCCAATACACCTGTAAAAGCCCCATCAGAAACTTCTAACGAAAACAAGAACTCTATACATCGAATATAAAGCCAAGAAGTATTCACAGATTCCTTCATCGCTCGCTGGTGGCTAAAGGAGCAGTTAGGGCAGGAAAGGTCAGTCTATACCCGAACACAGCAACAAATTCTTGAAATGAAACCCCTTCTAGGGTTGTGCTTGTTACTTCGTGTTTTGTTCTCACGTGTTGATCCTTTTCACGTTGTTGTCGAGTTTTTAACATCACCTGCAGGAAGACTCCGAAAATATTTTCAATGCAAACCCAGCACTCCGATCAAATGTACAAAACAAAACCCTCTTTATAAACAACATTTCATGTGTATGTCCCCGACATTGACCAGGGGCTATACACATCATTTAAATAATGAGCTCGTGTCAGTGGAGAAGCCAACAAAAATGGCGATTTAAGTAGCTCTTTGCATCCTACTGACCATGGAGATTAGCTGGAAGAGAGAGAGAGAGAGTTCATTACACATGTCAACACATAGACTTTTCTGATGTGATCGTATCATTGGATTCACTTTTTGTCTTTAGATTATGGAAAAATGGAACGGCATTGACCCTAGACGTATATTATATAGTATACAAGTCGCATTTGCCACTCTGAAATTTCTTTTCAGAAATGTCATAAACTTGAAAGTCTATCAAAACTTGGTATATCAAATATTTGTGAAGTGCCCCATCTTAAATCGCATACCATGATATAACAAGTCATACTCTTACAATGTTTTCTTTTCCTAAGTTAAAAATGCTAAATGTGACTTCCCGATTTAGTGAGCGATTATAAATTAACTTGTTTCTCCACGTCATTGGTGCAATATGAGTTCCAAATGCTTTCTCACCTTGGACACAACATTTATTTTAACTAACCAAGATCTTCAAAGCCATTCTGCATTGTGCATTACATATAATTATTTGTAGGTTCATAGGTTCAGTCTAGCACTACTCTATTTTTAACTTAAAAAATTTGTAGCTAAATGATTTTTTTTTTCAGTGCAAAAACATACATACCGATACATATAGATAAGTGATGGAATCTTTACCCATGAATAAGGGCATATGGCAAATGGACATGGTGAAAACACTCATATGCGTGTTGACTTGTTTGTGGGAGGCACATACTTTACAAGTAACTTAAGTACAAATGATAGTTGCTGGGGGAGTGAGTGAAAATATGTGGAAAAAAAAAATATTTTTTCTTCTTTTTTACGCACTTTACGGGTATGCTTTTGTAATTTAGCAATTATCAAATTCCTCCAAGCAAGAATAGGGAAAAGTGCTCCTCAAATGTGTCCAACAAACACGTCCAAACACGAAAGAGAACAACTCCCAATGACTCTCCCCCTCAGCCTCTATCATCCATTCATATATATATAGGTGGGTCCAATTAATTTATTTTTATTTTTATTTTTATGTTTATTTTCCATTATAGAAGAAGCCTATGTGCGTCTGAGGTCGGTTCTAGACAGACATTGTTGGTGATATTTTTGTGAAATTTTTCATGCTTTGGGTCTCGCAGGAATTGGTTTTTTCCTTCGCCGGGCCAAATGCCAACTCTATTGAGGCAAACGTCCATAAGACAACCAAGTAGCTGCCCGCCTGTCCATGAATCCCAGGGTGACGTCTCGCTTGAATGATCTGATTGCGACGTTTCCTTTTTCGTATTTCAGCTTAATAATTTTCTAGAATTCATCGTTGTTTAGTTACTTAGTGTTATAACAGGTTAAATTTTGAAAGCAGTATTCAATCAATGATTCATAAAGTTTTACATTCCAAGATCAAGTTGATGATATATTATTTGAGAGCACTTTAGAAGTAAAATCCTGAATGCATCAAACCGATCACAAATAATGCAAATTTAGAATCAATTGTTGGGATGGATTAGTTGAAGTGCATGAGAACCAGTCTGAACACTATCTAAGCGCTAAACTCCCAAAAAAAAATTAGTCATAACAGCTAAATGGCTATAATATAACCTTTGAGAGTTTGGCTCACTTAAATGAGTGGTGACAAATCAACTGAAAAGAATATAAGGGAAATGATGTCGAATAACCAAAATTAAGTACATAAAATAAATTTTATATTGCAATGTATAAAAGATGCAAAACAAAACAAAAATATGACAATATATGACTGGTAGCTTTCAAGTGGATCTATAAAACGACATAACATAGTACTAGGAAACTTGAGTCTAGATGAATTTATTTGGATGTCAACTCCATTATATCACATTATTTAATCGACTTTGTGTTATTTATATCTCTAGTATTATTTGAGAGAAAGACAATCGTATCTTATTCTCTCAATGAAGATCCTTTGGAAAAACAAAACAATTGTTTGGATATCCTGGAATATTGAGTTAATAAGTAGAACTTAATCGTAGTATGACATAAATGTGGAGGTTCATGTAAATTTGATAAACAATATCATTTCTGAGTTTACATGTCCATCTCATAAAATGTCTGAAATGCACGTGCAAAGTACTTTTTTTACCTTAACATAGACTCATATAATCTTTACGACAAAATAAAAACAAAATAATAGACCTAGAGGCTCTTTGTTTGGGTTGTTAAAGTCCACTCAAAACTCCTTTCTTCTTCTAACATTATGCCTTAATTTAGAAATATTTTGAAAATAAAATCTAGAATACCATAATATATTTACAATGCTAAATCAATCTCAATTAGCAAAATATGTCAAACCGCACATTATCTATTATCTTACATGGATAATGACGTCAATCATTCTTTGTGACATAGTTAGCGCTAAAGTAGAGAGGACGTGAGCCCCAACTATGCGAGTGAGGCATCCACCCAAATGACCCCTGCCTCAAACTCGATTCTATCTTATAATCCTAAGAATTATCGCCATCTCTCTCTTCAATGAAGTAAAACTAGAGCGGAAGCGAGTTGATTTCAGAAGCTCTAGAGAACAGAGAGCACACAGGTCCTATAACATTTTTACGCAGGGAATGGCTCACGCAATCCTTTACGCCTCAGCTCTCTAGCTAATCGACATCGCATGCGGAGCATCACTAGAGCGTAAACGAACGAAACCAATTACAATCACACACCAACATAATGCCCCTATTTGCAGGGCTCCAATCCTGCGGAGACAACTTCGTACTCTAGAAATTTTCCACAGCAATCCAAGCACATCGGTCCTCATCTCACGATTACCAAAAACTCGTACATCGCAGGACTAGTGGCAAGCGCAGCAAACCTTTGATTCGGATGAGAAGCCGCGCGAGAACGTCCCATCGGAGCCCAACGCACGCCTCACCCGATTCCCAATCGAGGTCGCGGAGCTGTCCGGACGATGTCCCCTCAATCCGCGGCCGCCCACACGATGCGAATCGATCGAGCGTGCTCCGGAAGCGCTTGCCGCATCACCGCAAATGCTTCCGTCGAGATGGAGATCTCTGTCGCGCTGCCCAGTGGCGGAGAGAGAGTCCCGAGCTGATGGCAATGTCGCAATTCTCGTCTTTTGCCGGGGGCCTTTTACTTTTATGGCCCTTTTAATTGGTTCCTACGCGGGCTTGGGCCTATTTGGGCTCGGTGATGAAATGGGCCAGGCAAAAAATCCGAAGTGAATTGAGGTTTGGGTTTTGGGCTAGGCGAAGGTTTTTTGTTTTTTGTTGGTCAAGGGCTAGGCGAAGGTTTAGATTGGGGTTTTTAATTTGAACACGTTCATGCTTAATTTGTAGTCATACACCAGGTGATCATAAACCGCTTCGACTAGATAGACCTAAATTACCAATAATTATGAGAGAATATGCAATGGAATTCGTTAAGATTAGTTTGAACCAAAGAAGTACATTGACCAGAAAAAAGAGTCAAGTCTTTGGTGAAGTTTTCGTTATAGCTAGCCTGAAATAGGGTGACTGGTCATACTCCAAGGTCGAGAAAAGCAATCACTTCTTCATTATTAAGGTCATGATAACTGATGTAGTATGACAAGGTAGCCTGTATTTGAAAACAAATCTGATCATATAGTGGATGGTCGATTAGGCTTGTAAATCAATAGAGACTATGGATTTCTAAGGTCTTCGTGGTCCGATAACCTTGTAGATAAATATGATTGCAAAGGTTGGTTGGCCCAACTTAGCCAATTTTTCATGAAAGTGTGCTGCTGTAAGTCTATGGACAAGGACTTTTGGGAAGAATTGGAAACAATTTGGTGATTCTTGTCACATGAAGATTTCACTTGGATTTTCATCTAGAAATAGAAAATCTAGTCTCCAGGAATTGAGCTACGATGCCAATTAGGTGAACTTGCATAAGATTCAAAGATCTATGGTTTCGCTATGGCTTTTCAAAACTTGCTGTTGCTCCAGCAGCCTCACTTTCTTCTCTATGCGCTGTTCTTCTAGTCTTTTCTCGTTCTCCCGAAACTTCGGGTCTGGCCTTGATTGCGAATTCGCCACCAGAGCCTAAGAGGCTGTCTCTCATGGGGAATTTGCATCACATGCTCTCTTCCTTACTGCATCATTTTGCTTAGAGACATGGCAAGCTAGCAGGGGCCAATCATGAGCCTCCAGGTGCACAAAGTTTTAGCCCCGTTCTTCTGGTCGGCAGAGCATGGCAAAGAGGCTTTGAAGGACCAGGAGCGGGCTTTCTCGCAGAGGCCTAGTATCCTCTAGTTATCAATTATGAAGGGTTCGTCTTGTTTTCTGTCCATATAGTGAATATGAGAGACCTCAGAAAACTGGTGGTCCTCGAGGTACTGAGCAATAAGCAGGTCCAATCTTTCAAAAGAGAAGAAGAAGCATGGAACTTCATTAGCTTGATCGCTTTGTCTCAAGGAGTGCCGATCAACATGAGCAAGAGATCCGTTTCCTTGACGAATAACCTGATATCCCGGGCCATTATCCGGAAAAATGTACATATCAGGACATCTTAACCTCATTGTTCATGTAACTGTTAATGCTGTGTGGAGGCTTCGACCTGCCCAAGTTGAACCCCTCGCTAACGTTTATAGGATTCTTCAGGGATAGGGATGAGAAAGGCGCTGGAAAGAATACACCGGAAAATGGACAAGATTCTCGATGTCATTGCTCGTTACAAAGAAAAGAAAGAATATGACAGCCGGAGTGATGAATCTAGTGAAGATCTAGTCAACAGACAATTTATTTAGGCCTCTGCTCAGATCAAATTCCATGGCGAGGCATAAGTGAGGCTGGTGCAACCTTAATTTGGTTGCTTTTAGTCCAAGAAATAAGAAAATCAAACCAAACATTCTGGGACGCAGATTCAGTCTTGTTGGTGCTTGTTGGAAAATAAGGTGCAGTCTACTTCATTTCTAGGAAAAAACTCAGCAGTGCCCCGTAAAATGTCATGCGAACATAAAATTTTGGGGAAAAGTACAGCGGGAGTACCAAAACTTATAAACGGTACACTTAAGTATCACTTTTCAAAAAAAATGGATCACTTAAAGTGCTAGGTTGCCGGAACCCTGCCGGAAATCCAACATGGCATTTTTTTATTAATTTTTTTGCCTACGTGGCTCGCCAGAAATTGAAACGATGAAAAATCAGTGCAAAACGACGTCGTTTTTGCGTTGACATGGATTTTTAAAATTATTAATTAAATAATATTAAATAATTTAAAAAATAAATATATTTTAAAATTGATTAATTTTAAAAAAAAGAAAAAGGGGAAATCGAGGGCTGTGGACAATTTTTTTTTATTAAAATTGATTAATTGATTAATAAAATCGATTTAAATTTGATGTGGATTTTTAAATCTGACGTGGATAATTTTTTTTATTAAAATTGCCACGTGGAATTTTTTATTTTGAAAAAAAATGCTCCGTCAACAAATGAAGTCGCCGGAAAATGGACACGTGGCAATTTGGCCGGATTTGGCACTTAAATGATCTATTTTGCTCCGATTTTGGCACTTAAGTGTCCCTTCGTGCCAACTTTTGGCACTCCTGGGGTCCGTGTGTCAAAAATTTCGTTAGAAATCAGAATATGCATTTAATGACCGAACAAGTTGTGTGTCTACAAATTCTATACCTTCAGAAGACTGCACATAAATCTTGTGCCTAATTTTGCTGGAAATCAGAATATGCATGCAATAATGAAGAGATCAACTCGCATTGCCTCCTACTAAATGTTAAGCATGCTTCTGTCTCCTCCTTTCCTCCACTTATACCAAATGTTGATTCCATTAATAGACCATGCGTTCGTCAGTCAGTGTCGGTACCACAAATTTTCATTCTTATTTCGCAAACGACCAGACTTGAAGATCGTGCCCCATTTCCTTTCCAGGAGATATTCTTAGGTGGAAGTGCAAGTACATTGACAACCTGGAGTGGGCACCGGTGCAAATGCTGAGAAACCCAAGAGTTTTGGAGAGAGTGCAGTCCAAGATCCGGCGAGTCCTTTCAGGAAAACCGAAAGTCGGCTAGGAAGACCTCCAGGAACTACATTACTTGAATTTAGTCATTAAAGAAACTGTACACGTGCATCTTCCTTTCCCCTTGATTATAAAAGGGTCAAGGGACCGATGTGAAGTCCACAGATACGATCATGCGAGATATTATGAAAAACTAGAGTCATCATTGAGGCATGGGCACTTGGAAGAGATCCAGATCAATGGACAGATGCTGATCGTTTGTGCCAGAGAGATTTGAAGACTTTTCAGTTAGCTACAAAGGGACCAACTTTGAACTCTTGTTCGCTCAATTGCTCTACCACTTCAACCGGAAGACCCCTCGTGAGATCAAGACAGAAGAGTTCGACATGACTGAAGTATATAGAGCAACTGAAAAAGACTGAACATTGAATTGAACTTACTCGCCATTCCTGTCACTTCATTTTACCAGAAAACTTATTGAGATCGTTCCAGAGTATGTTGAGCGAAGCTAGAAATGGCATGTTATTGAGGATCCAAGTCGAACTATTGAACTTTAATTTTAGCGAATGATCATGAATACTCCCTGAACTTGACAATGTCGTTGCTGATCACAAAGAGAAGAAAGTATTTGACGAGAGGAGCCATGAATCTGGCCAAAAAGATCTAGGCAGTGTGCTATTGAAGATTTAGAAACCCAGGGAACTCGAGTTTTATCTTGCCACCAATACCATCAAAGCAATCCTCATGGTAAGACAGACACTTAAAGGTCCAGTAAGTGAACTAACATAAAGCTTGTACGGGCTTCAGAAGAAGAGTCTATTTGTCCTAAACCTAAAGATAGTCCGTCAGATTTTAGTGTTTATATGCTCACAATGCCAAAAAGGCTAACCTCATTGTAACACATAAAGCTATTTATTAGCTGCCGTCAAAATGTTGAATAGCTATGATAAACGTGTTCCAACTTCTTTTCCACCTCTCTATGCAGGGCCAACATTTGGGGGGGNGGGGGGGGGAAGGGGCTTTCAGATTATGTCAAATGTCTGATTCCTGAGAAGACCTTGTGTTCATCAGCTTCTGTGGGGATTGCCAACTGAGTGTCACTCTTTTCATTTGATCAAACTTGACAATTCGGCTACCTTTCCCTTCCAGGACGTGATCCTAGTAGGAAGTGAGACATCGGCGATGATCCTTGAATGGGCGATGGCCAAAATGGTGAAGAACCTCAGAGTAATGGAGAGAGATCAATCTGAAATTCGGCAAGTTCTTTGAGGAAAAGAAAGGATCGACGAGCAAGACATACAGTAACTACACTACTTTATACTAGTCATTAAAGAAACTCCACGCTTGCATCCTCCTATTCACTTCATCACAAGAGAGTTAAGGGACATATGTGCTGTCTCCGTACATGAAATATGGCCATAAACTGTAGTCATCATCAATGCAGGGGCGCTCGGAAGAGATCCTGATCAATGGAATGATGCTAAATGCTTTTTATTAGAGAGATTTGAAAACTCTTTAGTTATCTACAAAGGGACTAACTTCGGATATATTCTATATGGAGCAAGTAGAAGGATGTGTCCCGGCATATTTTTTGGTCTTGTCAATATTAAACTTTCACTTGCTCAATTGCTCCACCACTTTGATCAGAAGCCAGAAGAGTTTGACATGAAATGCTAAACACGGCATTTTGAATTACACTTAAATAAACCACGCCAACTACATTTTGACGGGGTCTCCATGGCGTGCCCGCGGAAACCTTTCTTTTCATCCTTCTTTCCTTTCCTTCCGTCTCTTCTATGTTCACCGATTGAAGCTGGACTTCCCTCTTTCTTTCTTTCATCTCGTGGTTTCCTTTCCTTTCCTTTTATTTTTTTTGCCCACACTTTTTGACCAAGTCAGAGTCCTCATATAAAATCAGCCGTCGCCCTTGAATGGGCGATGGCCAAAATGGTGAAGAACACCGGATCTCATTCTGAAATTCGGTGAGTTCTTTGAGACAGAGAGGATCGACCAGCAAGACATCCAGCAGCTACACTACTTTACACTAGTCTTAAAAGAAACTCCACGCTTGCATTATTTTTATCCAATCATCACGAAAGAGTCAAAGGGACAGATGTGCAGTCTCCATATACGAGATATGGCCAAAACTATTGTCATCACCAATGTGGGGGCATCAGAAGAGATCCTGATCAGTGGAATGATGCTGAATGTTTTATGTAAGAGAAACTTGAAAACTCTTCAATTACCCACAAAGGGACAACTTCGGATACATTTCATATGGAGCATACTGTTCTTGGCAATATTGGACTTCCACTTGCTCAATTGCTTTGCCACTTTGATTGGAAGCCAGAAGAGCTTTGATATGACCACGGTAATTGGAGCTACAGCTCAAAAGAGAAAAGAACTGAACTTAATTGCCATCCTAAAACATTTCATGCCAAAGCATTGGGAGTAGTATCAGTGACTATTTTGCACTTCATGTTCTTGTGAATGAAGATTCTGCCATTGAGGCATTACTAATATAATAAGGCATTCTTACTACGAATATGGCTATTATTTCTTCCCTCGCAAGAGCATGGTAACGACGTATTGAAGTCATAGTTAGATGCACTGAATGAATGTGAATCAATGCACCTCAGCCCTTAGATCAGGTTGATCCTACTAAAGTCCATCTGTGAGACCAATCTTCAACGTGGAGTCCACTCCCTCAATCCCATTCTTACGGAAAATATCAGTATTGAGACTTTTTTCTAGGATCATAGGGAAAAAAGGGCACATACATTTAAGCCAAGGTCGTCGAAGACTTTTCGGAGTGTCAAGAATGTCAATTCAAGTCTGGCCTACCACTTTTTTGGGTCTCCACTAAACGCTGTTTACGGAAACGAAAAGACTTTGACCGGCATGAAGATGAAGACTTCTGTATTTCCGTGGAAACTGCCTTGGGACCATGAAGAACAAAAAAGACAGAAAAGATCAAAGGAGAGAACCTTCCCAGTAGTCACCAGTTTCTTTTAGAGGATGAATATGTTGGATGGACAAATTGTTGGAACAAATTGAAATTCAAGAAGTGCTAAACATGATATTTTGAACTCAACCTTAATTTAACTGAGCTAAAACGCACCTGGATGTTTTTGGAAATAAGTTAAAAAACAAACCTTATTCATCCTTTTTGAAAGACTCAACAAATTAATGTATTTTGTCAACCAGGTTTCTTGGCAAGCGTTCATTGTTCCTAGGACAAGTTAGAAAATTCTACATGGATGCTCCATATGCAGCAAGAAAAAAGTATGATCAAGTAGAGCCACTAATTACTATGGTAAGCTAGTAATATACTGTTGCTTTGGTCTGACAAATTTCTAAATTAATATGCCGTTTCAGCTTTTATTTGGGGAAGAGAGGGTGTTAGGCGTATATTTTTAAAGCGCCTAGACAATCACATTCTGTATCTTGCATTTTCTAAGCGTGCTCTTTGGGGTCAAGAGTACTAAGTCAAGAGACATCTCTGTCCATGCCTTTTAAAGTGACATACCTTCTCAAGTGACGTCCCCCAACGATACGGCCAAAAAAAGTCGAAAAGAAATTTAAAGGGCGACTTGGAAATTAGGAGGAGAACTGCGACTCTAAAGACTTCGATTCAAAACTTGCAAATTAGGAGGACATGCAATCCGCGTCCTCATGAAAGAAGATTTTGCCATTGAGGCATTACTAATATAGTAAGACATTCTTTCATTTCTGCGAGTCCACGCAGTGCAAGAGCATGGAAACGATGTACTGAAGCCATACTTGTAAGCACTGAATGAATTTGAATCAATGCACCTCTGTCCTTGGATTAGGCAGATCCCACTGGAGTCCCCATGATACCAATTCAACTCAGCGTGGAGTACACTCTCAATCCCCATACTTACAAAAAATTATTAGTATTGTGACTTTTTTTCAAGAATCACAGGTAAAAAAGCATGGACATTTAAGGGGAAAATTGTCTAAAAAGTCCAAAACTCATTGTACTTTTGCCAATTCATTCCTAAACTTTCTAATTTTGTTAATTGAATTCTAGAACTTTTTGTATTTTGTCAATTGAATCAATCTAGCCAATTTTGGCCGGAAATCGCTGGTGTGACAGTCCAGTCAACACCAATAATCCTACATGGTATGACTGACATTGATGTCGACAAATTTTAATATTTTTTACGTTTTTTTTTAAAGTTTATTTATCTTTTCTTTCTCCTTTCTTCTTCCTCCAATGGCCAGATTAGGGCGATGGTTAGCAACCAGCCAAAAGCAACCATTGGTGAGGGTCGCCCTCGCCGACCTCAGGCGAGGTCCCCTTGTAGGGACCTGGAGAGGGGTGACCTCGCCGAAGGCTAGCAAGGGCTGGCGAGTGAGTTCGGTCCTATCTCCCTATGTTCTTCACGATGTTTGAATTGGTGGATGCATTTATGGCGCTTGCAAGGGCCTATCCAAGTTTGAAAGCGTTACTAATTTCGTCTCCGTCTTTAACTTCCTCTTGTTCCTCCTCCTCTTTGTCATAATTGTGTTGGCACTTTTTGCGTTGCCATCTGGTTCCAATTGGAGTTCGATTTCTTTTTCCTGTTTGATTCTACCTTTATTTTTGCCCTTTCACCATCGAACAATCACGACTGAGAAGTTTGAAAATGGAGAGTGAGAAGAAGCATTGACTACTAGCAATAGCAAGGGGCCTCGGCCCCCCTTCCCCGCCCCTCCCCTCCCGTGCGGTTGTTATCTTTGGCCGCTAGTCAGCCATCGCCTAAACCATTGGTTGAAGGAAGAAGGGAGGAAAAGAAAAGGAAAGGAAAGAATAAATAAATAAATAAATAACTAGTTAATATCATTAAAAATTGCTTACATTAGTTTTAGCCAACATTAATGCCATTTAGGACGCCCGGTGTTCACGTTAATGATTTTCGATTAAAATTGACCGGTAGACTCATTTAACAAAACGTGAAAAAATTTAAAAATATGTTAGTAAAATTAAAAAATAATTAAAAAATAATAAATTTAGAACCGTTTGAATAATTCCTTGATAATTTAAGCCAAGGTCATCAAAGACATTTCAGAGTGTCAAGAACCTAAATTCAAGTCTGACGTACCACTTTTCTCGAGCTCCACTAAGAGTTGTTTTTACTTTTTTTTCTTTTTGTGACAGAAAGCTAAGAGCTGTTTACGGATAGGAAAAAATAGTGCTGATTAATTTTGGCTGGCATGAAGATGAAGATTCTGTATTTCAAAGGAATCTGCCGTGGGATCATGAAGAAAAAGAACGAAAAAATCAAAGGAGAGAACCTACCTAGGAGCCACAAGTCTCTTTTAGAGGACGAATACGTTGGATGGACAAACTGCGAGAACAAATTGTAAATCAACAAGTGCTAAACCGTTAATCGTGACTTTTTTTCGGGGTTCACGGGATGTAAAGCACAAATGTTTTAAGTCAAGGTCATCGAAGACTTTGCAGAGTGTCAAGCACGTCGATTCTAGTCTGGCCTAGCACTTTTCTCGGTCCCCACTAGGAGCCATATGTACGGACACGAAAAATTCTTGCTGATTATTTTGGCCGGCATGGAGATGAAGACTTCTGTGTTTCACGGGAAGCTGCCGTGGGACCATGAAGAAGAAAAAAGACAGAAAAGATCAAAGGAGAGAACCTACCCAGTAGCCACAAGTTTCTTTTAGAGGACGAATATATGGGATGGACAATTTGTTAAAACAAACTGAAAATCAAGAAGTGCTAACGACATTTTGAACTGCACTTAAATAAACCACATCAAAACTCATCCTTGATGTTTTTGGAAACAACTTAGAGAGCCAACCTCGTTCATCCATTTCGTAAGTCCCAACAAATTAATATGTTTCACAAACCGAATTTCTTGGCAAGCGACAATTTCATTTTTTCTACAACAAGTTAGAAAGTTCTACCACAATGCTCCATATGTAACAAGAAAGAAGTAGGATCAAGTAGCCTCAGTAATTACTATGGCCAAGTCAGTAAAGGTGTATTTGGTAACATTTCTACTATTGAAAATAATTTTTTTTTTAAAATAGTTATCTTCTATTTCTATTCATTGGAACAATTTTTGAATAAAACAATGCGTTTAGTAATTGTACAAATTTTTTATTCTTGGAATAGAAAAAGAATAGGAAAACATTAGGTATTAACTAAAAAACTTTTTATTCTATTTTTTTTTTTATGGTGGCAGTGGTGGCCGACAGGCAGAGGCAGGCGATGGCCAGCGGTAGCTGCAGCAACGATCACGTATAGCGGCAATCCAAAAAATAAATTTTCAAAAATTACTCCTAAAAACAAGAAGTTTTTTTTTTCTACTTCTTGTTTATATTACAAATCTATTCCTTGGAACAAGAAGCAATTCAACACACTTCATTTATGGTCGGAAGAGAAAATTGGCCTAATTAGCTCTCCTCCATTTCCCTTTAATGTTTCAAGTCAGTTGGATTGAGATTCATTGCTCCTAGGGTCTGCTAGTGTGTCGAAGGAGTTTCTGTCATGTGGTCTCTTACCGATAGTGATAGAACAATTACTGAATTCATAGTCTTGACTTGATCAGATTAATCGATTATTCTAACAAGTCTAGATGAATCAACGCTGTCCATAATAAAGAAAAATCCTGATGCACTAAGTAGATTGTGAAAACGACATGGAGAAGACCGAAGAGCGTGTCTATACAACAATAGCATCTTCACCATTGGACTTCTTGTATATCCCAAGTCAGGATAGTATCCTTACCCGACTTACAAGTTTGGCAGTCCCATAGAAAAAGTGCCCTTTTCCTTCATCAACATGATATTCTTGCACTTCTTGCTTTTGCTATCGAGAGTTGTTGCTTTTCACTCTCTTAATTCAACCCAACCACGTTGCCATCCAAATGAGAGATCTGCCTTATTGGAGTTCAAGGCAACCTTTTTCACACAAAGGCCTCCTTGTTGTTATGGCTCATTGGATAAGCATGTGAAGCTTGAATCTTGGAGAGCAGTCGGAGAAACAACTAGCAATTGTTGTGCTTGGGATGGTGTTGTGTGTGATGAGGAGAGTTGGTCACGTGATTGGCCTTGACGTCAGTTGCAGTTGTGTC
Organism: Corymbia citriodora subsp. variegata; assembly: GCA_014858505.1. Classification (NCBI taxonomy): domain Eukaryota; kingdom Viridiplantae; phylum Streptophyta; class Magnoliopsida; order Myrtales; family Myrtaceae; genus Corymbia; species Corymbia citriodora. The sequence goes on along the minus strand of CM026411.1, from coordinate 23,824,622 downwards.
TCTGGTTCCATCAACTCCAGCACCGCTAGCATCCTCAGTCTCGTTCACCTACAAAGCCTTAACCTCGCTTTTAATGACTTCAATTTCTCTCAGGTACCACTTGAAATTGGAGACCTCAGTTCCTTGCGTGAATTGAATTTGTCATACTCTTATTTCATAGGCCACATCCCAACTTCACTGGGCAACTTGACCCAACTCACTCATCTAGACCTCTCACTTAATGCATTCTTGGGTTCAGTCCAATTTATAAAAAATCTGACTTTACTTACTCATTTAGATCTTAGCTCAAATTCATTTAGCGGTAAAATCCCATCAATTTTAGGACGTTTTGTTCGACTTAAGCATTTAGATCTTGGCTATAATGATTTTATGATAGGTGAAATTCCGTCATTTCTAATAAATATTACCAAACTGAACCATTTAGATTTGGCTGGGAATGAAATCATGGGTGAAATTCCATCCTTTCTAGGGAGCCTCACGTAGCTTACTTATTTGAGTCTGAGCTCAAATCGATTGAGGCTTTCCTATTTGGGTCTGAGCTCAAATTGAGACTGGTGAAATTCCATCCTCTCTAGGGAGCCTCACGCAGCTTACTTATTTGGATCTGAGCTCAAATCGATTGACTGGTGAAATTCCATTCTCTCTAGGGAGCCTCATGCGGCTTACTGATTTGGTTCTAAGCTCAAATCGATTGACTAGTAAAATTCCATTCTCTCTAGGGAGCCTCACGCAGCTTACTGATTTGATTCTGAGCTCAAATCGATTGACTGGTGAAATTCCATTCTCTCTAGGGAGCCTCACGCAGCTTATTGGTTTGGGTTTGAGCTCAAATCGATTGACTGGTAAAATTCCATTCTCTCTAGGGAGCCTCACGCAGCTTACTTATTTGGATCTGAGCTCAAATCAATTGACTAGGGAAATCCCATCATCTTTCCAGAGCCTCCAAGAGCTTCAATCCTTAGATGTAAACTCAAATGAATTAGAGGGTGAAATGCCAACTTGGTTAGGTAGTCTGGCACAGTTGAGTTCTATTGACTTCTCAAATAATAGCTTCCACGGCTCAATTCCAAGCACAATCACTCACTTACAGAATCTCCGCTCTCTTGATCTATCATCAAATAATTTAAGCGGCACAGTGGAGTTAGATATGTTTTCAAAGATTGAAAACCTCTCTGGTCTAGTATTTCATACAATAATTTGTCGATGATCAGCAAAACCAACATAACAAAAAGATATATGTATCTAGGTCTTAATTCATCCAACTTAAAAAGCTTCCCAGAGAGCCTACGCAGTCAGGATGATCTATTTGTGCTAGATCTATCCTACAATAAGATCAGTGGCCAAGTGCCTGAATGGTTCTTAAATGTAAGCACAGGACAGCTGAGGTATTTGAACCTTTCGGGCAACTTCCTAACTAGTTTTGGATAGGGTCCCGTTACCTTCAAGTGGAGAAATCTTGAAATTTTAGATCTCAGGTTCAACCAGTTGCAAGGATCGCTTCCGATTCCCCCTCTCAAAATCAGTCACTGCTACATTTCAAACAATCGACTCTCCGGAGAAATATCGCCAATTATATGCAATCTAATATGGATTAAGATGATCAATTTGTCCAATAATAACTTGATTGGGGTGCTTCCGCGATGCTTGAGTAATTTGAGTGGTTCTTTGGAAGTAATGAGCCTACAAAGCAACGGCTTTAATGGGGAAATTCCTCAGTTGAATGGAGATCACTGCGCATTTCTCATGATTGATCTGAGTTATAATGAATTCATGGGGCCATTGCCAAGATTGCTCCTCAAATGCAAGAATTTGGAGTTCCTGAATTTCGGAAATAATCAGATTAGAGATATTTTTCCATCGTGGTTGGGATCACTTCTTAGCTTAAAGGTACTTGTATTGTGACAAAACAGATTTCACGGACTAGTTGGGGAACCGACAGATGGTTTTGAGTTCCCTAAGCTGCATATCATTGATCTTTCTCAGAACAATTTGTCTGGTAGCTTGCCGTCTGGATACTTCGAGCAGTGGACTGCCATGAAAGTTTTCGAGACAAATTCGTCAAGCTACATAGGCGATGCTATTATGGTGACTTGGGTTTTTTCTCCATCATTCACATTTGACTACTCCATGAGAGTAATTGCCAAAGGCATCCATATGAATTACTCAAAGATCCGAGGTGACCTCACATTGATTGATCTCTCGAGCAACAAATTCAACGGAGCGATCCCCAAGACCATCGGAAGCCTAAAGAACCTAAGATTGCTCAACCTTTCCAACAACTAGGGGTGTCAATGGTTCGGTTCGGTTCGGTTTTTTGAGAAAACCGAACCAAACCGAACCGAACCGAAGTTTTTCGGTTTTTCCTGACTTTTTTTTTAAAAAAATATCAATTATGGGAACCCCTCTTTTCTCTATTTGTCCTCATTAATTACAGGAATTTCACATCAATAACAAAATCCGCTCTTTACATGTCCATATTTAAGCTTCGAATCAATCATTACATCCGGAAATCAAAGAAAAGTACTTAGCAGCTTCAAAATATAAACCAGCACTGCAAGAAATAGGAGGGTCCTTTTGCAGGTCCTTCAACTCCTTGTTAATCCGCTTCGAAGCCATCCCAAAATCAAGAGCTCCTGGAGCCTCTAATTCCTGCTTTAAGCTGTTCAAAACTAGAGTGGACAGAGAGATACAAGCTTTAATCTTACTGATGGTAACAGCTTTTAACATAACAAGTTACAAAAATATGTGTTAAAAGCCATAAGTTTGAGATTACTTCAATGGTATTGGAGTCATTATATCTGCACATATTTGAAAGCATGATGGCTAAAAGTACAAGGTCAGTAAGTGACCCCGCTTTATAGAACCCAAGGATCCACCTCAATGAGCTTATGGTTCTTTGATTACAAAAATTATCACTCATTTGAACTTTGAGATTCCAGATAGGCTGAAATCACCAAAGCTGCCTATGATGAATATGGGAGAGAAAATGACGAGAAAAATGAGCTTCAGGTTTTCTAATGAGGGATAGAAGGATAAAAAGGGAAGACCTGTGAAGATTGATGTCGATGACAGCATTCCAGAAGTTCCTTCACCATTCACAAAAAGAAGGAAGACCTCTGCTCAAAGAGAAAGTCCATAGATTCTGTTGGCAAGGTTGACTATAGAATTCACTAAAGAGTTGAATATGAGGGAGGCTGAGCAATCTGATGATCTAGACAATCATATTGATGAATATCAACCTAGTGACAAGGATGATGATGAAGGAGTAGAAGAAGTTGAAGAAGTTGACAGAACAAAAACGCCCTCTGGTCAGCAACAAGAAAGCACCGAGGCTGAACATACTGAACAGGATAAGGAGAAATCTGCTGAAATGGAGATAGGAAAATCTACTGAAGATACACCTGTTGATGCACCTCTAATTCAAGGGGACAAGGACACTGAGGTTGATGTTAACCTCACTAAAAGCTCTGAAGATCTAGAAACTATCCTTTCAAAGATAATAGCAGATATTTTGGGGGAGAAAGCAAGTTAAGAAGTGCAAGAATAGATTGGTGCACCAGCAAATCCTGATGAACCTTTGACTGAAGATATATTAGCAATTTCTACTGAAGTTCCTGTTGAAATGATCCAAATAGTGAAGTTCCTGATATTCTAGATATTCCTGCTGATGTTGATCAAGATGTTGCTAATGCTCCAGACATGCCTGTTGGAGACACAAGCACAACCCCCCACTGGTGAGCAAATTCAACGTGGTGATGTACCTGATCCTAATACTAACCAATACAGTATTGGCAATACTTGCATGAGTCATAAACAGAGGATGCTCAGTGCTGAAGAGCAAAAAAGAGAATATATTCAGATGATCATGGCACTTTGGGTTGAGGTAAAGCCTGATAATATACCTGTGATTGATAACACTAAAGACAGGATTTTCTCAAATATTTACTCAGTATGAAGGAGAATTATGCTACTATGACTGAAAACCTGAAGAATCTCAAGTTGCTCTTTGGCACTTAGATGCAAGAATTCCAGAAAGATATGGGCAGAAGGATGAAAAGACTTGAACGCATAGTGCAAATAATGCAATATTATGTTCTAGTCGAACTGCCTCTTGAAGCTTGACCATCAAATCTTAGACAAGGGAAGGAAAGATCTATGTAAGCCGTCCACGATCAGACAGCAAGGTTTCTGAGTCTATGACATATCAATAAGTAGCAGCAGACAACATAAATAAAAAGATAAAGGTAGAAGTTCTGAGCCTTCGTGAAGTCAACTAACTCAGAAAAATCATTAGCCCCAAATTGAGAATAAAAGTTATATATTGACCTTAGTCAGACTTCTGTTTCTTTTTAATCAAATAGCAGCATCTAGGTTCTAAATTAATCAAAATATCAATTTTTTTTCCTATTGACAAGACACACAGGAATTTCATTTAGCAGAAATGTCGCCACAGTAGACAGGAACTGAATTGCCCATCCTTCAGAAGATTTAAACCAATAAATGACATCCAACACCTCAAATAAAATCCTTCTTGGGCTTTATTGAAAGAGAATTAATAAAATCATATATCCCTCATAGCATAGCTGGAAGAGATAAAAAAAGAAGAAGTGGTCAAGAGGGAAAGTACGATTCACAGAACATAATAACACAATATGCTTATTCCTTAACAGGTGTCATTTGTAAGCTACAACCCAGAAAACAACGGCATAAGCAACTTGATATTACTAGCCTGTGAGTAGTGATGAGTGTAAGAAAACTGGAAGGTACCTGATGTTTTCTGTGAAAGAAGGATTGGCAATTACTTTAGTGGACAATCATTGAAAAGCAGTTGCATATTCTTTAATTACCTCTACATTCAGGGGAGTGAGAAATTTTGAGGGTGCCTTAGGACAAACTATGCTAGATTATACTTTCCAGGCTATTAAATTCTTCATTGTAATTGAGCTGCAATAAATTAGTACGTCTGGCCTGTTTGATTTAAGTTTTAATTAGCTGTGTAACTGTTAGTTGCAGTAAAAAAGAATTGGAGAAATTTTTAGGAGAATCGAATTGACTTTAACATGCTATGCAGTAGCACTGCTTATAATCTGGGCCTGCTTATAAAAGAAAACAAGTGCTTGTACAATCATCTGTTTCCTAAATGCATTTGTTTACCCTTCAAACCTTTCAAGGATCAGTATGCTTGGACCTGAAATTAGGTAAAAATTAGAAGTGGTAAATGTAGCTGCCTTTGGTCTGAGAAGCCCCTTCTATGATTGTTTTTCCCATCCTTGTTTTTGTCTTCTATTCCTCATTTTCTGGTCTTATTGTTTTGGGAGCATTCTTGTTGTATTCTTCAGAGAACTGGAGTTAGACATTATCATTTAAAAAAGCAAACCAGTTGTTTTCCTGGCCATTAACCTTACTTATAGGATGTGTTGCTTATGCACGCATGACAATCATATTTGGACAATATCTGCTTAGGTCTGCCTTGCTTCATGTAGGGCCTTACATCAAGTCATTTTAGTTTTGTTGAGTTCAGCATCCATCTTCCTTACTGGTATATGCTTAAGTTAGAGGGTTATGTTCTTAGTTTAACCTTTTAAATGATTTGCATGAGAAAGCCCAGCTATCAAAAGCATGGTTGGATCTAGCCATCTCTGCTTACATGCATAGAATTCTCTTTCCAAAGGACTGCCTATTAAGGCAGAAATAGAAGCTTTACAAACTTATCTTGAAGGTATAGACAAAGATTCAGTTTTGGATTTGGTCTTATCATCTCTTCCAGAAGAAACAATTTCCCATGGCACTGATACCGTGCTGCAATTGAACCATCAGGTGAGATATTTTTGTTACCATAATGATTTTGAAATAGGTGGGTTTATCAATGCTGTAATTCTTCAGAACTTAATACTGTCTAACCTCTTGTGAATTTTCTTTAAGAAGATTGCATTGATGGAAAAAGCTAATAACCTATCCTTACTTCTAATTATAGGGGCCACTTGATCTAACGATACATCCATGTTTGTTGGATTCCCTATGTGACTGTTAGGCTGGTTGAAGGGAGCATAATAATAGCTAGTGGGATGAGTTAAGAGTTCCCTTGTTAACATGCTTGAACTTTTCTGTTTTCCTAAATTTTTGCAGCAAATATGGTACTCTGTTTCTCAAAGTTCAAACTATTTTGTCCATTCAGCACGTAGCTCTTCCTTGGCACTTTTGCTTGGTATGGAACCTGTGCACTGTAGGGTGTTCAGTAAAGCCTCACCCTACTTCTCTCTATTCTCTCATGTTTCCTCCTAGTATAATAAGACCAACTTTACCCACAAGATGCCCCTCCCTTTGCTTCTTCATTAATGATTCCAGCTTCACTCAATGAAATGCTTCTAGTGGGAAGAAAAGGAAGGGTTCTGCTTTGGTGGTCTAATCTCTATCAAGAAAATGTGACCAGTGGTTTCTCCAGAGGAATGCATGAGATTTATCCACAAGATTAACCTTCGTGCTTGGTGCTATCACCTAGCTTCTAAATATGTTGCAAATTGTATTTCTCTTTGTTCATCATGCAACCTGATATGACTGTCACTATTGGAAGGCAGTGCAACTAGACCTACTCACGAATCATCTTAATGAAAGCAGAACAAATAGAGAACCGAACCACCTTTGATTCGGGACGTGAATGGTCTACCAATTGAGATCTAAGAATATATGCGTTTCAAAATAGTGATGTTTCTTTGGCGAACTTCCACAAAATACAGAATTTAAGTCATATCCGTGCACAAAACAGGACAAGATGACAAGACCGTACTAGCCCATCCTGGCTCTCATTCTCACTTTCAAGATGCACATATTGTAAAACTATAGAGAAAATTCACAGAAAAAAGGGCTATCCTAATGCCAACAGTACGCATGTGGGTTACAATTACAGGGGAAGAATAATCATTCTACTAAGGAAATAAACAAGGCGACACCCATACCCATTACTAGCGAAGTTAACTGAACTAATGTACTCTTCAACGTTACATGCCCGCTGTTATTCATTTCTGCGCATTCAGTGAACTATATACAAGCAAGCTAGTAGAAACAAAAGCATCGAACGTGACATTACCAATATCTCAGTAACCATTAACTCAAATCAATTTAATTGCATAAAATTTATCTTTGAAAGAGTAAAGGAATCGAAGGAGACGAAAGAGAGTAAACCACAGTGCTTGTGGATCATAGAAAACTATGAGTCAAGTACCTGAATCGAGCTCGGATTCGGGCTTGATGTTAGGGTTTTGGCTTCGGGAGGACGAACCCAGAAGTGGGATCCGACATGGGTTCGGAGGAAGAAGGTGAGCAGAGCCGGGCGTGGGTGACGGACGGGAACCGTTCGGATCGAGCGAGAGACGAAGACGACCAAGTGAGCGAGAGAGTGAGAGAGAGAGACGGAGATGGGTCAAGTCGGAGGCGGAGGTGGAGGCGATCAAGTCAGAGGCGGAGACGGCTCGCGTCGGAGATGGAGGCGGAGGCCAATCGGCTGGAGACAGAAGTGGAGGCGGAGGCTGATCGCGTCGGAGATGGAGGCGGATCGTGACAAAGACGGAGGCAAGAACGACCAAGCACGAGAGATAGAGGGAGACTATCGAGAGAGAGATTTTGAGTCAGAATTTTTTATTTGCTAATTTTTAATCGGTTCAATTTGGTTAACCGATTTGTTTCGGTTAACCGAATTGGAATAAGACATATAATTTGATTTTTTGGTTAACCGAACCGGAAACCGAACCAAACCAAAAATGCACAAAATTTCGGTTTGGTTCGGTTCGGTTCGGTTCGGTTTCCGGTTTCCGATTCGGTTACTGACACCCCTAGGCGAAAGTGATTAAAACACTTGTTTGCTTAGGTGAGGCATGCTACTTTCTTTTTACCACGGACCTAAGATTAATATCGATCACTCGAGGTTTAATTGGATGTATGCTTAGTTGGAATTTACTGCCTAAAACAGATCACTTGGGATTCTCTACCTAAACCAATTGTATATTAACCAGTACTTCTAAATACAACATGCCAATGATATGGAAAAAATTGAATATTGCTGTTGAAGTACATAAATAAGTAAAATGACCATAACACATTGTGAAATCATCGATGGATAATATAGCACGTATGTTGCACGTGTATTGCATGTATATACCACGTTGCAATTTTTAGATAGTTCTAGCGCAAATGGATTACGAAAATGTGTAACACCATCGAATATGTACACTTTGGCAAATGAGTGTTCCAATCACTTTTGCCTTGCTTGCATTTGACTTGATTGCAATCAATTCTTGCCTTTAAATGAATTAAAGAAAATGTGAGTGAATAGACTATTTAAACCTATTACCTATTGAACTCTACTTCCAAATACATCATTTGAATGATAAGGTAAAAAAATGAATACTATTGTTGAAGTACATAAACGAGTCTTAATATAGAACCTGAAGATCACTGGAAAGAGAAATGTCACGGTGGGAAGCAAATTGCTGAGTGCAACCGCAATGGTGGGTGTCGAATTTTTCAGACCAACAAAATAAAAGACTTGGTTCATGAACACCCTGCAAATTTTCAAAGGAACTTGAAGTTTAGGAGCATGATTTTGATGTATTAGGACATATATTGGCAAAAAGTCACTAATTTGAACAATATGGCTACCACATCTAATTCCAAACCAGTACCAACTCAAAGAGAGAACTTACCTAGTGATGGAACATGCAAATATGTGAAGCAAAATTGTCCATGTGATATGGGGTCTTGTGTTCCTTAATTTACAATCAATAAGCAATCTCGTACCATTCAATCAATTTGAATTAAAATCAAATGAAAATTTCAGAATTGACAAGCTGGTGATTCTGTAGAAATTGGCAAGCACAAAATAAAAATCAAACTATTGAGTTTCATTTCAAAAGAAACATAATCTCAAATACTAGTACGTGATTTAGCTTAGCATTTCACTACTTGCATTCTCACAAGAACCATGTTTACTACCCTCACGTTACACACTTGCATGACGCACAAAAAATGTCGCACCCAATCAGGAAACTTCCCTCTCACAGAGGGTCCCAAAATGTACACTTCAAAAGATCGATTGATTTTCCTCGCCTTAACAGGACGACCTTGTGTATAAAGCATTCATTCAAAAAAGGGATAGACCTTACTTCAACAGGGTGACGTGCCTTAGTCACAAATTCAACCGCACAGTTAGGTTCCAGGAAGAATAATTCCGTTATTTTTGGTCTATTCACGATGAAATAGGTAGTCCTTAGTTGGCTAAAAGGTAAATTGAGATCAGATATGTTAGTAGAATTTGCCCTTCAAGGCTGCTACGCACCTGCTACGCTTGTCCTAATCAAGCCAAGACTTTATGCTCTGCTCTGCGCGCTTTTGCTTTGCATCCAATCCCGGCATAGCACTTTGCTTTCGGTTCTTCGGAGGAAACCTTACCAGACCACCACCTGCCTTCGTTGCTTGTGTGCTTTTTCATACATAGACGAACAGGGCCTACAGAAGTCAACCTTTCTACTAAAAGCCCAATCTACTAAAATAGGGCTACATCAAGTTGGCTTTGCCTCAAGCCCATCATTGGGAGTACCGTTGTATTTGTTGGACCGCCCTCTTTGACGTTGTATTTGGGCTGATCAGGAAGGCCCACTAAAAGCCACCACTCATCATAGATACAGATGCAATGATCTTCCCTCTTTCTATCTTTCCTGTTGTATGATCTCAATGGTACTAATTATGAATACGGAGCCGTAGTTCTACTATCTCTTACCAATACAGGACTTTTTACATATGGCATTTAGCTTAATCCCGCAAACACCCTACCGACTAGTTTGCCATATGACTAACATTGGTATAGAAATTTTACCTCTCTCGGAGGAGAGCAAGTGGGGTGGTGACAGCCGCGGCGAACGCCTAGCGATATGTCACGAGCACAAAGGGGTTCGTGCCACTATCCAGAGCCAGCTTTGACGTGATATTCATGTCGGTGAATCTGAGCTGGACAACAACCATGGCCATGAAGGGAAGGAAATAGATGCTCGCCATTCTCCTTGCATTCTCTCGAGGTTTTCTACTCAAGAACTAGTTTTACTTAATGGAAGATCTCGAGCCACCTAGGAAGACACTCTACAAGCATTTATTTCTCTCTCTCTTCTCCCCTATTCGGTTCTTTCCTAGAAGCACAAAAGCAAACCTTCTTTGTCAAATTTTTGAACATTTGCTGGATTTTGCCACTTCGCATTGATTGAGATGAATCGCTTCGATGTTCAGTCAAACAAGCAAGCGACAAATTTAAACTCTATTTGCTTAGGTAGGCACGCCACAATCTTGTCCATTAATATCATAAGCACCGACAAGAAATTAAGTTCATAAAAAGTTGGAAATTAACTAGTACTTCTAAATACAACATGCCAACGGTATGGAAAAAAATGAATATTGTTGTTAAAGTACATAAATAAGTAAAATGACCATAATACATTGTGAAATCATCGATCGATAATATCGCACATATGTTACACGTATGTTGCACGTATATTGCACATATAGACCATGTTGCAATTTTTAGATTTTCCACCACCCACCACCCATGGGCCAATGAATATAACGGTCAAAACAGAGACTCCCAATGAGAGCTTGAGGGAGCCAGTTCAGCCATCCCATACCCAGAAAGGCCTGCTAACTACAACAGCCCACCACCCACAGGCCAATGAATACAACGATCAACACAAAAACTCCCAATGATAGGCTCAAGGGAGTTCGGCCATCCTAAACCTAGCAAGGCCCGCTAACTACAACAGCTTACCACCCATCACCTACAGGCCAACGAATACAACAATCAACACAGAAACTCCCAATGATGGGCTTGAGGGAGCTAGTTTGGCCATCCTAGACATAGTAAGGCCTGCTAACTACAACAACCCACCACCCACTTTCTTCATGATTTCCATCACGAAACAAGCTGCCATCAGCCATCACAGATACAGAAGCAAGCGTTTAGTGAGGAAGAAGCTGTGGGGAGTGTTTTTACCTCTCTCGAAGGAGGGTAAGCAGGTGGTAGCCGTAGCGAGCACCTGCCAGTATGTCATGAGCACGAAGGGGCTCATGTCGCTGTCCAAAGCCAACTTTGACGTGATATTCATGCCAGCGAACCTGAGCTGGACGACAACCATGGCCACAAAGGGAAGGAAATTGATGCTCGCCATCTCCTTGTGTTCTCTCAAGGTTTTCTCCCCATTCTTCGGACCGGTTTCAGAGAGAAAAAATGGTGGGTTCAAGGAGTGAAGAGAGGACAAGTGAGAGAAGGAAGTTGCAGAGAGCCTGTGGAGGGAGAGAGGGCAAGTGAGCGGAGGAAGTTGCAGAGAGCAATCAGAGGGAGAGAGGGCAATAAAGCTAATGCTCCCCCACTCATCGTCCGTCGATTACTTTCCATTCCCAAATATGGCATGACTGGGAACCGTGTCAGGGACTTCTCTTATGGAAAAATTCTATTCAAGAACTCTTTTATCTATTCATTAACGTCATCAACACAATGGCAAGAACTTGAAGTTTTACTTAATGGAACTTTACTCTTAATGAGACTCCTCCGTTTAGCGAGATCTCGAGCCACCTAGGAAGCGACACTCTACACGTATTTTATTTCTCTCTCTTCTATTCTCTCTCTCCCCTCCCCTATTCGTTCTTTTCTTCTCTGAAGAAGGAAGCACAAAAGCAAACCTTCTTTTTTCGAATTTCGAACGTTTGCTAGATTTGGCTACTCTACAAGTTGGAACTTTGCAAAGTCAAGGCCAAGAAACCATATCTTCTCCTAGTAAATTTTGACACTAATCTTTGAATATGCACATCACCTTCGACCATAATATATTGTGAAATCATTGATGGATAATATTGCACGTATGTTGCATGTATATTGCATGTATAGACCACGTTGCAATTTTTAGATAGTTATAGCGCAAATGGATTACAAAAATGCATAACACCATCGAATACATACATTGGCAAACGACTATTCAAATCACTTTTGCCTTGTCAGCATTGGACTTGGGGCCCGTTTGGTTCGATTTTGGGGAAATGACTTAGAGAAAATGCAAATACCTTTAACCTAATGAGGCTTTCTGAAATGCTATTGTGTTTGGCAAATTATAACTTTAAAGTACATTGGAAAATAGCATTGGCTTAAATGCTTTTTGATAATACCACATTTGCAAAGGTTTTTTTTTTCAATCTAGTGGAGCTCCATTGTCGGCCAACTGCCGGCGGCCAGATCTGACTGCGGGGGAGCTCGCCTAAGGTTGGACAACCTTAGGCGTGGCAATCTGGCCACCAAGTAGCCTCCCCTAGATTGCGCGACCCAGGTGTGGTGGTTGGTCGAGCGACCCAGACCCAGGCGCGGTGGCCAAATTTGGCCACTGCCCGCCATCGCATGACCTAGGGGACGCCGCTTGAGGTCGCGCGACCTCAGGCATCACCCTAGGTTGAGTGACCAAGCTGCGGTGGCTGGTCGCGTGACCCAAACCCAAGTGTGGCAGCAAGATCTGGCTGCCACTTGACGAGTGTCTATTGGGTTGTGCGACCTAGGGCGTCGTTCATCAGAGGTCGTGTGACCTTGGGGAGGCCGCCCAAGGTCGCACAACCTTTGGCGACGCCTTGGTCGCGCAACCTCGAGCGAGCAACGGCTAGGCGGTGGTCGCCTGAGATTGTGCGGCAGCATCTCAGGCGGCGATCATTGACTCTAGAGGCTCTATAGTGCATAGAAGAGAAGACAATGAATAGTAGCATTTGCATTCTCAAAATACTGAAAGCCCAAAGCACCTCAAGACCTGCATTGGGCTTTCAGCATTTGGAATGCTAGCATTTGGCCAAGGGACCCTAAAAAATAGTTGCCAAACGCTTTGTATTTTCTCCTAGTAAATTTTGGCACTAATATTTGAACATGCACATCAGCTTCGACCATAATACATTATGAAATCATCGATGAATAGTATCGCACGTATGTTGCACATACATTGTACGTATAGACCACGTTGCAATTATTAGATAGTTATAGTACCATCAAATACATACACTCTAGCAAACGAGTGTTCCAATCACTTTTGCCTAGCTCGCGTTGGACTTGTTGCAATCAATTCTTTCCTGTAAATGAATCGAAGTAAATGTGAGTGAATAGACTATTTAAACCAATTACCTATTGAACTCTACTTCCAAATACATCATTCGAATGATAAGGTAAAAAAATGAATACTATTGTTGAAGTACATAAACAAGTCTTAATATAGCACTTGAAGATCACTGCAAAGAGAAATGTCATGGCGGGAAGCAAATTGTTGAGTGCAACCATGATGTTCTATCACAGGGTAAGTTGGCTATTGAGTTGGTACTTGTTTGGAATTAGATGTATTTGTCGTATTATTCAAACTACAAGTGACTCTATGCCAATATATGTCTCAATACATCAAACTCATGCTCCTAAACTGCAAATTCCTCTTAACTTTCATAGGATGTTCATGAATTAGATCTCTTATTTTATCGATTTAAAAAACTTCCATGCTCACTATCGCATGTACACTGAGCAATCTACTCCTAGCCACGACTTTTCTCTTTGTAATGATCTTTAGGTGCGCCATCAGTGCTTGTTTGTGTACTTCAACAACAGTGTTCATTTTTTTTCTTATCATTTGGGTGCTGTTTTTAGAAGTAGAGTTCAATAGGTAGTTGGTTTTAAACGTTCTATTCACTCACATTTTCCTTTGATTCATCTACAGGCAAGAATCGCTTGGATTCAAATCCAATGCGGGGAACACGAAAGTGATTAAAACACTTGTTTGCTTAGGTGAGACCATGCTACTTTCTTTTTACCACAGACCTAAAATTAATATTAATACTCGAGGTTTAATTGGATGTATGCTTAGTTGTAATTTACTGCCTAAAACAGATCACTCGGGATTTTCTACCTAAACCGATTGTATATTAACTAGTACTTCTAAATACAATATGCCAACAATATGGGAAAAAATGAATATTGTTGTTAAAGTACATAAACAAGTAAAGTGACCATAATACATTGTGAAATCATCGATGGATAATTTCGCATGTATTTTGCACGTATATTGCACATATAGACCACGTTGCAATTTTTAGATAGTTCTAGCGCAAATGGACTACGAAAATGTGTAACACCATGGAATACATACACTCTGGCAAATGAGTGTTCCAATCACTTTTGCCTTGCCCACGTTGGACCTAATTGCAATGAATTCTTGCTTGTAAATGAATTGAAGAAAATGTGAGTGAATAGACTATTTAAACCTATTACCTATTGAACTCTACTTCCAAATATATCATTCGAACGATAAAGTAAAAAAATGCATACTATTGTTGAAGTACATAAAACAAGTCTTAATATAGCACCTGAAGATCACTGCAAAGAGAAATGTCACGATGGGAAGCAAATTGCTGAGATGAGTCGCTTCGAAGTTCAGCCAAACACGCAAGCCACAAACTTAAACTCTATTTGTTCAGGCAAGCACGCCACAGACTTGTCCATTTATATCATTAGCATTGAACAAGAAATTAAGTTCATAAAAGGTTGGTTTAATGGAACTCTACTCGTGACAATCACGTTAGCGAGATGTCAAGCCACTCGGGAGGCGACACGTTGATTCTCGCAGCTGAAGAGTATGCATTAATTAATTATCTTTGTGTGCTCTTTTTTGTTTTGATAATTGATTAAAGTTGAGGCCTTTCCTTATTAATGGAATCATCGGGGTGAATTCTTATTACATCGCAATTTTATTTTGCTTTCAAGGCATCACATTACCATCGTAGTTTAAGCATCTAGAGAGTTCAATACCGATTAATTCCTTGCAAAAAGCAAAGTGGCATCATGTTAATTGTAGACTTAGAATGCTTCAAGATGCCGCAAACGCATCATGTTGATCGCAAACATAAATGCTTCAAGGTGCACCCTAGCTGTTTCCCATTAAACCGATGACGACTCCTTCAGATCTGGAGCCAGCATTGCCTTTTCTCAACGGACCATCCCTGACGTTTTCATTTCCTTTCTAACCTTGCTCTTCGATTCATTGTTCAACTAATAATCGCTTGAAGGTTCGACCAAAAAAATTTAAATAATTTGATTGAAGGAGGTAATGCAGCACTATTATTCAGCCGGTGGCGGTGCCCCGTGCTGGTTCTGCGCCGTCAGATATGATCTGTGATGATGGAGCGCCCCCTGTGGGTCGATTCCACATCCTCAACAACAGCTGGTGCGGTGAAATTATGGGGCCCTCTCTCTCTCTACTCGGAAACGAAAAAGATTTCGAGAAAATCTTCCATTTACAGAGGAGGCTTCGTCCTCCTTCCTGTCCAGTCCTCCTTCCCATTACTCCACGGCCGTTCTGGGATTATGACGTTAACAACAGGTCTGACTTGGTTGGAACATGTTTTCAAACCTATCTGCCGCCAAATCCTTGTTGCCCTTTCTTTCTCTCTCTCCGTCTCTCCGTCTCTCTCTGATGAATTGGGTACAGATTCGTCATTACAGTATTCGTTACGGTGCAAACACATGGCTACTATGTTAGAAAATCTGTACTGTACAAAATCTTTTATTTTCATTAACGGGCATACGAACAAATGAGGTCCACAAAATAATAACAACTGAAGTCCACAAAATTTGTTTGACGATGGCAAATTCATTTCTGCAAATTGTAACCCCAAGCTCCAAATGGATACGATGAGCACCCTACGCCTCTGCCCCTGCCCCACGAAGCCCATGTAAGAAGAGAAAGCAAGGTGTATTTCATGACGCGTTTATTTCAATGAAAGTAGTTTTCCAGAAAGTGTTTTCCGGACTTTCCGTTATTTGTTTTTCCAAAAATAATTTGATCAATGGAAAATACTTTCTAGTCAATATAAATATTATGTATTATTTTACAAAAATGAATTCTTGTGCATGGGAAGGAGAAAACACTTTCTCTTTTTATCAGATTTTTAGGTCTTTTCCTTTTTATTAGGTCATCTTTGTCTTTTTTTTTTATTCTCCAAAATCTTTTTTTTTTTACACTAGTATAAATTGTTAGTTTAAATGTTATTCAATCATTTTCCAAATGCGATCCAAACGCCTGAAAATATTTTCAATCACATATCATCAAACACAAGAAAACTAATTATTTTCCATGAAAATGATTTCTTGAAAAATATTTTAAAAAAATGATATGATTTTCGTGAAACAAACACACCCTTGATATGATTTTTTTCAAGTGATACAATCGCAAATCTTGAATGCACAGTGGACTCTGCACAGTCGAGGCTGAAAACCACATCTCTTCTAATAAAAATTCACAAATCTTTGAACACGCACCGTCTTTCTCTGGTTTTCCTCGTCACCTTCGAGTGCCGCTGAAGTGTACGAGTGAATCATCTTTACATGCCCTTTCTTTTCTTTTAATTGATTAAAGCTGATGCCTTTTACTTATTAATGAATCATCAGCGGTGAATTTCTAATAAATCGCAATTTGTTTTCAAGATTTCACATTACTATTGCAGTTTAAGCCTCCATGTCTCGAATTCTCGGGGAGAGTTTACTTGCACATTCAATTCCTTGCCTGGAACAAACTCCATCACCGTGCATAACCTCAACAGGATACATCAAATTGGATCATTATGCTGCGCAAGAGTCATCATGTCATCGCAAATGTAAATGCTTCAATATGCACCTCAGCAGTTGCCCATGAAACCGATGGCGACAATGTCACTATTCAGACACAAGTCTTCCAGGCAAGAAAATCAAGCTACTCGGTTTGATGGAATACCAAACATAAGCACACACACACCTCGGCAAAAAGCCAGGCATGGATTGAGATGAGTCCCTTCAAAGTTCAGCCGAACATGCCAGCTACAAGTTTAAACTTTTTCACCCCTAGAATAAAATCTCTTACTATGAAAGGAAGCTCAATTCTGATTCATCTCTCCAAAGAAGCATCTGAATATGGAAACAATCCCTTCCTACAATAACAAGAAGTCAAGCTAAGTTCAATTACAACTCCTGGCTGCTTAATCAAAGGCCACTAGACGGCAAACCAGTTTTGCCTAACAAGTACATGGGGTTCACCCTCACCGCAGAGTTCCATATGGGTTAGAACAGGGGTACGTCGATCATTGGGAATCCATATGTTGCCACATTCAAATTATCTAATGCAAACGGCTAATTGATGCATTCCCGTATCAGTAAACATCTAAATTTCTTGAAACCAAGAACTGGCGTGACAAAGGTATCAATTTTTTTTCTGGGTAAACCTCTGCATCTTCGCAGCTTCATAGATTAAGATCACCAGAAAGGCTGATAGATAACCCACCAATTCCAAAGGCAGCTAATTTAAAGATACACTAGAACCGATGCACAAGATTGGACAGAAGCAGAGAACTTCAAAGAATGCTGAACACAACCAATGCTGACCGACATTAACAAGCAATTTCATCTACTCTGCACCGGAGCAGGCACCGGAGCTGCCATCGCCTTAGCGGCCGTGGCCTTGGACTCCATGAGCCGCCACATGTACCAAGACCCAACAGACCTATAAGGTCTCCACTTCTCGCAAAGCTCCTCCATCTCCAATGGCTTAGGCAGCTCCTTGAGCTCGTGCATCGCCTGCAAGCCCTTCCTCACCCCAAGATCACCCACGGGCAGGACGTCAGGCCTGCGGAGCGAGAACATCATGAACATATGAACCGACCAGACCCCAATTCCCTTGACCCTCGTCAGCGCGCTCAAGAGAGCCTCGTCTCCCATCTCGAGAATCGATTCGTCCGACAGCGCGCCGCTCCTGTAGTTCTTGGCGAGGTCGTGGAGGTACCTGGCTTTGCGGCCAGAGACCCCGGCCTGCCGCAGCTGCTGGGGTGAGAGCGCGAGGAGCGAGTCGGGCGAGACGCCGTCCTCGCCGTTGGCACCGCCGCCACCGAAGAGCGCGAGGAAGCGCGCGTAGATGGTCTGGGCGGCCTTGGTGGCGAGCTACTGGTAGAGGATGCTCCTGGCGAGGGGCAGGAAAGGGCGGGCCGAGGAGGCGAAGGTGGAAAGGGCTGGCACCTACGTGATTGGATCGTGGTGGAAGAAGGACTACGGCTGGATCGCTGCAAATTCTTCGGGTGAGGAAACCTTATCACTGTCAATAACTTAACTTAAAGGGTGTGTTGGGCAAGGATTCTACTCCTGAAAACAATTTCTGATAAGAAATTATTATTTTGATTATACTTCTGAAAATAATTTCTGAATATTTAAGGTATTTGATAAACTGTTTAAAATTTTTATTTTGGGAACGAGCGGCCAGGCGAGGTCCGGCGAGTTAGTATGTATATTTCAGAGGACTAAAAGCACATGGGTTATAAATTTCTTTTTTTGTCTTTTCTCCTCTTCTTCCTCTTGGCTGCCACCACCAATGGGGGCCAACGAGCGGCCAGGCGAGGTTCGGCGAGCTCGCCAAAGCATTGCCAAGCCATCGGCGAGGCTCGACCTCACCCAGATCTATGAGGTTGAGCCTCACCGGTGGCTAGGTGAGCCTCCAGCGAGCTTGCCAGACCTCACCTTGGCCTGGCGAGGCTTTGACGAGCTCGCCAAACCTCGCCCAGCCACTTGCCGGTGGTGGCCCAGGGGCGACGATGGGGCTGTGACGGGTAGGAGGAGGAAGAGGAAGAAGAAGAAAAGGAAGAGAAGGGAAAAAAAGAAAAGAGAAAAAATAGAGGAAAAAATTGATTCTCAAAATTGTTCCCGAGATCGAGAAACAACTTTTTTTTCTTCTTGATTTTACTCCAAATCTATTTCCCAGAACAAATTTGTTCCCGAAAACAAAAATTTACCAAACGAATTTCTATTTCAAATATATTTTCGAGAACAAAAGAATATAATCAGTTGTTCCTAGGAGGGTTAACAAACACATCCTTAGTTACCCTACCATCTGATAATATGCCATCCTGTTCCTATAATGGTATTCATCAGGGGACACTTTTTTGAAGTTGGTTTTATGATTATTCATGGTAACTTTTTTTTATCCGAGTTAGTATGTATATTTCAGAGGACTAAAAGCACATGGGAATTGTGAATCTGCAATGAATTAAATAATTGTCTTAATTGGTGATTTAATACTCATCATCTTCAAGATCTTAATTTTGTAATTTGAATATCAAACATAAGATTCCTAGCGATTTCTTGTCCAAATATCAGTAAGAACATATATTTTTACAATAAGAAATCTTTTCTTAAAAGGGAATTTCCTCGAATTCCCTGCAACCGCATCAACTGGGTACCACAATGGCAAACAATCCATCAAGCTCACGTCAAATGTCTTTAAGCTTGTAACTGAGCCCACTTGTAATTGATCCGTAGGTTCACGGATTAGTACAATCCATTCATAGGCACAAATACGTGATTTTTATATAAGTTAAAAATATAAAAATGCAACAATTTTAAGCGAATTGCACATAGATCGATTTGATTCCCGATTCCCGATTTGCTGAATTATAGTTTTGATTCCATATAAATATCTCGACCAGATAATTATGCTTTTATTGATTTCATATCGAAAATGTAGATTTTTAATTAATTTTTTTGAGCCTAGCTTTCAAAACTATGCTTTTATCGATTTTGTGTTGAGAATGTAGGGTCCTAAATAAAAATCTTTTGAACCAAAGTCTCCTTGGCCTAATCTAAAGTTAGAAATCATAATCGCTGTTTTCAAATATGAAAAGTAAAAAACTGTATTTTCCAAAAATATAATTACATCGTTTGTTTTTGAAATAATTGAATTTATCATAGTTATCAAAATGATATTGCACGGGCCAATCGTTTGGGATCATGACTATGCGGTGACTTTGGCTATTTTGGATCGCTTGGGATTATTGGGGCCTAATTCAAGCCTTCTTCGGATCAACTGTGTGGCGACTCAGGCTATTTTGGATAACTTGGATTGTTGGGCCATGTAGCGACTTAGGATATTTTGGATCACTTGAATTGTTGGGCCTAGCCAAGCCTTTTTCGGATTAATCGATTACTCAACTCACTCGAATTGTAAAGAGAAAAAGTCTAGAGAGAAGCTCTAAAGAGAAAATGTAACCTAAATTGCTAAAATGATTGGATGATTACAAACGAGGGAAGGGCGGCCCTTCTTATACTTGAGACTCTCGGATTACAATCATTGATTGAATTTTGATTTAGTGGACGAGATTGTACTGCCCCACCTACCATCTATCAACATTTATACCAAGAAAATTCTAGATCACGTCACAATTATGGTATTGCCTGTCCTTGACGTTCCGGAAGCACTTGAATTCTCTCAGGAACATTTTGGTCGTTTTGGTCATTCTCCCTTGATCATGAATGCTTCATTGATCACGGAAACCTCAGATTCATGACAATAAGGAATTAGTTTTTTTTGTTTTTGGTCAAACAAGGTATTAATTTAGATGGTAAGAGAGTTCTCTTGTTGGTCTCGGTGGATGAGTGCACTATCAAGATCACCTAAGATGTGACCAATTAAGATGCATGGAATTTGATCCGAATATGACCTGACTGTTTATAAGGAGACAAAAAAAAAAGCCTCATCACTCGTTGACTTAGTTTGGTTATAGAATTCTGCATATTATCAGATTCATAAAAGTCATTCCTTTTAGAATTATTTTCATCTATCTTTATCATCTATTTTTTATTTTCATAATCTTATCATCTATTAGGCTAACATGAATGAGTAGGGGTGGAAATCTCTCCTTCCTATTTAATGCGTAAAGTTAAAGCAAAATCAAACGGTGTGGTATTTTTGTAATAAAATATTAAAATTCAAAGGTTCTATTAAATTTGAAACTGATTTTTTTTTATATGATACACGGCTTATGCATATACAAAAAATTCGAGGAAGAGCTTCTAAATGTTAGAAGAAGATATAATTTGGGATATTTAAACCAATATTTAAAAGAGAATTTAGATTATTATGGCACAAGAGCTATTTGTATTTAAATTTGAGATAGATATGGATATTCGTGGCACTACCTATTTGGGATTTTTGGTATTACGAAAATAAAGTTGAGGATAAATGTATCGTAGTGAGTATAGTTTTGGATTTTTATGACTTTTTTCCTAAAAAAATTTGAGGAAGAGCTTATATTAGAAGAAGATATAATTAGGAATATTTAAATCAATACTCAAAAGAACTTATATTATCATCGCATGAGAGCCATTTGTATTTAAATTTGGGACATGTATAGATTTTCGTGGCAGTACCTTGCACTTGTCATGATTATTTTCAATTTCTAATCTCGTACATTATCGCTAATTATGTGCTAGGAAGTTATTGCATGTAAATATATTCACAGAATCATATATAACAGTAAAGTTCCACATTTTGCTAATCTCTCTCTTATCCATTCGGCCACTTTTCACTCCCAATATTTCTTACGAACATCAAATTATTTGATGAATGTTAATGCTAGTTTTAATTTTCAATTAAACGTTTCACCACCAAAAACAAAATTCATGGAAGATAAGTGGGAAAAGTATTAGAAAAGTCATAAACTTATTGCATTGGTGGTAATTCAATCCTAAACCTTTTGACTTGATGCTAATTCAGTAATAAATATTTTAATGATGCCAATTTAGTTATAAACCTTTAGAACTAGTGCTAATTTAGTCATAAATCTTTTAACTGGTGCAGCAAACTTTGGCTAGATATTGTTGATGTTGACACTAACTAGCTTACATGGACAATTTTTTTTTATAATATTCTAATAAATTTTCCATTATTTTATTATTTTGTTATTTTCTTTGCTTTCTTTTTTCTTCCTTTAGGTGGTGGCTGGCCATAGGCAATGGCCGACAAGCTAGCCTCACCTGGCCATGGTGAGGCTAACCCTTGATAGGGTTCGGCCTCACTAGATCTGGCATGGGAAAGGTTAGACTTGACGAGGGGAGCCTTTGCCAAATCTGGCGAGGTCAACCCTCGTCCATGCTAGGGCAAGGGTTGATCTCACCAGATTTGACCTGGAGCCCTTGCACAACCGAGGGTTGACCTCACCAAGCCTAGGCTAGGACAACCTTGATAGATTTTATGAGGGGAGCCCTTGCCGAGGTTGCCTTCACCCAGGCTAGATTTGGTGAAGCCGACTCTTGTCGAAGCTTGGCCTTGCCATGTCTAGTTGAGGCCAGCTCACATGGCTGTGGCTGGTAGCTGTCATTGCTTGTGGCCGATGGCCAAGAAAGGAAGGAGAGAAAAAAAAAAGAAAGGAAAAAAGAACAAAGAAAAAAGAAATAAAAAGAAAAATCAGAAAAAATAATAATAAATTATTAAATTACTAAAATATTATTAAAAATTGTCCACGTAAGTCAGTCATCGTCTACATTAGCAATATTCAGTCAAAATGAGGTAGAAGGACTGGATTGGCACCAAGTTAACATATTTAGGGCTAAATTGTCATCATTAAATGGTTTATGACTGAAATAGTACCATTAAAAGGTTTATAACTAAATTGATTTAATGTAGTAATTTCTTAAAATAAGTTGTTCAAGTAAGTAATGACCAGACCTAAAGAGTTTCTTAAACATTAAGCAAGTTACTTGGCCACTCCCCAGTGAAAGTATTTAATATATATATATTTTTCCTTTTTTGTCATTATCGTCAATAATTTTTAGCATGCATAATATCTAAGGTTGTTCTTCATCGAGCGGAGAAAGTACCAGGTACAAATTTTTGTCAAATTGAATTCGTTAGACTTAACTGAAATAGACATGATATAAAGAAAAGTTTGAATATTATTAGGTTATTCACAAATTTTCTTTTATTTTCACTTAAGAGTTTCTACATTTCAGTGTCATATTTTTTGAATCTCAATAATATGTTAAAACTAAAAGAACATCTCTTATCATCCATTATTTAAGTTCTATTTAACATGTAAAATTAAAGAAACATTTGTTGAACTATAAATTAGTAATAAAACTCACGAATTGGTCTCTTATTCGATTTTTTTTTTATCAAACTTCAAATTAAGTACAAAACTCTGTCATGTGCCTTGTCACGTGGAAATCATAGAGGCTTTTTTTTTTTTTCTTTTTCGCAAAAAGGATTTGTTCGAGTGACATAGGGTATGTTTGATTCAACATTCTCAAGAGGCTTTTGACCTCCAAAGCCCCTTAGAGAGGTGTTGGACTGTTTGGTAACAATTTGAAAGGAGCTTTCAATTGAAATGCTTAAAACCTAATGTTAATAGGGACTAGCTTTGAGCTTTAAGCATTTAGCTAAATGCTAAAACTAATTTTTTTTCTTTCAAAACTATCCTCACAAATTTTTCATATTTTTGATTTTGTCCTTGATTAATTTTTTTTAAAAGGAGACAACCCTTCACCGATCCAGCGAACCAGATTTGGTGCTAGTGGCCCGAGGTTAGGCAACCTTTAGCGAGTGTTGCGTGACCCAGCCGAGGGCCACCGAAGGTCGCTTAACCCAAGCAGTGCGTTACCCAGGTGACCGCCGCTTGGGTTTGGCGGCCTAAGGTAGCCTTCACCTGGGTCTCGCGAGGGTCACACAATGGGGTGGCTAATGGTTGTGTGACCCTTGCAAGACCCAAGTGAGGGCCGCTTGAGGTTGCAAGACTTAGTCGGTGGTTGCCTAGGCGCACAGTTGGGGCAAGAGACCCTCGCCGAGGGTCACCTTAGGTTGTGTGACCTCCAGTGGCCCTCGGCTGGGTCGCGTGACTCTCATCAGAGGTCGCCCGACGGCCACTAATGTCAAATCTAGCTCGTTGGTGGCAATAGCCCTTTGTTAGAACGACGATGGTTTAGTTCAAGTTTTTTTTTTAAATAATAATAATAATAACAATGATAAAATATACCTAAAGTTCATTGCAAAATTTTTTTACTAAACACACATCCAATTCAAAGTCCATTTGCAAAATTTGTTTACCAAATACAATTTGCATTTCCCTAAAAAACTTTGGACTTTTAGCATTTGCATTATACTCAAAACTCATTTGCAAAGCTAAACCATGCACCTATAATTGAGTCGCATCACTAAATTATTGGTAGTGTCTTGCCTCAGAACAAGCATAGAGCCTTAGCGAATGGCAATACATGTAAACATAATATTGATTATTGATATGTGTTTTGTTGGGCAGAAAAATACTAGGAGTGTCATAATTTTCATATGACGCTCACTTTGGTGCAAAGACTTTTTTTTTGCTCACTTGAGTGCCACAAGTTTTAAAAAACGTTCACTTGAATGCCACTTCCGATTTAGCCTCTGGAAAAGCTGATGTGGCCACCAGAAAAGCTGACTTAGCAGCCGGAAAAGCTAATGTGGCTGCCGGTAAACGTGACCCTTGCTGGCCGTAAAGAAAACAAAAAACAAGAAAAGGCAAAAAGAAGAGAGACGAGATGAGGAGAAACAATGTTGTTTTATATGAAGAATCCATGTTAGTTGGTGAGGGTCATTGCTAGAAACCATGTCAGCATTGAAAATTATTAAAAAAATGGAAAATCATTAAAAAAAATTCATGTATACATTTTGGCTGGAAGTGGCACTTAATTGAACGATTGCACTTTGATTTGGCACTCAAGTGACAGAAAAAAAAGTTTTAGTATCAAAGTGAGCGCCGTACAAAAGTTATGTCATTTTTAGTGTTCTTCCCCCGTTTTGTTGACATATACCGATATTTTTGAATGTTATTTTTGTCTGCATTAGCATTGCCTTGTTGTGACCCTAAAGCAATCCTTGTGTTCAGGGGAAGCAGACTAATAGGTAATGGCGAAAGTGGATCAAAAGTCCTCAGTCGGTGCAAATTCTCCCGAAACCTTAGTTCATGTGATGTTGGGAAGGCTCATTTAGATTGATTAACCTTAAAAGTTTTATCTTATGTGAGAATCGCCATTAATCTATTAAGGTTAGCTATGAGACAAGTGAGACATATAAGGGTATCTCAATCCCTACGAAACTAGAGATATAAATATGAGGACTCTTCATTTTTTTTCTCCTTTTACTGGAATTATCATTGCGCTAAAAAAATGAAGTAGACATGGTTACTTATTTTAAGTTTTGAAGAATTTGAGATTCGACTGATTATTTGATGTCAAATATATCATTCTTTACAAATCAGGATTAACATTTAGTATTATCAGCAATCATAATGATTTTATTTATTATATATTTTTAAATATTGACGAGAGAGTTTTTTTGGGTCGAGGAAAAATAAGTGACTTTTCTGGCATAGAGGAAGTCAAAAAAGGGTTCCGGATTAACTCCATTAATGAACTCACCACCCGAAAAAAGTGTAGTTAATTAACATGTATGCGTGTTTAATATCATTTCCTTGATGGAATTCTTCATTCTTCTTTGGATTCAGCAAACAATTTGCGGGACCACTAAAACTTTCCTTTCTTTCAATTGATGCATTTTAATTGAAATGCAAATTTTCCGACAAAATGGTTAAGTGGGGACATTTTGTCAAACTTTGGGCCGCCACGTTAATGCCACTTCGTAACTTCTCTGTAAAATTAACCGGATTTCGGTCACTGTGCATCAATCGAAAGATTAGAAAAGTTATAGTGCACTCGGAAAAAAAAAATCGATGTTGAATGACGGGATTGAACTCTTTCAACGTTTAGTGACCACTTATGAAAACACGTGTTTTGAAAGTGTCTTAATTTTGGAGAACTATTAAAAATTGGGTCGCCCTTTTTCACTCATCAGTTGTCTTTGACGCTCCTTTTTACAACGTGCTGACTATATTACCCCATTTTTTTTTCATATTGTACTTGGAAAGAGTCAAAACTGAGGCCTATTTGAGATTTTTTTAATTGTTTTTTTTTCTTTCACTTTCCTTTTTCATAATAATGTTTTGTTAACAAGGGACTCCTAGATTTGATGATATTGCCATCTCCTATAATGATTCCTCAATGAGAGTATCAAGCTCTTTCTTCTTTTGGGTGGCGAGTTTTAGATGCATGAGTTATCTTCTTCACGTTTAGGTTTTGCTCATGTTACTCGTGGGCTCGAGTACCTTAAGATTCTCAAAGATCATTGCGAGAATCAAATGATTGCCGTAGAAAATTACATCTTGAGAAAGCTTGTGCCGGTATAGGGATGGTTCTACCATACATGCCAAAGATTTTGAGGGGCAATGGTGAGGTGGAAAGGAAGTTCGTGAGGCTTTGTGAAACCGCCCAATTGTTTGTGTGCATTAAGGTATCAAAGGAGGAAGTTGAAGAAGTGTTAGCAAGTTTCAACACAAGCAAGAACAAGAAGAAGGAAAGTGGAAGAAAAAGAAGAAACAAATTTAAAAAGGGAACCCAAATGGGCCCAACATTTAGAAGAGGAAAAAGTGAGGGGTAGTATGGTCAATACATTATAAGAGGGAGTGTTTGAGCCAAATAAGAAGTATACAAAGCACGACCTTAGAGATTTAAGTTAGTTAAAAGAGGAATTATAAAGGTTAGAGTGGGCGGAGAAACTTCTTGTTCTTGCTTAAAATTCTTATCTACCCATTTCTCCATTGCCTCGACAGCCACGGGACGAACCGCTTCTCGGGCACCTTCCCTTCCTAGGTACTGATCCCATCTTCAAACTCTTGCTAGGGAACAAGCTATAATTCGTGATCAGCTGCCGACCCTGGCAGAGAAATTTTGAGGGATCAGGCGACATTTGCCAATCGGGACCGGAATGTCGCTACAAGAATATGATCAACGCGAGACTCTGACAATTCTTACGGCTTGAGGAGGCAGGAAACTAGGAAAACTGACTGGTCTAGACAAAAATTTCGGGGTGCAGTAGATGTTGGCAAGTTGGCCCCTTTGGCCTAGATCAATGCAGCTATGAAGATGTTGAGGGGAGGGACCCTTGGCGAAGATCAGGCCGAGAGCTTAGGGTCCGAGTTTCGGAGGATGGTAACTGAACTCGGGATGGTCCGGGCCATCCAAATGTTTTGGGCATTTCACCGGAACTTGCCTGCCTCAATCTGCAGGGAAGGGAGAGGCAAGCCAAAAGGATTTTATCATGGTTCAAGAGTTTTCTCGACTCTGTCATCGATCATGGAAGAATGAATGAACAGAAGGAAAACTTCTCGCAGCTTCTCCTGCTAAATATTGCTAACACTAGCTTACTTTGCGACGATTTGGTAACTGTTGGAATAGGACATGGTGGTCGGCAAGACCGATTCTACTTCAAGGATGATGGAGCGAGTGATGGCAGAGTTGCATGTGATGAACAAAGCAGTAAAGGAAGTTGACCGAGGTGGAGAGATGGATCAAATGGTATCACTTTACTGAGGCTAAAGTGTAATCGACACCTCCATCAAGGCAGCGCTCCGCTTGCACCCGGCGCTGTCTCTATTGGTTGCTCAAGTACTGGATGCGTTCTGCACTGTTGGCGGATACGTGAAACAGAAGGGCAGAAGCGTACTCTTGAACGCAATGTCCAAACTCCGGGACCCCAAGATTTGGGACAAGCCTTCCTAATTTATTTAATCAAAAGTAAACAGCTGTTTTTCCATAGACATCGCTCCATTTTGGCTTGTCCATTTCTTTCCCCACCGGGTCATTCTGGTTTATTCTCTTCTTCTAATTACAAGCCGAGCTTCACAGCCCTTTCTATGCCTAAATTGATACTTTGGGACTGGAAGGTAGACTAGTGTCATATGTCGAGTCATTTTATAAGATGTTTGATTAAATATATTACATGAGCCAAGCCCAAGTTATCCAGTAGCTCGATCACATATTTATTCTTAAATTTTCTTCAATCGAGCTAGCATGGTTTTATCATTAATTTAGTTAGCATGCACGAACTTCACGAATTTCTTGTTGGGATTGAGCATGTATACATTTATATGTTGGCGACATAAATTATCATATAGAAGTTCATAAAAGGCACAAGAATGTAATTAATATATTGAATTCTCTAAGGTCTAATTCCGTATCAAGATCAAGCGATCAAGCGAGGTTCTTGTAGCATAGTTGTCTGGCGCATAATGTCTTAGATGTTTTGTACCTTTAACAATATGCATTTTAAAATGTTAAATAATTTTTTTTAAAAAAAATAAATTTTTGAATAGTTGAGGGTGAAAAAGAAATTGGAGTAATTCAGAGTTTTGATTTCTTTTGGCCCAGTTGAGAGCATGATTGGAACTGAAAATTTTAAAAGTGAAATGCGCTCTCTCCTTTGGGAGATCAGTAAAAATGTCGATTATGAAAATGGTCAGGGAATAAAATCAGATTCTTTGTTTTCTTTTTCTTTTTCAAAAAAAATTCACGTCATAAAATAGAATCACACTTTTGACCAAAAAAATAGAATCACATGTTTGCACGAAACTTTTGTCCATCCGCATTTTGAATGGGAAGTGGGTGGAAGTTTTAAATAATATAATTAACTATCTTCACCGTGAGGATGCTTGTCACTTTAAATAAACATAAAGGCATGGTTCATTCAAAATTCCGTGAAAATAGCCCTATCCATATCTTAATTTTACTGTTCAAAACTGGTTAATCAACGCACATGTCCTCGCAACAATGTCTTTTAAGAATAAGTAGGTGTAATTCATTAAGGTAAAAAAAATGTACTGCTTTTTTCAATAAAACCAGAAGGAGAGAAAACTGCATCTAAATAATGGATTGCCAACGTCGAATGCTTCTTCATTGATTTAGTGATTTAGTGGACGGTCACGTTGTTCTTTGGAAGCTTTTAAATTTATGTCGGTCTGATATCATCTCCATGTTCCATGTTTTAACCATATGCTTCTTCATAACTTATACAAGTATGTTTGATTCAACTATGCAAATGAACTTTGAGTGTAATACAAATACTGAAAATCCAAAGCTATTAGGGAAAATACAAATTATATTTGGTAAAGTTTATTTGCAAATGGGCTTTGAGGGTATATATATTTTTGGAAAACTGAATTAAATCCTTCATTAAACTGACGAAGGGTTACGGCTTCTGGCGAGGGTTGTGCAACCTAGTCGAGGGCCGTTGAAGGTTACATGACATTGAGTGACCCTTGGCGAGGGTTGTGCAACCTAGTCGAGGGCCGTCGAAGGTTACATGACATTGAGTGACCCTTGGCGAGGGTCGCTCAACCCAGGCGATGATTGACCCAGGTGTCGTGTGAACCGAGCGATTGCTGTCAAGGTTGTGTGGTGCCTAGGTTGAGCGATCCTTGCCAAGAGTTGCTCGAGGTTGTGCGACCTCCGGCGGCCCTTGCCTAGAGTTGAGCGACCTCAATTAACAACCTTTAGCACTAGATCTGGCTCGTTAACGACCGTAGCCCTTCGTCAGAGCGATGAAGGGTTTCCTCCTTTTTTAATTAAAAAAATTGACCAGTAGCAAAATTGAAAATATGAAGAATTTCTAAGTATAGTTTTGGAAGGGAAAAATTAATTTGAGCATTCGGCCAAATGCTAAAAGCCCAAAGTTAGTCACTTTTAGTGTTGGGCTTTCAGCATTTCTAAGGCTAGTTTTCCGTTAAAAGTCATTTCCAAATTGTTGTCAAATGGTCAAGCATTTTTTTAAGGGGTTTTCAAGCCTAAAAGTTCTTTGGGAATGTTGAACCAAACACACCCGTACATAATGTCCGAAATTTTCTTCGGGTTCAATTAATTGGAAGCTGTGCACACGCACAATTGCGTGTGATTTTTTTATTTTATTATTCTTTTATGGTCTTTCGTTTTCGTTGAAGCAATGTTTAAATTTTACCAAGATCTCTACATCAAAATTCACCTTATGTTGAGCTCCTAGGAATATTTTGGAGGGCGCTTGGTAAAGACTAAATATCTCCTACTAATTTATCTACAATTCATTTAAATTATACTTGAATTACATGTTTGTACTCATTTAGGGTTTGTGTGACAACACTTTTGTTCCTGGAAACAATTTCTACCTAGAAATGATTCTTTTTATTCTGTTCTTGAGAATAATTTCAGAGCATTTGAAGGTGTTTGGTAACTATCGAAAATTTTTACTCCGGGAATAGAAATGCATTTGGTAAAAAAAATTATTCTTTTGATTCTTTTAATTTTTTAGTACTTTTTTTTATAATTTTCTTTTTTTTTCTTTTTTCTCTCATTTTTCCTCTTGGCCGCCGCCACCGGTGGTGGCCGGTGAGCGGCTGGGCGAGCTTGCCAGGCCAGGGCGAGGTTCGGCCTCGCAGATCTGACTCGACTTGCCCGGCCTCGCATCACTTGGGTGAGGCTCCAGCGAGCTTGCTGGACCTCGCCCTGGCCTAGTGAGGCGCTGACAAGCTTGTCGGACCTCGCCCAACCACTCACCGATGGCGGCTCAAGGGCGGCTTAGGGGTGGGAGGAGGAAGAGGAAAAAGAAGAAGAAAGGGAATGGGAAAAAAAGAGGAGAGAAAAGAGAGAAAAAAAAATTGATTCTCGAAATTGTTCCTAGGAGTGAGAATCAACTTTTTTTTGCTTCTAGATTCTACTCCAAACCTGTTCCGGAGAACAAATTTGTTCCTGAGAACAAAAAATTTACCAAACGCATTTCTGTTCTAAATTCGCTCCCGGAAACAAAATAACAGAATCAGTTGTTGTCGAAAGCGTTACCATGCAAGCCCTTAGATATCTTTAAAGCATTAAGGGGAGGCAATGCATACACACAAGTGATTATATTCCCTATCCTGATTTTTATTGAGAAATTTTGTTTTGTTTATCAAATGAACTATATCCATGATATTTCATTTTTGGTTCAATAGATACCAAACTTATTGAGAAAACCCAAAAAAGTGTGATTTGAAAAAGGAAAAAAGAGGCACGGAGTTCACCAAATTATACTTTAATGTATCAAATATTTTCTAATTGAACGTTTAGATGTTTTAAAAGGGAATTAGGAAAAGAAGATGAAAAATCCCTTAAAAATAGGAAAAAGTTTATACATGAATAATTTTGAAGGAATCTTTAGTTGCAAGTTTATCTCATTCATATATCTTCTCAGAACTCTAATACCGACAAGTTTGTTGGCTTAGATAACAAGTGAGTTTTCTTCTCTCATTGTAGTCTCGTCGTGTTCGCCGTCTTTACGGTCGCTTCGCTCTCGGTCTCCGACTTCAACGCGTCGGGTTCAGTGTTGACGGCGAACTGGGAGTCGAGTGTCTCCCCCTCTTGAGTCATTATTTATTTTTAAATTATTTTTTTATTAGATAAAGCTTCCAACCAAGTCATTTGATTTTCGTAACTATCGTCCAATATTTGACAAATTAATATATCATTTGGAAGTTTTTACTTATATAATGAATATCGTATGTGAATAGTTTCTTGTTTTGCTCGAGTAAAATTTTCCAGGGAGGTCCTGCCGATGTGGAAATCAACTTTAGTTATTGTAAGAGGGAATTTTATTTTTTTGGGTAACATATGCATTTATTTATTTTATTGAAGTAGATAAAGTGAAGGAACAACTCAAATGGGCTCCAGCACATAAAACATTCAAAAGGGAACGAGGGGGGCTGGAAACCCAACACTAGGGAAGAGTTGGGTGAAGTTGGGCTTTCGCATTTCAATTCGCTGTTTTATTTGCGTCCTATATCAGTGGGATAAACATAGAAAAATGCATGCAATAAAGTGAGGCCTGACAATCTTCGATAAGTACTTCAACATCCCAAGGAGGTTGGTCTTCACATGTGACTGACTGAACAGAAGAAAAGCTGTCGGACTCCACTTCCATGCAGACTTCTCTCTCTCCATGTGTTCTCTGCTCCAACCTTTCATAAAGTGTATGCCTTCAAGGCTTGAAGTTCAAGCAGTGCAAGGGCTTCCGCATGAAGAGGCGATCGACCCCGAATAAGTGAATCCTGCGGTGAGCTTCCGTGTGGCATCTTGGCACACACCAATGACCGCACACATGGTAGAGCTAGCTATGAAGGCTGCGTCCCCATTGAGCTTAAGAGCTCCTTTCTCCAGTGGCATCCAAATCGCAAGTGAGATCCCTTTTCATCCAAATCACTGGACCCACAAGCGACAGTTAATGAAGAGATAGCCTTGCATCATTGTAAGGTGGGAGTAGTTTGCTTATAAAATATTACTCTTTTTGGTTCAATTGATCCAACACTCATGTACTCACGTTTGGATCTTAAAAAAGTTTGATCCATGTATAAAATGATTAGTTTGTTTATATTTCGCTGGAATTCGACTTCATGATGATATATCTTTCACCAAAAGTCATTTGATCGGTTTTTATTAGAGGGGATAGGTTTTGTAGCAAGTCAGACAGGTTTTTATTAGAGGACCAATTCATGCTTCGAGATGAAGGCAAATGGAAACCAAGAAGAACATGCAGATGGCAAACAAGAAGAACACGAAGAAACACGGGGCAATACTCATTCCAACAATTGAAAGACAATGCCTAAGAACATTATCACTTAAATAGATACAAATATAAACATACTATATTGGAATTTAATCGACAACAAAGCTTGAAAATGTAAAAATATAATACCATAATTTAATCTACAACAATGCACCTAAGATATACAACAAAGATACATGCCAAAGTTTAATTGACGAAACGGATCTGGAGACTACAACTAAGAAATGCTGAATTTAATCGGTAATGTGAATCTGAAAACTATAACTCCAACAATTGAAAGACAATATGTTTGTTTGTTTGTGTGCTAGATCTCTAGTTTTTGAACACTAGTAGTTACGGTGTCTATGACATAATCGCTCAAGAGCAATTCTTCTACGGTTTTAGCTATGCTTCCATCACTCTAAGAATTTTGATCCCATATTCTCATGATGCCACGATCTTATCTTCTAGTGGTTACTTCTTTAAAATTGTATCTTGATCTTCCACCTTTATCTCTTCTTCATGTTATACTAAACTCCATTATTCTTTCCACGAGTGGTTTCAAATTAAACTACTGCAAATGTTTCATGGCACCCTTTAGACAGCTAGTCTTTGTTCGGTATCTTAATTGGTA